>OY728127.1:378091834-379291834 GCA_963277665.1 Viscum album | reverse complement strand
ACTAAGTGGTTCATGATGTCAAACTTTATATGCAATATAAGAAGAAGAGAAGTTTGATATGCAAGAAGAAATTGAAAAAATGAAGTAGTCAATGCTAGAGAGCTCAGAATATTTTGTTGATTACATAAAAAATATTTAAGAATATAAAAGAGAAATCAATAGTTTGATTAACAATATAAAAGATAAAATCAAGCATATTGAAGAACTTAAAGAGGAAGTTGGTAGCCTGCTACACAGTATTAAGGATCAAAAGAAACATTTGACTCTTGATAGGACAATGGTAATTTAGGTCATTCAGCCAACAAAGAAGATGATGTTGGAGCAAAGAGGTCTATCATAACAAAAGAAACATTCAAAACCCAATGAAAATGCTAGTATGAGGGTAAATAAAAAATATGTGATGATTAAAGTCAGACTGCAAGAATCCAATCCATAATTAATGAATTATTTGGGTATGAAGTGGAGTTGGAATATTCAGAGAGTTCAAGGGAAAACTAGTGCTGCAAAAGTGACACACCAGATTGTACTTTACATTAGGTTTTATTGTTGCAGATATATGGGAGACACACAAAATATGTTTTCCATATCCAAGAGATATCTAAGAGAATAAGAATAAAAATGGTATCCAAATAGATCACAGTAATCCAAAATAGCATCTGATAGTCATTGTTTTTCATGTAATTGATTTGGACACGTGTCACTACATGAAATCCTACCTATACCAAAGCATCTATACCAACGGTTTGTAAAAATCATTAGTATTGGTCCCCTTTCCCAATGGTTTTTCCAAACCATTGGCAAAAGTACACTTTGAGACCACTTTTCCCAATAGTTTGGAAAACCATTAGGAATAGCCCACTTTTAGACCACTTTTCCCAATGGTTTGGCCAATCTATTGGGAAAGGGTATAGCTTTCCCAACAGTTTTGAAATTGTTTTTGGAAATTAAATCTTTGACACCACTTTTCCAAATGGTTTGGGAAAACCATTGGGAAAGCCATACCCTTTCCCAACAGTTTTCCAAACCGTTGGAAAAATACAACTTTTAGACCACTTTTCCCAATGGTTTGGCCAAACCATTAGGAAAGGGTATGGCTTTCCCAATGGGTTTTCCAAACCATTTGGAAAATCCAACTTTGACACAACTTTTCCAAATGGTTTGGACAAACTGTTTGATACAACTTTTCCCAATGGTTTGGACAAACAGTTTGACACAACGTTTCCAAACCATTGGGAAAACCCCACTTTTAGACCACTTTTCCCAACTATTTGGATGAATTGTTGGGAAATTGTATGGATTTCCCTATGGTTTTGCTAAACTATTGGGAAAATCCAACTTTGATAACACTTTTCCCAATGGTTTCGCAAAACCATTGGGAAAGGGTGGGTACCTATCACAACAGTTATGATATCCATTAGGATAATACTATCCCAATGGTTTCTAGAACCATTGGGATAGGCTACCTTATTTTTTATGAATTATTTTTTTGAATATCTTCAAATAAATCAATATATTAATTACACACACACACAAAGATATATATATATCAAAATATATTCCCAACGGTAATTGTAAGATAGTGGTAAATTCTTTGATGTATAACCCACAAGTTGTGTGTTTAAACTACCGCTGTAACTTTTTTTTAATTTACTTATAACCACGATTTAGGGAACTATTGTCTGATTTTGTATGGGCATATACCTATCCCAACAGTTTGAAAATCATTGGTATAGGTCTATACCAACGGTTTTAAAACTGTTGGGACAAGTCTTTCCCAACGGGTTTCCCCAAACCGTTGGGATAGGTCTATCCACATTTTAAATCACCCAAAGACTTCCCAAACAATCAGTATAGGCTAAACCAATAGTTTGGGGACCTATACCAACGATTCAAAACTGTTGGTTTAGGTAATTTTTCTATTAGTGTTTCTAGATACTATACATCAACCATACATAAGAATGTTCGGAAGTGGAATAAAAGTGATCGCAAGAAGAAATTCTAAGAACCATCAAGTGAGATGAAAATGAAAAACTTATTATTGACCTATAAGATAAAGATGGTCCATTATATACTAAGGAAGATCAAGAATATCATTCCATTTTAGGTATGACAGCAAAAACACGTGTCAAAAAGAAAAGGGTTGAGCAGAAAATTATTATAGAAATTTCATTCAAATTATCAAATCAAATTGGTATATGGATCATTAATAGTGGATGAACTTCCCATATGACGGAAAATAAGGATCTGGTGATCTAAATAAAGTATGAAAAATAAGTTACTATAGGATTTGGTAATAATGAGGGTTTTAAAATTATTAGTTTAGGAAAATCCATGTTTGCAGGAAAAGACATGAAATGTGTAGATGTATTGTTTTTTGAAGATATTTGTCACAACTTATTAAGTCTAAGTCAATTGTGTCACTCAGGAAATTCCATAATCTTTTCTAAGAAATTATGTGTCATCAAGGAAAAATACCGTGCTATTTTATTATCAGGAAAGAATACAAAAGGTAATCTCTACCTTTTGATTGGAGAAGAAGATATATGATTTTTGTCCAAGGAAGAAGAAAATATGTTATTGAATAAACTTCTTAGCCACTTGAGCCAAACATATTAGGAAGATCTGGTGAATATGATGTTGCTTGAGATCACCCTATATTATTACATGATCGTACTCATACTTGTGATACTTGTCAATAAGGGAAGATCATTTGAAAGATATATAATCTAAAAGATAAAAGGTCAAAAAAATTGTTTGAGTTAGTACATATTGTTGTATGTTGACCGATTTCCCCAAGATATATTGATGGAAGGAGATATTATGTTCGCTTTATTAATGATTATAGCAGAATATCATGGTTTAAAAATCATCACCTATAAATATGAGGTATTTAGTTTCATAAAAACTTATCGAAGGGAAGATGAGAAGATGCTCGGTTGAAAAATATAGAGGATCTGAATAGATAATGAAACATAATTCACAAATATTCATATGGAGGATTATATTTAGAAACATGGGAAAAGGTATCAAGTTTAAATAGTAAGAACTCCATAATAGAACCGAGTATTTGGGAGAAGAAATTGGGTTATCAACAACATGAATAGAAAAATGTTCATTGATAAAGAACTTCTATAGAAATTTAGGAAAGAAGTAGTGATGAAATAAATATACACATTGAATAGAGTGTTAATACATCCAAAATAAGAGAAGACTCCATATGTTATATGGTATGGAATGAATCCATCATTGAATTACTTTTTAGTCTGTGAAATTAAGTGTTTCATTCTCAATTAGGAGAAACACAAGAATTTTTAATACCATGGAGATGAAGGGATATTTCTTGGATACTAAAAGAAAAGAAAAGAATATAAATACTTCAATAAATAGCTAAGAAAGGTAGTGGAAATCCATGATATAACTATAGTAAAGAATGAGAAGAATATTCAGAAAATACATGATCAGTCTTAGGATGACAGTGATAAGGAGATAAGTATCCCATGTGATTCTCTAGTTCCAGAGGTTGATTCAAAGGAAGATTTAGATAATGAAAAGAATGATCACAATTTAGTATCTGCACAATGATAGAAGAGAGGAGCTGAAATTGGTAAAAATAACACAATTGGTGATTATAAAACACTAGTGCACACAAGGAAGATAAAGACTCTACAGTAAGCATCATACTTATGACAAGTAGATTCTAAAAGTTTTATTAAGTATCTAGAGATTAGAATTAGGATTATCCTATGAATGAAGAGTTTGAAAAAAATGAGAAGAATCAGACATGGGAGATTGTTCAAGGCCAACGGATAATAATGTCATCAGGACAAAATGGGTCTTTCATAAAAAGATTAATGGATAAGGTTTTGTGATTTAAAACAAGGAAATAATAGTTTGTAAATGGTACATCTAGATAGAGCCTATCAATGTTGATGAAACATTTGTAGCAGTTTCAAGGCTAGAGACAATCAGATTATTATTGTCCATAGGAGTGAAAATAAAGTTCAAAATTTTCTAGATGGATTTAGAGTCATAATTTCTGAATGGGTTTCTGGAATAAGAAGTTTATATTGAACAACCATATGAATTTATCATTCATGAAAATGAGAACCGAGTGTTTTGGTTGAAGCAGGCATAATATGGGTTGAGGTAGGAACCAAGAGCATGGTATTCAAGACCAGATCGGTATTTTATGAAGCTCAATTTTGAGTGTGGTGGAGCTGATTACAATATTTATGTGAATAATGACTATTATAAAAGGACGATGGTTCTAGTATATGTCGATGACATAATATTTGGTGGATTAGATGAAGCGTAATATAGAAAGTTTCCTAAATTAATGAAAAGTGAGTTCAAAAAGTCAATGATTATTGAACTAACATTTTTCATTGGTTTACAGGTGACATATGGAAAGAATTTCACATTATTTTCTCAATATAAATATTACAAGGAGGTTTTGGACAGGTTTCAATGGATAATTCCATAAAGATAAAGATTATGATGACTACTCATTTGAAACAATGATAGGATGATTAAGGTAAAGCCATTAATGTCAAAGAATATAGGTATATTATTGGAATTCTATTGTATTTAAAAAAAACATGACCAGATATTGATTTTTACACATGTCAAGTAGCATAATATCAAAGAAGTCCCAAGAAAATTCAAATTCTTGTAGTGAAAATAATTTATGGGTATATCAAGGGCATAATGGATTTTGGTTTTATGTACAATGAAAAATATCAGCAAAATTTATTGGGATATACAGATGCGGATTGGGTCAGTGCATCAGATTATATAAATTCAACATCATTAGGTGCATTTAATCATGGAGACTTGTGTATTTATTGGCTTATAAAGAAACAATATTGCATCTTTTTGAGAAACTCATAATCTAAATATATTGCGTCTACTCAAGGGTGCACACAATTGTTGTTCGTGAAGTAACAACTTGAGGATATTGGGGATTAAGTGAAATCTCCGATCAGAATTCACTGTAATAATTCTAGTGCTATAAATCTTATCCAAAATCTAGTACATCACTCAAGAAGAGAGAACATTTAAATAAAGTATCATTTTATCAAGGATAAAGTAAAGTAATGGCTTGTGAAGCTAGAGTATGTTCCTACAAAACAATGGGTTTCATACATTCTGACAAATACCTTACCCAAATAACCATTTGAGAGTCATGGAATATCTCTAGAAGATCATTAGACCCCCTAAACATGAAAAAGTGTGGATGTGGGACCCTATCTCCCTGAGGTATGGTGTGTTTTCCCTAATGTATTGATCTTTGTTCTTTACCCTGTTAGAGACCTCAAAAGAGTGGACTTTGGGTTCATTGAAAGAGGGGGATAAATTGTGGCTATAAAAAGTGGCGGGGGATGTGTTAATCAATACAAGGGATAAGCTACTTGTTTGAGCTGCGAGATAGGTGGAGTATAAAATCTAACAATGATTGAAGTTATCAATCAAAGGATATATATCCCGAACTATGAGGTTTATGATTAAATAAGATGAGTGACTTTGGAATGGAATGAAGTAATTCATTGATTATATTTTCCTCATACTCTTGATTCTTGCTCCAATAATGGCTCATGTGGACTTAGATTATGTGTTGAGTAAATCCTTGATCGCTATCTTAATAACAATAAGCAAAAGCTTTCATATGTTAGAAGAAGATTTAATGAGGTTTAAAAATTTAAAGAGTTGTCAACAAAACCAAAGGGAGATATTATTGGGGGAAAAAATTCCTCAAGGCATCCTCTTGGTATTTTTGGTTGTGATTTTTTTTGTTGACAAAGCCAGATGATCACAAATGAGTATGCTTGGTATTTTCTGAAGCATGATTTTAAGGTGGTGCAGTATCCTTGTGTTTGCCAAATTTTTGGAACTCAAAATCAGAAATTTCATTTTGAAAAAGAAAGTTTTTCCATATAGGAGTGAACAGTTCCCAAACCATGAAGGATAGTTCATGGACTACATAAGAGGTACACAGAATGGAGCTAAAAATCAGCAAAGGTAAGAATTATCCATAGTAGTGATATGCAGATCATGAAGCACGGTATATAGACCGCATATGGAAAATGGTTCATGGGGAGGCTCAAGGGTTGCGAAAGGAAAACGTTTTTAGGAGGCACATCATTTGAAGTTGAGAGGTGGAGGCTCATTTGTAGAATAGATTTTCCACCATAGAGGATCAAGGTGCTATGGGGACCATGTAGAGAGAATGATTCACGAGACAATTGTAGTTCACAAGAGATTTTTAGTATGTGGTGAAGGATGTACCACACTGAATGATTAAGTAAAACATATTAGCAATATTTTCTGATCTATTTTTATATATAAGGACTACTAATATTATCATTACATAGAGGTATTTTCATTAGAAAACACATTCACCTTAGGATGTATTTGGTTATGTCTAAGAGTGGTTCATGAGGGATAATTCTGTGAAAGAGAAGAGTTCGTGACGAAGGATTCTGCGAAGGGTGAAGCGGTTTGTTGGTTAGTTTGAGAAAGGGAATTACAGGGCTCTGTAGCTCACAAAGGAAGATGGTTCATGGAGGAGGAAGGGTTCTACTGAAGAATAGGTTATATGTAGTGTAAATATGTTCTGTGGAGGAAGTTTTTCCGTGGGAGAATAAGCACTCCATAGAAGTAGATGATCCATAGATGTAGAGTAAGTACACAGAGGAGAGGTGGTATGTAAAGTAGCACGATTTGCAGAGGGTGAAGCACAGTTTGTAGAGGACTCAACGTAGTCCAAGGAGGACTTATGGAAATTCAGGGATGAATAACTTGTGAAACAAACTTCCTCAAACCAACAGTATAAGGAAACATTGATGTAATCTATGGGTGAGAAAGGAACATAAATAGGGAATCTATCTACATTTGAGTATGTATTCATTCAATAAAATAAAAGGACCTACATGTCCATAAACTGCGAGTGGATCCCTTCCAAGATCATTGAGTAAAGGATGAGGAATATGGTGATCCTTTCCATTGATAGTGATCCAGAGAAAGAGACATAGGGAGTGACCCTAGGGAAAGAAGTGAGGGGACCCTAAATCTTATAAATGAAGTGAGATTGGGAATTAAAGTGATCTATCATAAACCGCGTAATTTGGAATTGAGCCTTAGTGGATTTGGTATATCAACACATTTCCATTGTATGGTCCTTGGACGTAGCCCAGTGAGGGTGAACCAAGTAAAATTACTATATCTTGTGCATGATTTCAATTATGTCTATACATTGCTATGGGTAGGAGATAGAGGACTGTTTTTAATGACAAAACAATATCTTAAGGGGTAGGAGTTTTATTCTTTCATACCCAGATTCCCCCCCTCTCACGGTATTTATCCTAGTAGACCTAACATAAACTTGTGTTGTTCCGGTAAAAAAATAAAATAACCCTTAGTAAGATGTCCAGGTTGTTGACATATTTCACAAATAGTTTCTAGTGGTTGGAACCTATTCTCAATTTTCACACCAAACATCTCTTATTTCTTAGAAACTTCATTCTTAGACTTCTTCTTCTGATAGGATTTACTACCCCTAAAACCATACCTTCCATAACCTATGGAATAGTTGTAATGTTGCTGGTTAAACCAATAGATATTTTCTATATGTCTGGATACCCCATAATACCAAAAATATGTATAGATAGAATATTTTACTTTGAAAATTTCATACTGATTGGAGTCATGAACATGCATTTCAATGACCTTCATGTCTATATTATTTGAACCTCCAAAAATTTTGTTATCAATGGGAATATTCATTTTCTTTTTATCCTTATTTAAATTAGATGTAATAGAAATTTATCCGAACTCATTATTTTTATAATATTTTGATTTTTCATTATTTTTAACATTGGCCATATATATAACTTTCTTAGATTTATTCTTCTCAGAACCCATTCCTACTTTCTTCTCTACCAATGAAGGTAACTTTTGTTGATCCTTCTTAGGTTTATTTTTACCAGAAAATTCACCATCTTCTAATATAGAGTTTTTAAAACATATATTATTTTGTTAAATTTTAGAATGTTTTTTTTGGAAAAGTTCCAACTATTCTTCTTTTTCTTTCAACTTTACTTCCATATGATCATTACCATTCTTTTCATTCTCAAGAGATTTATTCAGATCATTAATCTATTTTAAAAGTTTTAATTTCTATTCATGAAAACCTTATTTATATTTTGATATTGAATTTTCATTTATAAACATCCTATTATCCATTTGATTACTTTTAATATTTCTCAGATATTATTTTAACTTTTTTTTCAGATGAGATTCAAGTTGAGTTTCTTCTTCTTCTTCAGAACTGCTACTTCTAAAATATTTATTATTGACTATTTTAATAAAATTATTCTCTCTATATTTCGTAGAAAAATATTATTCAGATTCAGCTTCACTATCTTCTTCTTATTCATCTTTAAACAAAAAGCTTCTTATTTTAGATCTGAACAAATTTTTATCCTTCACAATAGAAAAATAGTTTTCTTTATCACCCTGTTTCTTCCACGACCTTCTTATATTAATTTATTATTTATCACTGTCTTCTTCATTCTTTCTTTGAGATCAGTTAGCCACAAAATTCCCAACAGATCCAAATTGATAATAATACAAGGGAAGTTTTCCTTTTTATTTACTTGTCCCTTTTCTAATTTTTTTATAAATTAAGGATAAATTTTCGTCAGGATTTTTACATACCTCATTTTCTAAGTCAGAGTCAGAGTTAGAAACATTATCTTCATTAATAGATTTCTTAGACATTTATATCTTGGTGGAATTGAAATACATTTCTCTATCATCTTTTTTTCCTCTTCATTGATATCTCCCTTATTATTTCATAAGTGTTGAGAGTCCTATGAAAATCACCAAGAGATAATGTTTTAGGGTATCTATCTTCAAATAATGAAAATTTAGCATCAAACTTATCAGGTATAATTATTAATATCTTTTAAAAAATTGTGAAATCCTCCAACTTTTAAGCAAGACTTATAGTAGTACTTACAGTGTAATTTCCCTGGTAAGAAAGTCCCCAACAGATTCCTATTCATCCATTTTCAAATCTTCATACTTTAGCCTTTTGATTTGTAGTTTTTCGTTATTTAATTTTTTATTTCCTTCATATATGTTTTTCAGCATATCCCAGATACCTTTAGCTATGGAAAAACCTTTCAATATTAGAAAACCAAATTCAGAAAGTAATGAGAGTAATTAATTTTTAGCACTTCCATAACTCTCAAGATTCATATTATCAACATGTGTAAGAGAAACCTGGTCATCAATAGGTGGAAATCCATATGATTGAGCTTCAATAACTTCATTCCCAAGAGACATAAGATAATAAATCATTTTATATTTCTAGATATGGTAATTATTTCAATAAAATATTGGAATACCCTAACATATCATGAAATTCATATTCTCAATCAAAATTTCTCTACAAAACATCAACAAAGAATAAATGAATGGAACCTCCATCTGATACCAATTGAAGTTTCCCAGTGAGGATTTAAGTATCACTAAGTGTGGGTGGGTTGAATAAGTGATATCTTTTTCTTTTATGTTTCCTTTCTTAAGAAACAACCTTCAACTCCTGTTAAATATTTTTTCTTGCTAAACAAAATCCAAACACACGTCCACATGAACACAAGAATTTACAAGGTTCACTACTCAACAAGAGTTGGTACATCCTTGGTATGGTTTGGAAAATATAAAATACCAAAAAATAAACTATAAAATAATCTTTCTGTGTGGAATAAAATGAGTAGGATATGCCTTTACACTCGTATAACACTTTGAAAAAAATCCAATAGTGTGCGAGATTCTTCTAGAATAAAATTAATCAATACAATGTTATGATTATTCTTGGTCAACATTCAAAAAATTTAACTTTCAAAACAATTATTCTCTTTCCCACCAAGAATTAGGTAGGAACATCCTTTATTCCTTTGTAAACTATCCCTCTTCCTCTATGAAATGAATTTATCCTCCATGAACTCAGTTGCACTATATGGCGCGAGTGCATCACAAACCACTTATTCCTCTACAGACTATCTCTACTTCGAAGATTGGAAATTCATCATGGAGCACCATTTTTAAAAGGCGCCATTTACATTGTGGGCTATAGATCCTTGGAAAATTATTCCATGAACTTTCCCCCTGAACTATCACCTTCGTGGAAATATTTCCACTGCAAAATCTTCTCCTCAGCGGAATTATACTTCGTAAACTACATCAGAATAATCCAAATTTTTCCAAAAGAAATGTTCACATCTTATAAAGTTCCCTCACACATAATTATTGGAATGGGTTCATTTATATAGGAAAATAAATCCAAAAATCATTAAAATCAACTTTACCAAAAATTTCTACGTGGGACAACCTTCACAACAGACTATGCTTTGAAATCCACATAAAAACTGTCTCCCTTTATGGCATCTAATATCTTTAAAAAACAAATCACCACCTCTTAGACACAAAAAAATACCTTTTAAGAAAAAAATTCCATTTCCATAATTCAATATTCTGATTTTTGGACCTAAAAATTTAAAAAACACTGGGAAATGATTCTACCTTAAATACTTGATTAAGCAACACCAACCATATTGATTTTTTATCATATGATTTAATCAAGGACCTTATCTGTCCTGATTTTTATCCTTTGATCAATAATATTTAGAATCATCATATTTTAAAAGTAAAGTATTATAACTTCCCTATCTTCCATCAACATCATTCTTTCCAATCAAACCTAAATTAGATTAGTGACACCTTTTCTCCCTCTTTTTTAAGAAGGATTGCATCAAAATTTCTCCAAAATACTTATGATATTAAATAAATACAAATAGAAAAATAATATTCATATTTACCAAATAATTTAATATTTTAATTGTCATATCCTTTTTTTTTTCAAAAAAAAACACTCTTGAAAAACACACTTTTATTTCATTTAAGAACCTTCTCCATCCATCTTGGTCCCAAAATATTTCTTAGCTGAAATTTATTTCATACATACTCTCCCTCCTTCTCTCATTTTAGTGGAATAATAGGAACCCATAGACGCCCTTATATCTCTATTTTACCTTTTATTGATCTATTGGTTTCAGTGGTATCCCATTAGTGATTCGTGGAATGTCATTTTCCATTTTCTTGGTGTTTTTTCACCTATCTGTCTTTTGGAAAACCCCTGTGGTGGTGTGGTTTTGGTTTTGTATGTGTGTGTTTTTGAATTTTTATTGTGCTTGGGTGTGTTTTAGGTTGATCCATGGTTTCTCATGGTTTAGTTGTGGTTTCTAGGCATTCTTCTTTTCCTTACATTTCATCGCGAGTTAGTAAGGCTTCTTTTAGTTAGGGAATCCCTCATTTTTCTTTATTGTGTATCATATGATAGGGTTTAATTTTGTTTATATAGGGTAGATGGTTGTGATGGATTAATGGAAGATAAATAATTTTCTAAATTGAGTTTTAAATGGTTAATGTTTTATGATTCTCAGGTTTTGACAACTTTTTTATTATTGTGATATTGTGGATTTTATGGGCTTGATGCCATACTGAAAATTGTGTCCATTGGAGGATTTTTTTGTGATAGTTAATATGTGTTGTGACTTTTATGTCTATTTTTATTATTATGATATCACTCTAAAATGAAAATTGGTTAACCACTTATATTTGGATAATGAAATGGTTTCCTTTTGATTATGGATTGTGTGATAAAACCCCTAAAATAAAGTGGATCGTGATAAAATCATATTTTTAAATATATAAAATGATCTTTATTTGTTTTTATGTGTGGAAGTGCTTATGGGATAAAAATGTGTGGTTGGGGAATGTGGGGATGATAGTTGGTTTGCCGCACTTTTGGGGTGGTGAGGTTGTTTTTTGGCAATGATTTTGGGGTTGTGAGGTGGTTTACTAGATGTAAGAACCCGGATCTTTGTTTCAGGTATGTCTTTCATTTTCAGGAGTTTTTTGAGAAAAATGGAGTTTCTAGAAATTTTCGAAGTACGCGCTGTGTACTTTCTGAGTACACGCTGTGTACTCTTTTCCGGCTCGAAGTTGTCTACTGGTCGTGCCCAGGCCACACACACGAGGTGTTGGGGTGACGTGGAGGCCACTTAAAGTGGTGTATAGAAAAACCTAGTACACACCGAGTACTCTAAAAGTACACGCCGTGTAGTTTCTTTTTTTTCATTAAACGGACTGGGGTCGTGCCAAATCGACGAAAAGATCTTCTTATCCAGCTTCTTCGACTTAGAGCACCAGGAATCCATGGATCTTCAACGAGATTCTGTTCCTCCATCCGTTCTCCGAATTTATCACCGTTGATTGCATTGGAATCGCAGCGGTGAGTTCTCTCTTATGATTTATCCTTTTTCTATGTTTCCTCTTCATTTCCATGTTATCATGGGTTGAGCGTTTTCTCAGATCTTCGCCGTTCTAAGGAGAATCAATCATCGTGGTTCACATATATCAATATACTAGAACCAAGTTAGGTGGTTTGTTCCTTTTCGTAGGAAGTCTGTGAATATTTCATGTAAATTTCACCAATTCACTTGAATGGGAAATTGTGGGTTTTCTGTTTTTCCCCTATTTTTTTCTGCTTTGCTTGATTTCTTGAGTAGAGATCATTTCTTGAAAAATTGCATAATCTATACTGTATTCTTGTGATTCACCTTGCATGTTTTTCGTATTAGGCGTTTTTCCAGTTTCCATGCCTAGTTGTAGGATAGTAGAACTATTGTAATGTTATGCTGTTGTGCCTTAGTTTGATAGCAAAGAAGCTCTTGAGGTTTACTTGGGATGATACGTGCGCGCTGATCATGTTTATTTCACACAGGACTGTGAGAACCTAGTGTAGTAGACCATAGAGAGAATGAACGTAAGGGCTTCTCCAGAGTGTCTTTTAATATGATGAGAGAACACAGGGGGAATTGACGATGAGTGCTTCCTCAGAGAGTCTGTAGTTTCTCGATGTGGGCCACATGAGAAATGAGACGTTGAGTGCTTTCCCAGAGATCCTTTAGCACGATATGAGACTATAGGGGGAATTGATGGTGAGTGCTTCCTCAGAAAGTCTACTCTTAGCTAAACCAGAGGGGTGAGACTTTGTGTGCCTCCTAGAGGGTTGTGAGTACTTGTAGGTTAAACTATAGGTGTTAGGCTGTGAGAGATACCAAGAGGATTACCTGTTTTCTACTTGTTGTTGGTTGATTACTTGTGTACTTTATATGCTAGAACTGTGGATTGTAGCTGTGGTGTGCTTCTCTGTTTACCGCTTTCAGCACTTTTACTTGCCTTGTATTCATTGACTATTAGGCACAGATCATTGGGTGATTGCCTACTGTGATTGTATCTCACACCCTATTTGGGACAAGCTTTTGGTCCCAATAAGACTTTGTTGTTGCATGTATAGATAAGGGAAAGCTCCCTTCGACTTCTGGTACTTGATTGCTTGGAGTTGGAGAGCAAGGGGCCAAGCTTAGGCTTGCGATGTTGGCAGAGTTTCTGTAATTTTAGTACTTTGTTTTTACTTGTATTTCAGAAAATTTTTGTGTTTTGTTGTGTTCCTTAGATACTTGTACCTGCTGCATCATTATCATCATTACTATATATTCATTGCTTCCACTATTTGGTTTCAGTTGTTGAGTATTGTTTACTGCTTCCGCTATTTACTATTAATTTCTTTTCTCTTTATACCTTACCAATTGAGAGAATAGTTCCCCAATATCTTACCAAGGCCCTCACTACTAGTCGGCAGCCTCTGGCATTTGGGGAAATGCGCTTGAGGTCATGTGGCGAACCAGGCACGGGGCACCTTTGGGTGGATTCCAGAACCATGATGTTACAAAATAGTATCAAAGGAGTTCTTTTCTCTTTATTTACTGTCTGGGGCCTTTAGCCAGGGATTAGATAGATTCAATACTTAGTGTTAAGCTGTGCTCGGGAGTAGCTAACCCGTGTACAGGGAAAATCCATACTACCTCTTTTATTGCAGTTTTCTGCTTTTGAGATTTATGGTTGATATGATATTACCTAGAGTGATTTAGATTCCCTATGTTGTTATTAATATTATGGTTCTATTTCTGTCACAACTTGATGAGATGAGGGTATTCCATTTGATGCATCATATAGGCACTTTCTATAAATCACATGCCATGCATTCTTGTCATGCCATCTAGGTTGCATTAGCAATTGCATGTTGTTGTGATAGACCTTGTGTATATTATGCATGCTATTGTGATAGATACTTTGTTAGAATCTCTTCTATTTGTTATATGATTGTTTGTATCATACTCTACTTAAATGGATGCCAATCACTGATTTGTGGAGAGTATGGGCCCTCACAAATCGGAATTTGGCGCATTCTCTCTTGTTTTTCAGTGTTTTCTGGGCTTCAGTGCAGTTTTAGAGCTACTGCCAGAAAAAAACCCAGAATACATGGCGTGTACTTTATATATACACGCCGTGTAGTTTTAAATCGTGTCTTTGACTGTGTGAGTAGAAAAACAGGTTGTGAAAATCTCCAGGAAAACACTGCGTACAGTAGATACACATTGTGTAGTAGTGAGCGTGTAACCAACCGTGTATCGAACAACACAGGTCAGGGAAGCGCGTGTCATACACGTCGTGTTATGTATAAACATGTCGTGTATCCTTTTTCTCAGTACCCGACCATTTCATGAACAAAACGAGATGGTGTACTCGTCTCCTATACACGCCGTGTTTGTTCGAAACATGCCGTGTAAGGGTCAGCCGTGTACTGGCCGTGTCGCCAACAACACGGGTCGGGGAAATCTTCAAGTACACGTCGTGTTTGTTCAGAACACGCCGTGTAGTCTCACCCATGTGTTTGGCCGTGTAACTAACAACACGGGTCATTGAAACCGTTCCTACTACACGCCGTGTCCACTTGGAACACTCCGTGTAGTCTTAGTTTAAGAAGACCATTTGGGTTAGCCGTACAAGGAGACACAGGCAGGGGAGTGGAGTTAAGTAGACACCGTGTAGAGTTTATACACGTCGTGTAGTCTTGTTTTGTAAATATTGAGTGTTTTCTTCTCAGGTTTACTTTTATACTCCTTTGTTATATGTCCTTGTTCTTTTAATCTAAGGAATGCTTTTGACATTTTAGAGATATGCCTCCAAGACGTCCTCCGGTTGTATGTCAGTTGTCAGGCAGTGATCAGACTCCAGAAATGGCTGATCCAGGACTTCCTGTTGATCCTCTGGTCGGGCCAGCCTTGGCACTGGTTGTCATACTAGTTGCAGGCGCTGATGCACAGTTTAGGGAATTTTTTATGTAGATGATGAAGACCTTTGAGTGAGCACCACCTCCTACCACAACTATGGTAGACTTGACGTGGGTTTTCCAGCAGCAGCATCCTCCCACTTTCTCGGAGGAAGGAGGAACTCAGGCTGCAGAGTCATGGGTAGAAGCTATGCTGACCATATTTGAGCATCTGGAGACGCCTCCAGAGAGGAGAGTCAAGCTCACTACCTACATTCTCCAAGACTCCACCAAGAGGTAGTGGGACGTGATCTCACAGGCGGGTCATATGGCTTGGGAGGACTTCCAGCGTGTGTTCTACGAATACTTCTACTGGGAGACCCTGAGGGCTGATCGAGCCCAGGAGTTTATGAGCTTAGAGCTGAGTAATCTTTCTGTTATAGAGTACTCCTCTCATTTCACTGAGCTACAACGTTTCACACCCCTCTGGGGTGGGGATGGGATGTTCTTAGCGAGGAAGTTTGAGGATGGTCTTAGGCAGGAGATATGCTCATAGGTGAATCTCTTCCAGTTGACTTCCATCACTTCCATCGTCAACCAGACACTAATTGTGGAGCACAATCTGAGAGACTCTGGAGCTGCGAGCCAGGGCGGTTCTGCTTCCAGAGCTAGTTATCCTTCATATGACTTCAAGAAGAACCGTAGGGAGTCTACACGTAGTGATCCGAGGAAGTGAGATGCATTATCAGGCATCCAGGTGATATGATACCAGTGTGGCTGGTTAGGGCACCCGATGCCGCAATGCCAGAGAGACCCCGTGGAGTGCTTATCTTGTGGCAAGATGGGTCACCTTCAGCATTTCTTCTAGGTTTTCTCACCAGCAGCTGGCAACGAGAGTTATTCTATGACTCGTCGTTCAGGAGCAGCACCACCAGTTTCTCACCAGTCGGGGAACTAGAGTTCTTCCAGCCGTTCGGGCTGAGGTGGAGGTCAAGGCCGTGGTGGTCAGCCACCATTCATTCAATGTGAGTAGGGTGGATCATCTCAGAGCGGTCAGACAGGGTCACAGGGCCGTGGTGCAGGCCAGTCTTTCACTGTGGAACAGACCTATCAGAAGCAGGATCCCAGAACTTCTACCATTTGAGGTATGATTTTAGTAGCCTATGTTTATCTTCAACTCTTTTCGATACTAGTGCTATGCATAGCTTTATCTTTGTTTCTGTAATGGAGAGCCTTGGGATCTGTATCTTTTCTTCTGCTGACTCATTGACACTAGACAACCCTTTGGGGACGAGGAAATCTAGTGTACGTCAGTGTAGAGAGTTCCCTCTCGAGGTTTCAAGGTATCGTTTCATATGGGATCTCTATATCCTAGAGATGACAGACTATGATGTCATTCTCGGGATAGACTGGTTGGTTTCCTTCAAGGAAGTCGTCGACTATTATCGCCACAGGGTGAGTTTCATTTCACAAGAGGGAGAATATTTTATTCATAGAGGCGAATGGGATGTTCAGGCGAGTTGAGAAGGACTCGAGCATCATGGGCTAGGAAGGGTGATGGCCTAGATCGCTAGTCTTTATCTGGATGACCAGGGGACTTCACAGTTGGACTTTCCTCTAGTGGTTGATCGTTTCAGGGATGTCTTTCCAGAGGAATTTTTAGGTTTTCCTCTGGAGTGTGAGCTGGACTTCTCTATGGATCTCATTCCAGGAGCGGCACCGGTGTCCATTCCTCCCTATAGGATGGCTACACCTGAGTTACAGGATCTCAAGAAGCAGTTCGAGGAGATGTAGGCAAAGGGTTTCATCCAACCGTATACTTCTCCTTGGGGTTTGACTGTCCTATTTTTGAAAAAGGTAGACGGTACCCTTAGGCTCTGTTTGGATTATCAGAAGCTAAACTAGTTGACTGTCAAGAACCAATATCTCTTGCCTAGGATTGATGATCTTTTTGATCAGCTTCGAGGAGACCGGGTGTTCTTAAAGATCTATTTGAGGTCCAGTTATCATCAGTTGCGTGTTAGACCATTATATATACCTCTAACAGCCTTCAAGAGCAGGTATGGTCTCTAGAAGTATAAGGTCATGCTGTTCGGTCTCACGAATGCGCCGGTAGTTTTCATGGCACTGATTAACCGAGTGTTCCATCCTTACATTGACTCCATTGTTGTGGTCTTCGTGGATGATATCTTGGTGTAATCTCACACTTGACACGACCATGATACCCATCTTGAGAACATTCTGAGTACACTGAGAAAACATTGGCTTTATGCTAAACTCTTGAAGTGCCACTTTTGGATGGATCAGATTCACTTCTTAGGTCACCTCATCTCAGAGGCAGGAGTATTTGTGGACCTAGAGAAAGTGAGATCTATAGTTTCCTGGGAGCAGCCGAAGAATGTTATTGAGGTACGGAGTTTCGTAGGGCTGTCTGGATACTACATACACATTATTCAGGACTTTTCATGCCTAGAAGCACCTTTGACAGGTCTGACCAAGAAGGGGGAGAAGTTCTTATGGTCAGATTCATGCGATTCAGCCTTTCAGGAGCTGAAGGGAAGGTTGACGTCACCACCGATACTAGTCTTTCTAGTTCTAGGAAATAGATACACTGCTTATTATGATGATTGAGGTATCAGGCTGGGTGCTGTGCTTATGCAGGGAGATGGAGTCATTGCATATGGGTCTCGGTAGTTGAGGCCACATGAGAGGAACTACCCGACGCATGATCTGGAGTTGGCAGTTGTTGTTCATGACTTACTCTATTGGAGGCATTACATTATGGGAGAGCACTTTGTGGTTTTCACCGACTAAATATCTTCACTCAGCTTGATCTGAATTTGAGACAGGGCAGGTGTGTCGAGTATCTTCAGTCTTTCGACTTTGAGCTTGCTTATATGCCGGGAAAGGGAAACACAGTGGCAGATGCATTGAGAAGGAGAACTCAGATTTAGGAAGTTCAGGAGGCCAGAAGTGAGTGGCAGCTTATGGCTCTATTCTCTAAGATACATCTGGAGGTGCACAACAAACATGGACAAACTTTTCTATCTTCTTTAGCGGTTACCTCTACGCTTCTTGATTGGGTATGGATGAGGCAGCTATCAGACTCAGAAGGCATAGTCCTGTGGGAGAGTGTGTCAGGAGAGGATCCTCTTCCTGGATGGACAGTGGGCGAGGATGAGATCTTGCATTTCCAGAGATGTGTATGGGTGCCAGCAAACATACGTGAGGAGCTGATGCGGGATTTCCATTCCTCAGTTTGGGCAGTTCATCCTGGAATCACCAAGATGTATCGAGATCTTCATCGCCAGTACTTGTGGCCAGGTATAAAGAGAGATGTTGCTGGTTTCTTCATGAGATGTTCTACTTGTCAGTAGGTGAAGGCAAAACATCAATGACCAGCATGCCTTTTACAACAGTTACCCATTCCAAAGTTGAAGTGGAGCGACGTCGCGATGGATTTCGTGACAGGGTTACCGAGGTCACCTTGAGGGAACGACACTGTTTGGGTTGTTTTCGACAGGAATACGAAGGTTTCTCACTTGTTACCAATCAAGGATACCTTTAATGTTGATGATCTGGGATGACTGTACATCCGAGAGATTGTACGTCTACACGGAGTTACACACTCCATCGTATCAGATAGGGATGTACGCTTTACGTCTCGGTTCTTGTAGGGGCTTTAGAAGGCTTTGGGTACACAGGTACTTTTGAGTACAACATACCATCTCCAGACAGATGGGTAGTTCGAGCGTACAATCCAGGTGCTATAGGATATGTTCAGAGCTTGCATTCTAGAATTTGGTGGTTCTTGGGAGAAGCATATTCCTCTTGTTGAGTTCACCTACAACAACAGTTTTCAGGTGACTATTTAGATGGCACCTTATGAGGCTTTGTATGGTAGGCCATGCCGATCACCCTTATACTGGCTAGAGGAAAGAGAGGCAGCTTTTTTGGGACGTCGTCTTGTTCAAGAGACCTCAGATCAGATAGAGTTGATTCAGAAGAGGATGACTACAACACAGTCTCGGGAGAAGTCTTATGCTGATCAGCGGAGATGACCTATGGAGTTTGATTTCGGGGATTAGGTTTTTCTACATGTCGTACCGTGGTTGGGACACAAGAGGATTTGGATATAGGGTAAGCATTCACCATGGTACGTCGGGCCGTTTGAGGTTTTGGAGAGAGTTGGTCCGGTCGCCTATCGGTTGAAGCTACCTTAGAGGTACCGGGCTATGCACGACGTCTTCCACATATCCCAAATCTGATGTTACTTTTCAGTCTCGTCTCATGTCTTTCTGCCCAAGGATGTTGAGCTCGAAGTGGATGAATCGTTTGAGGAGCATCCTTTCTTGATTGTCGATTGTAGTATAAAGGTTCTCCATGGGCGGTCTGTTCCTTTAGTATTGGTGCTATGGAATCATGGGCGAGTACATGATGGGACCTGGGAGAGGGAGGCCGATGTACGATCGTAGTGGCCAGAGCTGTTTGGGGTTTCTTCTTCCACTCCTCACTAGGGAAATTTGGGGAAAAATTTCTTCAAGGGGGAAGTTTCTAAGAACCCAGATCTTTGATTCAGGTATGTCTTTCATCTTCGGGAGTTTTTGAGAAAAATGGAGTTTCTAGAAATTTTTGAAGTACATGCCATGTACTTTCTGAGTACTTGCCATATACTCTTTTTTGGCTCAATATCGTGTGCTGGCCATGCCCGGGCCACACACACGGGGTGTAGGGGTGATGTGGAGGCCACTTAAAGTGGATTATGAAAAAACCTATTACATGTTGTGTACTCTAAAAGTCCACGCCGTGTACTTTCTATTTTTTCATTAAACGGACCGAGGTCGCACCTAATCGATGAAAAGCTCTTCTTCTCCAGCTTCTTCGACCGAGAGCACCAGGAATCCATGGATCTTCGATGAGCTTTCATTCCTCCATCCGTTCTCAGAATCGATAGCCATTGATTGCATTGGAATCACATCGGTGATTTCTCTCATCTACTTTAGCCTTGTTCTATGTTTCCTCCTCATTTCCAAGTTATCATGGGTTGAGCTTTTTTGGAGTTTTCTCAGATCTTCGTCGTTCTAAGGAGAATCAATCATCGTGGTTCACATATATCGATCTCCTAGCACCAAGGTAGGTGGTTTGTGCCTTTCCATAGGAAGTATGTGAATATTTCTTGCAAATTCCGCCAATTCCCTTGAACGGGGAATTGTGGGTTTCCTGTTTTTCCCCTGTTGTTTGACTGCTTTTCTTTATTTCTTCAGTAGAGATCATTTCTTGAAAAATTGGATAATCTATAGTGTATTCTTATGCTTCGCCTTGCATGTTTTTATTATTAGGTGTTTTTTCAATTGCCATGCCTAGTTGTATGATAGTGGAACTGTTGTAATATTATGTTGTTGTGCCTTAGTTTGATAGCCAAGTAGTTCTTTAGGTTTACTTGGGATGATACGCATGCTCTGAGCATGTTTATTTCACACAGGACTATGAGAACCTAGTGTAGTAGACCATAGGGAGAATGGACATAAGGGCTTCTCCAGAGTGTCTTTTAATACGATGCAAGACAATAGGGGGAATTGATGATGGGTGCTTCCTCGGAGAGTTTGTAGTTCCTTGACAAGGGCCACATTGGAAATGAGAGGTTGAGTGCTTTCCCAGAGAGCCTTTAGCACGATACATGACTATAGGGGGAATTGATGGTGAGTGCTTCCTCAGAAATTCTACCCTTAGCTGAACCAGAGGGGTGAGACTTTGTGTGCCTCCTAGAGGGTTTAGAGTACATGTAGGTTGAACCATAGGGGTTAGGTTGTGAGAGCTACCTAGATGATTACCTATTTTCTACTTGTTGTTGGTTGTTTACTTGTGTAATTTATATGCTATAACTATGGATTGTAGCTACTATGTGATTCTATGTTTACTACTTCTTGCACTTTTTCTTGCCTTGTATTCATTGAATGTTAGGAAGAGATCATTGGGTGATTTCCTACTAGGATTGTATCTCACACCCTGTTTGGGCCATGCTTTTTGGCCCAAGAAGACTATTTTATTGCAGGTATATATAAGGGAAAGCTCCCTTCGACTTACGATAATTGATTTCTTGGAGCTGGAGATCAAGGGACCAAGCTTAGGCTTGCGATGCTGCAGGAGTTGTTGTTATTTTAGTGCTTTGTTTTTACTTGTATTTCAGCACGTTGTTGTGTTTGCTGCATTCCTTAGATACTTGTACCTGCTGCATCATTATCATCATTACTATATATTCACTGCTTCTACAGTTTGGTATTAGTTGTTGCGTATTGTTTACTGATTCCACTATTTACTATTAATTTCTTTTCTTTGTATACCTTACCAAATGAGGGAATAGTTTCCCCAATAACTTACCAAGGCCCTCGCTGCTAGTCAGAAACCTCTGGCATTTGGGGAAATGCGCTTGAGGTCATGTGGAGTACAAGGCACGGGGCACCTCTGGGTGGCTTCTGAAACTGGGACGTTACACTAGACATGATTTTGGGGTGGAGAGGTAATGTTTTATTTGTGATATATGCCTATTTAGCGATGAAATAAATAAATTTTTAATAATGATTAAAATGAAATGGATTGTTTCGGTTAATGGGATGACAATTGTTAAAAAATAATTAAATGATGGATTGTGCGATTAAATGTGGTTAATTCTAAATAATGAAAAGAATGGGATGATTAACTAGACTTGGTTGGTAATGTGAAATGGGGGTTTTGTCTCATTCTGTGGTGTTATTCATTTAGGGGTGAATGAAAATATGGAGATTTTGTATAGCATCCCGCCATTTTATCACATAAACATTCATTAAATTTTACAAAACCGAGGATCTTTAAGGTTTAGTGTCTTGGAAACCAGGAACTTAAAACATGAAACAAAAAAAAACATTCTTCTTAAACACTTGAAAGGCTTCTCCTTATGTTCATCCTAGGTTCATTACTGCATCTCAGAACCTGGGGACATACATCAAAGGAAAGGGTGAGCAGAAGGCCCAGTAAGGAAAACAAGAGAAACATTTTACATGTGAACTTGAGATACTTCAATAAAGTCATGGAAAGAACATTAAGGCATGAGAATGAAATCATGAGGCATATCATAATAAAAATAAAATTTTCATAACTTGAATATGTGGCTACATAATTTAACATAGACAATCATGAACATATCACCAAGGTCCATCCCCAAGGTGTCATTTGAAAATTACCAAGGTTATTCACCAAGGTATCGTGAAAATTGTAATCTCTAGTGGTTACATCATTACCCAATGCATTGGAGCGCTATCAGGGCGCACCCTTAAATTTGCCTTTATTATCATGTGAGCCACATATATCGTCATCAAAAATTTCATAAATAACCCATATAGCATAAAATAAATGGCTTTCATTTCATAATCACATCGTTTTAAAAATTTCTTTAATGACATGATCTTTACGTCACTTTAAAACCCACAGAAAAGGAAGGTGGGTCTCATGTATGTAAATCCCAGAATTTAAAATAGAACATTTTGGTATATATGTGAATACCCCTTTAGAAGAAAGATCTTTGAGTATTCACTTAATAATATAAAAGAACTTTAGAAAAAGAGATAGACATTTTGAGACGGAAATTCTGCAGCATAACAGCTATGTTACGAGGTTTTAGAAGACATTAAAAAGAGAGGGAAAATGGGTCAAACATTCATAAATGACCCATAAAACAGTAGATGGACAGAATAAGAAGGATACATGATCATGGTAATTAAATTTCAAGGACATACCATTTTAAATGAAAAACATGGAAGGAAGACAAAAACTAGATTTCTCTTATGAAAGTTCGGCAGCCTAACTGCGTTACTTAAACATCAACAAAAATGATTAGAAAAGATCAAATAGGGTCTCTCATCATGTGAACATAAGAGTTCAGTATGATAGATATAGAGATAATTCCCCAACATAATTAAAAAATAACTTGAAAGACTTGATATGAAAGTTGTACTTTGAAAAGAATGAGAAGGGTGAAAGAATCCCATAAAAAATTCGGCAGCCTAACGGCGCCACTTAAAACTTCAAAATACTGAATTGAAGAGATCAAATGGGGAATCTCATCATATGATCATAAAATATCAGTATGATAAATTTATAGATAATACCCAAAAATAATAAAAAGGAACTTGAAAGAATTGACGTGAAAGTAGAACTTCAAAACGAGAAGGGTGAAGAACCACATAAAAATTCGGCAGCCTAACGGCGCCACTTAAAACATCAAAATACTGAATTGAAGAGATAAAATGGGGTCTCTCATCATATGATCATAAAAGATCAGTATGATAAATTTAGAGATCATACCCCAACATAATAAAAATTAACTTGAAATAATTTACATGAAAATAGATCATGAAAAATGAGAAGGGAGAAAGAATCCGTTACAAACATTTCGGCAGCCTAACGACGCCACTTAAAAATTCATAAAACGAAATAATGAGAGTAAGAGGGGATCTTTCATTATATGAACATGAAAAGGGAAGTAAGAGGAGTATATAAGAACATCCTCCAACATAAGAACATGGAGCATAAAAGGAATGACATAAAAGAGGTTACTTGAAATAAAAGAGAGAGGTCGGATCCCTTACCTTAAAATGTAACTCTTAAACCTCAAAGTATGGGACCTTGAGGGCTTGGGGGAACCTTGGGAGGACTCCTTGGGAGGTAATGAGACCATAAATTCGTTGGGGAAGAGTGGGGAGTCGAATGGATGAGAGGAGGGCTTGGTATTTATAGGGAAAGTGAGGGGACAAGGCATTAATGGCCAAGGGACACCTAAAAAGTGGTTTTCTCAAAAGCATGGGCCCTCCCACGGTACTTCCCATAAAGTTAGGCCACATGGGGACCCCTACACAATAATTCATTACCCTTGGCCTTCCAACCCTTAAAAAAACTCATGAAATCATCATGACACAGTTATGATGTCATTAAACATACCGAAACCCTAAAATTGCATTTTCACTATTCACTGAAAATTCAACTTTCTCAGAAAGATCCCAAAATTTCACCTTAATAAAATATCAATGCTCTGATTTCAAAAATGAACTCCATTTTATACAAATAATTTTCTAAATATTTTTAATTTATTTTTTTAAAATAAATACACTATTCACCGAAAATTCATTTTTTCAGAAAAAACCACAAAAATTACCATAACATAGTATTGGTGCTCTGAGTTCAAAAATGAAATCCATTTTATAAAAATAATTTTCTAAATATTTTTAATTTAATTTTAAATTAAAAAAAACACTATTCACCTGAAAAAACTAATACTTGAATAATAATTTATGAAACCGTTATTTAACCATTTTACTGAATCACATTACTTAATCAAGGTGCCTAGATTATTTTAAAACTTTCTTTAAGTGAGATTACTAATCCATTTGGTCATATTACTAATCCTAATCATAAAATCACTATTCATAATTTACTATTCATCAAAAATCAAGTTGATCTTATTAGACTCCAAATTTTGTACTGAACATAATTGTAGAACACCATTTTTTGAAAATCATTACACATTTTTAATTATTTAAGGTTTACATAAACATTTTTAAAATATCCTTTTTCTAAAATTTATCAAAAATATGCATACTATATTTATCCGGTCATTTGAAAATTCATAAACTTCATCATAAGAAGAAATCCCAATTTTTATTTAAAACAAAGTATTACACAAGGCAGTTATGGTCTCCTTACATAGCCCCTTATCACACCAGCATAGGACCTAAGTGTAAGGTGTGCTAAGGTGAGAGAGTCCGAGGGAGGCTCGACCAACATTGCCCAAGTAATAATTTCTATCAGTTTGAACTTCTCGCGAAGGCGATTCCGTTCTAGCTTCACATGATGAAGTTCGGCTTGGGTTTGGTCCAGAGCAAAGCCCAATGGTGCTACCTCCTTCCCAAGTTCTGTTAGATGGGCTTCGATCGGTCCAAGACTACTAGGTGAGGCCATCAAATCTTTTTTCTATAATAATTAACCAAGATTACTTGTATTTAGAGACAATAATCAAAACATTTTGTTCAAAGCGGTCATATTGACCAATGGTCATATAACAGTCAGAACCCAATGGTCTCATTTTAATTATAATCATGTTTATCAAATAAAACACTTTTGTTTAGTATAAAAATAACACATGAAATTAGGAAACAAGATTTATTCAAAATTTCGGGCCGTTACAATCTTCCCCCCTTAAGAAATTGCGTCCTCGCAATTTTAAAAATTGGGTTTTGAAATTTCATTGAAAGTCCCACATCGGAAAAAGAGTCTGTGACACCATTACTTTAAATGAAATAAAAGGAAGTACAAAGGCCACCCGAGTTTACTCATACTAGGATTCCATGTAGGAAACATGGACATGGAGGAGAAAACAAAGGGTCACGTCCTAATGGAGAGTGATAGAAAACATGATTAGGAGGAAGTTAACCACCAGAAAATCCCAAAATTATGATGTGTGCAAGCGGTCTTTGATTACCTAGTAGGAAATGTAAACCAACAATGTTTTTGTTTTACGTTCTTTTTCATTACTTTGAGGAATTCATTTACAACATAGAACAAAAACATAAGGAAATATATCTACCTTCATGTAGAGTTTCATCCTTTAATATGTTTCTACCCAAAAATAATCTTTTCTATAAACTAAAAACTACTTGGTCTCATCAAAACACAAGAATCATCTTCTAGAGAATCTCATAATCCTCAAAAGATTAACTATATATTTCTTTCATCTTTAAACATTGTCCCAAAAACCGAAAGGGTAAGGTAAAACAACTCTTCAAAAAGAAATAATCCCATAGGAATGAAACTACTTTTAAATATTCAAAGTTCCATGGTACTACCCAAATTTCATCACAGTCCATTCCATAAATAACGGTCTTTAAAATTCCTCAAAATAAACCAAACTAAGATTGAAACCCCAAATACAAGAAGGATTTGATAACATAGTCTTCCAAAATAAACTTCATTGTTCATCTCCAAACAACATCAACCACTCCTAACATCTTATAACAAAAGTATCTAACCTAAACATATTTAACCCAATATAGGTTAATCATTCCCATAAGTAACCTAAATTACTATAAGTCCACCTTAAATTTATAGATTCTTCAAATATAAGTCAACCTTACTCCTCAATGAAAATACCATTGTAATCTATTTACCTCGATCATATAGGGTCCCCAAAATAGTGAACGTCTTCCAAAATAAAAATCATATTTTAATCCCCTAATCATCTATGTCATATTAGTACGGCAATCGTAGCATTTCCTATCACATTGGTTGTTGAGACATGTTCTTCCATTTCCCACCATTAACTAAGAAAAGAACTATAATTAGGGGCTTAAATACTTAGCCAATAATCATGAAAAGAAACCTAAAGCATATAAGGATAACTTGTAGTTGAAAAGTATACCCTAACATGTGATCCCCTAGGTTCCCATATAGGTTATCCATGATCATATATTCTTATGTGAATCTTTATTTTATTTTATCTTTGTTCCTTTAACAATAGTTCATACTAAGCTTATGAATTTACCAAAGCATATACCTCGGGAGTGTCGTAACCAAGAGTGCAGCAAGGCCTGTTGTCGTGTACCAGTTCCCGTTCGAGTCTAGCTCAAAGCGGTGTTTTCAGGTTTTACCCCTGTGTACATCTGTGCCAGAGCCACCTCTACCTGCTCGTATCCAGACAGTGATGTATTTACTTGGCAACCCCTTACTCAATACTCACCAAAATACCAGGAAGATTTCCAAGATTTTAAATTTTCTATAGGCTTCTTCAAAAAGTTTTCATATCCTAATTTCCACAAATAACTAAACCATCCTCTGATACCAACTATAGCATCCCGCCTTTTTATCACATAAACATTCATTACATTTTACAAAACCGAGGATCTTTAAGGTTTAGTGTCCTGGAAACCAGGAACATAAAACATGAAACAAAAAAAACATTCTTCTTAAACACTTTAAAGGCTTCTCCTTATGTTCATCCTAGGTTCATTACTGCATCTCAGAACCTGGGGACATACATCAAAGGAAAGGGTGAGCAGAAGGCCCAGTAAGGAAAACAAGAGAAACATTTTACATGTGAACTTGAGATATTTCAATAAAGTCATGGAAAGAACTTTAAGGCATGAGAATGAAATCATGAGGCATATCATAATAAAAATAACATTTTCATAACTTGAATATGTGGCTACATAATTTAACATAGACAATCATGAACATATAACCAAGGTCCATCCCCAAGGTGTCATTTAAAAATTACCAAGGTTATTCACCAAGGTATCGTGAAAATTGTAATCTCTAGTGGTTACATCATTACCCAATGCATTGGAGCGCTATCAGGGCACACCCTTAAATTTACCTTTATTATCATGTGAGCCACATATATAGTCATCAAAAATTTCATAAATAACACATATAGCATAAAATAAATGGCTTTCATTTCATAATCACAACGTTTTAAAAATTGCTTTAAAGACATGATCTTTACGTCACTTTAAAACCCACAGAAAAGGAAGGTGGGTCTCATGTATGTAAATACCAGAATTTAAAATAGAACATTTTGGTATATATGTGAATACCCCTTTAGAAGAAATATCTTTGATTATTCACTTAATAATATAAAAGAACTTTAGAAAAAGAGAGAGACATTTTGAGACGGAAATTCTGCAGCATAACAGATATGTTACGAGGTTTTAGAAGACATTAAAAAGAGAGGGAAAATGGGTCAAACATTCATAAATGACCCATAAAACAGTATATGGACAGAATAAGAAGGATACATGATCATGGTAATGAAATTTCAAGGACATACCATTTGAAATGAAAAACATGGAAGGAAGACAAAAACTAGATTTCTCTTATGAATGTTTGGCAGCCTAACGACGTTACTTAAACATCAACAAAAATGATTTGAAAAGATCAAATAGGGTCTCTAATCATGTGAACATAAGAGTTAAGTATGATAGATATAGAGATAATTCCCCAACATAATTAAAAAGGAACTTGAAAGACTTGATATGAAAGTAGTACTTTGAAAAGAATGAGAAGGGTGAAAGAATCCCATAAAAAATTCGGCAGCCTAACGGCGCCACTTAAAACTTCAAAATACTGAATTGAAGAGGTCAAATGGGGTATCTCATCATATAATCATAAAAGATCAGTATGATAAATTTAGAGATCATACCCCAACATAATAAAAAGGAACTTGAAAGAATTGACATGAAAGTAGAACTTCAAAACGAGAAGGGTGAAGAACCACATAAAAATTCGGCAGCCAAACGGCGCCACTTAAAACTTCAAAATACTGAATTGAAGAGATAAAATGGGGTCTCTCATCATATGATCATAAAATATCAGTATGATAAATTTAGATATCATACCCCAACATAATAAAAATGAACTTGAAATACTTTACATGAAAATAGATCATGAAAAATGAGAAGGGAGAAAGAATCTGTTACAAAAATTTCGGCAGCCTAACGGCACCACTTAAAACTTCATAAAACAAAATAATGAGAGTAAGAGGGGATCTCTAATTATATGAACATGAAAAGGGAATTAAGATGAGTATAGAAGAACATCCTCCAACATAATAACATGGTGCATAAAAGGAATGACATAAAAGAGGTTACTTGAAATAAAAGAGAGAGGTCGGATCCCTTACCTTAAAATGTAACTCTTAAACCTCAAAGGATGGGACCTTGAGGGCTTGGGGGCACCTTGTGAGGACTACTTGGGAGGTAATGAGACCAGAAATTTGTTGGGGAAGAGTGGGTAGTCGAATGGATGAGAGGAGGGCTTGGTATTTATAGGGAAAGTGAGGGGACAAGGCATTAATGGCCAAGGGACACCTCAAAAGTGGTTTTCTCAAAAGCATGGGCCCTCCCATGGTACTTCCCATAAATTTAGGCCACATGGGGACCCCCACACAATAGTTCATCACCCTTGGCCGTCCAACCCTTAAAAAAACTCATGACATCATCATGACACAGTTATGATGTCATTAAACATACCGAAACCCTAAAACTGTATTTTCACTATTCACTGAAAATTCAACTTTCTCAGAAAGATCCCAAAATTTCACCTTAATCAAATATCAATTCTCTGATTTCAAAAATGAACTCCATTTTATACTAATAATTTTCTAAATATATTTAATTTATTTTTTAAATAAATACACTATTCACCGAAAATTCATTTTTTCAGAAAAAACCACAAAAATTACCATAACATAATATCGGTGCTCTAAGTTCAAAAATGAAATCCATTTTATAAAAATAATTTTCTAAATATTTTTAATTTAATTTTTAATTAAAAAAAACTCTATTCACCTGAAAAAACTAATACTTGAATAATAATTTATGAAACCGTTATTTAACCATTTTATTTAATCACATTACTTAATCAAGGTGCCTAGATTATTTTAAAACTTTCTTTAAGTGAGATTACTAATCCATTTGGTAATATTACTAATCCTAATCATAAAATCTCTATTCATAATTTACTATTCATCAAAAATCAAGTTGATCTTATTAGACTCCAAATTTTGTACTGAACATAATTGTAGAAGACCATTTTTTTGAAAATCATTACACATTTTTAATTATTTAAGGTTTACATAAACATTTTTAAAATATCCTTTTTCTAAAATTCATCAAAAATATGCATACTATATTTATCCAGTCATTTGAAAATTCATAAACTTCATCATAAGAAGAAATCACAATTTTTATTTAAAACAAAGTATTACACAAGGCAATTACGGTCTCCTTACATAGCCCCTTATCACACCAGCATAGGACCTAAGTGTAAGGTGTGCTAAGGTGAGAGAGTCCGAGGGAGGCTCGGCCAACATTGCCCGAGTAATAATTTCTATCAGTTTGAACTTCTCGTGAAGGCGATTCCGTTCTAGCTTCACATGATGAAGTTCGGCTTGGGTTTGGTCCAGAGCAAAGCCCAATGGTGCTACCTCCTTCCCAAGTTCTGTTAGATGGGCTTCGATCGGTCCAAGACTACTAGGTGAGGCCATCAAATCTTCTTTCTATAATAATTAACCAAGATTACTTGTATTTAGAGACAATAATCAAAACATTTTGTTCAAAGCGGTCATATTGACCAATGGTCATATAACAGTCAGAACCCAATGGTCTCATTTTAATTATAATCATGTTTATCAAATAAAACACTTTTGTTGAGTATAAAAATAACACATGAAATTAGGAAACAAGATTTATTCAAAATTTCGGGCCGTTACATTTTGTGAGTTTCTAGTGTTTGGTTGTGAACCCATAGGTTGGGATTGGGTGTGAATATATATATATACCTTGTATATTGTTATAATTTCTATATGCACCCCACCCATGTTTACCACTATGTTCCGACACCTGCCTAGTCACATGGGAGGTGTTTTTCTGAAATCTGGTGAGGAGGACAGATTGTTGGGTACCCTCTCTTTCCCTATCTCTCTTCCAAGGGTGGTATGTATTTCATAAGATGTGATGGATGAAGGTATGTTAGTGCATTAGATGGTGGTTGTGATAGCCTAGGTGTTTTTGGGCGAGACATGGATGTGCTTACGGGGTGGTGGCCCAGGTGTTTTCAGGTGAGATGTGATATGACTGTATTTGTGGGGTGGCTTCTGATGGGGGTCATGCATGGTAGGAGGAGGGAAGAATGTTTATGTTTTACAGGTTCATGATACCCTTCTACTCTAGTTATGGGTGTGATTGTGATGTGATGACCTAGGCGTCTTCGGGCGAGATCTGATGTAATCATTCTTTTGGAGTGGTGAGCCTAAGTGTCTTCGAGTGAGGTGTGTTATAACCATTCTTGTGGGGTGTTGTGGTATAAAAAATATATGGGAGTGCAAGGATATATTATATTGGGGTGTGATAGTGGAATACTAGCAGGAAAGTGGTAATAGGTACCATTATTGATGCGATTCTTTTTATATTATATTACATGACTTGAATTATTTAGTGAGAATCCATTTATGAGGTTGGGTTTGGTTAGTATACTTGTAGAGGTGGTTTTTGGTTCATCTATTTTCTATCAAGTGAATTATTATGATTCTTTAACTTATTAATGAGAGAATTTTATTTTCCTACTGAGTATACCCATATGATCACCCTACATATATACAACTATTTTCAGGTTTCTAGGAGGATTATGTGGTCTATGATGGATATTACTAGCCTAAACATTGGATACCTATTGTTTTTCAAGTTTTGATTTTCTTCTTGGTAGTTTACATTTGGATATTTTTATCTTTATCAATTATATTTATAGATTCATTTTAAGGTGGTTTTCGACTTATTTTATATTATTTATTGGAGTTTTTGTGGATGATTTATCTTATCACATGATCCTATATTATTACAGGGGAAATTACACCCATTGTTTGAGATTTTATAGCATTGATGCTAGTCTCCAAATCAAGGCCTACTAGAGGTGGGACTCGAGGGTCATTATCTCTATCCCCTCACTATGGTATGTTTAGAGGGAAGGGCTCTTGACAGAGTGGTATCAAAGGTGATAGTTGAGTTATTGGATGGAGTTTGGAGTTAGGCATAACGAGGATTGACTGATTTAGTAAGGAAAAAATTCCATTTGACCTTGGTTTGTGACATATACTAGGGGTACTAACTATGAAAATGGAATTTTAGGCCCCCATGATCCAGTGAATGGATTCTAAGCTTATTGAATGTCTAAGTTAGGTGGAATTGTTTTTAGGGTAGATACCTAGGAGAGGTACATTTATTGTAATGAATTATGTTGTCATTTTAATTGGGTTGTTTTTTAAGGTTAAAATGAATAAAATGGATTAAAATGAATCTTATTAAAATTCCATAATACACTGTCTTAGTAAATCTTTTTTTCTCCTTTGATATATAGCTCATTTTAATCATGAAAATGTTGCTTAGGTAGTTGATGTTCTCTAGTAAAATATGGTTGATCATTATGGATTAAATTTGAGAAAGGAGGATGGGGTTTAGTGGAGGGAATTGTAGGCTTTCTAGTAGCAGTATTTGGGGATGTACATGGGCAGGGTTTTATATGTGGGTACATAGAGATAGCTGGAGGAGGTTGAGATCACTTTCAGTTTGATCCAGACACTGGTGGAGTATGGGGTCCCTTTGGAAGTTATCCAAGTGAATGTAACTATTCATCATTGGTGGATGCTATATCTAGGAGAGTGAAAGAAGGTAGATATTTTGAGGGTTGACTTCTAGAATGAATTTTGGATAGTCTTCCTTTCAAAAATCATGAATGTTGTGAAGAGGCAAGAGCTTCTTTCTCTTAAGCAGGTGAGAATTTCCGTGTGGGAGTTGGGAATCAAGTTCAAGGGCCTTATTTAATTTACCTAGACCTTTTTAAAGATGCTGAGTCTCATGTGATATTTCTTAAGGAGTAACTATGTCCTTCTATATAGTATAAAGTTACTCATTTTATGTTTCAAATGTTTCTAGAAGTTCCAAAGAACGCAGTGAGGATCAAGTGGATACACTCGCGATGAGGTTTACTATGAGTGGTAAACCAGTAGGGTTCCTTGATGATAATATTTTTTAGTTGTAGGTCTTAGGTACAGAGGCCTCTTTGGGTTTGACCAGCAAGGATTCAACCACAATAAGTTCTTTTTCAGAATTTTGGTCTAGTGCTTTTCATGCTTTTCCTGGGGGATTTTGTCTAGTGTGTTTTGGATGTGGGGTTCATTCAAATTTCCATAACTAGTTCCCAGTGGTACCCTAAGTTTAGTTTTATGGAGGTGGACATGTTCAGTGCTAGCCTCACCAGTAGTTTGTAGTTAGATTGTACAATAGTAGGGTGAACATGATTTTTCTCCACCGAGGGTAGATGGATTAGGTAGAGGTGAACATTAAAATGTTACTTCTATTCAGCGACCCTTACATAAGAATGGTCCTCTATGTGGACATCACCAGAGAGGCATGGAAATGGTCAATTCAAAATGGTGGAGGTGGTTGTTCCACAGGGTCCAAAAATTATCATATGTATGATTAGTTTGTTTAGTTTCATTGTTTGTGACTTGTATGATTTATGATATTCATAATAATTTGTTTCAACCACCCTATTCCATACTATAGGACAAGATTTAGAGATTATTCTCATACCGCTGGTGTTTACTACACCATTCGGAGGCCAGAAAAACTTGTTTGATCTATGCCGGGGTTGTAGATTGATAATGGGGTCACATCAGTCCTATAGAGATGTTTTCTTTCTACAGATGTAACCAAATGTTGTTATCCTCAACATCTCCTAGTTTGTTTACATGATATCATCAAATTGTATCAGTGGAGAGTCTTTTTCTTGGCTGTCTATGTCTAGTGTGTGGTTTTAGTTGCTGAGTGGGGTTTTTAGGTGTATAGTCAATTTGTGGAGCCCCTTCTTTCCTTTTTGGCTGATTTTTAGGTGGAATCAGTAAATACTGGGATAGTATATGTCCCCCAGGTCATTTGGGAGTTCCTAGTTGTTTTCCCCAAGGAGTATGTTACACTACCCCCTCAACGTTATGTGGATTTAGGGAGATAGTTACAGCCTGGTCCTTATTGGATCTCAATGGATCCTTATCAGATGACAACTTTTGAGTAGTGGGAGTTGATGATTTAGATAGATGATCTGATGTAGAAGGGTTTCATCTATCGTAGTCTATCACTTTTAGGTACTCTAGTGTTGTTTTCCAAGAATGGTGATGGTAGTATGACGTTTTGTATAGACTACCAGAGGTTGAAAACAAGTGATGGTCAAGAGCCATTACTCTCTTCCAAGGATAGACGATAATTTTGACCAGATTAGAGGGATGAGTTGGTTTTGTAATAATTTATTTGTGGTCTGGATATCACTAGTTGAGGGTGAAGGAAGGTGATATCCCTACGAATGACTTACCATACAGGCATTGGTGCTTTATGTTTTTGTTCATTACATTTAGTTTTATGGATGCACCATCCATGTTCCTGGGGATTCTGAACTCCATGTTCTATGAATCCTAGACTGTCACATTCATTGATGATTTCCCAATGTACTCTATTTTAGAGGAGGAGCATGCCGACCATCTCAGAACTATCTTGTAGACTCTTCGATGCAACAATCTCAATTTAAAGTATTCCAAGTGTAAGTTTTGGACACTTGAGGTCCATTTCCATGGGAATGTGGTGTCACAATAGGGTGTGGCTGTAGAACTGTCAAAATTTGAGATAATTGTTTCTTATAAATCACCTAAGAACATGTTAGAGTTTTATAGTTTCCTTGTTCTTCAACGTTATTATCAGAGGTTTTTACACTATCTCTCTTGAGTTATAGCCTCGTTGAAGGGATTTACCATGAAGGACCAAAGTTTTGTGTGGGCTGATCAGTTCCAAACAACATTCAGTTACCTAAAAGGATAGTTTTTCAGTGATCTGATGCTTTAGTTTTCTAACGAGGGTGTGTTGTTTGAGGGGTGTTGAAATGATTCTCAAATGTGATTGGGATGTGTGTTGATGCATAAATGATAAGTGATATTTTATGGGTCAAGATAGTGATTTACCCTTGACTGTATCTTTTCCACCCATGATCTATAATTGGTAGTGGTTATGTTTGCACTGAATTTCGGGCGCCATTACCCCACTATGGAGAGCTTTGTGGTCTTGAAGGATCATAAGGGTTTGAGGTATATCTTTTTTCAGTGTGATCATAACATGCAATAATGGAGGTGGATAGTGTTTCTTTAGTATTATGGATTTGATATCTCCCACACCTTAGTAAAGGGGAATACTGTGGTCGGAACTTTTATCAGGAAGTTAGGGAAGGATGTCGTATAAAAATTAGGGGATTCTTGGGGAGAAATGGAGGATTTGGAAGACTTGCAATTATATTAATGGTTGGATGGTTGTATATGTTTATTGATTCTTATGATGGTGCAATCTTCTCTGATGTGGTAGGTGGAAGTATCTTAGTGGGGGGAATCATAGGTATAGGTGATGAAAGATCATGTTGTCTTTGAGGATGCTTTGGAGGGATGGTCAGAGGATAGACAGAACTATATTCTCTTTCATGGGTGGTTTTTTTGGTTCTGGTGGTGATGAATGGGTTAGTGATTTGTGAGTTTCATATCTCACTTTTTTAGTACACCTAGGAGTTTCCATGATGTTCCTTGTCTTGAGGATGTAGTTTGGGTGGACATGGATGAAATTGGTTGTGGTAGAATTTGGGGAAAAGTGCTTAGTATGATAGTATGTAAAGTCTGAGCATTGTGTTCCTGGAGGTTTTTTGTAGCCCTTGGATATTCCTAAGTGGAAATAGGATGAAATATTGATCGATTTTGTCACAGGGTTAGCCAAAGCTCTAGGAAGTTGTGATTCTCTCTGGGTGATTATTGATTAGTTGATGAAATCAGCCCACATCTTAGAAATAGAGGTGTCAGACATAAATGATTATTTTGATAATAGGTATATGGATGAGGTGGTGTGATTTCATGGAGTCATGGGGTCCATTGTATCAAAATTGGTACACATTTTTTACATCAAGGGTTTGAATATGATTAAAACATTCTTTGGCTCTTAGCTTCACCTTATCACTGATTTCCACCCTAAAATAGATGGGTAGATAGAATATAATATCCACACACTAGGGGATATTCTATGGTTGTGTGTCCTTGACTTTAGTGGATCATGTGTAAAACACCTTCTAATGGTTGAGTTATCATATAATAATTGCTATCACTCATCCAATGGCAGGGATCTATTTTAGGCTTTGTATGGTTGGTCATTCCATTCTCTATTATGCTAGACGATGGTTGGGGTGGTATCATTTCTTTGTCTTGATGTGGTAAAGAGAATGATAGAGAAGGTTCATCTTGTACATGAGAGGATGAAAGAAACACGCGATTGATTGAATTTTTATTCCAATAACAGGAGGTGTCACTTGGAGTCCTAGGTTGGGGACCATGTGTTCGTGAAGGTTTCCCTTCAACTTGGGTAGTAGAGGATTCATAGGTGGAGTAATATTTATCCTAGGTTTTTGGGACCTTTGAGGTGTTGGGGAATGTTGGTTATAGCATCCCGACTTTTTATCACATAAACTTTCATTTACATTTTACAAAATCGAGGATCTTTAAGGTTTAGTGTCTTGGAAACCAGGAACTTAAAACATGAAAAAAAATACATTCTTCTTAAACACTTGAAAGGATTCTCTTTATGTTCATCCTAGGTTCATTTCTTCATCTCAGAACCTGGGGACATACATCAAAGGAAAGGGTGAGTAGAAGGCCCAGTAAGGAAAACAAGAGAAACATTTTACATGTGAATTTGAGATACTTCAATAAGGTCATGAAAAGAACTTTAAGGCATGAGAAAGAAATCATGAGATATATCATAATAAAAGTAACATTTTTCATAACTTGAAGATGTGGCTGCAACATTTAATATTGAAAATAGTTTCGTTTCACCAAGGTCCATCCCAAAGGTGTCGTTAAAAATTACCATGGTTATTCACCAAGGCGTCGTTAAAATGGTCATCTCTAGAGATTAAGTCTTTACCCAATGCATTGGAGAGCTATCAGGGCACACCCTTAAATTTTCCTTTATTATCATGTGAGCCACATATATCATCATCAAACATTTCCTAAATAACCCATATAGCATAAAATAAATGGGTTTCATTTCATAATCATAACGTTTTAAAAACTGCTTTAAAGACATGATCTTTACGTCACTTTAAAACCCACAGAAAAGGAAGGTGGGTCTCATTTATGTAAATCCCAGAATTTAAAATAGACATTTTGGTATATATGTGAATACCCCTTTAGAATAAAGAGCTTTTAGTATTCACTTAATAATATAAAAGAACTTTAGAAAAAGAGAGAGACATTTTGAGACGGAAATTCTGCAGCATAACGGCTATGTTACGAGGTTTTAGAAGACATTAAAAAGAGAGGGAAAATGGGTCAAACATTCATAAATGACCCATAAAACAGTAGATGGACAGAATAAGAAGGATACATGATCATGGTAATGAAATTTCTAGGAAATACCATTTGAAATGAAAAACATGGAAGGAAGACAAAAATTAGATTTCTCTTATGAAAGTTCGGTAGCCTAATGGCGTTACTTAAACTTCAACAAAAATGATTTGAAAAGATCAAATAGGGTCTCTAATCATGTGAACATAAGAGTTAAGTATGATAGATATAGAGATAATTCCCCAACATAAATAAAAAGGAACTTGAAATACTTGACATGAATGTAGAACTTTGAAAAGAATGAGAAGGGTGAAAGAATCCCCTAAAAATTTCGGCAGCCTAACGGCACCACTTAAAACATCAAAATACTGAATTGAAGAGATCAACTGGGGCCTCTCACCATATGAACATAAGAGTCCAGTATGATAGATATAGAGATCATACCTCAACATAACAAAAAGGAACTTGAAGGAATTGACATGAAAGTAGAACTTCAAAACGAGAAGGGTGAAGAACCACTTAAAAATTCGGCAACCTAACGACGCCACTTAAAACATAAAAATACTGAATTGAAGAGATCAAATGGGGTCTCTCGTCATATGAACATAAGAGTCCAGTATGATAGATATAGAGATCATACCCCAACATAACAAAAAGGAACTTGAAATACTTTACATGAAAATAGATCTTGAAAAATGAGAAGGGAGAAAGAATCCGTTACACAAATTTCAGCAGCCTAACGGCGCCACTTAAAACTTCATAAAACGAAATAATGAGAGTAAGAGGGGATCTCTCATTATGTGAACATAAAAAGGGCAGTAAGAGGAGTATAAAAGAACATCCTCCAACATAATAACATTTAGCATAAAAGGAATGACATAAAAGAGATTACTTGAAATGAAAGAGAGAGGTCGGATCCCTTACCTTAAAATGTAACTCTTAAACCTCAAAGGATGGGACCTTGAGGGCTTGGGGGAACCTTGGGAGGACTCCTTGGGAGGTAATGAGTCCATAACTTCGTTGGGGGAGAGGTGGGAGTGAAAAATAAAGGAGGAAAGGGTGGGTATTTATAGGGAAAGTGAGGGGACAAGGCATTAATGGCCAAGGGACACCTCACTATTGGTTTTGGCAAAACCATGGGCTTGCCCATGGTATTTTCCTATGGTATTGGTCACTTGGGACACCTCATAACTTATCTTACTATTCATAATTCGACCATATTGAATATATACTTAATACATCATTTAATGATGTCATTAAACACCTGTAACTTAAAAACTATATTTTCACTATTCATCAAAAATTCAACTTTCTCAGAATAATCCCAAAATTTCACCTTAACCAAATATCGATGCTCTAAATACATTTATGAACTCCATTTTATAAAAATGTTTTTCTAAATAATTTTAATTTAATTTTTAAATAAAAACACTATTCATCGAAAATTTGTTTTTTTCAGAAAAATCCCCAAAAATTACCATAACATAATATCGATGCTCTGAGTTCAAAAATAAAGTCATTTTTATAAAAATAATTTTCTAAATATTTCTTAATTAAATTTTTAATTAAAAAACACTATTCGCCCGAAAAAACTAATACTTGAATAATAATTTATGAAACCGTTATTTAACAATTTTATTGAATTACATTACTTAATCATGGTGCCTACATTATTTTAAAACTTTCTTTAAGTGAGATTACTAATCCATTTGGTCATATTACTAATCCTAATCGTAAAATCACTATTCATAATTTACTATTCATCAAAAATCAAGTTGATCTTATTAGACTCCAAATTTTGTACTGAACATAATTGTAGAAGACCATTTTTTGAAAATCATTACACATTTTTAATTATTTAAGGTTTACATAAACATTTTTAAAATATCCTTTTTCTAAAATTCATCAAAAATATGCATAATATATTTATCCGGTCATTTGAAAATTCATAAACTTCATCATAAGAAGAAATCCCAATTTTTATTTAAAACAAAAGATTACACAAGGTAGTTATGGTCTCCTTACATAGCCTCTTATCACACCAGCATAGGACCTAAGTGTAAGGTGTGCTAAGGTGAGAGAGTCCGAGGGAGGCTCGGCCAACATTGCCCGAGTAGTAATTTCAATCAGTTTGAACTTCTCGCGAAGGCGATTCCGTTCTAGCTTCACACGATGAAGTTCGGCTTGGGTTTGGTCCAGAGAAAATCCCAATGGTGCTACCTCCTTCCCAAGTTCTGTTAGATGGGATTCGATCGGTCCAAGACTACTAGGTGAGGCCATCGAATCTTCTTTCTATAATAATTAACCAAGATTACTTTAATTTAGAGACAATAATCAAAACATTTTGTTCACAACGGTCATATTGACCGATGGTCATATAACAGTCAGAACCCAATGGTCTCATTTTAATTATAATCATGTTTATCAAATAAAACATTGGAGTATAAAAATAAAATAAAATAACACATGAAATTAGGAAACAATATTTATTCAAAATTTCGGGCCGTTACAATCCTCCCCCCTTAAGAAATTGCGTCCTCGCAATTTTAAAAAAAATTGGGTTTCGAAATTTCATTGAAAGTCCCACATCGGAAAAAGAGTCCGTGACACCATTACTTTAAATGAAAGAAAAGGAAGTACAAAGGCCACCCGAGTTTACTCATACTAGGATTCCATGTAGGAAACATGGACATGGAGGAGAAAACAAAGGGTCACGTCCTAAAGGAGAGTGATAGAAAACATGATTAGGAGGAATTTAACCACCAGAAAATCCCAAAATTATGATGTGTGCAAGTGGTCTTTGATTACCTAGTAGGAAACATAAACCAACAATGTTTTTGTTTTACGTTCCTTTTCATAACTTTGCGGAATTCATTTACAACATAGAACAAAAACATAAGGAAATATATCTACCTTCATGTAGAGTTTCATCCTTTAATAAGTTTCTACCCAAAACTAATCTTTTCTCTAAACTATGAGCATTCAAAACTACTTGGTCTCATCAAAACACAAGAATCATCTTCTAGAGAATCACATAATCCACAAATGATTAACTATATATTTATTTTATCCTTAAACATTATCCAAAAAACCGAAAGGGTAAGGTAAAACAACTCTTCAGAAAAAGAAAGAATCCCATAGGAATGGAAACTACTTTTAAATCTTCAATGTTCCATGGTACTACCCAAAGATCATCCTAGTCCATTCCATAAATAAAGGTCCTTAAAATTCCTCAAAATAAACCAAACTAAGATTGAAACCCAAATACAAGAAGGATTTGAAAACATAGTCTTCCAAAACTTCATTGTTTATCTCCAAACAACATCAACCACTCCTAACATCTTATAACAAAAGTATCTAACCTAAAAATATTTAACCCAAGATAGGTTAGTCATTCCCATAATTAACGTAAATTTCTATAAGTCCACCTTAAATTCATCAATTCTTCAAATATAAGTCAACCTTAGTCCTCAATGAAAATACCATTGTAATCTATTTACCTCGATCATATAGGGTCCCCAAAATAGTGAACGTCTTCCAAAATAAAAATAATATTTTAATCCCCTAATCATCTCTGTAATATTAGTACGGTAATGGTAGCATTTCCTATCACATTTTTTGTTGAGACATGATCTTCCATTTCCCGCCATTAACTAAGAAAAGAAACTTTAATTAGGGGCTTAAATACTTAGCCAATAATCATGAAAAGAAACTTAAAGCATATAAGGATAACTTGTAGTTGAAAAGTATACCCTAACTTGTGATCCCCTAGGTTCCCATCTAGGTTATCCATGATCATATATTCTTATGTGAATCTTCATTTTATTTTATCTTTGTTCCTTTAATAATGGTTCATACTAAGCTTATGAATTTACCAAAGCATATCCCCCGGGAGTGTCGTAACCAAGAGTGCAGCAAGGCCCGTTGTCGTGTACCAGTTTCCATTCGAGTCTAGCTCAAAGTGGTGTTTTCGGGTTTTACCCCTTTGTACATCTGTGCCAGAGCCACCTCTACCTGCTCGTATCCAGACAGGGATGTATTTGCTTGGCAACCCCTTACTCAATACTCACCAAAATACCAGGAAGATTTCCTATATTTTAACTTTTCTATAGTCTTCTTCCTAAAGTTTTCATATCCGAATTTACACAAATAACTAAACCATCCTTTGATACCAACTATAGCATCCCGCCTTTTTATCACATAAACTTTCATTTACATTTTACAAAATCGAGGATCTTTAAGGTTTAGTGTCTTGGAAACCAGGAACTTAAAACATGAAACAAAAAAAAACATTCTTCTTAAACACTTGAAAGGCTTCTCCTTATGTTCATCCTAGGTTCATTTCTTCATCTTAGAACCTGGGGACATACATCAAAGGAAAGGGTGAGCAGAAGGCCCAGTAAGGAAAACAAGAGAAACATTTTACATGTGAATTAGAGATACTTCAATAAGGTCATGAAAAGAACTTTAAGGCATGAGAAATAAATCATGAGATATATCATAATAAAAGTAACATTTTTCATAACTTGATGATGTGGCTGCAAAATTTAATATTGACAATCGTTTCGTTTCACCAAGGTCCATCCCCAAGGTGTCGTTAAAAATTACCATGGTTATTCACCAAGGCATCGTTAAAATGGTCATCTCTAGAGATTAAGTCTTTACCCAATGCATTGGAGCGCTATTAGGGCGCACCCTTAAATTTTTCTTTATTATAATGTGAGCCACATATATCATCATCATACATTTCATAAATAACCCATATAGCATAAAATAAATGGGTTTCATTTCATAATCATAACGTTTTATAAACTGCTTTAAAGACAGGATCTTTACATCACTTTAAAACCCACAGAAAAAGAAAGGTGGGTCTCATTTATGTAAATCCCAAAATTTAAAATAGAAATTTTGGTATATATGTGAATACCCCTTTATAATAAAGAGCTTTGAGTATTCACTTAATAATATAAAAGAACTTTAGAAAAAGAGAGAGACATTTTGAGACGTAAATTCTGCAGCATAACGGCTATGTTACGAGGTTTTAGAAGACATTAAAAAGAGAGGGAAAATGGGTCAAACATTCATAAATGAACCATAAAATAGTATATGGATAAAATAAGAAGGATACATGATCATGGTAATGAAATTTCTAGGACATACCATTTGAAATGAAAAACATGGAAGGAAGACAAAAATAAGATTTTTCTTATGAAAGTTCGGCAGCCTAATGGCGTTACTTAAACTTTAACAAAAATGATTTGAAAAGATCAAATAGGGTCTCTAATCATGTGAAAATAAGAGTTCAGTATGATAGATATAGAGATAATTCCCCAAAATAAATAAAAAGGAACTTGAAATACTTGACATGAATGTAGAACTTTGAAAAGAATGAGAAGGGTGAAAGAATCCCCTAAAAATTTCGGCAGCCTAACGGCGCCACTTAAAACATCAAAATACTGAATTGAAGAGATCAACTGGGGTCTTTCATCATATGAACATAAGAGTCCAGTATTATAGATATAGAGATCATACCCCAACATAACAAAAAGGAACTTGAAGGAATTGAAATGAAAGTAGAACTTCAAAGTGAGAAGGGTGAAGAACCACTTAAAAATTCGGCAGCCTAACGGCGCCACTTAAAACATAAAAATACTGAATTGAAGAGATCAAATGGGGTCTCTCATCATATGAACATAAGAGTACAGTATGATAGATATAGAGATCATACCCCAACATAACAAAAAGGAACTTGAAATAGTTTACATGAAAATAGATCTTGAAAAATGAGAAGGGAGAAAGAATCCGTTACAAAAATTTCGGCAGCCTAACGGCGCCACTTAAAACTTCATAAAACGAAATAATGAGAGTAAGAGGGGATCTCTCATTATGTGAACATAAAAAGGGCAGTAAGAGGAGTATAAAAGAACATCCTCCAACATAATAACATTTATCATAAAAGGAATGACATAAAAGAGATTACTTGAAATGAAAGAGAGAGGTCGGATCCCTTACCTTAAAATGTAACTCTTAAACCTCAAAGGATGGGACCTTGAGGGCTTGGGGGAACCTTGGGAGGACTCCTTGGGAGGTAATGAGACCATAAATTCGTTGGGGGAGAGTTGGGAGTGAAAACTAAAGGAGGAAAGGGTGGGTATTTATAGGGAAATTGAGGGGACAAGGCATTAATGGCCAAGGGACACCTCACTAGTTGTTTTGGAAAAACCATGGGCTTGCCCATGTTATTTTCCCATGGTATTGGTCACTTGGGACACCTCATACCTTATCTTACTATTCATAATTCGACCATATTTAATATATACTTAATACATCATTTAATGATGTCATTAAACACCCGTAACTTAAAAACTATATTTTCACTATTCATCAAAAATTCAACTTTCTCAGAATAATCCCAAAATTTCACCTTAACCAAATATCGATGCTCTAAATACATTTATTAACTCCATTTTATAAAAATGATTTTCTAAATAATTTTAATTTAATTTTTAAATCAAAACACTATTCATCGAAAATTCGTTTTTTTCAGAAAAATCCCCAAAAATTACCATAACATAATATCGATGCTCTGAGTTCAAAAATAAAGTCATTTTTATAAAAATAATTTTCTAAATATTTCTTAATTAAAATTTTAATTAAAAAACACTATTCACCCAAAAAAACTAATACTTGAATAAAAATTTATGAAACCGTTATTTAACAATTTTATTGAATCACATTACTTAATCAAGGCGCCTACATTATTTTAAAACTTTCTTTAAGTGAGATTACTAATCCATTTGGTCATATTACTAATCCTAATCATAAAATCACTATTCATAATTTACTATTCATCAAAAATCAAGTTGATCTTATTAGACTCCAAATTTTGTATTGAACATGATTGTAGAAGACCATTTTTTGAAAATCATTACACATTTTTAATTATTTAAGGTTTACATAAACATTTTTAAAATATCCTTTTTCTAAAATTCATCAAAAATATGCATACTATATTTATCCGGTCATTTGAAAATTCATAAACTTCATCATAAGAAGAAATCCCAATTTTTATTTAAAACAAAGGATTACACAAGGTAGTTATGGTCTCCTTACATAGACTCTTATCACACCAGCATAGGACCTAAGTGTAAGGTGTGCTAAGGTGAGAGAGTCCAAGGGAGGCTCGACCAACATTGCCCGAGTAGTAATTTCAATCAGTTTGAACTTCTCGCGAAGGCGATTCCGTTCTAGCTTCACACGATGAAGTTCGGCTTGGGTTTGGTCCAGAGAAAAGCCCAATGGTGCTACCTCCTTCCCAAGTTCTGTTAGATGGGCTTCGATCGGTCCAAGACTACTAGGTGAGGCCATCGAATCTTCTTTCTATAATAATTAACCAAGATTACTTTAATTTAGAGACAATAATAAAAACATTTTGTTCACAGCGGTCATATTGACCGATGGTCATATTACAGTCAGAACCCAATGGTCTCATTTTAATTATAATCATGTTTATCAAATAAAACATTTTTGTTGAGTATAAAAATAAAATAAAATAACACATGAAATTAGGAAACAAGATTTTTTCAAAATTTCGGGCCGTTACATTGGTGAGGTGGAATATTGGTTGGCAGTTCCACTGTGGATGGAGAGGATCCATGAAATCTTCCAAATATCTCAGATTCATCGATATATTCATAATGAAACCCATGTCATTTAATGGGGAGAGTTGGATATCAAAGATTATTCCACATTCATGGTGTGTCTAGTCGAGATATAGGATCTCTAAGAGAAGGAACCGTGTGGATGTAAAATTTCATTGGTTCACATGTTTTGGAGGCATGGTGGCCTTTAAGAGAGTACTTGGGAACACAAGACATAGATTTATTCCTAGTACCCAATGTTTTTTTGAGTTTTTCCTTTTATATTTTTCTTTTTTGGTGATTTATGGATCCTTATTTTTTATGAGATGAGTTGTTTTCCCAATTTTTTACATATAATGTGTCATAAATTTATGACATATGAAAAGAAGAGGACATTATTCCTAATCAAGACGCATTAACTAAAATGAAAATAAACACATGCGAGTGAGTCAATGATACCGAGATAAGATAATATCTTGACATAGAGGTTGGAATTAACTGATTTGTTTTTCAATTTGGTTCTGTACGTTGGGTGTAGTGGTTTTTAGTTTGGGTTTTTTTAAAGGTTCTTACAGTTGTGGTGATGAGGTTGTGTGATATGTTTGTACCCATTGGGTTGGCATGTTTGGTTGGTGTTAGCATTTGGTGTATGATAAGATCCTTGAGAGTTACCTTGTGGGGTGATTTTTTAGACCACTTTCATTATGGGATTAGTTTTGGATTATAACAATTGAGAATCGTTTGACAGGTATCTGATGTAACAGTTTGTGCCTCCCTAGACCATTACCATCTTTATTTTTGGTTTTGGAGGCACCTGGATGAGGCCTAGAGTGGGATTAGATTAGTTTGGCAATTAAATTCTAGATGTAGGGTGAATACACGACATATAAATCTTACACTCCATGTAAGTGTGGTCCACAACTTTTGAAGGTAGATTCATAGGGTGTCACATTTTGTGTAGATTTTTGGCATTAAATAATGAAAATGTGACTCATTTTTTGGTGAAATCTATTTTTTTAGAAACCCTTGACTTACACTTTGTGTAAGTATTGTACGCTGTAAAAATTCCCAAATTCTAGGTTTTAAATACTTTTCTCAAATGAATTTTATTTCATTTGGTCTCTCCCTACGTATCTCATTTTGGTGGAACCATTTTCACCCCGAGGATGCATTCTATCCCCCTTCTCCCTTGTTTCAATCCGTTGGTTCTGGTGGTTTCCCATTGGCGATCCATGGTAAGTTCTTCTCCATTTTCATAGTGGGGTTTCTCCTGTTCTTTTTTCTCGAAACTATAGTGGTGGTGCATTTTTGGTTTGGGGTGTGTATTTTTTCCATTTTGATGGTCTATAGGTTCATTGTAGGTTGATATGTGGTTTCTCATGGTGAAATTTTTGTTTTTGGGTGTTCTTATTCACCCTATTGTGCATAGTGAGTCGATAAAGATTCTTTGAGGTAGGGAATCCATCATTACTCTTTATTGTGTATCATGTGTGAGGGGGTTAATTTTGTTTATCTATGGTAAATGGTTGATCTAACTTATTAAAAGATAAATAATTGGTTAAATTGAGTTTTAAAATAGTAAATGGATTTATTCCCATTTTTTATGGTCTTTTATTTTTATATTTTGGATTGTATGGGATTGATGCCCAGTTGAAAATTGTGACTGTTGGGGGCTTTGTTTCTGCTAGTTGATATGTGTTGTGAATACTATGATAGTTGTGATTATTGTGATTTCAAACTAAAATGGTAATTAGATAACCACTTATATTTGGCTAATGAAATGTTTACTCTAGGATTATTGCTTTTGTGATGACTCCCCGAAAATAAAGTGGAATTTTATAAAATCCCCTTTGTAAATTTGTAAAATTTTCTTGATGTGTTGTGAGGTATGAAAGTGCTTGTGGGATGTCAATGTGTGGTTGGGGTATGTGGGGATGATGGTTGGTTGTATTTTCTTTTGGGGATATATGTTTTTTTGTTGTATTTTCTTTTGGGGTGGTGAGGTGGTTTGTTGGATGTGATTTTGGGGCAACGAGGTGGTGGTTTCTTTGTTCTAGATTTTTTAGTAGTGATGGAATAAATAATTTTTTAATAATGATTGAAATGAAATTTTTTGGTTCAATTAATGGGATAATAATGGTTAAAGAATAACTAAATTATTGGTTATGTGATTAAATATGGCTGATTCAAAATAATGAAAAGAGTGAGATTATTAAATGGATTTGGTTGGTAACGTGAAACCGTGTTTCCACTTTTTCTGTGGTGCTAGCATTTAGGGGTTGTGAAAAAAGTGGTGATGTTGTGAGTTGGTTAGTGTTTGGTTGTAAACACATAGGTTTGGGTTGTTTGTGTATATATATATATATATATACCTTGTATATTTTATGATTTCAATATAGAACCCCACCCATGTCGAATGTTATGTGCCGACAACCGTATAGTCACACAGAGGGTGTTTTTCCCAACATCTAGTGAGGAGGTCCGATTGATCGGTACCCACTATTTCCTAGTCTCTATTATAGGAATTGTAGGTATTGAAAATTCTATGATGTTCAAAGGTCTGTTAGTGCATTATATAGAGGTTTTGTTAGCCCATTGGTTTTCAGGAAATATGGGGCCATGCTTGTGGGGTGGCGGGCAAAGTGTTTTTGGGCGAGATTTGATATGAACGTGCTTGTGGGGTGGATTGTGGTGGGGGGTATTGTATGGTAGGAAGAGGTCATAGGGTTTATGTTCTACTTGTTCATGATACCCTACTACTATGGTCATGGTAGTGGTTGTGATGTGATGGCCTAGGTTCCTTCAAGCAAGATGTGATGTGGCCATGCTTGTGGTGCCCCAATCCTAGGTTTCTTCAGGTGAGGTGTGTTGTGTCTGTGATTATGTGGAAGTGTAGTATACCGATGATATGGGAGTTCTAGGATGTACGATGTTGGGATGTGAGAGCTTCATACGAATGGGACAGCGGTGTATGACACACTTATTGATGTTATTCTTGTTATATTATATTACTTGACTTGCATTATTTAGTGAGCATGCCTTGGTGATGTTGGGTTTGGTTAATATGCTGGTAGAGGTGTTGTTTGGTTGTTATATTTTATATTAGGTGCATTAGTATGCTTCTTTTACATGTGCATGGGTGACTATTATTGTCCTATTAAGTATACATATATCCCACCGTATATATAAATTTTTTTTTCTAGTTTTCATAAGGATTACATGGACTGTGTGGGACATTACTATCTTAGAGCTTGGATTGCAGTTGTGTTGCTACTTTAGATTTTATTTTGCATATTTACTTCTAGAGACATTTATATGTATTAATTCTATTTATACAAGAATTGTGGGATGGTTTTGGATTTCTTTTATATTATTTCTTGGAGTTTTTGTGGAAGATTCATCTTATCTCAAAATCCTAGATTATTACATATGGTAATGCTATTTTTTTGATATTTTTTTACCCTCAGTGCTTGTCACCAACCTAGGGTCTACTGGAGGCAGGACTTGAGGGTCATTATCTCTCCCTAATCACTATAGTATCTTTGTAGAGAGGGGATCATGACACGTAGAATGATTTAAAAGTTACTATTTTAATCAAAACCTGATAACTCTTATTTTATGAAAACTCAACCATGGGAATATGATTTTCCAATGAACCACTAAAGTCAAGAAGGTACACCAAAAGAATATCCTCAGTAGTTTGAATGAGTCACATAGTCATTCCATTTATATGGTGGTGATTATATATTATTAAATTCAATAGGGATTTCAGTACCTCTAGTAAAACATCCCAAAACTAGGATGTAACTCATAGATATCTATCAAAAACAATGGTATAAGGAACTCTATGTAGATCTCATATATACAGGTTCCCAAGATCTTTGACATTCTTCATCTCCTTAATCGGAAGGAAATGAACTAATTTCATGAGCCCATTAATGATATTCTAAATATCATTTTTCCTACTAGTAGTCAATGTAAAATTGATTACAATCTCAATGGAAATCTCATCCCACATCTATAATAGAATGAGTAAAGGATGAAAAAATTATAGGTCTCTAGTACTCTACCATAATCTTCTGGAAGGTAAGGTATCTCAATATGAAGTCCACAATCAATCACCTGATCCTTGTTGACCAATACCGAAGTCTCAAATCATGATACTTCTTAGTAGTCCAAGGGTGTTTTTTCCAATTATACCGATGTAAACTATCCATCAAATCATTTTTTAAAGTTATTAGAATTATCTATCTAACTTGAAAATTTAAGACACCATCTGGAGGCCAAGAGTTGTCATCAAAGGCCTCCCCAACATAAAGGATTTCACTAAAATTATGGAAATTAGTGTTTGTTTCTTGTACAAGCTAAATCCTATCATCAAATGAAGAACAAAAAATCACACAATAAAAGAACAACATCACATCAGATTCTTCTATATCCAAGTGCATTTCAGAAAAGGGACTCATCAAATTCTATTCTTCCAATAATTCCTTGTGTAGAACTCGACTCAGATACCCTCTCGAATCAGTAAACAACCTGAAATTCCACATACTAGAAGGGAATTCCCAATCCCCATGGAATGGAAACTAGAATCTGAGCTTAAAAAACAACCAGGGGTAATGATTTATCCAATCTCAAAGAAGAAAACCAAAAATATATATAGTCACAATGGGAAGAAATAGTGGAAGAGTGAAACAAGAAATATATGTCATAATAAATTAAACCAACAAAAGCTATAAAAATCAAAAGTTACTCAAACATATCTATGGAACAAGTCCAACAACCAAAGAAAACTAAACAAAATAGATACTCCATGTGATAGTGTCAGAAAACTCTAACCTTCTTACCACCAACTACCCAGACACAACTGAAAGAAACGTCACTGCTTCACTACAACACCTTTCCTTCCCCTACATTGAAATACATAAATATTTTTACTCACCACTGAAGGGGTTCACAAGTTGTGAGTTAAAAAGGCTCATTAGGATACCACAAAGGTGTTACATATCAATTATCTATACAAAAACTTGAACATGATCAACTTTAAATAAATAAGTCATGATAATTAGTGAAATAATTTATATATCAAAATAATGATGGAATTTTTTTTCCACTCTTCACATAGTTCCAAATAATCATTTAAAAAAGTTTTTAATCATTTGATATTCATCATACCAGTAAAAAAAATCATGTATCACATATCATATCAAATCTAAATCAGTCGAAACTAAATAAAAGGTAACATCACCCCAAGGATTCGAACATGTATGTTTAGCTTGGACAGTCAAACCCAAACATAGACAATCACACACATCAAGACTCTAGACATATGAATCGAATCTAGAGAGTATAGAAACACCCAAAAAAGTGAACCTGCCAATAGTGTCTAACAATCCCCAAGAAAAATAGGTATAGGGAGAAATGTAACACCCCATGAGTGAACCCCCCAACAATGTCAACATATGAGGGATACTACAACACTAATTACCCAAGGATTCCAATGTGATACATTTTCAAAACCATTTCCCCAAAACCATTATATGAAAACCATTTCATAAATCCATTTCACAATGCATTGAAAATAATTGTTCTTTAACCAAAATAAGGGTAAAACCATATTTTCTAATACACTTTATAAAAACAATATCAATTCAGTTAATCTAACATAGGCTAGAGAAGAAATCACCTACCACAATCTCAGCTCGTACAATCCCACAATGGGATTCCCCAACATGAGAGAAAAAAAACAAAACAATGGAGGTCAAAGATTTAATCCTTACATATTATAATAAGTTCAAAAAAGAAAAGTTTTTAGTATAGGGGACATATCAAAACATACCACAAAGAACATGCATGCTGCACCACAACCAACATGAAGATCAACCTTCAAAGGAACTCACATTATGGATCTGGAAAGGATCATGAATATTATCATCACATATCAATAGATACCTAAAAATAGCACAATGGTGATACCAATATCATTGTAAATGTATAAGTATAATTATCTATTACCCAGAGAGATGCAAGATCACCGCAATAAAGATCAATTACTGAATGAATGATTCGGAAGGAGCCAAGATCCCCAAAATCTCCTAGGAGAGATACTAGGTATCAAGAGAGATATTGAAGGCTGAGTGAAAAATTAATCACCTATACAAAATACTAAAAATAAATAATCCCAAAACATTCATGATGTGAAAACATTTCAGGATATGAATTTATCAAATAACATAATACATAGAAAAACACATTGCCTTGGATTATAAATCCTGAATTTGACCATTTCATGAAGTGACCTAATTCAAACCATGTAAACCATTCATGACTTGAAAAAATTCATGAAATATTATGGGAAACCAATCCATGATGTGTAACCATTCACAATATTATAATTCATTATAGGAAGTGAACAATCGATACTCTAAATAGAGAACCCAAACCTTCTCTGGTGTTCTACAAACACAAGGAGGACCCTGCAAATCCTCTAACACATTTATACACGGACTCCATTAATTCAAAAAAACACACATCACTATATTTATGTCATTTTATCCATCATAAGAATCCCCAAAACACTCCTAAAAAAATAGAGAAACAAAAAGAGAGATGAGAAATACATGAATGTGGGTAATAGGATGTTACAAACTCCCATACACAAGGCTTTCCATCGTTGGGAAGTCATGTGGAATAATGGTGTCTATAAGGAGGTAGGTAAACTTATAATTAATCAATACATCATGCTCCCATGTTTTTTAAGAATATGATCCTTTCCACCATAACACCCGAACAAAAAAATCAATTTCCCATTATATAGTTTCACCTGAGTATCAATGATCTCCGCTGGCTTCTCACCAAATTAAATTTATGGCTCTAACTCAATCTCTTTCCAAATTAGAACAAGAGAGGGATAATGATGGTACTTCCTAAGCTATGATATGTGGAAAAAATCATGAATACCAATCAACCGAACTAGAAATTACAATCGATAATGAAAGTTCCCACGATTCTCAGTGACATCAAATGGTACAATATATCTCAGAGTCAACTTTAGCAATTTTATAAAATGGTTGTAAACCAACTGAGGGGAAACATTCAAGGAAAAGTTCTCTCAAATTGAATAAATACAAAGAAAAAATCTGATGATTTGTGAATGATTTATTTCAACTTTGAGATGTATCTAGATGTTGAAACATATCCAAAACCCTCAATGAAACATCCTAAACGAGACTTAGTCCTACCAAATAAGCCTTTCCACCTCGCCCTAATATATATTTGACCTTCTCGATTGACCATAAAAATCATTAAATGGATCCATTATGATTGATTAATGATAACTGATTTCATAATAAAACTCAACCTATCCTAGATAGAAATCCCATGATCCACCAAAATTCAAGACATGGTCACATAGAATATCATCTGGGATCTAAATAGAACGCTCTATCTGGCCATCCTTCTATGAATGGTAAGCTTCACTCAACCTAACCAGAGCCCCCATCACCACCTAGAGACTCTTCCTAAACCGTGAGTTAAACCTAGAATCTATATATGAAACAATAGTAAATGGAACTCCATGAAAACTCACAATCACTTGTAGATACAACTTACCTAGTTCTTCTACTTTAGGTATGTTTCTGATTGGAATGAAGTGAGCCAACTTAGTAAACCGATCAATCACAACCCAAATAGAATTTATCCCTTGGGGAGTTCATGGTAATTCAAAAAAAATTCCATGGACACCTTTCACACTTTCAAAATTAGAACCAAAATTGGATAAAACAACAGATAAAAATTTAGATTATCTTCTTTTATATGTTGGTTGGTGTGAAAGTGAGACACATAATCTACAATGTCATGATTAAAACATGTCGACAATAATTTACTTCTAATTTCATAATAAAAAAAATGGTAATAGTGGCAGTTTGAGGAACCATTACTAGAAAATATTTCAAATATTTTACAGTGGTTTTTAAAAAATCATAGTGATATATTGTAAATTTTTTTAAAAAAATTCCTCCCCGGGTCACCCCCTTTTCCATCATGTCCCACATCTCCCCAAGACCGAGTCCTCATTGCCACCCTTTCCCTTTACCACTGATCCCAGACCCCCCTCATTGCCTCCCCTCACTCCCCCTAGACCCCATTCTCTATTACCATTCATTACTTCTCCATGATCCCATGAACCCTCACTCTACCCCCTTCTATTTATGGTTCAAAAATCCCCCAGTTGAACCCAAACGAATTAGGATGGTTTATTTTTATTTTTTATTTTTTGGTTATTATAGTTAGTGAGAAGTGATTTGAGGCTAGTTGGGTGATGTTCATTAAAGGTGTCATTTTTTCACTCTATTTAATTTAGGGGTTTAACTTGCCTGAATGGCCCGAAGGCCTGTATTTTTTATTGATTTTTGATACCCCCCATTCAAGGGATGAGAGGGAACCCTTACAAGGCCTGTAGTCTCAGAGATTACATGGCCCGTAGGCCAAGGAGATTACATGACCCGGAGGCTAATGAGACCAAATTAAATTTGGTATTTTGTGTTTTTTAGCATCTTCTTAATTTTGTAGGGTCTCATTTTCTCTTTTGATATGGAATTTCACTATCATTTTCAAGGGCAGTGAGTTTCAGGAATGTTATTTTATTTTAGGTACTTAAATTCTAAACCAATATTTATTGTAGTTTTAATCCCACATTTAGATATAAAATTATTATAATAAATATTTTTAGTGGATTATTGAATGTGAAATAAATTTTAAATTCAAATATAATTCAATTTAAAAGATTTCCCTAATTTATAAGTTTGTTAAAAATGAGTTTTAGTTCATATTTTATGCTTATTCCTTTGTAAACTCCATAATTAAATTTAATTAATGTGTTAAATTATTTAAGGTATGTTTTTGTGTTAAATGTGGGGTTCTTATAAATTTAATTTTTAATGGAATTATTTGTGATTTTCAAGTTATTTCTATATTGTTTATATTTTTTTTTATGTTTTATGGTGATTTTGTAATTATTTATTATTATTTTAAGTCATTGATTTAAGGTTCCCATATGGTTTTTTATTTTTCATATGGGGGTTTCTCCTTCAAGGTTTTATTTCAAATACTTCTAAGGATAATTTTTAAAACATCTCTTCCTACACCATGTGATGGATTATAACATTTATATTAAAATCTAGAAAAATTATTATGGTCAAAAACATAATAAAATTAAAAAACATAAAGAAGTTTTTATATTTTTGATTTTCAATCAATTAGTAATTGTTTTTAAATGAAAAAATATTTTTATGTTATTTATTTTTATTTAATTAAGTGTAGGCACGTTGTGATATATGGATAAAAGATGGATCACATTATTGAGAAGCACACCTTATTATGCTAAGCATTTAAAGGTGTTTTTAGATTTTTCAATTTTTAATTGATCCATTGATGGGATAATAATGTGTCCATGTCCTAAAAGTAAATTTAGAATATGGATTAAGTGAAATTATGTTTTTGAATACTTTATATCAAAGAAACTCCATACACAATTTTGGTGCATAATTTGGCATGGTGAATAGAAAATTAGAAAATGTTTGAGCATTGATTTGAATCAACAGATTGAGATTCCTAATGTATTGACAATGTATAATGAAATGAAAAACCTTATAAATGATTCATTAGTCATTTAAAGGAAACAAAATCAATATAAAAACATATCAGAACAACCAATTGATGGTGATAGAAATAGTAATTTGACAAATGTTGTTTTTGGGAATATAGGAAAACCAGATCAAGATTGTAAAATATATTTAGATCCTCCTCTTGATTAATTGAAGAATAATGTAAGAAATAACTTCACTGAGAATGAAAATGCATTTCATAATTTAGTTGATGATGGAAATAAAGAGTTGTATGGTGGATTTCTAAAATATTAAAAACATTCTTTTAAACTAATATTGTACTATATCAAATTCCTATGAGGAATTACAAATAAGGAAATGTATATGACATTGGAATTATAGCATGATTCCTTTTATGGAGCTAATATACCTGAGTATTTTTATGATTTGAAAAAATTTGTTACCAAGCTTACTCTAAATTATACAAAACTAAATGTTTGTGCCAATGATTGTATGATTTATTTGGGAGGGGATTCAAGTAGATATGATTTTTTTTCATATTCTAGATGGAGGTCAATGAGTGATGTTGGAAGTAAAATTAAAAAAAACATATTTTGATGAAAAAGAAAAAGAACATAGATACAAAGGTTTAATGTTACTACCCTTTAAAACATCAACTGTAAAGATTGTTCATGTCATTAAAAACCACTAAACACATGAACCGGAATTCTATAGATAATAAAAATGATGGGTTAATGCGAAATCAATGATATTTAGAATCTTGGAATTAATTTGATTAATTACATCTGGATTTCACATCTAATAATATTATTGTGTGATTTGAATTAGACAACAATTTATTTAACTCATTTGGGAATTTTATTACCTGTTATAGAATTTAGATGATTGTTTTGATACCTTAAAATCAACCTTCATGAATATGTATGAAACAAAACTATTTTATCATTTCAATGAATATTCTTTTGAAAAAAGGCTTAAAAATGATATTTATGTATACATACAACCTCTAAGTGAATAATTATATGAGTTATGTAGAAACAGTTTTGTGACATATGATTCATCTTGTAGAACAATGTTCAAAATGCATGATGCTCTAAAGTGGACCATTATTGGCTTCCTAAGACTTGGGAACTTATCTGGTTGAAATACTTACATAGGTCTAGCTTGTTCTATTTGTAACTTTGATTTTGATCTCAGATGAATAACTTAAATTTAAAAATGGGGCTTCTAATGTCATTGCCAATTTCTCGATCCATCTCATAGATTTCAACAAAAATGTCAAAATTAAATAGTTCTATTGATTGTAGGCCAGCTAAAATGTTTTTTTTATTGGTTATGAAATATTGGAGAAACTTGAAAAAGTTGGAATAGAATATAGGAATGTGAATCATTTGAATGATTGTGGAAAATGATTTTGAAGTGAATCATAAATTAAAATCAGAATGGAATAATGGAAGAAAAAATGTATTTTATTCAAAGTTATGTATTGGGAATATAATTTTTTGTGTTATAATCTTGATGTTATGCATATTAAGAATAATTTATATGAAAATTTGATCTTCACATTTAGTAATGAGCATGGAAAATTGAAGGACCATCTCAATTCTCATAAGGACTTACAAATAATGTATATAAAGCATAGTATATGACCAAATGTGAATTGAATGTAAGATCTAACAATTTTTTCAATTAAAAATAAGGATAAAGAATTATTCCTTTGAATTTTAAAATATTTTAAGGTATTTTATGGGTATTCAATAAATATATCAAGGTTTATGAAGGTAAATTAATTATAGGTTATGTGGATTGAAAATTCATGATTCTTATATTTTGTCACAGTAGTTACTACCATTAGCATTACATACATTATTACCTGAAAATATTTCTTTAGGTGTACTCCACTTTTTTACATTCTCCAGAAAACCTTATGAAAAAATATACAACCATATAATCTTGAAAACCTTCATGATATATTTTTACTAAATCATTTGTCAATGGATATGATCTTTCCTCCATCATTTTTACTATAATAATGCAATTAACTATACATTTGGTGGAGGAAATTAAATTAGGAGGCCTTGTAAATTATCAATATATGTATCCAATTGAAAGATAATTTATTTAAATGTTTTGAACTTAAGTAAAAAATTATTGGAACTTTATTAAATACATAATTATGTTTCATTTATTTTATTTGATATATATCTTGATCATTTGAAATAATACATGAAAAATAAAGCTCATCCTGATGGATATATTTCTGAAGGATATTTAGTAGAGGAGTGTCTTACCTTTTATTATAAATAATCGAATAATATGGAGACAATATTCAATATATTTGGGATGTTGATGATAATCAACATAATCTCCACTACATGGGAAATAAAAAACCTTTCCTATTATAGAAGGTCAGTTTAGAGGATTTCAAATATTACACTGATAGAAATGGAATTATTATAAGCACATAGATATGTTATTATATATAGTGAAATTAAATATCCATTTACTAAAGATATTAGGATACAAACAAAGAGTTTAATGAGAAGTCAAACATGAAATGAGAAAGATATAATAAAATCTATTAATAGAGCTTGTAGCATGGTTTTCATGTCGTGCAAGTTCATAAATATTGAAATAAATTCAGATATTAGGATAACACCTATAGTTTATTAAATATAATAAATTATATTACGTTTTATAGATCATTCATACAAATAGTTATGAGGATTTTTCATAAGATTTTATGTTTTTGGCTCGATGTCCTCTAAAGAAAGCTAGTAAGTTTGACACTTACGTTGTGAATAGATTTAAGATTCATATAGTAGACTAGGAATAAGATTTTAAAATAGATAATAGTGGAATATTTATTGTTTTTGAATAGGGATACTATGGAAATTTTAATGATATTATCAAATTAAAATACCACTAGCATTTTTTAGTTGTTTTTTTCAAATTAAAGTTAGTCTATATTTCTAGGGGAATTAAAATAGATTCATTTCACTTTACCTCTTTGAAATTCTCGCGCTTGATGGATATCAGTGAACCTGAAATATATGATCTATATATCTTATCATCTCATGCTGAAATTTTATATTATGTGTAATATGTCATGGAATATGGATGGAGTGTAGTTGTTCACATAAAATAAATAGACTTGTATGATATTGGCAAGGAAGTGAAAGATTCTATATCTAACAATGAATCCTATAATCAAAATGAAAAGGAATTATTTTTTGATCATGATGTTGAAAATATTAGTCTTGGTGGTGTGGATGAAGTAGGTTAAGAAATGATGGAGTAGCATAATGACCTGATTGTAGGAAAAAATGATTTTATGTAAGTTTATCCATTTATATATCATCATTTAACACAACCTCCTCCCTTACATTTTCATCTGGAACACCCTCCTTCTATATCCCATAAACATATGGCAAATTTAATCCCCAGTCAGTATGCTCAAAAGTGAGGGAATAGATCCTCACTCTTGTTTCTTCACGAAGATATTGGAGGGTGATGATTATAGGTACACATTTTACTGTGAATAAAGTTATTGCACTTTTTTTTATAAAAATATTTTTTTTTTCGTAAAATATGAAAAAATGTTACTAAAGAGACAAATATTAAATTTTAGATGTCAGGAATCTAAGTAGATTGATTATAGTTTTCCACTTTACTCTTATGGGGAACCCATGGATGATATCGTGATATTATTTGGCCAGATTCTAGGACAGTTGGTGGCAAATCCAATTACCCTTCTGATTAATAATTATTATTGGAGGCACATGCCTCAATATTAGAAAAATTATGTTTTTGAATCCAAGATAATGGAAATTTAAAACATTATGGTGCAATTGATTGTCATTATTTAATTAAATTCCATTATTTTAAAAATGAATCTCTTTGTAGAGATGATATTCCACCTTACCATTTTTGATCTTACCTCATGAAAGAAGAAATTGAAAAATTTGGGTAAGAAGTGGAAATATTTTAATTGGATATCATGGAATTAATTCAATGATACTTCATTGACCATGAAACTATAGTATGATAAGGTACTTAATGGGGTACCAAGAGAGTAGTTGAAGGTGTTTATTGATATCCATATCCATGATAAGAACATGGTATTGAAAAATACATTATTATATAAATATCATTTTACATATATAACCGAATAAGATAAGGATATGAAATTTTTTATATTAATATTTAATTACAACTGATTTATTTTTGGATGTTTCAAGGAAAAAATAATCCAGTCAAGACAAAAAAATTAACCCACAAACTACATGTTAAAATAGTTTTTCTTGAAACAGATTGACTATGTTAATATTTTCATCAAGTTAAATATTTATAAGTTAAACTTATCAATTTAATTTATTAAAATTTTGACTTATATTTGTTTAATTTAGTCAAAATGTTTTTGGCACTAAGTATCATGAATGGAAATTTAGTTGGATGTCCATAAAAAATCTGATGGGAGTTATGTGAATGATCTTTCCAATGAAGTTGGGGTATGAATTTTTTTTTCACTGTAATAAATTATTTTGAGTTGTAATTTTATTAATATGTATTTATTTAAATATGACTAATATTCTATTCATAGGTAAAAATAAAATAACTATGAGATTATAATCCCACACAGTCCTTCTCAGTCTCCCAAGATGATCTTATTGGTCAAGTATTTGGGAAGGAGAATCATAGTCATGTGCATGGGATGGGTTTGAGACCATTACAATCTAAGGTATTTGTAAAGTATTTTGGATTTAAGTAGGATCTAATCCTCGTATTATTTACTCCCAACCTCGAGATTCTCAGAGGGAGTCAGTTGCAATGAAAACTAGAATTCAATCACATGGGAGAATAATATAAGAATGAGGGGATCATATACCGATATATTATTAAAAATCCATTTCTATATATAAAGTATTGGTTGAATTATATCATAAGAAATCTGGATGTATCCCTGGTGATATTGTGATAATGGATGGTTTGAGTCAGAAGGTAAATCACACAATTTCATAATCATTTAGTACACAAAATTTTATTGGTTTTAATTTTAAATTTAAATATAAAACATTGTTTAATTTTATGTAAAATTATCACACAGGTGATGGTAGTTGGTAGTGGATATGGATATAGAGAGGATTTTGATCATAGTTTATCAGGTCATGATTAGTGTTGACTTTAGATTCAGTGATGGTAATGAATAACTAAACTCATGAAAGAATAACACTGAGATGGTGATTGAGAAACCATGTTGTGGTTTGAGGTAGGGGATATTTTTATTTAACTTACACTATATAAAAATATATATTATAGTTTTATTTTCTATGTTTTATTCCTAATCATACCTTATACTCATTATTCTTAGTCTCTTCCGGTTTTTTATTTTATAACTCCCTGATATTACACCTATTATTATTCATTTCAAAATCTCTTGTCCCATTCAACCATTTTATGAACTTTATTTAGTTATGAATAACACTTGGCAATTCACTGACAACAACTATTTTAAATCATCAAAAACTCTTATAATTTAATATATATTTTATATCACCTACACTTCATTTTCATTCATCTTAGTTTCTGGGGAGACCTAAGAGACCAATAGAATGGAATAAACTATTTTGGAGAGGACATTAAAATATTGGATATTCTAATTAAGGCCTAGATCACTACTATCAAAGAAAATTAATGAATGGAATGTGACTACTAGAATTATATCATATAGATTATTAGATTAATTTACATCAAGGTCAAGGTTAATTTCTCTACATGTTAGGAAAATAATATGCTGTATAAGATCATATGATCCATAAAAGTAGTTGACCTGATTTGGGGACCATCTAAAAACAACCCAACAAGAGCTAAGAGAACATATTGATAATTTAAAAAACCAAACACCACCACATCATTATAGTGTTTCATGGGAATCATATATGATTCAAAAAATTATTTTCATATGATTTTGATGATCTCCCATTTAAATTAACCCCTTATCATACCATGTTTGTTGTAAACTAGTGAACCATGATCATGTTATATAATCATCAGATGATGGGTAAAGGTGAAATAATCCATTATAGTTCAAAGATAGGGCACACTGGTGGAAAGATAATGGTGTCAACACCATGTCCAGTATTGCAGGATGTCAGTGGGGAGGAATAAAATTAGTTTAACACAATCCATAGATAAGTTACATTTAAGAAAATATTAAACAAATCTTTTAACCATTTCTTACCATTTTGGCATTATCATCCCATGTCCACACTCACACACACACACACATACATGAATACCATGGATCTATAAAGATGGGAGATCAAGAAACAATTATTATTCTTATCATGATGAGACTATGACTAACATCATTTTGTTAATGACATGCTTAAGTTATGGGAAGTGCTACCTAGTGAGGCTATGTTTGATAACGTTTGGAACTTATTTGTTAGGAACATCATCTAAAGGTCATAAGATACTTCCACATGAGTATTTTTAGGATTGTATCACTAGAACCTATGGTATTTTTCAATATATATAGATTTTGACATGCCTACCTTATTGTTGAGTATTCAAATTAATTTATCCTTTTCTTTGGTTTCTCTTATTGATCTACCCATTATTCATGTATCTTTATATTTATCTACCCATTTTCCTTGTCAGATTTTTTGAATTCTTGTGTGTGATGATTTTTTTATCATATGAATCATATATATGTGCCTTTATTTAGTTTTATTCCAATATCATTTATTCTTTTACTGCTTTTCCTATTGAATAGTTGAATCCCATGATGATTACACCCTGTGCACATAGACCAGTTGGTCTAACTATATTAGTCTCTATATCCTTTACTACTTTGAACTTTTTTCTTTATTTGACCATATTAATTATTGAACATTGCTTCTTGAATTAATGAGAATCATGCTTCAATTTGTTTATTGATATAAAATCTATTTTTGTTAATGTTTTGATCAGTTTTCATTACTATTATTGCTTATAAATATTAATTGTTGGTTACTATTCTTATTATATTAAGGATATGTTGTATTCTAGTTTTTTATAACTTGAACATGAGATGTTTTGATTAGATTGGAATAGTTTGTTCATTGTTTTTATAATTAGTATCAGTATTTTTTTTGTCTTTTCTAGGGCTGAAATTTCTGCATCTATAATTTTTTTTAACAGTTCTATATAGGGGCGGTTTAAACCATGGATATTGGTTTTAAAAAATTGTTCCACAGTGATTTAAAATGCTGTTATCTCCTCGGTAGTTTTGACATGAAAAATTCCAAAAAAAATAAATAACCACCACTAAAAAAATTTTCATGACATGTTTTGTAAAACACCTCTACAAATATTAAACCAACATGAGTTTGATGTCGATGAAAACTTTAGCATCGATTTTTAAAAACCATCATTGTAACATTTTGCAGTAGTTTAAATCAACCAAAAACTAAAAAACCACCCCTATCCCCATGTTTGGTTATAGTGGAACATCTTAATCATTCCCATATGAATGAACCATGAAGAAATATAAAAATCATAAAAAATTGATATAATCACAAATGCTAGGATGGAAAATAAATTCCAAAAATATAGAATACCATCTGAAGAGATAAACCTACTAGAAACTGTCTCCCCACCATATAGGGTTTCCTAAATTTCCATAAACTCATCATCCCTATACTGATTATGTATAATGGACTCAAGGAGGGACTATGATATCTAAATATTGGTTAAAACCATACCAGAAACATAATTTAGATCATCCATGTGAAATAGAGCGAAGTGTCTTATATGGTTCCACTCCTCATTCAATTCCTAAAATATCATACAGTGGTGCATTCCTACTGAGATTATTTGAAATGGCATTCACCTATCCTGGGGGTGTAGGTGATGATTAAATCAAATATCTGATGGTATTATACCCCTACCTCTATATGAGATTCAAGTATTTCTGATATAAGATATAGATCAAAATATTATGGTCATAAAAGACCATGAAACTCTCCCCAAAAAGATTATGGAACCAACATTTAAGTGAAATCATAATCACAGTAGGCTTCAAATCGTGAGTGTGGTAATTATTCTCTTGTGGTTGAACCCATATAGAGATGTAATCCACCATAAGATCATCATGCATAAGCACAAAACCAAAACACGCACTAGAAGAATCACAAAAAATCACAAACCCCTTATCGGGCTTAGGTAATATTAGAATAAGAGAAAGTGTTAGAAGACATTTTAAATCATAAAAATAAGACTGATACATTTCATCCTATATCAATTTTACCCCTTTCATAGTAAGCGCAGTCAAAGGTGACACCAAATTTGAGAAATCCGTAATAAACCATCGGTAGTATCTAATAAGAACAAGGAAGCTACAAATATCAATAAATTTTGTGGTTCTTACCATGATAAGACAACCTTCACCTTATCAGGATAAAATAATAAACCATGCTTAGAAATCACATTCCCCAAGTACTTCACTTCTTGAATCAACTAATTACATTTTGAAAGATTTCCATAAAAATGGTGACTAGGAAGGATCTCTAGAACCAAACTCAAATAGTGCTTGTGCTTGTGATCAAATCTCAAATATACGAAAATATCATCAATGAACACTACAAATTTTTTTTGGAGATACTTAAGAATATATGGTTCATCAAAGCTATGAAAATTATAGGAGTGTTAGTTAGGAAAAATGACATCACAAGATATTTGTAATGGCCATACCTACTCCTCAAATCCATATTTGGTATATCATACCCCAAAAATCTAATATGATGATAACCTGACCGAAGATCAATATTCCAAAACCACTTTTCCCCTTGAATATTTCAAAAAAATCATCCACATAGGTCAAATGATATTTATTCTAAACCATCACCTGTTTAATATTGAATAGTCTACACAAAATTGATGTGAACCACCTAGCTCCATGGAAAATAGAACATGGGTTTACCAAGGAGAAATAGTATGGTGAAAAAATCCTTTCTTCATCAAATGATCTATATTAATCTTGATATCTTTCATCTCTAATCGTTCTATAAGATAATAGGGTATCGAAATCTACTATGCACCTCGCACCAGATTAGTTGTAAACACTTTTTCCATTTTTGGAGGAAGAGTATATAAATTATATAAAAAATGATATGAAAATCCTAAAAAATATAGGGAAGATAAAAACATTAGAAAATTCATCACACTCTACTACTATAAAAGACTACTAAATCATGAGATCTATGGGAAAAGGTCAAACATGGCCTGGACTAGGATCTAAATCTCCCTGAATCCATCAAGTGATCCCATCATCCTTAAGGAATGAGAAATTTAGATCATAAAAATCAACCTCATAATTATGAGAAATAATCCAATTTATCCTAATGATGATGAGAAATATTTCAAGATTGAAAATAAGGAAATCCTAGACTAACTCTTCATTGGCTATCGATAATGAACAAGAAGGAAAATAAAACCCTTGCTCTTTCCTATTTCCAAGAGGTCTCACTAAATCCATAATAAAGGAATTGTTTTCTATTGAATCTTTAATAATATCCAAATAAATTAATAGATATAAATTATTTGGAAAAACCTATATCAAACAAAGAAGTTACTATTGAATCTAAAATAAAGATCGTACTACTCACTATCGCTGGACAAGCGTCCACCCCTACTGGAAACTCATCCACTATAGAATAGTTATTAACTCCAAAGGCCCATGGATAGATCCTTGTAGTCTTTGAAGTATACGAATGCACCATAGTATCCTTTGTATTTGAAGATACATGATTATAATGAGGCATAGGCATATCCTAATAGAAATGATACAGATAAAAAAAACATCCACAATTGTTACAAATCATTACAGGTCCAGAACAAGAACGTCAGGTGTGTCTGACATTTCCCCACTAATTACAATTAAGGGGAACACCTTCGTATAAATATGAAGGTATAGGGGATCGTCACTTCTTGAAAATACCCCACCACTCATAAGATGATCATTCTTCTTTCTCTTCTTTCCTTATGTTCCATTTAATTTCCTATTATGTGTAAGAGAAAGGGTGGAATAACCAATATTTCCTACCATATCAATCTTCACCATCATTTATCTATCTATTATCTCCACACAATTCAAATTATTCTGCATAAATACCTACAATATGATATCCAATTTCAAACATTGTATGTACATATAAGCCATCAATCATTCATTATTTACTACCATTTGTGCAAAAAGAACGAGCTCTACGAACCCATTAGCATGCACCAAAACCAATTAATCTACCTAATGAAAGGAAAGAAGCTATAAAAACTTCTCTATTATTAGTGAATCAAGAAAAAAATTATTAATGGATTGGGTCTTGAAACCCTTCTAGTTCAAGGCCACATACCTATCTGTCTGTTCCATGAAATCACACCATCGCATACTGGGACCCTCAAGTCTGAATTCCACACAATTTAACTTGATATTATTAGGTGTATCTAGGATTTGTAAGATATAATTGATATTTTCCATCTATTCTATCACCTATGTAGGTTCATTTATAACCTTAAATGATGATAGATTCTTGTGTAAGAACACCTATGATCAATCCCTTTCTCCTCCAGCTCTTGGATGTACCTCAAAAGAAACATTATAGACTTGTAGTATATTTTGGCTGACAACATGAACTACCTATATGATAGACTCAATAAGACTCTAATTCACTAGTGGATTCTACAGAGGAGAATATGCTACACCCTCTCGAGGAACCTGTTAAAGATGTATCAGTAGTATATTATTGGACACTAAAACAGAAGAAATGATGAGTTAACATAAATATTTTAGTTCAAACTAGAAAATTGTAAGAAAAACTATGATTAGGATCAAGTACTCAAAACTAGAGACACACATCCTAACATAAATTAGTAACTTGAGTCTCTTCATGATAATAATTGGCTAGAAACTCACCCAAACCTACCACTCTAGTCATAAAAATCCTATCTCCAGTATAAAACCTTCATAAAATTGTGCACATCCTTCCGTAATTCCAATATATGATGAAACCAACATGGATACCATCTTAAATAGGTACTTAACCAAAAATTCCACATAATCTATTGGAATTCCTTATCCCCATAGGCTGGAGACTACTACCCAGGCATCAACAACAACGAGATGGAATTATTTCTCCTAAATTGAAGTAAATAGTAGGATATATATATATACTATGGGGATGAAAAATGGAAGATTAAACCAAGAAATATATGTCATAATAAAAAGGAAATATAAGAAGTGATAAAACTCAAAAATAGCTAAAAAATATCCAAGGTTTAATTCAAATAGTAAAGAAAACTAAAACTGAAACAACTAATCCAAGTAATAGCATTGGAAAACTCCAACCATATCACCATTAGATACCTAAACACAACTGACTAAAGCCTCACCAGATAACTGTGGTGCCATGAATTTCCCTATATCAAAATACATAATGAGTTATATGCACCATCTAAGGGATGTGCATGGTGTGAGATAAATAGGATTAGTAGGATCCCACACTGGTGTTTCATATCAAGTCATTATACAAAAATCCGAACCTGGTAAACAATAAAGAAAATGAGGCTTGATAATTAGTCAAACAATTTTTATATTAAAATCATTGTAAAATATTTTCTCCATTTACCAATAGATCCTAATAATCTTGGAAAAATGTTTAATTCATTTTATATACATAATATTAGTCAAATAAAATCTTATATCACATATCATATCAAATCCTAATCAATCCAAACCAAAGAATAGGTATAATCATTCCAAAGATTACAATAGGTCATTATATCTTGGACGTTGATAAAATTTCATAGAAAATAGTATACACTAAGCCTCTATACATATTCATTTAATATAGAGAGTATAGGAACAACCCATTAATTGAAACTCCCAACTGCGTCTAACATGCCCCTTGAACAATAGGCCTTGGGAGGAGAGGTACACCCCATGAGTAAACCCCATGATAGTATCAATGTATGAGGAATATTACTACACCTTACACTTAAGTACCCAAGGCATTCCATGTGATACATTTCCCAACCATTTCATAAAAATGATTCTTTGAAAATTATTTCATAAATCCATTTCACAATTCTTATAAAAATATATTTTCCTTTATAAAAAAAGGGGAAAACATCTTTTCTCAAAAACCCATTTCACACACATAATTAAATCAATCCTATTTATTTATTAAAAACTTTATAAAAACAAGAACAATGTAGTTCATCCAACATAGACTAGAGATATAACAACCTACATCAAACATGGCTCAAACACACCCACAACAATATCCACCATCATGAAAGAAATTAAAGACAACAATAGAGATCCAAGAATAGATTCTTACAATTGAGAATCAATTCAAAAAGTAAATTAGTTTGTGGAGAGTAAATATCATTCAATGAATGCACATTCTACACCTCAACCAACATGAAGGTAAACATCCAAAAGAAAAATCACAAAATGGATCTAGAAAATATCAAGAAGATTATCATCACAGACCAATAGATATATAAATGTAGCATAATAATACTATCGTAATCAATGAAAACAAATAATCATATGGATATTTTATCTGGAGAGATGTAGTACAACCAAAATGAAGATCAATCAATGAATAAATGATTCATAAGGAGCATAGTTCCCTAAAATCATATGGGAGAGCTCATAGGTGTGAAGAGAGAATCTACACATCAAATAAAAAATTAATTAATAAAACAACACCCTAAAAAGAAATAATCTCAAGACATTCATGATGGGAGACCATTTCATGACTTGAATTTCTAAATTAATAAAATGTTTATGAAAAAAAATATTACCTCAGATTAAAAATCCCAACTTCGATCATTTAATTACATGGACCCAATTCACGACATGTAAATGTTTCATTCCTAGAACCAATTCATGACATCTTACTAGAAACCAATACATGATGTTTATCTCTCCACGACGTGATAATTAACTACTAGTAGTGAACAATCCATACACTAAAGAAATAACCCAAACCATCTCTAGTGTTCTCCAAACATGGGGAGTACCCCACAATTTCATTTGATACATTTACACCCAAAATATATTAATTCCAACACACATACATCCCCAAACATTAGGTCATTTTCCCTAAAAAACTATCTACATCCTTGAATGACCCAAAAATGCACCCAAAAAAAGAGGGAAACAAAAAGTGATATGATAAATTCCTAAAAGTATGTAAAGAGATGTTACAAACTCCCCACTATAAGAATTTCCATCCCTAGAAAGTCATGTGGAAGAATGGTGTCTAAGAAGAGGTGATTCCACTATCCCCCCATCAATAAATTGTTATCCCAAGTCTCATTAGTATTTTATTTATGCTACCATAAAACTTTGATCAATAGAATCAACTTCTCATGCCGGAATTTCACATGATCATTAAAGATCTCCACTAGCTACTCCATAACTGAAATTTATGGATTTAACTCAATGTATTTCTAACTAAAAACATGAGAGGGATCCAATTGTTACCTTTTAATATCTTATATAAGGAAAAATAATGAATACCTGTCACATAAACTAGAAATTCCAACCAATAAGAAACATAACAAAACCATTTAGTGACCTAAAATAAGATAACTTATCATGGAGCTAAATTTACCTATTTTTCAATCCAATGGTGACTTAACTAAAGAATTTTTTTAAGAAAACCTAGTACCCAATATAAAAATTTAAATGATGCTACTAAAGATATTCATACAATTTCTTCAATCTAAGAGATCTAACTAGATGCTGAAGTATATCCTAAATCCTCCCCAATGTCTCTTGAATGAGACTTGGTCCTACATAAGTGTAATCACCCACCTCTGCCTGATAAAGAGGTGACCTACATAGATGACCATACAAAGAATATAAGGGATCCATTATAATCGACAAATTATAACTATTTCTATTGGAAAACTCAAAATGTACCAGATGTCTATCCTATGATCCACTAAAATCCAAGACACAAGCATAAAGCATATCCTCCATGAGCTGAATAGAATAGTTTTTCTGTCCATCTATATGTGGATGGTAAACTGTACTCAACCTAACAAGATCCCCCATCACATCTTGGAGACTCTTCTAGAATTGTGAGGTTAACCATTGATCCCTATTTTCTATATTGGTAGAGGGAACTCCATGTAATCTCACAGTATCTTATACATACATCTTACCCATGTCTTCAACTATAGTGGTTTCCTTGATTGGAATGGAGTGAGAAAACTTTTCCAACCAATCAATCACCACCTAGAGAGAATTCATCCTTCAGGGAGTTTGTGGTAATACAACAAAAATTTCATTGAAACCTCATCCCATTTATAAAGAAGAACTGGAAGTGGGTGGAGAAACCTATAATGTTTCAGATTCTCTAACCTTATCTGATGTAATGTTTAACAACACGACAAAAAGTTTAGAATTTCATGCTTTATACCGAGCCACCAGAATTGATGTCTCATGTCATAATACATATTCTTAGTGTCTGGATGAATAGACGATGAAGAAAAATGATATTCAGACAAAACATATATCCTCATAGACTCCCGGATGAAAAAATAATCCCCAAAATGGAGAATACCATTTGGAGAGAAAGACAAACTAGAAATGGTCTCCCTGCCATATATAGTTTCCAAAGTTTCCCTTAACTCCTCATCTTGCTACTGATCCTATAGAATAGACTCAATGAGAGATGATGATAAATGAAAATTTTTCAAAACCATACACAAAACATCCTCCTAAGAATCCAGGTGAACATTAGTGAAGAGTCCCATAAGGTTTCACAACTCCATTGATTACAAAAAATCCTACAATAGCACATTCTTTTTGAGAGAATCTACAATGAAATCCCCATTTCACTGGGTGTAGGATATGATGAAGTAAAATTTATTAAAGTTATTTAATCCACTATAATTTTACGAGGTTCAATTAGTTCTGATAGAAGATTTAGATTAGGCTCTTATGGTTAGAAAAGACCATGATCCTCTCCCTAAAAAGATAGTGTCACCTATATTTAAGAGCATGAATAACTGCATAATCTCCAAATATTTAGTAGGGTAATTACTCTCATGTAGTAAAAACTAGGGAGATATGAAAGCCATCCCATGGTCATCCGATATAATCACAAAACCTAAAACGACACTAGAATCATCCTAGAAAACCACATTCCCTTTACAAGTCTCCTGTAAGATCATAATAAGAATAGATTTGATAATTCATTTCAACTCATTGAAATAAGACTGCAATTTTTCATCCCATATGAATTTCACCCCTTTCCCAATAAGAGTAGTCAAAGGTAACACCAACTTTTATAAATTCTAGATAAAGCATCGGTAGTATCTAACAAGGCCAAGGAAGTTATAAATCTAAATGATGTTTTGTGGTTGTTCCTATGAAGAGACAACCTTCACCTTATATAGATCAACCGATAATGCATGCTCAAAAATCACATTCCCCAAGAAATCCACTTCTTGAATCTAGAAATTATATTTTTAAATATTTCTATAAAAATAGTAACTGCTCAAGATCTCTAGAACCAAACTCAAATGGTGCTTATGCTACCACTTGGATCTCAAATAAACTAAAATATCATCCATTAAAACAACCCAAAAAAGTTTTGATATACTCATGGAATATATGGTTCATCAAATACGTGAAAAATTCAGGATCATTAGTCATTCCGAACAATATCATAACTAATTAATAATGGAAATACCTCCTCCTAAAAGTTTTATTAAGTATACTATACACCTGAATTCTGAGCTGATGATAACCGATCCCAAGATTGATGCTTTAAAACCACTTTTTCCACTTTAATTAGTGAATAAAATCATCCAAATGGGTAAAATGATTATTATTCTTAACCACCACTTAGTTAAACTTCAAATAGTCTACACACTGTTAGAGTTAAATATCTTCTTTCTTGGAAAATAGCACAGAGTCTACCAACGGTGAAACACTATGGCCAACAAAACCTTTCAGCATCAGATCATCCAACTGAATCTTGAGTTCTTTCATCTCTATTGTCTCCATATGATAAGTGGGTATCGAAATAGGTTATGCACCTATCACCAATTGTAAACTCCACCTCCATATCTAGTGTAATAAAAGAGAAATCATATAGAAAAAATAATGGAAATAACACAAAATTATGGGAAGATAAACAATAGGAGAAACAATATCAGGATCAATACTATAATAGGAAAAAAACTCCTATGCTTCCAGAGGGAAATTCCTACACCACATGACCTTAGATTCAACTATCCCTAAAAAAATAAAGAGCTCCCATAGATTAAAAATAATTAGACATGATGATGATAACAATCAACCTCAGCATGATGAGTGATAATACAATTCATCCCGATGATGATTTCAAATAGATACAGTTTGAGAATTAGAAAATCCTCGACTAACTCTGCATCGATTATTGATAGCGAACAACAAGGACACTGAAACCCATTATCTTTAATCTTTCCATGTGGTGTTTCTAATTCTATTAAAAAGGACATTAGGTTCATTTGAAGTGTAAGAATATATAAAAAATGAATATATATAAACTAGTGGGAGGAACCTGTATAAAAAAAGAAGTCACTTCTGAAGATGTAATAAATATGGTACCTCTTACTATCACAAGACTCCCATCTACCTCCATAGAAAACTAATCCACTACATGAAGGTGCTTTAATCCTAAGGCCTATAGTTGCATCCCCACCTTCTTTTAAGCATTTGAATATTACACTATATCCTTTAAATACGATGCTCCTGAAATATAATGAGGTGTAAACATAGCCTAAGAGAGATACTACAAAAGTACATAATGTCCAAAAATATTACACATATTCACGGATGTAGAACAAGAAAAACGGAGGTGTAGGACCTTCCCATGCACATAAAAAGTCAAGGGAACATTACTGGTTGCAACTAAAGGTTCATATGATACCTACTACTGAGAAACACCCCCACCACTCCTGAGATGATCATGCCACATTATCTTCTTTTCCTACGCACCAATAAAGCTACCACTGGGTGTAATAGAAGAGGAATAATGACAAATATTTTCTTCCATATCCATTTGTTCCTTCATTTACCTATCTACTATCTCTAAATAAGTCAAAATATTTTTCATAAATACATATGTGTTGATATCTAGTGGTAAACCCTGAAGGTACTTCCGGGCCTTTATCTGGGCATTCTTTACTACCTTTGAGGATAAACAAACTAGCTCCCTAATTCCATTGTGTATGCCTATACTGAAGTCTCTCCCTTTTGTATGGAGAGGAATTCATGATCCTTTTCCACCATCTGAAGAACTAGAAAAAACTGCTTATATAATTAGGTCATGAAACCCTTCCAGTACAACCCCATATGCCTATCCACCTATATTAGGTAATCTCACCATCGCTTACCAAGAACCTCATGTCTAAATGACACAAAGTTGATATTATTAGTTTTATCCAGGAAGATAAAGATTTAATTGATCTTGTATAGCTAGTCCCGTTCCTTTTGAGGTTCATTCATACCCTTAAAGAATTGTGTCTTCTTGCATAAGAAATCCCATGGTCGATCCATTTATCCTCTATCACAAGGATGTACCTCAAAAATTTCATTCTATACTTGAGGTACATTTTGATCAATAACATGAACTTCCAACATGATAACATCGATAAGATTCTAATTTATGCATATTACTTTGAGGGGCATCCACAATACCCTCTTGAGGAACCCATGTAATATATATCATAGGCATATAAATATACATAATAACACAATAAATGCTTATACAATAAGATAATATCTACTAAAATTATAAAACCATATGAAAAAACTAATATTACCATCAAGAACTCAAAACAAGACACACAAATCCCAATATACTATAGTAACTTGAGTCTCATCATGAAAAGAGAAAGATAGGAAGTCACCATAACCTACCTGTCAAGTCTTAACGATACTATCTATAGTCTACAAACTTCCCAAAACCATATAAAACCTACACTAATTCCAAAATATGATGAACCCAACTCAGATACCCTCTTAAATTAGCACTTGGCCCAAACCACCACATACCCAAAGGGTATTCCTAATCCCCACGGTCTGAGGACCATCACTTGAGCATCAACCACAACTATAGGGAACAATTTCACCTAATCAGAATAAGAAAGAAAGATATATATATATATATACTCACTATAGGAAGATAAAATTCAATATTAAAACAAAAAATATATTTCACATCAAAAAGGAAACAACATAAGCGATACCACTCAAAACTATTTTAAAAGTATCCAAGATATAAGTCCAAAAAAAGAAAAACTAAAACCAAAATAGCTACTATATGTGATAGTGTGGTCATTCTCTAACCATATCACCACTAGATACCCAGACAAAACTGATAGAAACCACACTACCTCACTATGGTGTCATGCCTTTCCCCGAATTGAAAGATATAATTAGATATACGAACAACTGATGGTGTTTTAGTGGTGTGACCTAAACAAGCTTCGTAGGATCCCACCAAGGTGTTCCATATCAATTTTCTATACAAAAATCTAAACATGATAAATTTTAAAGACAAAAAGGAATAATAATCTATTAAATAGTTTTATATAATAATCATGGTATAACCTTTTCCCCCTTTTCCTACTGTTCTGTATAATCTTGGTAAAATAGTTTTAAAGAACTTCATATACATCAATTTAGTCAAATCAAACCTTGTATCACATATCATATCAAATCAAAATTAGTTTAAATCAAAACACAGTTAAAATTATTCCATAGATCATAACAGTTTTGGCTAGCTAGGACACTCATACCCAAGCATAGACAATAACACACATCAATCCTCTAGAAATATTAATCAAATATAGATATTATAGGAAAACTATATAATGTGAACCTCCAAATGTTGTATAAAAAGTCCTTATAACCAAGGCCTAGGGAGTATAGGGACACCCTATGAGTGAGCCCCTAACAGTATTAACTGATGGGGACTTATTACGACACCTTCTACCTAATTACCCCATGGATTTTCATGTGCAATATTTTCAAAACCATTTCATCAAAAACATGATTCAAAAACCACTTCATAAATTAATTTCAAAATTCTTTGAAAATAAAAATTCACTTACCAAAATAATGAGAAAAGTATATTTTCTAAAAAACACATTTTCAAAAAAATAATTTAATCATAAAAAATAATTTATAAAACACTCTATAAAAACTAGAGAAATATAATTTTTCCAATATCGGCTAGAGATGGAACTACATACCTCTAAATTGGGTTGCACATACCCATAATAGTATCCACCAACACAAAAGAACAAAATGAAAAAATTAGTGGTCCTATAATAAATCCTTACATATCATAATCATTTCAATAAACAAACAGGTTGGGGAAGGGGAAAATCATAACATGCCTCAAATAACACACACATCATACCACAACCAACATGAAGGTCTAACTCAAAAATAAGATCACACAACATATCTACAAATGATAAAGAATATTATCATCATAGATCAATGGATATATAAGTACAATGATGCTATCGTGATCAATATAAATTAATAAGTATAATGATATCTTACCCAAAGAGATGTAGTTAAACCACAAGGAAGATAAATACCTAAATGACTGATCTAGAAGGTGAGGATATCCCCAAAATCACCTGGTATATCACCTAGGTCTCAAGAGAGAAAATAAAAATTGAATGAAAAATTAATCACCCATATATTTCCCTAAATAGAACTAATCCAAAAACATTCATGACATGAAACTATTTCATGATGTTAATTTCTTAATCAATAGAAGATGCCTAAAAATAAATCACCTTAGATTAAAAATCCCAAATTCGACCATTTCATGACGTGAACATGATTTACAACGTGTAAAACTTTCATTCGTTAAACTAATTCAAAACAACTACATGGAAACCAATATATGATGTGTAACTGTTCATGATGTGAAAATTAACTACTAGAAATGAATAGTCCAGAATCTAGAGAAAGAACATGAACCATATTCAATGTTCTGTAAACATGGGGGGGGGGACCCCAGAGATCCTTTCAAACATTTACAGATGGAATACATTAATTCTTAAAAAATACATCCCTGATCTTTAGGCCATTTTCCACAGTAAAGGATCTATATCCCTAGAATCCCTAAAACTCACAAAAAATTGGGGTAAACAAAAATAGATATGAGAAATACCTAAAAGTGGGTAGCATGATGTTACATTCATTTATGGATTAAATCAGTAACTTAATATTTAATTAATTAGTGAAAAAATTATATTTTCTAGGTGTGTATTCAATATCAAAATCAAAATTCTTAAGAAACTCAATCGAGAGTATCTATCATAGGTTTAGACCCATCTAGTTATAAATTTACTTCAGGCTCTTAGGATCTCATTATATAGTAAACTGATATTCAAAGAGACAGTGGCACCATGTCTTGAGATCATGCATCACTACATATAATTCAAGATCATGGATAGGATAATTATTCTTAATAGGGTGTAGTTGGAAAGACACATAGACCAATATTTTTTTCCCTTTCATCAAAACACATCCTCTTCCTGTACTTAAGGCATCGAAAAAAATTCATAGCCCAAATCTAGTTTCTAAAGAATCAGAACTAGAGGGAAAGTCAATCAAACCTTCAATCCCTAAAATTATATTTTCCCCTAATCCTTCTATTGAAAATTAACAGCCTTATAAGATAAATCTATCAAAGGAGATGTAGGAATGAGAAAATCCTAAACAAAATGCCAATAATAAACAACTAAACCTAAGAATTATGATTCTTTCCAAAATCTTTTGAGATGCCTCATACATAGATAACATGGCCCAAAAAAGTCACCTCTTAAATCAAAAAATGAAATTTATAATGCTTTCCATAAAAATTATGTTCATTTATATGTCTTTGAATAATATCTAGATAACCCCTATATTCTTCCTTTGTCATAGAGTACCGAAAAATATCATTTAAAAAAAACAAACATGTAACAATATAAGAATTGATGAAATTTTGATTAATAAAAAACATAAAAACCACCAAAGCATTAGTAAGTCCAAATGGAATAAAAAAATACTCATAATCTCTATACCTTCTCCAGAATGTTGTTTTAGTAAAATCCTCCTCTTAGAATCTTAAAAGATGTTACCCAGATCACAGATGAATCTTAGAAAACCATAGGGATCATTTGAGTTTATCAAATATTCCATCAATACTAGGTAAATGAATTATCCTTAATAGTCACCTGATTAAGATTATAGTAATCAAAAAAATGATAGAGGATTTTATATACCTTTTTTTCAAAGAGAACCAGCGAATACCAAGGTGACCCGCTCAGATGAACACATCCTTTGGCCTAATGATCCTTATAATGAACTTTACATCCCTTCAACTCTGTGGGTTCTATTCCATGTTTATTCTATGATTACTCCAGTTATATGTTTTCATTAGTCAGTGTTTGAACTCACCCCTTTCTTATGTTTACATCCCCCATATGAAGAAAAATAACACACATGACATGTTTATTTGGATAACACGTGTGGAATAATTTATGATAGATTTTGATGAATTATAATGAATTAAGTGGTTTCTTATATATAATGGGAAAAAATTTCCATTAGTTTTGAAGAAAATTGGATTTATTTGTTTATGAAGTTCCATAATTCTATAAATATATATACCTGAAATTATATTTCAAATATAAGAAATTAAATAATCATTACTGATTTTTCAATTATGGATGGTTATATCTTGGATTTCATTGTTAGAATCAAAGAAATTATGAAAAGGTTTTGTCTAGGAAATCAGATTCAGGAGCGTGTGTATATAGCATCAAAGTTGGTATCAAAGGATAGTTTAAATAAATTTAGAGACTAAGATGTTTGTTGATTATAATTTAAGGGATGATATGTTGGGATTGATCACAATTTCAATGTTATATATAAACCTTTGAGATATTATATCATTTATTTCCATGGAAATAATGTAAACCATATTTGGGTATTAGGGAAAGAAAACAATAGTGGAAACCCTAGGGATAAGATTAAGTGAGAATTATAAGTATTGGATAACATCCTAATGTTTTGGTAAGTTAATGTTTGTGTGATTCTCCAAGAAATTACATCCCTGTCTAGATATTATAATTATGGATCTATAAAAGTTGTACCAAGGGGTAATAATCCCCAAAGGATGGATTTTCTATTAACTCAACTATCACCAGGTGTATGAAAAAGAGGCCTAACTTCACACCAGTTTTGACTCTCTACCGGGATACGCTCTGGTTGATTCTCATTCTCTTTATGAAACATTATGAGGGATTTTAATACGTTATGTTAGATATCCTTATAATAAATATACCGTGGGTAAATAGATTTAAATATAGAGATTAATGAGTTCATGTGTATATTAATTTATATGTGTTTTCCCAGATAAATCAAAAGTTTTATTTTTAGAGTATATAATTCAATGATTTTTTGGGTTTAGAATATTTTATAAATATTCATGGTATTTTGGGTTCTCTATTTTGAGTATTAGGTTAAGGATAATGGGATAAACTAACTCAAATTAACCTAGGTTAAACTAATAATGATATAGGTTAATCTTTTATTGTTGTAGGTTAAATTAAATGAATTATAGGATAATGAAGTGATAAGGGTAAATGGATTTATTGTTGAAAAACTTTTATGTTATTTATTAGAATAATTCCCCTATATTTTTCTTTTTTTCATCACTCATGAAAACCATTTTGGTTTTAGTAATATATGGAACTATAAGTTACCAAGGGTACTAGGGATAATATAGATATTACCTCAATGAATAAACCATATGAATAAGATATACGGTGAAAAAACATAAGATTATTCAAAATCAGATATTTAAAAATATAATAAAAAATTTGAACATAATTGAAGACAAAAACATACAATATAAGAGAAATATGAAGTCTCATGAAATATCATGTGAAAATGATGATGAAGGAAAGAAGATTCAATTTCTTATATGTCAAAAATAATGGAACAGACATGGGGAAATTTATTAAAAGGGATAGGTAAATTCTATAAGTGTGGAGATGAATCTCATCAGACTCACATGTGTAAGGTAAAGGGATAATCTATAATATTTTGTTTCTTTAATTTCAAGAGAGTTGGGAATTATGTGACCGAATGTCCTAATCAAAGTGACAACAGGGGAAATAGTCACGGATGACCATGCGAATAAGAAAGATACTCTGACTATATCACCAATTAATAAAATAGTTAGTTTCCACTATATTTTATAGATTCATATGTCAAATTTTCACCAAATAAAATATATTGAGTTATAAATAAAAACTCATAGTGGTATGATTATCATAAAATTTATTTTCTGGGTTTATAGGAAGTTATTCCTTATGGATATAAACCTACACCCCTTAGTATAATTCCATGTACTATTAAGTATGAGTGTGATTTGTTTATAAAGATCATATAATAATTTTTCACATCGAAAAATCTCATTCCACATCCTAAATTAACCCATGATCATCAAGAGGAGTATGATTAATTATGAGTTCCCTATAAAAATTAATTTGATAATATGAGTCAAATTTCAAGGATGAAATTTATTTGGGGAGTGGGTGGGGGTGAGAATATTAGTCTTAGAAATTATAATATATAGTTACCTTTAAATAATCAAATATGTTAAATAGCTTACTGTAAACACAATACTAAACTAAAAACAAACTGTGATATGTTTAGATCATTAAATCCTACCCATTGAATTAACAAGAATGAATAGGAGCAACTAATTTATGAAATATTTAAAGAAAAAAATTAATTATACTTTTAATATAAATTAAATTCAATTGGTATAGAAAAACTTTATAATATGGTCATTTTATAATTAGAAACATATTTTTCAAAACATTTCCTTTTTATACTGTTTGAATTTATATTTAAAGAAACACATGATTAATAGTGGGAAAATATATGTGATATGAATAATTAGTTAATAATAATTCAAATAGTAAATAATAATAAAAATGAATGAGAATGGGTAATATTTTAAAAAATTATATTTTTCATTAGAAGCTGTTTTTAATTATATCTCACCTTTTTACTAGACAAGTTAAACTTCTAAAATTTAAAATATTAATTTCCCAAATTTAATATTAATTTTTCGATTCTTCATAGTAATATTAACTTTAGATGATTTTTGGGGGGGTTTTTTTTATAAAAAATTGGTCTTATTACAAAAATGTTTAAGATTTATTTTCATTACATATATTTGTTTTCATAAAATGATCTTTATATTTAGAATAAGAAGGTACAAATTATTTAACTATTATGATATAATTTTATTCATATAAAATAAATCACGTAGGATAAATATTAATTACCATAATTAACATAAAATGGTTATTTTCAACGAAATAATTTTATAAGATTTATATATTTTTATTTATATAAATTAAACTAATCTACCTTAAAATATGACTCTAATATATCAATTAAGAACATGAAAAAATATATAAACACTCATTAAATTATTCATTAATAGGAAATTAGAATAAAGAACACTTAATATATTAAAGGGGCATTTTCAATAAAAATAGTTTTTCCTATATCTTATGTTTTAATATAAAAATTAATTTTTTCATATTGAGAAATTGAAATTGGTTAAATGGATCCCAAATTTAGATTCATCACATTAAAATTTAGTAATAATGTCCATCATATATTTTTAGTTGTAAAATATTTACAATGGTTAATTTTAAAACATGATTAATAAGGGTGAAATGGGTAAATGAGGTATCCTGAATTTTTAATAATTAAAAGGTTGACCATACCTTATATATTGCCTTTATTGTTATGAAATTCATACCCACATATCTGAACTTCCATTTCTATAACCAACTCTTATAGAGAACTGTAATTTTCATACATAAATATCACATCTAAATATTAATTACACCACATTATGATCAATTCCATAGCCATATAGTCCTATTTTATTTGAAAACACAAATACATAAACAACATATTCACTCCCAATACAACCATAGTGGGCAAATTCACTAACTAAATTGGGTTCACCCACCATTCCAGTCCTTATTATCTCATGAGATATCCATTTTCACCCAATTTATTTGAGAAATAAAAAATTTTGATCCCACATGTCACATAATAAAAACCATTAATTTGTGTTACAGAAGATCATAAAACATTCATCATATCATATCCCATGGAAATATAATTCATTTCATAAAAATTTCAATATTTCATAATAGAATAACCCATGAAATATAAACATGTTTGATAAATATATTTTCATCATAAACATTAAACATGAAAATAAAGAATAAGGACGGTATCATAGGTTTATATCCCCAGTAAATCATTAGTAACATCAAAGGATGATATCATAAATGAAAATTTCATTAAAATATCACTTAGAATATTTCTTAAAGGAAAAAACATTTCATTTTAGAGTCAATTCTTTAAAATATAAAAATTTTAAAAAAATTTGGGAAAAAATTACCTTGAAAATAACATTGGATACTTTGAAATGAATCCTAAATTTTTTGAGTGGTCATGAAGAAATTAAATCCCATTCATGACATATATGTTAAAACAAAGATTCCTTTCACATTTTAGTAAAAAGTAAAAAGTACCTCACTCAAAAAATGTCAAGAAGGTTCCCTTTTAACCATTTTGTAAAATATAAATCAAGGGTAAAAATATCTCTAAAAAATAATAGGATGATAGTAAAAACATTCCTGAAAATATATTTAGAAAATAAACACATGGAAGGAAATGTATTTTTTACTGAAGAGAGAAATAATGTGGGTTTTCCTTAAAAACATCCTTATGGTATCTTGATTTACTAAATAGAGGAAATGAAAGGAAAAATTTTTACATATAAATATAAAATAGGAAAATAAAATTAATTAGTTTCTTGAGAGGTTGATCATATAATTTACTCATTAGAAACATAATCATAAAAAATCCTGATAGACAATGAGATTATAACATAAATTTCTTAACACTTTGGTAAAATTCAAATAAAACATCATTAAATAGATAAAAATAGATAGATATTAATATAAAAATAATTTTTATAATTATTATCATAAAATATATTCATGGGTTTTATATACACCACATAAAATAAATAAGTGGTGATTATAGCTTAGGTCTCACAAAAATAAAAGTGAGTCAAAAAATCCCTTACCTCAAGATTGAATTGATTAAAGAGAAATTTATCCTCTTGTATAATAAATTTAAATTTATGAAATTATTTAAATGATTAATTTACATATATATATATATATAAATTTATATATGATAAAAATATCACATTTTAACAACTATATATTAACAATTCTTTATTTAAAAGGTTGTTTCTGGATGTGTAATGTTTTGTTTTTCATGCGAATTTTTCTTCTATAGTTTTTATACTTGTACTTTGATCAATGGTTACATCATCTCAAAAATGAAATTAATGATAAAAATATCAAATATATTCGTTATATATATATATTTAGATTCATCTATTAAATTTAGTGATAGAGGAATTAATTAATCCATCAATGGAGAGGGTATTCCATACGAATGAACATTATTTTCACTTATCAATGGATAGAGAAAAGACAGTTAAATTCTAATAAATATTTATAGAATCATTTTTATATAATATTTATCATACATATTCATAAATTTTTCTTTATTACCAATCATTTAAATCTGAAATGGAAAATGAGTCACATCACTTCATTGAGGTTGTAGTCCAAACGTACATGCAAGTGACATTATCGTTTTCCAACGGATCGGATAAATGAGAATAATGTTTATTACATTATTAAAATAAAAATAAATAATTTTTAATATATTTAATTCATTATTTTAAATAGATACCATGAATTTATATGAGTTAGGAGAAGAAATAAAATTGAAAATTCTCAGTTATGAGTTATACCTCTTTGTTGAGAAACCTACTTTTTATTACACCATAAGACTTAAAGGGATGGTATTTAAGAAATAAAATAAGCTATAGGATGTGGTAATGGAATATAGAAAGGTATTTTTGTAGGGATTGTATAATAAAAATTTCTCATGAAGTGTGGAGAAGATAGGAGATGTGATATCCTTTTACAGGGGAGGGAAAAGAAACAGATGGAATTACTTAAAATTAAATAACATATATATCATAATCATTTGTAGTGTAACCAAGGAACCCAAAATTATAAGACAATACATTATAGGAACTAAATAAACTCAAAAGATCAAATTTTTTTGATTTATGTATATGTTTTGACTCTTATCTTTTAGTTAAACCACATTATTCCCTTTTTATCCTTTACTGAGATAACTTTACTTTTTTACCATGATAACTTAATTATATGAAAAAAAATAAAAGTTTAATTCTCGAAAAAATTATACATTTTGATTATGAATTTTTAAGTACTTTTATCATTTTCAATTTATATAGGTTAAAGAAATTACTTTTAATATAATAACACAAAATGCATGAATAATATTTTTTAGGAAAATACCGGATTTATTAGTAATAATACTTTTACCTTGAAATAATGAAATAAATTAGAACCCATGATTTTTTATTAAATAACAAAAAATTAATGCATTTTAAAATTTTGGGGTCATCCAAAACAAAATGGATTCTTCCAACCATGTTATTAAATAAAAAGACCGATTTTTTTAATTTAAATAAAATATAACTTCTGGTCACTAAAATTTATAATGATCCTATTATATTATATTATTTATGAAAATTAAAATTATGGAATCCCTTTTATAAAATTTAATTAACCTAAGTGGAATAATTAAATTTTAAATTAACCTACAAAAAATAACAAGAATCGATTTTCCAGAAAATAATATTTTCTTAATTGAATATTTTTTTAAACTAATATTCAAGATAACAATGATTAAAATGATATAAATTGGATTATTATAAAATATTATTAAACTAATTATACTATTAAAACCATTTTAAAATAAAATGGAGATTTTTAAATGTATCAGATGAAATGGTATTTTTTTAATCAAAATCTATATTTTTCATTATTCATTGAAAAATAAATATTTTTATAAAATTATCAAAAATTAATTAGAAAATAATTTTGAATTGATGATTTTGAAAATAAAATATTTTTTTTCAAATAAATTATCTAAAAGATAAATAATTTAGTTTTTTCATTAATATAAATAAAAATATTTTTGAGGAAAAATGTATCTTGTATTCATATAAATACTTTAATAAAAAGTGAGTAATTATTTATATAAAATACTTATAAATAATTTTCAAAATATAATTATTCCTACTCAATATGCCAATTTAACAACTAGATTATAACGGTGTATTGTATTACTGTTCATTTAGACTTGACTTTTCTTGTATTATAAGATATCAATGAAATTAAATTTATTTAAAAAGAAATATATCAAAAAATGGGGGTTTTCTATTATACCCCCACTAAAATTATTTTTCCCTTGAAATTATTCCACTATGATTAAAAAATTAGGATATCTCTATTTCATCACATCCTCAGGTTCCCATGTAATTTCATGGAATTTCATATTCCTATAGATAACTTTAACTTGGTTAGTTGTCCTTTTTCCTAAAACTTTATCACTATGATCCCATATTTATAACATTTTCTATTCATAAAGAATATCATAATCTAGTTGTGCTACCTTTATGTTCATTACATGTGAAGGATCAATTATGCACTTCCAGATAAGGGATATATAGAACACATCATGGGGTGAGCGTGGTTCAATGTAAGTTCCAGGTGATACGCTACCATACCTACTCGATCAAGAATTAAAAGGAAAAAAATATACCTAGAAATTATATTTTTCTTCGTTACAAATCTCATAAACATATTTAATAGGTTGAAATTCATCAGAAAACCTTCTCATCAAATTTGAATTCTAAATTATACTGATGATTTTTAGAAAAACTATTCTGTCGACTCTGATCTTCCTTTGATATGTCACTGAATGGATTTGACATTATCTACCATTTAATCATCTAGAAAAGGTCCCAATAGATTTATTTCTCCAAATTCATTGCAAAATTATGGGGTTTTAAAATTCTTTCCATAGAGGTATTTATAAAGAGTAATCTGAAAGGTTGTGTGAAAGTTATTGTTGTATGTAAACTTCACTAGAGGAAGGTGTTGAACCCCAAAAATTTAAAATATATATAATAAGACCTCGACATCTCCTCCATGGGTTTTATGGTTCTATTAAAATAAACATATGTATATGGATGATAAGTAATACAAAACTCAACTATATATGAAAATCTAGCTAAATAATTTTCCAAAAAATTGAGGTAAACCTTTGATCTTGATCGGATATAATTGAACACAGTTCTCCTAGGAACCTCACAAATTATTTAATGAATATTATAGAAAGTTAAAAAATAGATACATATTCTATGATAGCAATAATGTTTAACAAATTAATAAGGTGATTGACTAAAACCCAAATAGAATTATACAGTTTAGACATTTTGGGGAGTGCGATGATAAAATCAATGGTGAAGTTTTCCTATTTCCCTTCTAGTGTGGGTAATAGTTTTAATATAAAAATAGATTTTTTTTCTCTTAAAATTTACTTACTAATATACAAAGAACTAAAAACATACTTATTAATATATCTATTCATGTCATCCCAACCTTAATAATCTTTCAGATCTCTATACATATCCATACTTCTATGATGAATAGTGAATGATGAAATATGAGATTCATCCACCAACTAATTATTATTGTATATTATTTTTAGACACCGACATGTTCCTAGAACCATATCATTACATCAAAATCATGGTTAAACTTAGAAACATTTCTCACATTCTTTTTAGCTCAACATATTCATTTTTCACCTCATTAATCCTCACTTGGATAGATAGTCGGACACTTATTTGAGAAAGATAAGATTTCTCACCTTCATTCAAGATTCCAATATCCATCATTTTGAATTTTTAAATATTTGATCTATTTTGATCCTTATCATAAATTAGATAACATGCTCATTTCGAATCAGATCATTGGCCACCTCATTTTCTTTCCTAGGGTGGTAAGGTATTGAGATGTTATAATCTTTAATCAACTCCAACCATCTTCTATAGAACATATTCATTTTTTTGAGTAAATATATACTTTAATTTTTTACGATCATTATATATATGAAACATTTCTCCATAAGGATAATGACTCTTTATATTTAATGCAAAAATTACCACAACTAACTTCAATTCACGATTTGGTTAATTTTTATTATCAACATTTATTTATTATGTGGCATATGATATCACTATATAATTATGTATGAGGATTCATCCCAGTCCCTTCTTCAATTCAAAAATATATATAAAAAATATTATCCTTATAGTTTAGTTTAATCATAGTTGTTATGATTAATATTTTCTTCTATTCTTTCAAATTTTCCACCCATTCATTTGTATAAATGAGCATGGATCCCATCCAATTTAAATTGATGACAGGATTATATATATGTGATATATTTTCCACAACGTATCAACAATATCCCTCCAAACCAATGAAAATATGGGTCTTAGTCATAGTGGTTAGTCTAGTTCAATGTTCAATAACTTCCTTCCCATATTGATCCATATATATACCCACACTTGATATTATATGGAAGAAAAATGAAACTTTTGGTAACCAAAATTCCCACTTGGTAATTTTTTCATACAAATTATCCTTAGTTATGGTCTTCAGAACAATAATCATGCGATCTTCATGATATTAATTTTTCTTTTCATATTTAATAAAATAATATATAAATACTACCAAAAACCGATCCAAGTAATCTTTAAAGACTCCATTCATTAAATCTATAAAGACAATGAGTAATTAGTATAACCAAATGGAATCACTATAAAATCATAGTGTCTATACCTTGCATAGAATACTGTCTTGGATATATCCTCCTTATTTACCCTCAATTGATCTTTTCTATAATGATGGTAATATAGGAAAAGAATTTGGCTACACATAGTTGATCAAACAAGTCATCAATATGGGGTAGATGATACTTTTTACTAATATTTATGTTTTTATGTTCCTAATAATAAATTTAGAGTCACATTGATATATATTTCTTCTCAACAATATGAACAGGTGAAAACCAAGGTGAAATTATTATATGAATGAATATATTTTCAAGATTATTCTAGATTTTCTTATTCAATTCCTATAAATAAATCAGGGCCATTTTATATGGAGTATTTGAAATAGTTATATAAATATGTATAATTTCTATTTAAAAATACACTTAATGATTTGTTTTAAGACCAGAAAAATATTCCATAAATACATCAATAAACTTTTATACAATAGGAATATCTTAAATTTTTAATTTCTCCCCAATGATCTGTGATAAACACACCTTTTGAATAATAATTGAGACCCAAATAATAGATTTAATTTTAATAAAAAGTTTATATTTATCATTGTACTAATATATGATCACATGTTTGTATGTAATTTAAAATTTTACTTCAATTAATTATAAATTTATATGAAATTTATGTAAATAAATCCAACACATTCCTCAGATAACATAAAATTCAATAAGAGTGAGGATAACAAGATTTTTAGGAAGCACATTCCTAAAAAAATAAATCAAAGAAGAATGATAGACTTGATATGCGATCATCACACCATTATGAGGTTTCATATCCAAATAAACATCAAATAATTGAGGATATGAACTAACAATCCTTCTAAATTTTCCTAACACAAATGAATTCATATTACTAATATCAAATAGGTAACTTCAAAATTTTATCCTTCTTATTACCACACCCAATTCTTCATTATATATCTAACACAATAATAAAACCTAAATGATTTGTGTGACAATAAAACATCATTAATCAAAATGATCAATCATATAATCATGAAAAATAATTAATAGGATGTCTAAATATTGTAACATTATTCTCAATATATGGAACCTTAATTTCAACATACGATATCCATGATCATTATCTATTCAAATACTTTATAATGGTTCATATATAAAAAGTAAATTAAACCATTAATATTCCTAGCGAGTGTAAAAAAAGGGTAATAGTAATATAAAAATCATCATACACTATAATTAGGGCTGATAAATACTCTAGAAACTCCTTTTAGGTTAATTTCCCTTATATGTATTTGTTCCCAAATCACATCAAATTGTAGTATCCAAATATGGATGTTTTTCTTAGATAACCACAATTCATGGTTTATTATTACATAGGAAATTATCCTATAAATAGGATTATCCTAAGACTAATGTTTTATCATCCTTGTTTCATTATGTATCTTAACCTTACTCTGATACCAACTACAATGAATCATAAATTCATACATATATATCACATCTGGATATTGATTACATAACATTATGATTCTTATAAGAACCATATAGGTCTAGTGTATTTGGAATATTGGAAACATAATTTATTTAAAAAAGGAGATATACATAATCTTACACTATGTTATTCATAACTAGGTCTTTTCTTAGACCTATCATACTTAAAATCTTTCTTAATAACATGGAGAAAGGAAACATAAGAAAAGGTGAGATCAGATGCTCAGTAAGTGTAGAAAAGGGAGATATAAATGATCACTTAAATGTATAATTATTATATGGTTATTAGAATATGAGAATAATATTTTAAAACCACACCCTTCATTTCAAGGATCATAGTCTCAAGTCTTGACATAAATCTTGGTATTTCATAAGACATGAATGATAAAGGAATAAATGAACTTGAGCCACGAGGTCATAACATTGGCCTAAATTATATGTTTGTAGAATAAAAATTAGAATAAGAAATCATTTAGTTATTTAAGGCTCACTTGAAATACTATAATAGTGTATTGGGTTAACTCCCCATTCCATTATGTCGTTTTTAAGGTTCAATCCCAAGACTTTTATTAGACAAAGTCCCTTATTGAACTAGGTTCACTCCCTATTCTAGTCATTATTATCTCATAAGATATCTATATTTACGCAATCCATTATAGTGATATACAATTTTGGTCCCACATATCACATAATTATAATTATAAATATAAATATGTGTTCCACATAATCATAAAACATTTATCATATCATAAACTATGTAAGGGGAATGAGTTTCATAAACATTTACCCATTTCATAATAGCATAAACCATTGAAAATAAATGTGTTTCATAGAAATATTTTCATAAAAATTATTAAAAATAAAAATAAATAATAATTTTGGTATCCTTGTATCATATCCCCATTAAATATTAAGTATCATCAAATGATGATATCATAATTTAAAATGACATAAAAAGATAACTTGGGATATTTATTAGGGAAAATACCATTTTAATTTTGGAATAACTTCAATAAAAGAAAAATTTTATTTGAAAATAACCTTGGGAAATTGTAATGTAATATTCAGAGCATTGATTTTTCTTGATGGTGGTAAATTTTTTCATTTCATAAATGTTAAAAAAAATCCATTTTGATTTTCTCTAAAAAGTCAAAAGTAAATAATTTAGAAAAAGACAAGAATTTTACTTTAAAACCATTTTTTAGAAAATAAAAAATGTGTAAAAATGGATTTAATAAATCATATGAGAATGTTAAAAACATTATTGAAGATATTTTTAGAAAACATGGACTTGGATGAAAAATTATTTTTGATCGAAGAGAGAAATAGAGTTGGTTTTTCTTAAAACAAAATTTTTTTATTTAGTTTTTAAATAGAAGAAAATGAAAGGAAAAAAATTTAATCTATATAAATAACCATAGGATAAGAAAAGTTAATATATTCTTAGATATTTATCACATAATTTCATCATTTAAAACTTAATCATAAATAATCGTGATAAATAATGATATAGTAACATAAATACCTTATCGCGTGGGCACTTTTGAATAGAAACCCCATGAAAGAGAGAACCTTAGTGGGATATTAATATCCCTATATTTTTAATTATTATCATAAAAAAAATACATTTATGGTCTTATATAAAACATATAAAAGAAATTAGTCATGAATATGGCTTATATCTCACAAAAATAAAACTGAGATATGAAATCCCTTACTTTGAGTTCGAATTGATTCGAAAGTGATTTAACCTCCTATATAATAAATTTAAATTTTTAATAATTATTTAATATAATCATAAACATAATTATAATATCATATATGATCCACTCATAACATTTTAATTCCCTTTTGTTAACAAATCCCATATTAAAATTGTTGTTTCTAGGTGTTAGCTGTTTTGTTTTTAAGGAGAATTTCAGATGAGTAGTACCAGTTCTTATGCTTTGATCATGGTTATTACATCTCAATAATTTTAATAATTATTTAAATATCACATTTTATATATATATATATATATACTCATCCATAAAATATAGAGATAAAATATTTAATTACACTATTCATAGAGACGGTAGGTCATACACATGAACGCTATTTTCACTATTTGACGAATGGAACAAAATAAATGTAAAAAATAAATAACTATTAAATAAAAATTATTATATCATATTTACAATAAATATTCATTAAAGTTTCCCTTATTTCCATTCTTGTAAAGTGTAAGTGAAAAATGAGTCACATCGATTCATGGAGGTGGTTGTCCACACATATGAACGAGCAACATTATTATTTTCCAATAGATGGGATCAAGATGGATAATAGTAGTTCCATTATCAAAATAAAAATTTATAATATTTAAGATAATTAATTATTTATTTGACAATAGATAACATGAATTTATAGGATAATGGAGAAGAAATAAAATAAAAAATTCTCAATTAATAGTTATACCTTTTCTTTGAGAAACCTATTTTGGCATACACGTTAAGCCTTGAAGGAAGTTATTTTGGAAGGGAAACAGATATAGAATGAGGAGAAGGGATACCTGAAGTAATTATATTAGTTATTATCTAAGCTATATGGATCCTTAATTGTGGATAAGAGAGGATAGTTGGTATCCTTTCATAGGTGGGTGAACTGACACCCCTGGAATTAATTAAAAGATTAAATAATATATATATTATAATCATGTGAAGTGGAAAAAATGTCACCTAAATTCAAATATAACATGTTATACATTAAAAAAATAGAATCATCCAATCTGTATTAGTAATGTTTTTAATACTTTTCAATCCTTAACTTATAATTAAACAGCTTTAAAACCATTTTAACTTCAACTGGGATAACTTAACTTTTGACCATGATAACATAACTATAAGATGAAAATTAAAAGTGACCTTATAATTTATTTTGGAAATTTTTATTCCAAATTTTGAATTTATTTTATAATATTTAATTTTTATAATTGGTATTAATTAATTTTAATATGAGCAGAGAAATCATGAAAAATAGTTTTTAGGAAAATATCATATTTAAGAGTAAAAATCATTTTACCTGGAAATAATGTAATAAATTGGTTTATTGGAATTATTATGATTAAATAATAAATAAATATTTTTTTTTTACTTTTTAGGAAATCCTATAATGAATTTAATCTTCTAACCATTATGTTAAATGAAAAGGCCCGAAAAATAGTTTTTAATTTAATTAAAATACAAATTTTCTTCACAAAAGACAAGATTGAGTTCCCGAATTCAAAATAATGTTTTAAAATAAATTATTTGACTAATTAAAAACAAATTTTATTAGAAAACACTCATAATAAAGGATATATTCACATGTTAGAGAGATTTTAATGTTTTATCCCATGGTTGTAACCCAAATCTTCCTCTTTTACCCGGGTAATGAATATTTAGTATAATTAATATTTATAAGGGAAACAATTAATTTCACCCAATTATATTATATTAGTTTTTGTAGTTAAAAACACTGAATATATTTTATCAAATTATATTCACATAAGTGGATGGATTTAACTAAAATTTAATTAGTAAAACGCAATGAAAAGTTGTTTTCCCGAAAAAAATGTTTCTTAAGTATAAATTTTTTTATACCCAAACATTACCTAAAATTGGAAAATAACTTAAATTGGATTATTAAAAATAAAATTAAACAAAAGATAATTCACAATTATTTTTTAAACTGAATTTAACTTTATAAATGTGTTAAATGAAAATATATTTTTCAATAAAAATCAACATTTTTCACTATTCATTGAAAAATATATATTTTCAAAAAAATTCTCAAAATTTCAATCTAATATATTTTTGACATTATCGATTAAAAAATACATTCATTCTTTCAAATAAATTTTTTAAAATTGGAAGAATTTATTTCTATTAACTGTTCAAAAAAACTAATAAAAATTATTTTTAAGGAAAAATATATTTTTAAAGCATTTAAAGACATTAGTAAAAAATGAGTACATATTTATGTAAAAAATTTATACATACTTTTTAAAATTTTGTTATTCCTATTAATTATACCAATTTAACATCTTGGTTATAACTGTATACTATATTACAATTAATTTAGACTTGGGTATTCTTATATCACAAGATATCAAATAAATTAAATTTATTTGAAGAGAAATATATAATAAAATATCAAAGTGTTAAAACTATAATGAAATTACATTCTTATCCATTACCTAACATTATTATCAAATATTTTCCCCTCCAATATAAAATTAGGTCACTTAATACCACTTCAATCCACTCTTATAGTTCAAAATTCCCACACAAATCTACCCAACTAACTTCTTCAAGACCCCCTATACACATTTGGAAGCCATTTCCCTCAATTTTTTATTAATTACTTATTTTAGAAAGGATAATTCAAGAGAAGATCCAAATTATAAATGTAAGTATTACCAAACATTTTACTTTTATTCTTTATCCTTCCCATACATTCTCATTCAAACCCTTTCTGACCATATGTTTAAATTGATATTAGTATAAATAATATACAAACATACTATTATATTGATGGTATAAAAATTATCTATTCCCCACCAAATCAACTAAAAAAATATAAAAATGGATCATGTGTGTCTGTAGACTTCCTCTTATATGTAAAACATGCTTCATTTTTCATCACTACCATAATGAGACATTTCTAGAAATGGGTTTAGTGAATAGATTTTTTATTTATGTCATGATTTATATTTTTGAAATATAAATTTGGAATTCTATAATAAGTGATCATTGTAACAATAACCTTCTTAAACAACCATATTAAGAGGAACATATTTTCATTCACACTACATAACATTTTCATATCCATTAAATATTCTTCCATATCCTTATAATTTAATATATCAAAATAAAAGGCACTAAATAAGATTATAATTATTCTAGTATTATTATATTATGACTAAACCACCTCAAAATCATCTATTAATCATGGTTGGTTCTTTTTTGGTCGGTTTAACCACATTTTTAAACAATACAATAAATTTCTATCATGGATAACTATGAGAACATATCTACTTCTATAATATGATATAAATATGAAAAAATGTGTTATTTCTAGTTCTGGTGAAGTTATATCAATATTTATCTCATTTAATAAGAAATATCCTTTCTTTCATTATGAATCACCAAAACATTCTCATCATTAATTTCAAACTCATAGATCATAACCAAAGATACCATGGAATGAAATTATAGATTTATGAACTATCATGGAAAAACAATTATAATAGATTATGTAATCTTATAGTGATATAATTTGGAATAATAATAGATACCAACACCTATTTTATGTAACTTGTTCAATGTAAAAAAGATTACTTACACCCAAAGTTGAAAATAAGTAAAAAATATCACACACACACACATACAAATATAATGATTATAAATTTGCAGTATAAATTTTGATAATTATGAAAAATATTATAGAGTTTATATTTATTGAAATTAATGAAATTATTCAGGATGATTGGTGAAAGATCCCTATGAATAAAGGTCGTGGTAGTGGTTTTTGTCTCAAATTACACTCTTTGAGGAATGATTAATATTATGAACCTAATTAAATTTATTGTGTGCATATCATACCTATTTGAGATATCATATCATGAAAAATATTATAATAATTTTATTTTAAGTTCAATTAAACCCCCACTCTTTCAAGTGGTTTTGATTAAAGTGTTACTCAAGTCGTAAGAGTTTTCTTTTCCTAAATTCTGATTCTTTGAGACATGTTATATGTTTTTCACCATGTTTCAATTTTATATTGTTATATTCATTTAATATCACATGAATGTTTTATAAATTTTTACCTAATAATTAGTGGAATAAACAAATACAAATTATGTTATTTTCATCAAATGTATTTTAAATGATGTTTTACACCTATCATAATTGTTTTGGGTAACATAGTTGTAGATAATCGAGTTTTGATCATTCACTTGAAATTATTTCATATAAGTTGGGTTCTCTCTAAGCATTGATTTTAGGAATGGTACTCTCTCATTTCATATAATTTTACTACATAAAACCCTTTTCAAATGTTTCATTCCTTATGTATTTTTTTATTCATAAGGGTTACTGATAACTAACATATCATTTCCTTGAGTTATATTATTTCTCTATGAACATATTAATTCCATGAATTGGTTCTCTGACACTATTTGTTTATTATATGTTTTTTTAATTTAAATTTTTGGAAAATAATGTTTTAATACAAAAAAATGTTTTGTTGCACTATTTATAATCCGAGTTTTAAAAAAAGTTATTTTGAAAATAATAAAAAGTGTTTATCCTTTCACTTTCATGTGTTTTGACATACCATACAAATTTATACAAGGAAAATGTTATGAATTTTCATGTATATATTATTGGATATTCTTTTTGAAATTAAATTTCTTCAAAATATTTGATTTCACAATTTCAAAATTTACCATTGAAAGTGACATGTAATTTTTTATTTTATTTCAATGTTAAAAATGTTTTCTAAAAGATCTTTTAAGTTAGAATTTATTTGCCCCTTGTTATTTTTTTTTAAATTACAAATAGGGTATATGTTTCATATTTTTTACTCTATTATATATATATATATATGTGCGTGTGTGTGTTTGTGTGTGTGTGTTATCATTTTTTCCCTCAGGGTGAAGTTTAGGGGTAGTGGCCCCCATGGGTCTCAGTGAGGTCTAAACTTTGATAATAGTCAAGTACTTCCCTATATTTGTGTGTTTCTTGATTTTATTTGTACTCTAGACCCTTTCCCCTACATCAATAAAAATATATATGCTATCATTTGGGGGACTGAACTCATGGTTTAAAACAATTCAATTCTTTATCCCATCTTATGTGATACCATTCGAAGAAATATTTTTGCATGGTTCTTTTTCATCTATGTAGACATCATTCTAAGTTTTCTTTATCACATTTGGGTTATTTTATTTTAAAACCATAAACCTTATATGGTGTAAACCTCATTTTTTTACATAATTAATATATTGGATGATGTTTACATAGAAATAATGGAATTATATTAACTTGGGAAAACTTATTGTTATAAAATTTATTTTTATTCCAATATGGATGATAATTGTTAAGCTGACTATGAATTATTAATTCATCAACCTTTTTTTCTCATAATGGATTATGATCATGTTGTTCCTTCATTAACATGGGAAAAGTATTGATATTACTGATTATTATTGGCTGCTAATGCAAGTTGATCATGTATTGATATTCCATATTCCTCATTATATATATACACACTTTTTTTTATTAAGACAAATTTTCCTTAGGTAATGATGCAAGAGGTATTATTTTCTATTATTGTGAATGTATTGTACTTAATTAGGTTATTGGTGGGGTCTATAATCATCTATCCCCTCGATACTTCTATAGGTTTCATGAGAAAAAATAACTTTCGGTATTTTTTCTATGGTTCACAATTTAGAAAGATATATTGATTACGGTATCAATGATAAGTAAATTTCATAACAAAAGGCCTTGACAACATGATCTTAATGTCCAAAATTATGCACTCCATCTGTATGAGATTAGTATTATAGATATCAATGTTTTCATTTATTTTATTTGATATAACATGATCATAGTTTTAGATGATTATGGATTTAAGATGTTTACATATTCCTTCTATAACATTTATGTGTTATTTATGACATGATTTATTTAGTTATATGTTTCCATTATGTAGTGTTTGAGATCAACCTTTTATTATGTTTCCATTCCCCAGGTTATGAAGAAACTTAGTACACATTATGTTTATAGAAGGATAGAAAATGTGGATGAATTTATTCGATCGTTTGAAGACTTATAATTAAGTAAGTAGTTTCTAATATACAATGGAAAAAATTTCAATTAGATAAGAAATAAATAAAAAATATTAGGTTATGAAGTTTCATAATTATCTAAATATCTAAATCTTAAATTATCCTTAATATGTAACAGATTCTATAATTATTATTTAATTTTTAAATATTGATGGTCATATCCATAATTTTATAGCATTTATCAAATAAAGTATGTAATGCATGTGTTTATAGCACCATATATTGGATCCCAGGTCAGGGTCATCCTACTAGAAGAGAAACTAGAGGTGGAAATTGAAAAGAGACTTCATAGGATGATGAAAAAGAGTTGGATACAGATCAATTTGGAAGAAAACTTGAATATACTTTGAAGGAAGTTAAATAAGACTCACTAGTTGATATAAAACTAGGAACTAGGTGGAAGATTGATTATACTGAAGAATAAAATGTATTAATGACCCATGAAAATGAATAAGAGTGAACCCATGAAGTGGCTAATAATGTGGAAGAAGATATGGTAACTAGGGTTAATCAAATAGTCTCTCAACATCACCATAAATATCAAATAGAGGGTGTTACAATAAAAGATGAATTACTAGTGGTCTCTCATGTGGAAAATAAGTTCATGCTACTACATATGTTGGTAAGAATAATTAAATACAATATACTTCTTTAAAATTTATTCAACATCAATTATTTACCAACTCTCATTAATTTAATTATGACTCATTATTATTAGAGGTTCCACTAGAGGAAGGGTCCACAATAGCTATTGTGGAGTATGAGGAGACCCCATAAATCATCCTTCCACCCTAAATTAATATAACACAACTCCATGTTTAGTATGTTCAAATAAATAAATCTATACAAGGGGACCTACAAACAGACTAAAAGCTAAGTAGATTTAGAAGAAAGAGTATGTGGTGGTTTGCATCACACAATCACCATCCTATATATTATTGGGGATAATCACTAGGATTTCCAACGATATTCAGTCAAAATACATCCCCTCTTGGTATGAAAAAACCTAATACCCTCTTCCCTTCTCTTTATTTTTCTATTCACTTAGTTTTTAATAAACTTTATTATGATATATTCTATTTTATATATGTTTCCCAAAGTGGATATCAACCTTATAGATTAACTTAAACTATCTAAATTTCCACCAAGGGATAGATTACCTCAATCCCAATCATTAATTATAAAACCAGTTTTTTCTTTCCTTTCATGATTGTTTACGCACTGTAATTTTTTTGAATTATTACAAAAATTAAATATGACATGATGATTAAGTGTGGGGGAAGGGATTATACATGTTTATGTCTATTTAATTTTTTGTTTTTATAATCATTAAATATTTAAGAAAAAATAAACAAAAAAACTATTCTATTTATAAGTTTTGTAGATAGCTATTTTGTATAGTTTTTGGTATGTTTTTAAATTTATTTGAACTAAATATAAAACTATGAAAAAACTTGAATTAAAAGTGATTTTTTGGAGATTGATATTATTATTTAGTCCTAAAAAATCAAATGGATCAAGAAGTTTATTTTTTTCTTGCACTTTTTTATAAAAACATTATGACCCTAAACTGGAAATTGAAATCCAAAAACCACTAATGACTGAATAAAATTAATTCCCATATTAAGATATTTCTAAAACACTTTTAAATATTCTTTCTAATACCTTCACTTCTTGTTAAATTTTTGATATTTGTTTATGAAAAATAACCTGTGTCTATTCTCTCTCTAGTATTTGGAATTTTTCAAGTACTTACAAAAAGATTGATGCATTCCATTGGCTAGGCCCTTATTTATTTTGAAACCAATATTGAACATTGATCTTATTTATTCCCTTATATATCCATGAGTTAACTTATATGTTTAAGTCATATTTCAATAAAAAAACATTCTTACCTACCCTATATGTAAAATATGATTTCATTATTAATTCAAGTATATGTGTATGGGAAAGGGCATTCAATGTATTGTTATATGAGAATAATTTCATGATAAGGGGATTTTTATAGGTGTGATTCATCATTTTGAGGTTGCTAAAATAGATAAATGGGTATGGTTCACTATATATACATTCTATTTCTATTATCTTGTTCCTTAGAAAAAAAGTGTATATAAAAAATGAAGAAAGTGATAAATTAGTTTGAAATATTCATTATCCTTATTTGAGTGATTCATGAACTTAATCAAGAGAAAGAAATGATCACCATATATTAAATTAATTTTAAAAATAATTTTACTTGAAAAAATTTATATATAAAAAATATGAAAATAAAAAAATAGATAAAGGGTAGAATGAAAATGAAACATTTATTGGATTCATTTTCATGAACCATTCACCCATGAAAGGAATATAAACAAATGGGAGTATAAGTTCCAAAAATTGAAGGGGGATTGAGTGAAATAATAATTCATTATCTACATGATTGATTATGCACTGCATTTAAAGAGTCAAAAAATTTCATTTTCAATTTGAAGATGTTTTTCAGATTTATCCCACCAACCATGATCCATATAACAAGATTATTTAATCTATTAGGATTTATTGTATTATAATTTTTCACAGTGTAGAGAGATGATAATTCTCTTCAGACTATGGTAAATAATCACATTCCGTGTATGAGTATAACTCCCCATTAATGAAATCTATTAAGTTGAGAGAGGCATTGAACATCATGTGAGGTAGGTCATGACATGAGTTTGGATTATTATTGAATGTTGAATTTAATGTGGGTAGTAGAATTTCAAACATTTTAAATTAACTAGATTTATAAATCATGATGTAATTTTTAATATAAAGAACTATAAAATTATCCCTAACCTTTTTCTTGTTTTTTGGGAATTTTTTGTGTCTATATTTTCATTTCATTTTATAAATTGAACCTAAATTGAAAAAATTTGTTGGAATGGAGTAAATATGAATAATTCTCACATATTTGACATTAAATGATAAAATTGATTGAGAGTGAAATATTTCAAGTTCATGGGAGTGATTTGAGCCATAATTTTCAAAATATTTAACTATTTTTCATTTTGAATCACCCCATTAATTAAGAAACCTCAATAAGTAATTCAATTTTTTTCCATATTGGATAATTCCAAATTTCATGTGAAAATGGCTTAATATTTTAATGATTTATTCATTTTTTAATTTAACTATGAATCTATACATTTATTTTTAAATTTTTAGTTTAGTTATTTTACTAAATTTTGATTTAAAACAAGAATTAATTTTTTAAATGGATTGAATTTTGAATTTTAATGGTTTTATTCATTCTATAGAATCAAATGGAATTCATAATTTAATTGGAAGTAAAATGAAATTAGGATTTTAATGTTAAATTTCATTATAAATTGAATATATTGACATTTATATTTATCTATGGTTATAATTTTAAAATTATCCCCTAGGTAAAGAGTAGGAAATTAATTATGAGATCGCAAGGATTCTGATTAAATTTGAATTTTGAAATGAACCAAAATTAACAAGAAATTTTTAGTTGAATTTGGGAGATAAAATTACTTAATAGACATAAATATTTTAATTAATAATTTTAAGGGGTGTAAATATGATTTTTTTTAATGTTTTACTTAATATTTTATTGTTTTTTAATTTTTATAATGTTTTCAAGGAGTCTTCCCAATAAAAAAAATATGTGTGTGATTTTTAAAGTGGAATAAGAAATATTTCATAGGATAGAAGAAGCCGCACTTAAAATGAGGAAAGGAAAGGACCATGTGAATCCATTGGTCATGTTATTGATGGATGTATTTAAAGTTAAAATTTCCAAACTATCATGGTTGTTTTACCTCAACTGACCTTGACCCCTTACGATGTGACTACACATTTTCGCCAATATACCAAACCCCTGCTCCACCTACATACTCAACTAACCACACAACATATTTTCACACTCACTCATGTGATAAAGGAAGTCAACCACACACTTTTTCAACCTGCCAAACAATAACTTTAATCAACCACTTTCCATCCCACACCATCATTTTTGATTAAAAGCACACCTTAAGTACACCACACATAGAAGCATAATAAATAGTGACTACCTTCTACCATTCAACCACATAGAAGAACATGGAACATACTATATTGGAAGCATGATTATCAACTATATAATATTAAGACATTCTAACATGGGTTTACCCATCTTCAACTAACCATTAGTAAACAAGAATCCTAACTTACAAGTTTCCGTAAATAACTGTGTCATGTTCCTCCACACAGTCATCGTGTGATCTGAAACCTACCACCAAGAACTAAAGAATATGATTCTAGGTATACCAAAATTTCAAATATAAATGAGTAATTATACGAATTATAAAAAAGGACAATCCTGTGTTTTATTTGGTTCTACTTAAAGAATATTCGACAATGGACGATGTGACATCTCGAACCAAATCACTTGATAAGAGTAGCTGAACTGGTGGCCATATAGCCTGAAGCATGCCTCCCAATACACTATAGGCTTCCAAATAGCATTGAGGGTCTATGATAGTATGGTGGGGAGACTATACCCTTATGATCAAAGTGGTTGATAGAGAAATTGTAATTGAAATAAACAACATAAGAATAATAAATCATCAACATCATAATAATAAATCATCATGATATCTAAAATATACTGGTAGAAAACATACTAAATGTAATATAAAAAATGATTTCATGTTTATATGCAATAAAAAATGGGAAAATAAAGAGGATACAATGGAGTAATCATATAAAAAATGATATATAAAATTGAATAAAAGATAAAAATATATCTCTAATAGAATCTCAAGAATAATATCATTCCTCATCTCCCCCACTCCATCTAATATTGAGAAATTAGGCATCCATGGATTGAACCTTCCATTTTTCCTTACCTATAATCTTGAAGTCCATTCATGTACCTATCTATGAACCGAACAATGTGTGATACATAATCATAAGGCTACCACCAACTGTGTAATGTCATCTAGTCTATGAAAATATAATGAAGTAGTTTGTGGGTAACAATGAAAGATGTAAATGAAATATGTAATACACATGTTGTTAAGATTTACCAATTGGAAAGTTAACTGATACCACCTACTTTAGCGTATGATATAATTTATCTGAATTTTTTTCAATTATGATTTAATTTCTTAAAGAGGCTTGGGACCCGATTCATATCCAATGAATCCCCCATTGATCATAATTAGTGTTCGGGATGAACACCTCCCATTTCATTACACATAATAATGAAAATATAAAATCCAATAATTTTGGTAAGGCTTTGACTGAATCAAAGTATGATATTTGAGATATAAGAAATTTCACTTAAGCTAATTAATCAATTAATTTATTAGAAACTTGAGCCTATCCAAGGAATTCCATATGAGGAACATGTATCAGTATAAGTGTACTATGATCCAACCACACTACAATCCCATCCATGTAATTTCTCATAGGAAGTTGGTTATCTCTCTCAGTGTGGTATAAATATATCTCCCTTTGAGTCCATACATTGTGTTCCACATAAGAAAACAATGTTTCACTTCTGGTATAAAATAGAGAATTTCCTTTCAATATCATCATTGGAATTTCATAGCAGGAACCCAAGGGTCACTATAGGTGCTACATAATCAACCTGACAAGTTCTCCCCTCCATGGTGGTCATATAAGAACTCATGTATTGATCTTGGAATGATATAATATATTAATGATTCACTTTAATTCAATAATCCCAATGATCCCTTCCATGGTGTTCTGATTTAGAACCCATATATCACCCTCAACATGGAATAATGAATGGTCTGGGGATCTGATTATAACCCGACCATTTAAAAATATCATTTTAATCTAATCGAGCCAAATCATTTATAAAGAATAATTCTAACTCACCTCAGTAAGTAGTTAATTTTCATAGAATAGGATTAAAAGGCCTAACTTGACATAAATCCTTACATAAAAATTTATTAAACCCTTTATTATTCAAATAATCAAAAACTCTTTATTATAGGGGAAAATAACATACCACATCACGTGAATCAATTCATATGAAACTCATGATTATTATTCCTGTTTTAGAGACACACATAAGGGGTGGTTCTATTCGAGGTCCTAAACCCTCATTTGTGAATTCGGGTCAGTTAGGTCACATAAACTTAGGGACAGACAGTTCATTTAATAGAATATTTATTTAATAGGTGTTTCTCAAAAATTATAGCACATGAAATAATTGTGAAATATATAGAAAACTAGAAATTAAAGGAGAATCAAGAGACTACCTACCTTTGACATGTAGTGGATGCATCATCTTTTATTGTCCTATAATCCAAGATAGAATAGAAAGAAATGAAGAAATTGAAAAACACCATGAAAATATGGAATATTATCTTGCATGGATTTATAATTCCTAACAAATAGATAAATGGATAAAGTAATTAAGATTATTAGAGAGAATACTGAAAACTATCCAATGTAACAAATGAAAAATGATTCTGATGTTATATAAAGAACCTAGCTAAAAGACTATGTGAAGCCCTTGGGGGAGCTTCAACCATAGGGGGAGATAATATGGATGAAGGAGGAGTAAAAGAGTGTTACAAAGAGGAAGGGGAAAATGGAAAATTCACCCATTTTTTAATGGGGACATGATTTTGATGCACAATTTTTCCAAAAAGTGCACCCACCATGCACACCCACTACCTAAGTGTCACAAAGAGTGTGTTCTAGGAATACAGTTTGACCAAACCATGCACATCCTATGAATACCTTTTCATCACCTTGGATAGTTTAACCAAACCATGCAACCGCTAGTTCATGGTTTAAATAAACCATGTGACCCACTTGTTTCCTCTAAATTTCGAGGATTCAGGCATTGAAGAAGACCTAAACACCCTTAAATAGTGTCCCCTTCCCTTGTTCATTCCTTCGTATACCAAATGAAATATTTAAATATAAATTCAAATGATTCACACCACATTAGAAAATATTGGATCTTATAATCTCACCTCCTTAAAATAACCCATCTTTAAGTTTCCCTTTTATGGATCAAAAAATATCTTCTGAGAATAACTCTAGCCACTAAGAAAGTACATCGACCACTTGCTCCCTGTCTCATCTTGTATATGACCATGTTTTTATAACACCCACACTATATGAGATAAATTTCCTCAAAGAGACTTCATACTCTAATCAATGATATGAATAGGGTGATGTTTAAAGTATGCATCCACCTTTAACTCAACCTCATAATGAAAAAGAACAAGAGGAGGGTTGGTTTTATAGTGTTGAAGTTGTGAGACATGGAAGATATCATGCATAGACCAATATCTCTAATTTAACTACAACAGATAGGCTATCAAACCGACTCTCTCCATAATCTCTAAGGTGATTAAATAATGAGGCAATAATTTTTTTTGGAATATGGTTACACCCATTCTAGGAGAAAAATGAAAGAAGACCCGATTCGAGACCTCAAACTCTATAGGTAATCACCTATGATTTACATATGAATTATTCCTAGGCTAAGCTATATCCAAACACTTTATAATATGTTTTACTTTCTAAAAATACTCTAGAATAATATAATATCCTAGTATCACTACCTATCATTCCTCTAACAAACATAGTGGTGAACAAAATGACCTACAATATAAAGCCTCATAAGGAGCCATCTATATAGTTTCTTGGAATATTTTATTGTATGTGAACTTAGTAAGAGGTAAGTGTTTACCCTAATAACCTATAGAATTTAGGAATAATGACATAATAATATTTACAAATACCATGTTTTTAAGATCAGATAGACCATTGGTGTATGGGTTATTATATGTACTCAATAATACCTTCAAACCTAGTGGTTTTTGAAACCCCTTCCAGAATCATGATATAAAATGAGAAAGTCTTTCTGATATGATTTTACATGGAACTCCATGAAGGCTTATGATCTCTATGAAATATTGAATCCATATATTGTCCATTAAAAGGTTCCCTTTGATAGGTAATAAGTGAGAAACCTTTCTCAAATTTTCTACGATGACTGATACTACGAAAAAACCTCAAGGTGACCTAAGTTATCCCATCCCAAAAACCATAGTGATATCATCCTGTTTCCACTCATGAATGGGAAATTTCTGCAAAAGAAACATTGGCACTTGTGTTATAACATAACCTATTTAAAGGTGGAACACTGAGTAAAAAAACTATCTACCTCCATTTTAATGTGATCCCACCAGTAAAGGTGGTGAAAATCATAGTACAACTTAGTAATATCCGGATTTACTTCCCAAGTAGAGGAATGAGACTCTCACATCAACTCCACATTTATTTTTTCTAGAACCCAAACATGACCATGGATGCACAATATCTCTTTACTATCAATGAACCAACTAGGCGGTGTGTCCTCACCTAGAACACTCTCCCATAGGACCAAACCCTTTGGATCATAAAGCCACCTCACCTTAAATCTAATTAGATGGGATGAGGTCACTGATAATGATGATATTACAAGCTATTAAAGATGGTCCTGAACTTCAAAATGTATATCAAAAAATATTTACATCAACTATCACTAATTATTGTCCAATTAAACTAACTGTGGCTATTTGTTTTGGCTTAGAAAATCAACAAAAAAATTTCCTTTACCTAGTATATAATCAATATCAAAGTCAAACCCATGTAGGTATTTGACCCATATTTGTTTCCTAATATACAAATCAATCTGTTTAAATATATAAATGAGGATTTTGTGGTCTTTGTACCCTGAAAATGCTCTCCCATTAAGTAATGCCTCCAATAATGCAGATAAGGAAACATAAATGGTAGCTCAAGATCATGTGTTGGGTAATTATGCTCATGAGACCACAAATGGAAAGACACATACGCCATCACTTGATGACACTACATTAGGATGGATACTAACCTAATATTTTATGCATCAAAATAATTCATGGATCCATTCCTTAGATCAAGTAAAATCAAGATTAGTACTGAAGTAAAACTCACTTTCTGCACCAAAAATGATTTTTCACACTTTTGACTATGAAAAATTTACACATTTCTTGGTCAAGCCTACGAGTGGTGCTACAATTTGTGATAAATCATGTATAAATATTCTGTAATACAATTCAATCTCTAAGATACTCTTTACATCAAAGATTTTATTGCGATTCTTCGAAAAAAATATGACTCTCACCTTTTCTAGATCAATATAAACTTTTGTCTATAAGATAATGTAACCCATGAAGTGGAACTTATCTATCTAAAAGTTTAATTTAGTGATATTATCATATAGTTTGTACTCTCTTACTGTAATTAGAATAATATCATGATGTTGGGTAGGTTCATGTTGAGTATGCGAGTACAACAAGATGTAGTAATGTATATACCTAGAATCCAATTAAACTGCGTTCCATTATGGTTGGTCACATGGCCTCAAGTGTGACTTCTCATATGCCAGATACTGATAACTAGTAGTCAGGGTGTAAAATTGGTATGGTGTAGATACTATACCCTCATATCATAGTGTCTCAATAGATAAAATCATAAACATATAATGACAAAACAATACGAATAAACATATAGAATAAAAAAATAGTACAAGAATAAATAACTTAGAAACTAAATAATATATCAAAATCCACTAGGTTGTGTCATATAATGGATTCATGACATGTTGATATAAAAAATAGGAACATGGGATAGGAATATACAATAATCCTATACAAAAATACAAAAGAACTAAAGGATGATCCACTATAATCATGAGTGTATGCTCAGTCCTCTCATCATGTGCTCTATATAATGGTTAAGCATATGAGGAATCCATAGCAGGGAACTTTCCCTTATCAATACCTATAGTAATATAATCTTCTCAAGTACCAAAGGTAGTCTAAGTACGGTGTGAGATAAAATATTATTAGGAATCCACGAATCATGTCTAAAAGTAATCTAATCAATTATCATTGATAAAAATTACATTGGAATAATAATAATAAGAAACAAGTGTGGAAATAAATAACCATCCCTCTCAGGTTCCTAGAGGGAACCTGGAGGCTCTACCTACTTTAACTCATGGCTTAAACATGACTCTTATTAGTAACTATATATATTAATAATATACATATTGTATATTTATATATTTCATCAACCTATATGAACCATGTAAATAATGATATTAGTGGACATATACTAGGAATAATAGGTGTTTGATGGACTGAGGCATAACTCAGACATCCATGACTAGTATAAATGAGTATTTAAGCTCAAGAAATAGGGTAAACGTCCAACATGACAAAATGAGTGGGAGGTTAAATAATCATTACTCGATATGGTGAGAGTTCTATCATGTCCCCAATCGAAGCAAGGGTTGTGGTGCATCATTCCCACCATCCAAATATTGTTAGTAGTGTGAGACATTATGCTCAACACCCGATGTAAGAGAGAATGTAACTGTCATACCCATCATAACCATTACCATTGTTCCAAAAACCTTATCAAGGAGTAATAATAATAATATTATAATACTTAAAGATTTATGTCTCATGTATAAAATTTACCAATCCATTATAGTCCAGCCATATTAATTCAATTTAAGCATTCAATAAAAAAAATGAGAAAATGATGTGGCCTTTCAACCATCTCAAATTTTATTTGGTTAATTTAAGGAAATATAGCCTTCATGTTTAATCAAGTCCACATAATAAATCCATTTAATTAGTTAAACTATGGTCATTCCATTTATATGGATTAGGAGGAATTAATAAGGTTCCATAGTTAAAAGGGAAATTACATTCATTGGAAAATACAATTAAATATTGGTCCAAACACCTAGGAGGTTTCTTGGGTCCATTAATAATATATATGATAGGGACAATTGTATTTTAAATCTAATATTAATGCTTATATTCAATTCCATGAATTTAGAAGTTACCTATAAATTTAAATTAAATTTGGTACACCCAAGGGGTGTCCATAACAGAGGTTAACATCCTCTACCCTACTAAAAAAATAAAATTAGACATACATAAAGATGAATAGATCAATTTTACATGAAGAGATCAATTAAACAGAGAATCATGGAAAATGTCAATGTTCGACACAACCAAGAAGCTATGAAACACCAAAAATATTGTGGAAAACAACAAGACCCCCTACCTTAGGGCTGTTGACAAATATTCATCTGATTATGGTGTCAGATATGATGTAGGATGTGAGAAATATATGAAATAGTCCAATTACCTAAAAATAGGGAAATGTTATTTCACCTAAATAGTAAAATAGAAAAAAAAACTTATAATGAATGGAAGAGATCATGATTTCTCACCTAAAGCTATTCAACGCTGTTGATGGATATTGATTTGGACTTCAGATCAAAAAGTTACCTCAATTCTTAGGATGATGGAGGTGGGATCTCACAAGAGGAAGAAACCACCTCCATCCACTATAAATAGGAGGAGGGAAAGAAGAATGGGTAAACCTATTTAATCAGAGGGAAAATGAAATTTGACCCTAAAAACAAGGGCGTGTAGTTTGGGCATATGGTTGGCCAAACCGTGTTCCAATCATTCTCAAGTCACTACTTAAGGAAAATCCCTACATAGTTAAGGCTCAATGTTTCCCTAACCATGAACAAAACATAAGAAACCCCAATATCAAATGTTTGAGTTTTTTCACATGGTTAGGTTATTTGGGTCATCCAGTTTCATACAAAATGTTTGTCTCTTGCAGAACCTTTTTTTTTCACCTTGCAATGTTATTAGAGACCATGCAGGCTAGGTGGCATGGTTTTTACTAATTGTGTGGCCCATTTATTTCTCCAAAATCTGGGTTTACTGACTCCAAAAAATCCCTAGACACCCTCATGACCCTCATGACTCTATTATATAACATTATAATGTCCTTTTAAATTAATTTAAACAAAAAACAAATAAGTAAAACCTTTATGAAAATATGGGTCATTACAATCTCCCCTCCCTAAAGAAACTAATACCTGAGTTGACCCTCTTAGGGTAAATATCTTTCATCGAAAAGGAGTTCTAACCACTGAGCTTATACATCATCTTCTTTTTCCTATGTCTTGTCTTATACCTGTCCATGCTTCCATAGCACCCTTACCAAAGAAACTGACCTTTTTCGAAGTTTCATCATGCTCTAATACATAATACAAAATGGATAATCCTTAAAGGAATCATTTACATCCAATTCAACCTCATTTGGATGAATGACATGGGATGGGTCTGGATGATATTGGTTAAGCTAAGGTACATGAAATAAATCATGCATTGAATAGTATTTCTAAGGAAGTTCCAAATTTAAATCCATTGGTCCAATCTACTTCACAACTTATAAGGTCCCAACGAAGTTCAGTGAGAGATTACCCTACCTCTAAATACATCTATGGCCCAACCTGGGTGAGAATCACAGGAAAACCTAGTCTTCAACCTTGAAATCCAGAGGGTTTCAATGTTTTTTGTTATAATATTATTGTCTGGAATGAGGTGTCATCATGCACTTTCTGATCTAAAAGACCTACTTTGTCATCTCCTACCCAAGATGTGGTCCAAGCATAGTTGCCTCCCCTACCTCTATCCATCACAATGGTGAACGATAAAGCCTAATATATAAGGATTCATAAGGATAAATCTTAATGGTTTCCTAAAACCTATTTTTATAATAAAATTTAATAAGGGTAATGTGTTTCTCCCAGGAACCCCCAAAGCCATGGTCAAATTCCTAGAAATTTTCCTCTAACAACTGAATCATATTCTATGTCTGTCCATCTGCATAAAGGTGATAGGCCATGCTCATGAGAAACTTTATACACAAGGCCTTCTGTAACCCCTACCAGAACCATGGCATAAAGCAAGGATGTCTGTCAGAAATGACAAAATGAGGAGATCCATAAAGACATACAAAATCCCTGATGTATAACCACCGTAACATAAAACCTTCTTATCTCATCTACTGAGAAGGTATCTCACACAGGTAATAAGTGTGTGACCTTCATAAAATCATCAATGAAAACCCACACTGTATAATTTCTATGATGTGATCTGGGAGAAATAGTCACAAAATTCATCGAAACATCATCCCATTTCCACTCAGGAATAGACAACGACTATAAAATCCCTACCGAACAATGATTTTCTACCTTGACCTACTCAAATGTGGAACACCGAGTGATGAAGCCGATAATCTCACATTTCAAACCAAGACACCAATACTAGCGACGTTAGTCTCGATACATATTGGAGACACAAGGATGCAATTCCCATGATGAGGTATGGAATTCCTACATAAGCTTATCTCTGATGTTTGTTGGGATCCATACACACAAATTGAATTGCAAATTATAATTCACATCCATATCCCATCCTATATTGTATCATCATATGAGATTATTTTTCTTTATGAAAAGTCTTATAGGTTGAGATAGTTTCCACATTATTACCCATTCAAGAAGATTAGTGGTCACTACTATGTCTATGAGTATTTTCTATCCATGGTCTTATTGAATATCAACATAATTCTAGGATAATAAGACCATGATAGTCCACTGTACCCTGTCCTCTTGAACCATTTGAGTCTGAGTCTTTCAGCTCAGATCATCGACTATAACATTTCCTTTAATAGGCATGTAGGTTATATTGAAATCATATGACTATAGGTACTCAAACAACCTACGTTATCTGATATTTTCATGTCACTGTGTAAATATGTACTTGAGGCTTAAATGATCATTGAATAACACAAAATTCTCTCCAATTATATAATTTCACTAATAATATAGTGTATGAACTACAACAACTAGCTCAAGATCATGCATCTAGTAATTCCACTCGTGAGGCCTTAACTGATGAGACCCGTACACAAAGAATCACTCCTCTTGGATGAGAAAATCTCCAATAATGAAACTTAATACATCATAGTATAAAATATAGATCCTACCTTGATTTTTTAGAATTAATGTTAGTGATGAAGTAAAATGGCCCTTTAATTTTTTAAAGGCTCCTTTACAAGCTTTTGACCATACTAATTTCACCCCTTTCTTTGTCAAGAACGAAAGTGGTGCTTAAAGGCATGATAAATCTTGGATTAAGCATCTGCAATACCTATATAGCTCCATAATACTAGGAATTTCAATGAAATTTTTGGTATTCTCCTAAGAAACTACAACTATCACTTTATTCGGGTCTATGAAACTCCTGAAAACGATGTAACGTGACCCAATAAGTGGAACTTGTAAATCAAAAAGTGGAATTCGTGGAGCTTAGCATATTGCTGATTCTCTCTCACTGAATTTAGATTCATATCATGAAGATTGGAATGATGGTTTCTGGAGTGTGAAGACACTAAGATATTATCATTAAATACTACCACTAATGAATTTAGGTACGGGTGGAAAGATTGATTTATAATATCTATGAAGATAAAAGGATCATTCATGAGACCGAACGACATTACCAAGTATTGGTGTAGACCACACATGGTCCTGAAAGCTATGTGAGGTATGTATGATGAACTAACACACAAACGATGATATCTCAACCTAAAATATATCTTTGAAAACACTCTTTCACCTTGGAACTAATCGTTGATGTCTTCTATTATGGGAAGTGGATACCAGTTCTTGACTGTAAGTTGGTTTATCCATCTGTAATCCATGAAAAGCCTGAGGTTACTGTCTGTATTCTTGGAAAAAAGGACTCATGAAATCCAAGGAGAATTGATGGGATGTATTAATACATTAACCTCCATATCCTCTAATTTCTTCTTGAGTTTTGGAAGCTCTATAGGTTCCAGCCTATAAGGAGGAATGGTCACTTGTTCTTCTCTTGGAACAAGATTGATATTAAATTCTACTTCTCTCACTAGAGGTAAACATGATGAGTTGTTAGGAAAGATGTACCTAAAACCCTCCACACCAAGAGGGATAACAACAAGTCTAACCCCTTGGCCATACAAGAAAATTCTGGTTATCTGATCTATTACACTACCCATCCTCTACTTCTGGAGACCAAATCCATCTACACTAACATTCCATTATCCTTTATTCAGGGGAATAATATCCTATGGTAATGTAAATGTTACTCTTATATGATAGCATTCAATATGATATTTATAGTAAACCAACTAATCCATCCCAATGATTATATCAAAGTCCATCATTCTGAGGCTTAAAATATTCGATATGTAAAGGTACCTTCCTTTCTCAAGGGGAAAATACTTACAATGGAAAACACCCTCTAATCAGATTCCTAATGGGTCATCAAGCATCATAATGCCTTGAAAGTTTTAAATATCAAGGCCCATACTTTCTATAAAAGTCTCAAATATAAATGAGTGAGATGTGCCTATTTCAAATAAAGCAGATACTAAAGTGATGGCTACTATAATAGTACATTGAAAAAAATAAGGTCAGTGCTCTACTCCTTTGGTAGAGGCTGAACTACATATAACTAGACTATACCATGGTCTTGAGTCACTACACAACTTCCCTAAGTGAGCTCACTCTACTGGAACTGGGAAACAAAAGTCTTACTGCCTCTTCCTTTACCGCCACCTCAACCTAATCATCCGGTGGTATTCTAGCTGCCTACCTAATGTGATCCTATTGGCCATGCTTCTCAATTAGGGTAGGAGTAGATCCCCTCTTGCTCGACGCTGATGGAAATGTCATGTAGAATTGCTATATATTACCCATCCTTAAATAGCCTCTGCATTCCACTAGATCTCTTAGGCATTGAGGATTCTTGTTTATAGGATTCCTGCACTGGTGACATATTAGAAAGCTCATAGCATGAGGAGCCTGACCATTAGTACCTCCACAAGTTTACTTAAAATGTCACTTTCACCCAAAAGAAGAACCACTGATATATATAGGTACCGAACCACCCTGACTCACACAATTAGCTTCCCTCAAATTTTTCTGTATAACAAGTTCATGTTTTACTGTCCCTGATATGGTCATCAGATGAAAAACATTGAACTAAGACAGGATGGAACATACTTTCCTATCCACGAATCTTTTGATGGTCATAATATCATGAACCCATAGAGTAGGCGTGAACAACTACAACTTATTGAAATGAGAATATTATTCCATAAAAGAAATAATTGTATATTGTAGTATCATGAATTATCATGTTCTATCCACCCTCAGAGTATGTGGAAAGAAATAGTCATAAAAGATCATATGATAATCTTACTATACCATATCACTATGCCAATCTACCTAGGTGATAAAATCCCACCATCATTTTTCAGAATCATGCATCATATACAGAACAATTTTGAACCTCTTATTTAGAGGCATCACTATATGATTTAATATGGAAATTATATTCTCAATCCACAACTCAAAATTATTAGGCCTGCAATCCCTCAAATAGGTTGGATGCAGCTGCTGCTAGAATTCCAGAGTAAACTCTTCCATACTCGGGGATTATTGAACAACACCTTTCATATTTTTCAATATACAAAGAAAGACATCTCAGAACTGGGTTTTAGTACCCATTATGAGAAAAGGAAGGGGTTCCATAGGTGGTACTATAGGTGGAATCATTGGAAACTCAATGCCTACAACATTACGTTCATGGTTGTCACCACCTTCATGGAATATGACTAGTGGGTGTCAGAGTGGTATGATACTATAATTCCAAATGTACTCCTTGTAAGATATTTTACCAATTGAGACAAAATTTTAGATAGAAAACTAGGATCAGTGCATAACTTTTATATATAATGGATCATACCCCTATTCCTACTTGTAAATCTACGATTAAGTAATAGAGAATGAACATAATAGGTCATTGGAATGTAATAGATTCCAACTACCCACTACTAAGGTTGGGTTCAGGTACAAGTTACAATTTCAAAGGTATAGGTTAGCAAATTTTACTTTTAATTTCATATTATTTTTTGATTTGGGCTTGTTTAAATATTTATATCTATTAAAATGGATGAATTAGGGGTATTAAATTTTTTGATCCATAAGCTTCCATACTCATTTTGAACCAAAATATGGTGCCCAATTAACCCACACCATAACATGTTTCAACTCATGTAACCAATAGCTCTGGGATCAACGTTCCTTGATTAATTTCATAAGGTATCTAGTTTAACCTAAGAAAGAAAACACTATTATGTTATGACATTAACATTAAGTGTAAATTATTTTTTCCCATACATGAAATAATTTCAACACATTTCAATATATAATCAAGGAACTATCAATATTGAACAAGAAAATTCACGCTAAAAATAAAAATGACATATAAAAAATGCATTACATATTAGTCCTATTGTGCATAATATGATGCATGAACAGATGCAATACCCTCATTTCCTCAGGCCTTGATAAAAGAAATCATCATTTCAATAATTTAAATTTAATAACACTGTTAAAAAATGTTTCAACCCACATTGATGTCATACAAACCATAACAAAAAAAAACAATTATAACTATTTCCCTTCCCATGTAAGTTGTGTTTCCACTAAACATGGGTTATCTATGTCTAGGAATAGGGTCAATTACAAATTCCTTTAAATCATAGTATCCTTCCTAATATGCAAACAATATAAAAAATGAAAAAATATGCCTCTGATACCACATTGTAACATCCGGATTCGGAATCCACTTAACCTATGTTCCATGCTAGTGGGTCACACAGCATCAAGCACGCCTCCCCATACGGAAGATGCTAACGATCAGTAGCAATGGTGTAAAGGTGGTATGGTGGGGAGACTATACCTTGTGGCACAATGGATACAATCATAAACATACAATAGTATAAGAATACCAATAAACGGATAGAATAAATAAAGCAGAAAAATAATAAATAACTGAGAAACTAAATAATAAGTCAAAATCCACTAAGTAGTGTCATATACATGGATGCATGACATGATGATATAAAAAGAGGAACATGGTAACAATATATACAAGTAAGATATAAAAAACTAAAAAATGGACAAAAGGATACTTCACTAGAATTTTGAGCATATGATCAGTCCTCTACTCCTATGCTCCATTATAGGAAATGCATATCAAGACTCCATAGTATGTCACTTTCAATTATCCATACCTGTGGTCGTATAATCTTCTTCAGTACCAAAGTAAACCTGAGAGGGGTGTGAAATAAAATCTCTGTAATCCACCACCAATGGTGTCTAGAAGTAATCCATGCAGTTCTTATTACTAAATAGTGTGAAGGTATAAACATAATAGAAAACAAGTGTTGGAATAAATAACCAGCCTTATCGGGTTCCTAGAGGGCACCTGGAGGCTCTACTTGCCTCTACTCACGGCATGAATGTGCATCTGATTAATATATATATATATATATATTAATAAAACATATAGAGTATAGTTATATATTTCATCCACCTATATGGACCAAATACATGTGGACTTAAGTTTCAAAATGCCTAGAATACTAGGTGATGGCTGGTGTACATTCCGTATATCTCATAATGAGTGGGAGACACCATCATCATCACTCAAGATATTGAGAGTTCCATAATTTCCAAACTAAAATAAAGTGATGTGGTGTGTCATTCTCATCATCCAAATAGTGTTAGTGGGGTGAGACATCATGATCGACAGCCGATGTAATGGAGTATGTAACTGTAATGCCCAAAATAAACCTTACCATCATTTAAAAACCCTTTGTAAGAAATAAAAATTATAATATTATAATCCATGAGGCTTTACCTATCTTGCATCACATTTACCAATATATTATAGTGCACACATATCAATTCAATTTAATAATTAAATAAAATAATCAGAAACCGGCATAGCCTTTCCACCCTCTTATAATTTATTCAACTCATTTAAGAAAATAAAACCATCATGATTATTCCAATTAATATAATCAATCAATTTAATTCGTTAGGATACGTCCATTCAATTTTTTATGCTCAAGGTTCATTTATAGGGTTCCATAGTCAAGAGGGAAATTACCTACATGGGAAATTCCAACCAACAATTGGTCCAAACACCTAGGATGTTCCTTGGGAACATTAAACATTTAAATAATATGGTAATTTTTTTTAAATCTAAGATAAATTCTTAAGGTCATTAAAATCATTTATGAAATTATCTTTAAAGATAAAATCATGTTGGCAAACCAAAGGGGTTTCCATAACAGAGGTTAAAATCCTCTACCCTATTAAAAAATGATCAAGAGACATGGATTAATATGGGTAGATATTTTTGGTGTGAAGAAATCAATTACATGAAGACACACAAAAAATAATGGAATGCAACACAATTGAAAAGATATGAAACACCCAAACTGTTGGGGAAAAAATGAGACCACCTACCTTAGGGCCTCAGATGACTCCTTTTCTGATGGAAGCTTTAGATTTGAATTAGGTTGGTATAAATAAATGAAATGGTCCAATAACATGAAAATTGGGAAAAATGTATTTTACCCAAATAGCATAATAGATATAACGATAAGAATAGATCTAAGGGAAGAAAACCGGAGATATCACCTCATGTTATTCAATGCCTTCGATGGATCTCAATTTGGACATAAAATTAGAAAGTTACCTAAATTTCTAGGTTGATGGAGGTGGGAGATAATGTGAGGAAAAAACCACCTTCAGATACTGGAAATAGGATGTGGTAATAACGTATGGTTAAATATATTTAATTAGGGGAAAGGTAAATTTCTCCCTAAAAAATAGGGGCACAAAATTTGGCCACAATGTAGGACAAATCATGCACCAATAATAATTAGGTTTGTGCTTACGAGAAATCCCAAAATGATTAAGGAACATGATTTCCATAACCATTTGAAAACCATGTAAAAACACACTATCAAATATTTACAGTTTTTCACATGATTGTTCTACTGGGGTTGCAAAGTTTTAGACAAACTGTGTCTCTTCTAATGGACCTCTATTTCACCCAACACGGTTAGTAGAGACCATGTGGGTTTGGCTGCATGGTTCATACTAACCATAAGGCCTTATTATTTCTCTTAAATGAAGAGTTATAGGCTCCAATAAAGCCTTAAAAACTATCGTGATGCTCGTGACTCCATTTGGAAACATTATAATGTACTTTTAAAGGAATTTATACAAAAAAACGATCCATAATTTCATGAAAATATAGGCTGTTACAAATTTTTTCCATGAAGTATACCATAAATAAATCTTTGTATTGGTGGAAAAACCAAATAATAAAACCATGAATACTACTAGTTAATTCATAAGACCAAATGGAATAAAAAATACTCAAATAATATGTATCTAATATTGAATAACTTACCTGGTATATGAAATAGTCTAACACACACCAAAAAGCAGACCAACCTAAAATTGATCTTTTTGAAAATTCTCACTCCTTGGAGTTGATGGAGGTTGTTATCTATATGTGGTAGTGGATACCAGTTCTTAACCATAAGCTAGTTACACAGATCATAATCCATGAAAAGCCTGAGGTTCCCATCCACCTCTTGGAAAAAATCATGGGCGTACCCCATAGTGAAGTAATAGTTCATATAAAACACTTCGATTATTTGTCTTCTAGATATCTTTTGAGCTCCTATAACTCTTTATTAGACATCCTATAAGGATGAATGGATACCATTGCATCTCCTAAAAATATTTCAATGATAATGTCTAAACCACTTTTAGAAGTTAGTCCTAAAAATTATCTATTGAATATATCCTGAAAATGATCTACTATAGGAGTTAAATCTTGCTAATGTGTTCCTTGATCATCCATATAATGTCTAACAATTTGGGATATCACCATACTTAGGCCACAATGCTCGAGTTTAACTAGAATTTCTTGGAAATATCATTCACCCTTGTGAATATAACATTTTCCCTCTGGTGATGTGAAGGATAACATATGATGATAGAAATAGATATAAGGATGAAAAGGAACTAATAATTCAATATAGAGAATGACTTCCAAACCCATTATCTTGAGGACTATTATGTACCATAAAAAATTATGACCACTTATCTCAAGGGGAACTCCTTTCACCAGAAAACAAATTCTGATCAAATTCCCAATGGGGTATTGAGTGTCCTTACGCTAAAGAAATACAGAACCTCAGACCCAAGACTCTCCACAATAGTAATTGATATGAAGGTGTGGGAAGAACTTGCAACTAATAAAGTATAAAATAGAGTAGAGTATACTAAGATTGTACCTCTAACCATATATGTACAGGAAATATAACCCTCATGAATCAACTACATTGTATAAATATAGCCGTATCCGTAACCCAAAGAAACAACAAGATTACCTAGGGAAAACTTGATTTTCTAGCACTATAAGTCCTATGATTGGATACCTAAACCATGAAAACCTTCTTGACCTGATTGGATTGTATTAATATATCTCCCTTCCTAACAACGGTTTGTTTATCCTTCTCCTAAACATAGAGACAATGTATATCCTCTCTCCCTAGTCATTGGAGTTAAAGTGATATAAAAGTGTTGAAGATGACCCATGTTGTTATATGATTGGAAGTCGACTAGATCCTTGGTACACTGGGTATTCTTATTTCTGGGCCTACCAAACATATAGAATACCACCTGACTACCTAAGAGAACACTCTAGATACTACTTATCTCATAAGAAGACTCAAAATGGCATTTTATACTGGTAGTCAAAGCAGTTTTAGATCTAGGATCCAAACTGCCATAACTCAAAATTTTAGACTATCTCAGGTATCCCTAAATTATGAGTTACTCATTCAATATCCTAGATTAAATAGTCAAGAAAAATACATTAAACTACTATTAGATGTCATACCTAAGACCATCCTCAAATTTACAATCCTACGACAACTCATCTCCTAAACGGATCACGGGGTAGTGTTGGAGCTCTGTGAAATGCACCGAGTAGTCCATAACTGATAAATTTCCACAAACTACTACAAATAAGGAATTTTATAGTGATAAGAAAACATTTTCATTATAAAGAAAGTGTTAACAATCAAAAATTGATTAAAATCCCAAGGCAATTTTCAATGAAAAAAAGTGCTGATAAAGGGATCCTTTATCATCACTAAAAAATAACGATAAATAAGAACTTTATCAGTGCTTTTATTTAGTACTGATAAAGGGGAATACTACTATAGTGTAATATTAAAATTATATCAAATTGAAGCAACAAAAATAATAGTAAAAACATGTTACAAATGTATAATTTAATTGAAATACAATTTACAAAAAAATAAAATAAAAACATTATATTATAGACATTTCATACATTGGTATATACAATTAAATAAGTAAGTAAAAATTATTATATAAATTCAAAAACATCAATGTTCCTTTAACATCAACACCTAAACACCAATCATGATATTTTTGAACAAAACAACCTAGATTTAGAAAAATAATAAACTTACATAAGAAAACAATTATTATGTTTGTAATACCATAAAAAATAAATTAAACACAATGTGTTAATTTTAAACTAAAAACATATAATTTGATTCATACTAGGAATATCGTGTATCATATTGAGTTGTAGTTGATTCTTACACATCACAAAATTTATTTTTATTCTCAAAAGAATCTCCTCTTGAATTGGATCTCATATATAGTGATAAAAACACATTAAGTATGGGATAAATTTCAATAGGATTTCTTTTTGAAAACAAGACTTCAATTGTTAAACCATTTCTTGTTCATCTTCAAGTATTATCTATTTAAAAATTAAATAAATAAATATATGATCAAAATTAAAAGGAAACATAATTAAGTAATAGAATATTAAATGATGAAAAAAAATATACTCTCATTTGATCGGTTTTGCTGAGGTGATATGTGTTTTAAACAAAAATGGAACTTATATAATGAAAACATGTACTTCGAATCATACAAACCACATCATGTTTCAGATTGATGTGTGTCAATTTCTATATTCCAAAAAGGAAATATGGATCATTTTCCAATATTTTGAAAAAAATACAGTCTTGTTTTCTCAGTTTTAGCTAGTGACGTCCATTATAAACTAGAACGACAAATTTATATTTTAAACACACACTTTGAGTCACATCGGTCCTATTGTATGTTAGATTTATGTGATATTAATTCATACACATCAAAAATTATGTATGGCCTATTTTAATTTTTTTTGAAAACAATCTGATCTATTTTTTTTAGTTTTGGCAATTAAATGTGTGTTTTCAACTAAAATGAAACCTTTTTATTGAAAACATGAACATTGAGTCATATCTACCACATATATTTTAAGATTTATTTTTGAAAAATTACTACCCATGAAAAATTAATTAAGGATCATTTTCCTCATGCTTGAAAACAATATGAGCTCTTTTTCTAAGTTTTAGCTATTTGATGTGTGTTTTAAACTAAAATGGAACTTTCATATTGAAAACAGGCACTTCATGTTATATCGACTACATCATGTTCTAGATTTATGCGTGGAAAATTATTACAAATATATATTTTTTAAGGATCATTTTATTAGTTTTTGAAAAAAAAATGAGCTTTTTTTTCTTAGTTTTGGATATTTGATGTGTGTTTTAAACTAAAACGGAACATTTGTATTGAAAACACAAACATTGGTCCAAATAGAATACATCATGCATCATATTGATGTAAGGCCTATTAATTCATATGAAAAATGAATTATAGACAATTTTATTAATTTTTATAAATAATATGAGCTCGTTTTCTCAATTTTTTCTATTTAATGAGTGTTTTAATCTAGAATTACACCTTTTTATTTAAAATATGCACATTGAGTAATAACGAACAAATTGAGTGTCATATTGATGTGTGAGAAATTCCTTTAGGTCATGAATGAATAATATAATGTTTTACCAATGAATAAGATCAATCCAAACTCATTTTATCAGTTTTGTCTATGTGATGCATTTTAAAATAAAAAAGATAGTTTAATATGAGAAACACACACTTTAGTCATATTGACCACATCATGTGTCATATTTTGGTGTGGTAAATTCCTACATTTCACAAATGAATTATGGATTGTTTTCTTGATGTTTTAAATAAATATAAAGTCTTTTTTGTTTTTTTTAGTTTTTAGGATGTTACATGTGTTTTAAACTGAAATTGAACTTTTATATTGAAAACATGTACATAGAGTCATATCAACCACATCATGTGTTAGATTGATATGAGGTCAATTACTACACATAAAAAATATATTACAGACTTTTTTTTATAAATTATGAAAACAATATTATATTTGTTTATTAATTTTTTCTATGTGATGTGTGTTTTAAACTAAAATGACACTTTTATATTGAAAACTCATAGTTCGAGTAAAAAAATGACTTCAGGTGTCATATTGATATGTGGTTGATTCAGATAAATCAAAAATGAATTATGGATCATTTTTATAATATTTAAAAATAATCTGAGATTATTTTCATAGTTTTGGATATGGGATGGGTGTTTCAAACTAAAATTACACTTTTATTCAAAACGTGCACTTTGAGTCATACCGGCGACATCATGTGCAATTGGATTTGATGTCAATTCCTATATATAATAAATATATTATATATCATTTTCCTAAAATTTAAATACGATAAAAACTCAATTTATATGTTTTGGATGTATGATACACATTTTAAACTAAAATTACTCTTCTATATTTAAAACACGCACTTTGATTCATACCAACCATGTCGTCTGAAAAATGATGTACAATCGATTCCCAATTGTCAAAAATGAATTATGGATAACTATCCTAAAGTTTTAAGAAAATTAAATATCATTTTATAAATTTGGGTTAGGTGATGCTTGTTTTAAACTGAAATGATGCTTTTATATTGCAAACACCCACTTTGAATCCTAAATACCGTATCGTTGGTCGGATTGAGATGCGGTTGATTAATAAATGTAAGAGATGAATTATGGATCATTTTACTAAATATTTAAAACAGTATTCGATCATTTTCTTGGTTTTGGATATGTGATACATTTTTAAAATAAAATGTGACATACATTATAATCAAACTCTTAGAGTCATATTGACCATATCATCTATCATATTGATAGGCGGTCAATTCCTACATGTGAAAAAATGAATTGTGGATAGATTTACTAATGTTTGAAAAAAATCCTTGTTTTTATTGGTTTTAGATATGTGAAATACATTTTAAATTAAAATGAGTCCTTTCAATTGAAAACATGCACTTAGAGTCATACCAACCATATCGTGTCTCAGATTAATGTGTGGTTGATTTATACAAATAAATAATGAAATACGGATCATTGTCCAAAATTTTAAAAACAATCCATGATTTTCTTTTCAGTTTTGGAAATTTTATGTGTGTTTTAAACTAAAATGAGAAATTTGTTTTAAAAAACATACTTTGAGTCATACCAATATCATCGGGTCTCAGAATGATGTACAACCGATTCATATATATGAAAAATGAATTATGGGTTGTTTCCCATATGTTTGAAAATAATCGAAGTTATTTTTCTCAGTTTTGGGAAAGTGATGTGGGTTTTAAATTAAAATGAAACTTATTTATTGAAGACATGTAATTTGGGTCATATTGAACATATAGTGTGTTGAATTTTCCGATATTATATTAAAACATAAGTAAAAAAATTAGGGATTATTTTCCTAATGTTTGGAAATAATTCGAGCATGTTTTCTCAGTTTTTGGCTCTTTGAAATATGTTTCGATCTAAAATGACACAATTGTTTTGAAAATAGGCACTTCATGTCATACCAACCACATCATATTTTATATTGATGCGAGATAAATTCCTATATATTAAAAATTACTTATGGAATGATGTGGAAAAGTTTCAAAACAATATGAAATTTTTTTCTGGGTTTTGATCATGTAACTTGTGTTTTAAACCAGTATATAAATTTAAGAAAATAAATATCATATAAAAATGAGAATGAAGTGAAATAAAAAATTAGATAAAATGGAAAGAAAATTAACTAAATAAGTAGAAGAAAGTCACCTATTCATGATTTCTCTATATATTATGACTATATGCATTCATCCAATTTGTTTAAAAATAATAATTTTCTTCCATTATACTTCTCTAAGAGAAATGGATCAAAGATAATATATAATAATTATTATACTAGTGATTTAGACTCCAAATATATTTCTAATGACATATCCTAAACTAGATAGTAAAAATAGTTAGTAATCACCTAAATTTGATTTTGGAAAAAAATATGAAACCATATACGATTCCCACTCACTTATAAAGAAATGTAATTTTTATTTTGAGTATGTTGATTGTCAGAAATTATGGTAGTACTGAGAAAATATATACAAAAAATGATTAAGAAACATTTTTCATGATGCTGTAATTAACTTTGGAAATTACCTAATCTGGGATTCTAGACTTTTGATGGTATATGATATATTTCTTAAATTTTAAAACATAATATCCAAAAAGTTTATTGTTATCTTGAATTGGAAACTATACAAACATTCACTAAAATAAGTAAATTGTTTTTAAATATGTTTTGATAGTTAAATATTTCAATATAAACCATAATTTGTTTCCATTTAAAGTAATAGGTAGAATTATTAATTTCAATCACCGACCTCATAACATGATTCAGCCGATATTTAGTGATCACCCTATCTTAAAAAAATTATTGACAAAAAAAATTTAATTAAAATTTAATTTCTAAAATTTTGATTATAGTGCATTAAAAATCCATAATACACATCATGTGTGGTCAGTTTTTTGGAAATCCATGCATTAGATCCAAAAAATAAATATTTCAGGAATCTAAATTGATTGCGAACATCCAGTGATTCCAAAAAAATGAAAAAACTATTAATTATTGAAAAAAATAAAAATATATTTTATATGATTAGATTATAAAGTTTTACTCCTACATTATATGAATAAAAAAGTGTATATCTTCTATTATTTTCCTCTCAAATTCCTTATTTATCTCTTCTTTGTTCTTTTCAATTTCTTTCAACTCTTATGAAATTCTATCTATAGAAATCACACATGGATTAATGAATCTTAATCATGATTTATAGGGGTTTCCCTTAATATATTTATAATATATACTCCTTTAGAAAATAGGAAAAGTTATTAACTTTAATGAAAATATTAGATTATTTTTTTGATAGATGTATTATGAAAACGTACCTTATGTATATATACATAACTGAGACTCCCAACCATTCAAACTCGAGAAACTCTTTTATACACTTCAAACCAATATAATCTATAATAAATTTCTATATATTTCTTCCTTGTGTGGAATTTAGGACACATTCCCATATTTGAATGTGTTTTCAACATGAATTTGTAATTATAAAATACGTTGAAGTGGAACTAGCGGAGAAAATGTAATCCTAGAAGGACATTTTCTTAGTTGATTCACTACATTTTCTTGATTAGACCCTTCATTTCCATATCATTTTATCCATATGTAATACCATACCTTAGTTCAGACCTTATTTCATCAACTATTACAAGATTTTCATTTGAAAAAATTTGTTAAGGACATACCTCATGTATCTTTATTATATTATACAACACACTATGAATGTTTTAATAGAAACATTGAGCATTGTTATATTTGAATCATCATGTGAAATGTGAAACACTATGCTTGGATCATGAGATACTTCAATCCCCACTCTCATTTGATCTTTTGTAATTTTCTGTAGTGTAGAATTTCTCTTGGAATATTATACACCGTACCCATCGTAACAAGTTGGTACATGGGTTTTGATAGATATAAATCACATAAAACTTGATTATATAGAATTTTAGTAATATAAATATATTGGAAGTATATTGATTCAAATTCAAGAGAAAGATTAATTAAAAAAATTAATTTCTGTTAGTATGGAATGTGGTTGATGAGAATGACTAGCCTCAAATCTAGTGGGCTCATTTGTTTGTTTATGTGATGGTCTTTTTTCTACAATCGGTTTGATTTGATCGTTTCACATATATTGTTTTGTAAATCTAGATCAGACAATAGTATCTTGAAAAATATTTACTCACCCCTAAATTCCTTTAATAATCTAATATGTACCTTCTTGTGGTTCTTTATTCTTAAAATATGTACGAGGAGACACGAAAAAATCTATAACTCTAACCTGACCATACTGTTATATCCATTTCAAAGATACTTAAATTAGTTTCTCTATTGGTATGGTCGCTACCGATTCATGTGTGAAAAATGTATAAAAATAAAATAAACATAAATATATATTTTTATTCAATACTATTATGAAGCAAAATGAATTATTATTTTTCCATATTTACTCATATTTACCATTCTTGTTTTCTATTTTAATCAACCATTTTACCTCCTTATTTTATGGGCCTCTTTCCATAGCACATGATGTGAGAATGAAGTGGATTCTAATGTCGATTCATCAATCTACATATAAAAAAATAAAATATGTTATTTCATGTCACATAAAAATTTTATTACCAATTTAAAATAAATAACATTTCTTCTATAGTGAAACAGACCTCATCCTTTGTTTGTGATAGGGTTACATTGGTATTGATACACATTGTTTATTTTCATCACTCCTTTAATATTTCATGAATTGAAAATTTTGAATCAAATTGGATAAAATAAATAACATCAATTAATATATTATCAATTATAATACACCAGAAATAATTTCTCATTACGATGAAAGTTTAAACAATTCCTCATTTCATACTTTATAATTTGTGCATAGGTAATAGGTGGGTGGGGCTTTACTTTCCCCTATTCATACAAAAGCTGAAACTTGGAAATAATTTTATGGAATCCTCTATGCGACCTTCCACTGTCCACTAATACACATTTGTTACAAAAATCATCTAAAATAAATGAACCCTATAGGAAATAATGGTAATTAAATCAACCTTTCATTATATAATTTTTTTTGGTAAAATAGATAATGTATATCAAAAAATTACCTTAATATCATCCCTAAGGGATTCATTTGTTATAGGTTGCACATAGTTCCATGAATCTATATCAATCATCAAATTCAACCCCATTATGACCCCAATATAACTAAAGGATACTCACTTGTTGGGGTCAATTGGTTTTCCATGTTGATTCCATCCAACCTCCAATTTTATACCCCTATTTATTATCTTGATAATTTTTGTCAAAATTATGATGTTTCACCATTCATTCTTTTTTCCTAAATTTGGTGTTGATCCCCTAATAATTCGGTATATTTAGTTTAAGCCATTAGTTTTTCCATGATATTATTAACATCCTCAGGCGTAGAATACATTTTCTGTATGATTTGTCAAAAATTTAATTTATATTATATAAATATAATATTGAACAATACTATTATGAGGAAAATAATAGTATATTAAAACAAAACATTAACCTACTCATTGAACTATATTTATTTTATTTAATTGTGGAATGGATTTAGACCCTCTATTGAGGACATGAATCCTCTATTTGTGGTCCCTTCTAATATGTCTGAAATTTTCTATATTGGGAACACCATGAAATGATTGTTATATCCTAATATAAGTGTCATCCCTAATTGAATTTTCATATGAACCTACAGTTTTTTAGTCACGAGTAGAACAATTGAACAATTATTATTTACTGGATATAAGACATAAAATAAATACTCTACTTGTGATTCCATTATGAATGGATCATCCTTTTCCACTTCCACTCTAAAATTAACCTTCAAAAAACCATTTCATGAACATTCACTTCACTTATTTTTTCCAGCCATTTAGAATGGGAAACCAGTACTTGAATTTTTTTATAATCCAACCAGTATAACTAGGTGATGATTTCAAATTATGACAGGTTCACATAAATTGGATTTCTATCCTTAGAACAAGGTATATTCATCACTTCTTCCACAAGAATAACTCCACTTTTTTGCATCGTACTATTTCCATCATGTTATTTTTTATAGAATGAATAACCCTTAATTGAAAAATCATTATAATATATAAAAATTGAATTTGGTCCCCTATATATCGATCAAAATCATTAGGAATTTGAATTATAATTTTTAGATAACTTTTTATAAATATGATCTCCAAACCATCCTATAAATTATTTATTATGTGAATTCGATATCCATTATTCAGTCCTTGATGGATTAAATATATAAGAATTGATTTGTGGGATTCAACATATGGATCAACATATTCACTATTATGTAAAATTTAATGGTGAGATTTATCCCACTCCTTGATGGTAATCATAGCAAAAACTCATCCAGAAATCCCTTTACCTTTAAGGCGTGCACTATTATGAGACTTTAGGTGACCAATTCTATCAACATCTGATAGGTATTTTATATAGAATTCAAAAAAATCTTTACCAGTATATCATTATGTATTTCAACCTTATGGAAAAATTTTATTCATGATGCACCATTTAAAAATATTTATATACCATTCAATGGGGTACATACATCTATAACAGATAGGACCACATATTTGAACCTCTCTAACAAAGTGAAACATCAGTTGGACCATTATATTGAAGAATTATGTTGGGAATAACATCTATAATTCACAAAATATGACCAAAATATCCTTATTCATGATTGGAAACTTCATAGAGGATATATATTTACTATTTATTGATTTGAAAAATATGATTCTAGTAAATTTATGTTATATATTTTTTTTGGAAGAATGCAACATAAAGTGATGGGAATCAAATATTTCATCAAAACATGGAGGTCATGTCATTTTAGCCTCTATAACTTCAATTTATTCATTGAAATTACATTCTTAACATTTGTTGAATAACCCTCAAGACATTTTAAAATATTAAGGTAAATGAAAATTTCAATTTTTCTTGTTTGGATAAAGTATAAGCTACCAGAGGAGGAAAAGTCCAAATTTTACCCTTCACTAGTTCCAACCATTTCCTTTTCCCCCTATAAGTAATATCCAACATATACTTGATTCCTTATTTTGTTTTTCAATGAAAATATATTAATGTTCCAATAACAATATCAAATTAATTTTTTTACATGCCTGACATCAATAAAATCTATGATGTACAAACAATGCTAGTTTGTTAATTCAACAAAAATCGACCATGTTTTCCAACTTGATTTTGCAAGGTTTTTGAAAAATGGTTTGACAAAAATCATGTATGTATATTTTACTTTATTTAATAGTTTACCATTCATTAGTGGATATGGTGTTCTAAATTATTTGGTATTCCCATCAAATGTTGTCATACAATATTGGTATTTATATCATCAATGTAAAAATTTCTGGTGTTCTAAAATCAAACTCTTTATGGAAGGATTAAACCAAATCGAGTGCGTAAATAATTCATGAATGGGACACCCCACCATTCTTTTATTTCTATAGCCTAAAAATTTACATAAATAGGAAATTCATTTATCATCCCATACAACATGTCCCTTAATGTGAAATATCCATTTCAATGAGGGTAATACATTGTAATACATACATCCCACTTAAATTATATATCGTTGATCAATGGATCCAAATAGACACCAATATAATTACCATGTTGTTTTGGTCTAGATATAAGAATAAATAACATAATCTATTTGCACTTGATACAAAACCATGGAACAAACTTATAATGTACCACCATTATTTTCCATGTATTGTGCATACCACTTAGCACACTAAAAGGTTTTATTCCATCTATAGATAATGTAAGATAGAAGTTCCTCAACTCATTTTAAAATTCAAGATACACATTATCAATTGGATTCCACTGAGGAGAGTTTTCTAGATGATATATTTTTACATATATAATTCTTGTATCTGTGTTCCATGTCAATTTTCTCATTGTTTCTTGAAATACATATAGTATTCTAAACTAAAGAATGTTAGGGAAGTATTATAATCCTTTTTAAGGACTTGATTCATCTTTCTTGTATCAATTTCTGCACACTTAGGGAATTTTTTAAATGATTCATAGTCCCTGAGAAACAACATTAAATGATTTGGATAAGAAATTTTTTTATAGAATATTCACATTGAATGTAGAGTTCGTTTCGAATTATATGATTGAAAAAGAAGTTCATTTTATTTTTGTAGCATATTATTCAAGAGTCCAAGTAGTTTTGTAATGTTGATGTCTCTCCATCTACTGTCAGCTTTCAAATTATATAACATCAATACAAATGAAAATGTTTTTTTATTTAATATAACCGTTACACAATGGTCTCTCAGAATAGCTATTTAACTTCTCAAACAACTTTTAACAATCACAATGGTCATCTTAAATTTCCATTATCATTTATTCCACATGATCTCCAAAATCATTTATAATGATATTCATATCAAATGATCCTTAAACTATAGTGTTTTCCCAATCAGTGTGCACATCCAATTTTCCCCTTTTTTAGTCTAATATTTATAGCACTGATATATTTAATGAAAAATAAAATGTCCTTGAAAATATTTTGGACTAATTTTTCATGGATAAAAATAATATAAACACAGAAAAAGGATTTAAGAAGGGTCATATTCCTTCTCTATTGAAAACTAGATGAACTCTTTAACCCCATATCCATACACTTTTTTCATACGATTACTATGAATCTATTTTCAATTCATATTCATCCTATGAGATTCATAAAATATTCATTTTTTTAAAGTAAATAAATAAATACACATAAGATATTCATAATAAATGGATAATGTTATAGATTATTATAATAAGGGGAACCCAAAATATTAATGTTATCGGGTAAGATTCCTGGTAGGTTATCCTCTTATATAAGGGTTACATGAAAAGAAAAAACCCATGTTAAACATTTAGCTTTTGGTATAGGGTCTATATTTGATGTTATGTGGGAGAAAAAGGTGGTAAAAAATATTTAGGAAAAAAATTTATTTATTACTTGATGGCATACTTTTCTTGGAAATTATAGTTATTTCCTGTCATTTAATTGTGACATGTATTTCTCAATTTGTGTAAAAATACCTTTCCTTAGAGTATACAAGGTAATGTATTGAAAAAAATTTGACAGAGGGACAAGGATATTATAATTTTATGAAATGAACGGGTGAAACTATTATTGATGTCATATGTGAAGTTGGATTCCATGTTATTGAAGTTCGAATGGATCAAATAACAACTGAGGGGGGAGGGGGGTTGAATTAGTTGTTCACTTTTATAAGTTTCAAAAATTATTAAAACATAACCCCTATAACCTATTAAATTTCATCAACTCATCATATTTTTTTAATTACACATGAATTCAAAACTATGAAATCATGTAAAGAACATAATATTTATAAGGTTCCACCTCAATTTGAGAACCTATATATATTCCATAGCCACTCCTGTGGGTATATGTAAATTAAATATTATAAAAAAGTGAATTCCACTTGTGTTAAATCCCATTAGACTCATTTTATATCCAAATAGGAAACACTATACTAACTTCCATCATTTTGCAATGTTTTCTTAAAACAATTGATAAAAAATACAATAAAGTCTTTGTTCAAATTGATGCACAAATGCCCAGTCTAGATCCTCATTCCAATTTGGATGGGTCTGATTATATTAGTACACTAAGGCTGGGTTTGGTGGAATTAGTCTGATAAACTCAATATGATGATCCCTTTCTCAAAATGCACTTCTCAAAATCTTCTCAGATGCTTAGTTTGATCTTCCTCAGTCTGATTGACACAGTCCGATCTTCTCAGTATGATGTTTCTTAGAACTATTAATAAAACAACTAATGTATAATATTATAATGAGATCTATATATGGAAATAACTCTTACTCAAATTCCTTAGTTCTCTACGTTTACCCCTCATGTAAATTTTTTTATTGAATGAAGGATTTTAGCCCCTATTTATAGGTAACATGGAAAAGAAGTAGTGTAAAAATGAAAAAATATTCTCGATTTCCCAAATTTAAAAACTCATAAAATGACTCACTTTTAAACTTCAACTTCAAATTATTAAAATCTTCTCAAGATTTCTCCAATATTAGATTTCTACATAAAAACAAAATTTACTTCAGTATGATGTAACTTACACAACTTCAACTTGATGTAACTTCCTTAGCTTTAATACAATGAATCTTTCTTAAATAACTATGATCAAACTTTATTCCTCTCGAGATTATTATTTGACTATTTTTGATCATTAATATCTATATTTCTTTATCACATTATGATGAATATTCTCAACTTCAAATTCCTCTACTCATTATTGTATGACAATCTTTATATTATCATTATGATCTAACAATCTTTATATGCTCATTATGATATGACTATATTTCTCTACTTATTATGATCCAACTATCTTCCTCTGTTTATTCTAAAAAACAATTATTCTAAAATATTTATTTATTTTCACTACTGATCTTCTTAGAGTCAGTCTAGGTAAAATATTCATAATGATGTAATAGTTATTAAAATGGAATTATCATTTCAGTTTTCTTCATCTAATGTTGAATTCTGTAAAGACCTCAAAATTCCATGTATTTTTTTTAATATATGTGAATTTTATGAGTCTGTGAAAGTTGACTGCATGTGATTCCGAGGCTCGGAGTGCTCATAATGAATATCTGAACTTTATTTCGGGTACGTTCAGTAAATGTGCGATTGGGATTTTCTAACTTTTGAACCATGGGTCAAATTGAAATATAAGGGCACCATTGAACTCACAGCACCAATATTCGTTTAAGGAGAACTTATCATCGACTGTAGTAGGTTTAGGGTGGAAGTTATCTTTTCACATATTCGTGAAATAATAAAAAAAATAAAATTATGTAACATTTTTTTTATTTTTATTTGAAACACCTAGTAGATGTTGAGAGGTAGGGACCAAAAGAATTAAACCTCCCCTTGAGGTTATAGAGGTGGGGAACTCCGAACCTTAAACCTCCCATGAGAGGTTATGGTGGTGGGGACCACCTGAGATTAACACCCCTTTGAACCTCCAACTTAAATCAAGGGAGGTCTCTTGAACTTACCCTTGATTAATTATGCCACCCCTTTTTAATTAATACACAAACTCAATTAATTAATTATTCCAATTTTAAATTATGCCAACTTATTTTATTATATTGGATACCTTTTCTTTTTGGTGGGTTGGGGGAAATTAATTGTTGGAAAAGGAAGGATCCTTGGGAGAAATCTCTCCAATGAAGAATTCCAATGAAGAATGATGACTTTGACTCTAACTTCTTCATCAAGACATTCATTGATGTGGAACGTCTTCAATATCAAAGAATCGATGATCAAGGAAATTCCGACATCACCATCTTCCGTATATTCCCAATGACATCGTCTCTTTCCGCGAAGACAATATTCAATGAATCAAGAAAACGAGGTAGGGTGGTTGTTTGAAATTCTTCCCTTATTTGTTTTTGACGACTCTTCGTAATTCAAAGAGAGATTATAGCTGCTTTCTACCACTCTAATGCGAAGTGTGTGGGCCAAAAAAAACTGGCCTGTCCTCTCCACAATTATTGTGATTATTATTGGTGTTCTTCGCGATGGAGGAGGTCAGAAACCATCCTAGAAGGGGAACGAGAATGGCGGCCGGAACCGCCGCTGGCCGCAACGAAGGCGACGACGTAACAGTGTTGTTGCATGGCCACCATCACCTGCGGCCATCACTATCTGCGACCACCACCACCCAGATCCCCCGCTGGCCACGACCATCACCGCCCATGGCCAACGCCACCACATAGCCTCGCCGTGCAGCCCTACAGCCTTGTTATGCTGACCCGCGGCTAACACCACCCCACGACCATGCAGCCCCATGGCCTCGCCACCCTGTGGCTTTTCTGTCGCCCCGTGGCATCGTTCTCCCCCACGACCCCCATGGCCTTTGTGCATCCCTCTCGTCCCATATGGCCTCACACAACCCTCGTGGCCTTCACAGCGTCATGCCACCCTCCGCGGCCCCCACGGCCTCACGCTACCCTCGCGGCACCCGTGGCATAGAGCCGCCCTCCACGACTTCTCATGGCCCTCGCGGCCTGCCAGACCGCCCAGCGGGCCGGGTTGCCCAGCGCAGGCCGGGCCGGACCCATTGGGCCGGCCTGCCCCACGGTTTGGGGCGGACCCAGTGGGTTGGACCGGGTCGACCCAAAGTGGGTCAGCCCAGGCCGGATCAGGCCAGGTCGGTCCGATCGGGTCAGACCTGACCCAAACCCATTACGATCCATTTGTGCCCTTTTGGCCATAACTTTTGAACCAGACGTTAGTTTGATGAACTATTAGTGGCATTGGATTCCTTTGTGTGAGAAAATACCTTTGAGTATACCCCACTAGAAATTTGGTTAATGTCAGAGTATGTCCAGGCTGGATCGAGCACAAATCCAACCGGGCCCTTGGGACTAAAAGGCTTATAACTTACAGACCAGGCATCTGATTGACACATCATATATTGCGTTGAGACACCTATGATGTGGTGGTTCTTTAGGATACTTCATTGTGAGACTTCATGGTAGTTGGAGTATCGACTTATGGCCTGTGGAGCGGACCCTCCCAGAGACAAGCAGGCATAGTGCGGGAACCCAGTAGCTCGCTGTGACGTGAAGAATAAAGAGAAATCCTGTGTGGGTCAGCACCTAGCGATCCTGTTTTGGCCAGCACTGAGTGATCTCGTGTGGTTCAGCACTGAGCGATCCTATGTGGGTCAGCTCCTAGCGATCCTATGTGGGTCAGCACCGATCGATCCTCTGTGGGTCTTCCTCTAAACGTGGTAAGATGATTCAGTGGTTACATCTAATCATTTATACTACTGTACTTAAGTTATACCTGGTGTGAGTTGAGTCTATAACTTGTGGTATTTTTCCTTCGTGGTAATACCTTGGTGGTATTCTTATTTGTGGAGTACCTGTGTGGAACTTTCCATCATGGTATTCCTTCCTTTCTTGAATAGTTGATCTTGGAGATTTTGAGTTGGACTCTATGATTCTTCATTATTGAGATGGGTATACTTGATAACCTAGGTATACGTATGGGAATATTCCAAAGTAGGGTTGTCAGTTAATTTCATGCTTTGTGTATTATCCTTTGTGGATTTTGTGAGACCTTGAGAGTCTCAAGGTCCATACTGAGTATCGTTATACTCACCCCTGCACAGGCTATGCCCGCATCTCATTGTGTTTGGTGAAGACGTCAGACAGCGCTGACTGAGGACGTGAGTACCAAGACTGTAGGTAGCTCGAAGGTGGACCTTAGATGAGGCGTACTGCAAAGATGACTGATCGAGAGATGTACTAACCCTTCAGGTATGATCCTTGGTGGGTACTCACAGGAGCTGTTCCAGTTTACTTGTACTTTCAGTTTCTTGTACTTTCTAGGTGGGCTTGTATTATGGCCCATTTTTCTTACTGTACTCAATCTCTTTTCAATTCAGTTTACAAGAGTTCGTATCTTCCTGTGTGCTTGGTTTCATGTTCTTATTGGTTATAAAGGAAATGACTTCCCAGTTTTGAGAAATACGCCTTGGGTGCAAGTCGCCAGCCCCTAGCCTATGGAAGGTGGGCTTGGGGTAGTCAAGGCACATGCCCTGGGGGATAGGTAATGACAAATTGGTATCAGAGGATTCGGTTCTACCATAGAACATTGGACTTAGATATTTATTTTAAATGGAAATATTGTTACGTTTAGTGAGTGTGGTTATCAGTTTAGGGAATCCAGTGTGGGTGTGGTGGCTGAAGTATCCATACATTGGGACCCTAACTTTTGATTTTCGACTCAGTGCTAGAAAACATAGATTGCGTGTGTGTTTTCAAGAGTCTTCTTTGTGAACTCTTTGAGGCATCTCACCTGGTATAACTTATTGACTGTGGTGCACCTGTTACTATTCAAGATGCCTCCACGTAGACAGCCAGCTAGGGTTCCGAGAGCTGTACGCACTGATAGCCCACTGAGCGACAAGGCCTTGGTGTAGGGACCTCTTCCAGTAGAGGCTCTAGAGGAGGCACTAGCGGTACTATGACCCATTGCGACACTGATTCCACCAGCACTATAAGTAGTGGTTACATGCCACTTGAGTGCATTGCATGAGTTCCAGCGCCAGAGGCCACCTAGGTTCAGGGGAGAGTGGGACCTACAGGCGGCTGGGGATTGGAATGAGGCCGTAGTGAGAGTCTTCTGACTGGTAGGGACACCAGATGATCTCATGGTGATCCTTGATGCTAGTCTTCTATAGGCAGCATCAGGCAGATGGTGGAGCTTGATGGTCCAGGATCACGATGAGGTGACGCTTCTCTGGGAAAACTTCAAGAGCCTGTTTTGGGCAGAGTTTGTCCAAGTGACTCTTCGAGAAGTGCGCATACAAGAGCTTCTTCATCTGTAGTAGGGAAAAATGACTATGGATCAGTACTCAGAGAGGTTCACTGACCTCTCATGCTACTCCACATATATCGTGCGAGACCCATTCTTCAGGGCCTAGACCTTTGAGTAGGGGATCAGGAGAGAGATCAGGGCTTCAATGATTTCTCTCAGCATCCCGACGTAGATGGGGGTGTTAGAGAGAGCCCTCCTAGTTGTGAGTTTCCTTGCTGAGTTGTCACTAGTAGGGAGACCCACTACCAGTCATCACACAGTGGAGTCTTCTATAGTTGGAAGCATACATATGAAAAAGAGGTCCAAGAGGACCAGACCTACAGGTGGACGATCGCATGATTCAGAGTCAGTTGTGTGGGGAACCCGAGGCAGAGCCGGTCATGCTAGGAGCAGGCAGTGTTATGCATGCGGTGGGCATGGTCACATGGCTCATGACTGTTTGACTTGCCCTGAAGATGATCAGCAAACGGTCGATTGACCGCCCTGGCAGAGATAGAGATTCGACCAAGGATGTTCGTAGGGAGTAGGTTGACGAGTCAGAGGAGCTGGCCGTGCAGTTGGTGGTGGGCAGCAACTAGATATGTTACCGCCACCACCACCAGGTGGTTCGCCCCGACCATAGGGAGTAGGAGAATAGAAGCAAGATCAGCCCTAGGAAGTTGAGGCCTACAACCATGGCACTCCATAGATGATACGAGGTACGATCTGTGTTTACTCCACCTTAGATGCAGAACTTGTAGACACAGGTTCCAGTCACTCTTTTATATCCACTACCCTCTTTTGGAGCTCAGAGATTCTGACAGAGCTGTTAGATCGATCCTTACAGCTATAGACTCTTACAGGAGTGGATTTGATGATTATACACTGGTGTCGGCAGTGCGAGCTTACTCTAGGAGGTGAGAGCTTCGAGTGGGATTTCATAGTAGTATCGTCGAGGCCTTAAGGCATCATCTTGGTTATGGACAGGTTATCTACATTCCATGATCATATTGACTGTATTAGGTGCTATGTGTGGTGTGTCCACAAGGATGAGACTAGGTTTACCTTCACCAGTGATAAGGGAGTCTTTACAGCATAGGATGGACTAAGCTAGAGAAGAGTGCATCCAATCACTCATCAGTTGGACAACCATACCCTAGGAGCAGTTGATATAGAGAGTATGAGTTATCCTGCAGTGGTGGACCAGTACATGGATGTCTTCCCTGATGATATTCTGTGTCTACCTCCTCAAATAGAGGTGGAATTTTATATTGACTTATATCATGAGACGACACTGATATCTACACCAGCATATCGGATGTCTCCCATGGAGCTTCGTGAGTTGCGGGTACTACTAGAGGACTTATAGGGAAAGGAATTCATTCAGCCCAGTGTATCTCCTTGGTCCACCTCTATTTTTTCACCAAGAAGGTGGATGGAAGCTTGAGACTTTGTGTTGAATATCAATGCCTTAACCCAGTGACCATGAAGAACAAGTTCCCACTTCCAAGGATTGATGACCTCTTTGACCAGCTGAAGGGAGCATGATGGTTCTCGAAGATAGACCTCAGATCAGGCTATCCCTAGCTCAGAGTGCGAGACAAGGATGTAAAGAAGACAAAATTCAGTTGTCGGTACGACCATTACGATTTCTTGGTTATTCCATTCAGTGTAACCAATGCTCCAGCAGTTTTCATGGGACTCATGAACAAGATATTTAAGCAATAAATTTATCTCTTTGTATTAGTCTTCATTGATGACATCCTGATATAATTGGCTATTGAGGAGGATCATGCCTATCATTTGTAGGTAGTACTAGACACACTGCGAGAGAACCAGATTTAGGGTAAGCTCTTGAAGTTCCAGTTCTGGATCTAAGTGGTTCACTTTCTGGGACATGTCATATTGGAGGCTGGGGTTGTAGTGGGTCCATTGAATATGGAGGTGGTACTTGCCTGGGATCCACCCAGGAGTGTGATGGAGGTACAAAGTTTCCTAGGTTTGGATGGACACTACCAGAGGTTTCTGCCAGAATTATTCAGATTTGCAACACCTTTATCAACATTAATAAAGAAGGGGCAACCCTTCGTGTGGTCGGAGAGATTCTAGAAGTGTTTTTAGGAGCAGAGGTAGAGGATGACTAGTGATTCCATATTTAGGCTTTCAGAGGAGGGCATAGGGTACATAGTCTACTACGACACATCAGGGACCGGGCTTGGATGTGTCTTGATGTAGTAGCAATAAATTATCATATATGGTTCTCGACTTCTTAGAAAACATTAGAAGAACTATGCTATCCATGGCATGGAGTTAGAAGCAATAGTCTTCGCCTTGAAGATGTGGTGACATTACTTGGTAAGCGAGCTCTTTACAGTCTACTTTGATCACAAGAGTGTTATGTATATCTTCTTTCAAAAGGACCTCAACCTGAGACAACAACATTAGCTTGAGTTCCTCCAGGAATATGAATTGAAGATAGTCTATACTCATGGGAAGGGGAATGTCATAGTAGATTCACTCAGCAGTAGATCTGGTATACATTTTCTAGGCGTGGTGATAGAGCAGCTCATCATTTTGCAGATATCCTTTGTAGATAGAGATGGAGAAGCTTTTATTCAGCCTCTTATATTCACTCCCACAATTATTCAGTGAGTCAGGGATGCGCAACGTGGGGACACTGACTGCGAGACGTGACATGCCCAAATATCTACAGGACATGCACCTGATGGATTTTCTAAAGGTGGGAAGAACATCATCCTCTTTAGAGGATGTACCATGGTACCAGTGTCACTTCAAGAATAAGTGTTTATGGAGTTCCACACATCCCTTCTAGCGGTACATGCCGGTGTGGCGAAGATGTACCAGGTTCTCTGACTATAGAACTGGTGACCGGGAATGAAGAAAGTAGTTGCATAGTTTGTCTCTAGGTGCCTCACTTGTCACCAAGTGAAGGTGGAGCATCATGCAACAGTAGGCTTGGTTCAGCTTTTGGATGTCCCATAGTAGAAGTGGGATGGGATATCCATGGACTTCATGATAGACCTTCCATGTACATCTAAGGGACATGACTTGATTTGGGTGATCGTTAACTGAGTCACCATGTTGGCCCACTTCCTACCGATCATAGAGCAGGGTTCAACAGAGAGCATGGGATGCCTCTATGTGCCGGAGATTGTGCGTCTACATGGAATGACCTCAACAATTGTCTCCGATCGTGATGAAAGTTTTACTTCCTGGCAATGGAAGGGGTTGAAGGAGGCTTTCAGGATGCAGCTTCATTTGAGCACCGCCTTCCACCGTCAGACGGATGGTCAGACTGAGAAGACCATTCAAACCCTTGAGGACATGATGCGTTCTTGCGTCCTCGACTTTGGTTGTAGTTGGGAGGATCACTTTCCTTTGGTGGAGTTTTCATATAAGAAAATCTATCACTCCACCATTGGGATGGAACCTTTTGAGGCGTTGTATGAGTGACCATGCGGATCACATTTATGCTGGACTGACCCAGGGGATTCAACACTTGTGGGACCGAAGATGGTACATGATACCACAATGAAGGTGCTAATCATCCAGGAGCAGATTAAGACTAAAAAAGAGTAGGAAAAATTCATATGCCGATGGGAGACAGAGACCTCTGGAGTTCAAGGATGGAAACCATGTCTTTCAATGGGTCTCACCTCAATGAGGTTTGTCAAGATTTGGATGAGTTGGTAAGTTATCTTTGAGATTCATCGGACCTTTTCAGGTCCCCAACAGAGTTGGCTAGGTGGCTTAACAGTTAGCTCTTCCACGTCAGTTGCATTGGGTGAATGATGTCTTTCACGTATCCTAATTGAGGAGATACGTGCATGCCCCTTCTCACATCATTGACCAGAGTGAGTTGGATGTCAACGATGGGGCGACTTTTACGGAGTTTCCAGTACATATTGAGGATTGAAAAGAGCATGTACTTTTTGGGTGATTGATACCTCTAGTCCACGTTCGCTGGAAGCACGGGAACCTCCAGGAGGGCACATGGGAGCGGGAACCTCAGATACATGATCAGTACCCTCACTTGTTTACCTAGTTCGTGATGTGAATTACGGGGATGCAAAGACCAAAGGAGGGGAGAATGTAAAGACCCAGAAATTCCATGTATTTTTTTAATATATAGGAATTTTACGAGTCCGCAAAAATTGACGACACGTGATTCTGAGGCCCAGAGTGCCCAAAATGAATTTCTGAACCATATTTTGGGTACATTCTGTAAACGCGCGAGCAGGATTTTCTAACTTTTGAACTGGTGTTCGGAATTGAAATCTGAGGGCATCATTGAACTCAAAACACCGATATTCTCTTAAGGAGACCTTCACCGCGACCGCCAAAGGTTGAGGGCAGAAGTTAGTTTTTCACATATTCGTGAAAGAATAAAATAAAAATAAAATTGTGTAACATTTATTTTTATTTTTATATGAAAATCCTTGTGGATGATGAGATGTGGGGACCACAAGAATTAAATATCCCCTTAAGGTTATTGAGTTGGTGACCACTGAACCTAAAACCTCTCATGAGAGGTTATGGTGGTGGGGACCACCCGAGATTAAAACCCCCTTGAACCTCCCACATAAATGAGGGAAATTCTCTAGAACTTCCCCTATATTAATTATGCCACCCCCTTTTTAATTAATACACCAGCTCAATTAATTAATTATTTCAATTTTGAATTATTCCAACATAATTTATTATATTGGCTACCTTTTCTTTTTGGTGGGTTGGGGGAAATTAATCGTTGGCAAATGAAGGAACCTTGGGAGAAAGCTCTACAATGAAGAACGCCAATGAAGAACGCCGACTTGACTCCAACTTCTTCCTCAGGATATTCATTGACATGGAATGTCTTCAACATCAACGAACCGACGATCGAGGAAATGCCGACGTCCTTGATGTCCCTATATTCTGAACGACATCTTCTCTTTCCCCGTGAGAAATCTTCAACGAATCAAACGAACAATGTAGGGCGGTTGTTTGAAATTATTCTTTTTTTTCGTTCTTTATGAATATTCATAATTCAAAGAGAGATTATAGCCACATTATATACCTATAATGTGGAGAGTTCAGGCCCAACAAACATGGACCGTCCTCTCCGCAATTCTTGTGATGATTTTTGGTGTTCTTCACGATGGAGGAGGTCGGTGACCAACCAAGAAGGGGTACAAGAGTGGGGGCTGGCAAAACCATCGGCCGTGATGAAGGCGATGGTGCCACTATACAACCACTGCCGCATGTGGCCCCCACCGTCTGTGACTTCCACAGCCCGCAGCCTGCACCACCCGTGGCCCCCAACGCCCGCAGCCTCGCTGCGCCGCCCCGTGGTTGTCTGTGCTGCCCCGTAGCCTCGTTGCGCCACCCCGCGACCAACGCCGCCCCGCGACCTCACCGCACCGCCCCATGTCCAACACCGCACCATGGCCCCACCGTGCCTCCCTGTGGGAAACGCTGTCCCGTGGCCTCACGGCCAACGACGCCCCTCGGCCTCACCGCACCGCCTCACGGACAACACCGCCCCTTGGCCGATGCCGCCTCGTGGCCAATGCCGCCCCGCAACCTCACCTCACCGCTCCATGGCCTCGCTACCCCTTGGCCTCGTGATGCCCTTGTGGCCCCCACGACCTCGTGCTTCCCTCGTGGCCCCCATGGCCTCATGCTACCCCCGCGCCCCCCCCCCCCACGACATTGCGCGACCCTCCATGGCCCCCGCAGCCTCACGCCGCCATCGCGGCCCCTAGGCCGTCTTGCCGACCTCAGCATCCTCTCGCGGCCTGGCGGACTACCCAGCGGGCCTGGATGCCCAGCGCCTGCCCAGCCGAACCCAGTGGGTCGAACCGGGTCAACCCAAACCGGGTCAGCATAGGCCGGGTCTGGCCGGCTCTGTCTAATAGGGTCGGACCGAACCCAAACCCACTACGACCCATTTATTCTCTTTTGGCCATAACTTTGGCACCTAATGTCTGTTTGATGAACCGTCAGAGGCGCCGGAAACATTCGATTATGACGGTTACTTTGTGTATACCCCACTGGAGATTTGGGTAAAGTTGGAGTACAATCAGGTTGGATCAAACACGAATCCAACCGGGCCCTCGGAACAAAAAGGCTAATAACTTACAGACCGGGCATCCGATTGATGCACCGTTTGATTTTTTGAGACCCCTATGACGTGGTGGTCCTTTGGGATAATTCTTAATGAGACTTCATGGTAGTTGGAGTACCGACTAGTGGCTTGTGGATTGGACCCTCCCAGAGACAAGCGAGCATAGTGTGAGAACCCAGTAGCTGGCTGTGATGTGAAGAATGAAGAGGGATCCTGTGTGGGTAAACACCTAGTGATCCTGTGTAGGTCAGCACCGAGCGATCCTGCATGGGTCAGCACCTAGAGATCATTTGTGGGTCAGCACCGAGCGATCCTATGTGGGTCAGCACCTAGAGATCCGGTGTGGGTGAGCACCGAGCGATCCTGTGTGGGTCAGCACCTAGTGATCTGGTGTGGGTCTGCACCAAGAGATCCTATGTGGGTCTGCCTTTTAACAGAGTAAGATGATTCAGTGGTTACATATAATCATATCTACTACTATACTTATGTTATACCTAGTGTGAGCTGAGTCTGTACCTTGTGGTATTTTTCCTTCGTGGTAATACCATGGTGGTATTTTTCTGTGTGGTGTACCTATGTGGTACTTTCCTTTGTTGTATTCCTTCATTTGTGGAACAGTTGATCTTTGGGATTTTGAGTTGGACTTTTTGATTCCTCATTATTGTGTTTGGTATACTTGATAACTTAGGTATACGTAAGGTCATATACCAAAGTAGGGTTTTCAGTTGATTTCATGCTTTCTAGATTATCCTTTATGGATTATGCGAGACCTTGAGGGTATCAGGGTCCCTACTGAGTATCATTATACTCACCCCTGCACGGGATATACCCGCACCTCGTTGTGTTTGGTCCTGATGACGGAAAACGCTGACTGAGGACGTGAGTACCGGGACTGGAGGTATCTCGGAGGTGGACCTTAGACAAGGCGAACTGCAGAGACAACTGATCGAGATCTGTACCTATCCTTTAGGTAGGATCCTTGCCGGGTGTTCACAGGAGTTGTCCCAGTTTAATTGTACTTTCAGTTTCATTTACTTTCTAGTTGAGCATGTATTCTAGATCCTTTTTCTTACTATACTCACTCTATTTTCTATTAAGTATACTTGAGTTCATATCTTGCTGTGTGCTTAGTTGCATGTGATTACAGGTTATAAAGGCAATGACTTCACAATTTTATGGAATACGCCTTCGGTGCTATTCTCCTGCCCCTAGCCTATGGATGGCGGGCTTGGGGTAGTCACGACATGGGCTCTGGGGTATGGGTCATGACAAATTCACTCTGCAACTTCTAAATTCTTCAAGCATCATTATATTTACACATTTATACTCGTAATTTTTTTTGTGTCTAGTACTTCCCGATATGATCTTCTATGCGTGGGTTTCATGAACCAATATAATATTTAAAATTCTTCCATTTCTTCAAATGATTTTATCATGAGAATATTTCTTGATTTAGAAGAAATCCATGATCCTAAATGAATCAAACGACTTATGATTAGTAATTTTTTGAACATTCTAACACATGAATTCACTTTTTTCAAAGAACCTCTTCAAAATCATTATGAATCCTCACTTGGAACAACTGAATTTATAAAAAATTCCAAGACTGATAAATATGAAATTCATATTGATGGATCTAAGGCTGACGCTAAGTTCAATCAACTACATTAACTTTTTGAAAACTTCTCCAATCGATGTTGCACATTTAGATATCTTGAGTCAGATGCTTCTTAGACTCATATTTTATGTCAGAAAACCTGTTTCAGAAAAAAAACATTCACACAAACAAAACTTTCTCTCACATTATGTTTGGGTTCGAACAATGAACAATGTTGAACTTTCCAAAGAAAAGTTTTTATGATGGACTTTGTCCAATCCTAAAAAACAAAAAACATTTCTATTCAATAGGTTTGTTATTAATAAATTTAAAAACTGTGTTAAAAAAATTATCACAATGGTTCTTTAATTTCCCAGTCAATATTTGTTGAAAACCATAATTAAAAACTTTTACAACTCTTAGAAAATTTTCAAAACTCAAATTTTATAAACAAATCGTTTTATTTTAATTTTTCCAAAATACAGCCTCTCCGAAAATAGAGTGTTCTAAATCCACACAACTTGAAAAATTAATGTTTTTAATGTAATTATATACCTTAGTGAAATGAAACATTTTCAACCATGTTAAGAAAATAATTACTCAATTCCTCACATTTCTTTTTCTCCCCCACATTTTATGATAAACACAACTTCTGATTCATAAAATAAAGATAAATAAAAACTTCACACAAAGTAAAAAAGTCGTTACTTTATCTCCCCCTTTTTCAAAATAATCAAAAGTACTATGGGTTATTAATTATGGGGTTTATAAAGTCAGTGGAGGTTTCTTTATGTGAATTTTTAGCCTCAACTCAAAAAACCATTATTTTGTCCTTGTCTTTGTGAAGAGATCAACAGGTTGATACTTTGTAGAGATATATTCCAAAAAAACATATCCATAATCGACTTTCTCTTTAATAAAGTGAAAATTTATATCAATGTGTTGTGATATTGAATATTGGACAGGTTTTTTAGAAATAACATTTTCACTCTGATTATGAAAAATTATCTTCTATGGTTTAGAAACATTTATTTTCAAATCTTCTAGCTAAACGTTCATCCATCACATTTTGAGTACCAGCAAGAGTAGCTGCAACATATTCAGATTCATAAGTTCTTATAGTTACTAAACATTTTTTCTTACTATGCCAACTCACACAACATTCACCCAAGAAAAATGATCCTCTTGAGGTTGATTATCAACCATTACAATTTCCCTCCCAATTACCACCAGTATAACCATGAAACATTATCTCACAATTTCTTTTGTATAACAACCCATGATAATTTTTTTACTTTTATATAACTCAAAATTATCTTTTCTACCAACATATGTGATTATTTTTGATTACTTTGATACCTTGAAGAGAATGTCATTGCATAAATAATTTCATGCCATGAGGCTGTAAGATAATGTAAAATTCCTATCAACTTCAGAAATTCATTCTATTTCACACTTTTTCTGGACTTTTTTTAATCATCTTTTTTCTCACAGATATCAGAGTTGAAACTTCTTTGTATTCATCCATTCCAAACTTCTCAGAAAATTCGTTGTCATACATTTCTTGAGATAAGAAAATATGATATTTTTTTGAACTTGTAAGCTATGGAAGAAAGTTAATTCTCTCAACATATATATTTCAAAATTATTCTTCATTTCTTCTACAAATTAATTATAAAATTTTTCTTCCTCACTAAAAAAAATTTTATAATCCACATACACAATAAGAATTTTGGTACTAGTGTTCAATTATTTAACATACAAGTTATTGTCAACCATTCATTTAGAAAAAGTCTACATTCATAAACAATTTTCATGTTTTTAATACCTTTCATGTGGAACATATTTTATCCAATACAAATATTTTTTCAATCTATAAATTTTATTCATCCTAATCATGTAGAAAACCACAAGGCAATTTAATGTAAACTTCTTCCTCAATTTCACCATTTAAGAAAGATGAGTTTACATACATCTAATATATTTTTTAATTTTGATGTACGACCACATTTATAAACATTATAATTGTGTCTAATCTTGAAACCGGGGAAAAGTTTCTTCAAAATACACACCTTCCTCCCATTCATACCCTTTACAAACAAGTCTTGTTTTGTTTCTGGAAACATCACTCTGCTCATTCAATTTTCTTCTACAAGCCCAATTTATTCTGGTAATATTCTTATTTTTTATCCATGGATATTGTTCCAATGTTTCCTTTTTCTCAATCTGATTTAACTCATCATTCATAGAATCCACCCATTCATTGTGTTGAACAGCTTCTAAAATTGATTCTGATTCAACATTTGAGATAAGTGAAGTCTGATTTTTTCAACCCAACATTCATAAGTTTTGAACTAGAGGATTTGGATTTCATGTAATGTTTTCAAAATAAACTTGTTTTTCTATGGTAGTAAATTTCAAAGATTCTATTTCGACACCACTTTCCTCATTATGTGATTCATCTAAATCATGGTGAGAATGTTTTGACGTACTTTCATTATTATTCAAAATATCCAGTTTATCCTCCTCAGCATTCATAACAACTTTTTTAAGGTATTTTTATTTTTAATTTATTTTACATCATATAATTCCACCAACCTTTATAATCATTTTTCCATCATTTTTAACTTCTTTGATTGGGTGAATAACCATTAAAAATTTCTTCCTCAGATTTCAAATTTTCCTCTTCAATCTCAGCCATTTTGATTCCTATATATTTTAAGGAACTATCATTACCAAAGGTAAATTCTCCTCTATAATGAATTTAAAATTATTTAATAACTTTTTTATCACCTATCATATGTGATGAGAATCCACTATCATGAATCCATGTATTATTTATTTTACATGATTTTAATATTGTCTTAAAAACTAAATCACATTCCTTAAATTTATTCTTTCCAGATATTTTTATTTTTTACTATAAGAATATTTTTATAGAAGGTGTTTCATAGATATTTTTGCATGATGACAAACATCATCATATCTTTCAAATACTTCTTCAAGAAATAAAATTGATTTTTTGTTGGAGGTTTCTAAGATCTTGAGTTTTTTATTTTCTAACTTATAGTGGGTTAGGAAAGTTACTCTACCTTATTCCACCATTTCTCTCCATATGTTCAAATCTTCTTATGGAATGTGAAAAGTTATGAAAAATATTTTAAGCCCTATTACAATAGTTTCCAAAACACCATAAATATCCACCAAATAATGATTTTCTTTTGAAGTAAGATCTTTTTTTGTAGAAACATTATTGAGGTTGATAACTTCTTCTTACTTTAACTATCTCTAGTCATGGACCATATTTCCTCCTGAGTGGGTTTTCATATTTTATATATAAAATAGATTTTTCAAAACCTTTTTCTACCTAATATTCCCCACCACTTTTTATAAAACTTGAAATTTTAGAAAAACCATATAAAACATTATTTATGGTGGGAGAGGATTTCATTTGATTCTTGATTTGAGTCTTCTCAGCATCTTTAAAAGTATTATATTTTACTTCTAAAGCGTTGTTGATGTTTTCATTCATCTTCCCCAATACAATTTCAAACTAAATATGTTTTGATTAAAACTCATTAAATTAATCTTCCGTAGCTACCATATTTTTACAAAGATACTCAAAAATATTTCATATTCTGAAATTTTATGTTTATAACTTATTATCTCTTAAATGTATTCTTCCTCTTATTTTTGACATCTTTTCTTCCATAAGAAACTTCCTTATAATATTTTTTCAGTACTATGATTATTTTTTCAGAGTTATATTTTTCTCAAGATATGCAACAAGTTCTATTATGAGTTAATACTCTCTATATGATTATTCTAAGACTTCTTCACTATCTAAGGAATATTTTATCTAATCTTTTCTAATAATGGTTATCAAATTCCGGGAACATTAATCTTATGAAGGATTTTTTTTCGTTTGAGTATGATTCAACTTTTTTACTCAACATACTTTTTTTGTTTCTTGTAAATATCTATTTATATTTATTGGATGAATTTTCTTATTTATAATTTTTTCCACTTATTCCATTGTGTTATTTCATCAGAATAATCTCAATATTCACTGACTATTGTCTTAGGGAAATTCATAGTAATGTGTTTGATTCCACCACTCTAAAAAAAATTAGAGTAATTTTCACTCCATACATTCATCTTCCTCTTTGATAGTTCTTGGATATTAGAGAAATGATATTTTTATTCAACACATCATCTTATTTATGTTCAGAGTCATAAGGATCAACATCTTAAACAATTTTTTTTCTTTTTTCTCATGTAATCTAAATCCATTTCAAGTTTAATCTTCTTTTTCAAAGATGGATATTTCCTCATTTTATAAGAAATAATATTGTTATTAAACTCACCATGATATAAATCATCCTTATATTATAAAGAGGAAATTTTGGAATAAAACCTATCTGGAAAGTTTCTCAGAAGTTTCTTCACAATTGTATAATCTTCTCGGTCATCTCTAGGTCAACTGATGTTGCAAAAATAATCATTTACTATAGTAACGTATTCCCCAATAGTTTATTTATATATCATTATGATGTATTATTACTTACAATTCCATATTTTTATCTTTTCTTCATTCACATTATTATTCCCTTTGAAAATACTTTCCAGATTTTACCACATAATAATTGATGCTTTCAAACCATCACCTTCATAAAAAAATTCCATGATAAGGACTTAAGGATAACATTTCTATATTTCTCATCAACATCAATATTTCTATTATCCTAAAAATTAATTGGGATAAACATTATCAATAGGGGAAACCCTGTTGTAGCAACGTCATTAACTTCCAAGATAAGAGATTAGAGATAATGATTCATCCTATTTTCCCATCCATAATAATTTTTTCCATTAAATGTAGGAATTCATTTACTATTGATATAATTTATATTATTCATGACAAGGATTCAATAATATAACCTTTCCTCTGATACCAAATTATTCTCCAAAGGATCAAATAACAATTGGGGGGGGGGTTAAATCTATTTTTAACTTTTTATAAGTTTCAACAATTTTTATAAATTTACCCTTGCAGCCTATTAAAGTTAATATAATTAACATCTTTTTAAAAATAAACATGCATGAAAAAAATAGTAAATAAAGTAAATAAAATGAAATTTACAAGGTTCAGCCTTAGTGTGATAACCTATATCCTTTCCATAGTTACTCCCATGGGTCTATGGATATTCAGTATTATGAAGAAGTGAATAAAACTTGTTCCAACTCCAATTATACATCTTCAATCTCACGACAAGAATTATTATATTGACTCTTATTAGTTTACAATGTTTTCTTACATTCAATTGAGAAGAAAATTGAATAATTACTTTATTTCAATGACTCCACAAATGCTCAGTCCGGACACTCAAACAGATTTGGCAGGGTTCGACTATCACAGTCCGATGGGTTGGGTTTGATGGAATCTATTAGATCAACTAAATAGGATTCTAAATTTTTCAATCTTATATTCTTAAACATTGATCAGATTCTCAGTCTGATATTCCTCAGTTTGTTATACCCAATTAGATATTCTCTATAGGATGTTTTTTAGTCTGGTTAACAAAATAACCGATGTTTGATCTTCTAATGAGATCATTTTCTAGAAATAAATCTTATTAAAATTACGTAACACTTAATATTTTCCACTCACATAAAAATATTTATTGAAAAAATGATATATGATTCTATATCTAGGTGACTTGAAAAAGAAAAGGTAGAAAACTAAAAAAAATTTCCCTTTTACCAAAATTTCAAAACTACGAAAATAACTCAAATTTTAAAATTTAACTTTTAAGTCTTCAAACATTCTCAAGAATTATCTAATATTGGATTTATTAAAATAAAATTTCTTTTCTTCATTATGAGATAACTTCCTCATATTTAGTATGATGTAACTTCATCAGCTTTATTAAGAAAAACCTTTCTCAGCTGATCGTGATCTGAATTTCTTCCTTTGTTGATTATGATCTGACTATTTTCAACCTATCAAGATTTGGATATCTTCATCTCATTACAATGAACTTCCATAGATTTAGCTTCCACTTCTCATTATGATATGTCTTTCTTTCTCTACTTATTATGATATGAATATATTTCTCTTCTCATTATGATCTTACTATATTTCTCAGCTCATTATGATATGACTATATTAATTTTTTCTTCTTAAGAAAATGAAACACTTTTAGAATATATATTTCTTTTTATAACCAATCTCTTTAGATACAGTCTCGTTAAAATCCTCATAATGATGGAATTTTCATTACGATGGAGTTCTCATTACAATGGAATTATCCTTATGATGTTCTAAATCTAATGATGAATCCATGAAGTAACTTTGAAACTTTTAAAAATTAAACATATTTACACATTTATAATCCTAAAAATCTTTAGTGTCCAGTCCTTATGGATGCAATATTCTATGTCTAGGTTTCTGGAACTTATATAATCTTTTTGATTCCTCCATTTCTTCAAAACCATTTATCCTGAGAATAGTTCATGATATATAAGACCTCCATGATAATTAAAAAATCTTCTAATTTATGATTAGAATGTTTGAGAACATTTTAACAACAGACCTAACTTTATTCAAAAAATAACTTCATCATCATTTTGAATTCCTCAATCTAAAACATTAAAATTTCTAAAAAATACAGAGTCCAATGAATATAAACTATATGCTAACATATATTAGATCAATGCTGAGTTTGATCAACTAATTCATATTTATAACAACTCCTTTGACTATTGATGCTCATCTAGATAATTTAATTATAAATATTCTCAATCTGATCTTCTATGTCTGGAAAAAAATTCATAAATAAAATAATTTTCTCCCCCTTTATGTTTGGGTTAAAAAATATAACAACTTTAAACATTATTATTAAACCTTATTCCAATGGACTTGGTCAGATCCTAAAAAACAAAAACAATCTTATGAAAATAGGTTAGTTATCAACAAATACAAAAACATTTTTTAAAAAAATTATCACATAGGATCTTCAGTTACTCACTTTTTGTGAAGACTATTCTAGATCATGTATTATTGGAATACAAACCAATATATTTGTACTATAACCCACTGATGAACCACTATTTCAAAAATAGTAGATATATCAATCTTAGGTATATTTTACATATCCTACAATATCCAAAACCACTATTCAATTTCCATTAAAACACCAAAAATACTTTCCATTAAAAAAAATTCCAAAAAAATTCAGTTTACATAGATTTCACATCATTGAGATCCAAAAAATTCTGATTCCACCTTTGATAATGACATATATCACTATAAGATATCTCATATATCTAGTAGTCAAATCCTTCATAGGTATGTCCAAAAGAGTGTACCAATTCTTAATAAAATTTATACTACATGTATTGTTAGGGGATTTTAAGATAATATTTATAAAATTATTTCACTATATTCTAATCATGTATGTGTATGAGATAATTTTTTTTAAATTAAAAATTTTTACGGTTGACACTCAAACCATTCCTAATGATACAAAATAGATAAAAATAATTATAATTTTATGTATATGGATTTTATGTTAAAACAAATTATATTTTTTATACAAAACATGTATAATAAATTTCAGTTAAAATTAAAGGAATTTGAATTCAAAATATATTATTTCAATATAAAAAATAATTCATAACATATTAATATAAAAATAATTCATAGAATATTGATAATTTTATTAAAAAATTAATAAAATCAATAGAAAATAAATAAGACGGCCCCCTTCATTAATGAATCTAGAAATAATATTTCTACCAATATAAAAATAAAAATTACTATGTAATGAAACCACAATTTTTTTATAATTTGGTATCATAAAATGAAAATAATATCAAAATATGATCACTTATGGTCAATAAAAATAATATTCATAAGGTAATAACATGTTTTAAAAAGTGATTTTGATTTTTTTCTCTGGGAGTACGAGATATTCCTGGAAGAATATAGGAAGAATTATTTGATTTTTGATCCATGGAAGAAAGTGGGATACTTGAAACTTGGAGGAGATTACCATATGTGCACCACAAAAAATAGCCTACATATCATTTTCAATCACCACCATACATGATAAGTGGGAAGTGTTTTTTTGGTGCACAACTATGTGATCCAAGGATTTGAAGATAGAAATAATGTTGAATGAGTGAAAATGAATGATAAAGAAAAGGATATGTTGAAATAACAATGGATCAAGGAAAGATAGATTGTGTGGAGAATCAAAAAGGAAGATTGTGGCCAAATAATATCTCTTGCGAAATCACTGTTCAAACCAATTGGTAAAATTAAAAATAAATAAAGTTGTTTGAGAAGGGGGGCGGGGGACAATTCACATCTTATCACATAACTTGATTTTAAATTAACATTATAATTTCAAGACAAATACACTAGATAAAATTTAAACTAAGGAAAATATAAGGGAACACATTTATTTGACAGAAAACCGTTGAAACCAAAGAAACATAGAAATTTTCAGCTCCAAAAGCCTTAAGATACTTTTATTCTGAATAAAACATCCCAAACAAGAAACGTAGCATCAAATTTAATTTATAAATACATTAAAACTCTTTCAAATATCCCATTAGATATAAATTTAGGTATATATGAAAATAATAATTAGTTTAATATATTAAATCGATACTTTATTCAATAGTAAATAATTTTCCCCACTTTAAAAATACAATTTAAAATTCAACTCAAGAAAAATCCTAATTAAATTATTTCTTAAAAACATTTCATTGTATATCTAGAATCATTGAATAAAGAGTTTTGGTGTTCTTTATAATAAAAAGTAATAGTTTTTGAAATCACTATACCTAGAATTTATAATATTTAGATATATACATATAAACTAAAAATATACATTAATCAAATACTTAGAGAAAAGTTAGAAAAACATAAGAATTGCTAACATTTTCTTGAATACATTTTAACATAGGATATTATAAAAAATACACTAAAAGGGAGTTATATTTTTAATATATTAATTTAATGATTTAACATTAAATGATAAAATGATATATTTTTCCCCTTGAAAAATAAAATGATATGATTTAAACTTCTCAAACACAATTTATAAATCAATATATCTTTAAAACTAGATCCCCTTACCAGAGGGTTTTGGAAATTTAAAATGATAATTTTGAAAGCATTTTTCCCATACATATAATAAATGTTTCAAAATAAAAATATTATATAATTTAATATCAAATTTTGAAATGAGACTTAAATAAATCCTTAATGGAATGAAAATTATTATTTTTATTTTGTTAAGGTGTTTTAAAACAACTAAATGTAAGGATCATTATATCGTACCATAATTCATTATTGGAATTGAATTGAAGGCTAAATTTTTATTTATAATATCTATATATGTTTAAAAAATAAACTCGTTTTGTGGTTACTTCCATTTTATTATCACATTCTGTGAATTCATATACTGACTAAACACATTGTTTTTGTTTCTATCCATGTCATTTTCCATCATTAACGTATATAATATTAATTATTCAAGTATTAATATCAATGATATTTTCTTTTTCTTTATACCATAACATTTATAGGAAGATAAAATTTTCCATTCCATTTACAGATTAGTAAACCATTTTATAAATTTATAATGTTAAGGTAGTAGACATGCTCTATCGTAGCAAGCCAAGGTAGTGGAGAAGTATGTGAGATCCAGTTCAATTTAGTTCTAGAGAGACCCTAGAATGGGGTGACACTAAGAACAAGAGGAAACCAATGGTAGTAGAGTGGGTTGGCAATAAAAAAACCAAAACAAAATGCTGTGAACCAGGCGTCATCGAATAAGGAACTGTGTGACCCGTAGTATGGTAAAATCAAGAATACATAGAAACACAAATAAAGAACCATAAAAGGAGGATGAATAATGGTGGGGACTTCATCGAAAAAGATATTAAACATGAAACAATGAGATCTCTAAGCCATGATAAATCCACACAAACACACATTTCTAAACACGAACAAATAAACAACTAGAGAGGAGGATAAAAAATAACAAACATTAGATTTGAGAGTTGATTTGTTTGAGAGAAGAAAAAGGGGAACAGACGAAATAGATGAACTTCCACAAGACCTTCAACAATGTGAGAAATATCATTTGGGTTTGAGTTATTTTAAAAGATCAAGGAAGGTTCTGTCAACACTTTAAAAAAAGTACAGATAAAGAGGGGATTTATCAACACTAAAATAACCAACTCTGATGAAAGACCACTTTTTCAATGATAAACAAGAACTGATAAATATTTATAACTATAATTATTAATACATATATTTTAAAATATATTTATAAATATTTGTATATAATTATAAATATATTTATATCATTATATATATATATATATTTAATAAGTAAATATAATAAATATACATATAAATAAATTAAATATATTCACTATTTATATATATTTATTATCATTTTATAATTATTTAAATATGTAATTATTTATTTACAGTTATATAAATACTTTTTTTTAAAATTATATCTATTTAATTACAACTATTAACATAATGTTATAAATATATTAAATATATATTTATGAACATATTTAAAAATAAATATATTTTTCATTTTATTAATAATTATAAATATATTTATATCATTAGATGTAATTATATAATTATATATATTTTATAAATATATATAAATATAAATATAAATATAAATATAGTAAATATATTTTTTATTTAAATATATATTATAATTTTACAATTTTAAATATATTTATATCATTATATATATTTATATAATAATATATATATTTAATAAATAAATATAAATATATTAAATATATTCATTATTTAAATACATTTATCATAATTTTATAATTATTTAAAAATATAATTATTTATTTTTAATTATATAAATACTATTTAAAAAATACTATGTAATTATTTATAATTATAAATATTTAATTTTATAAATACAGTAAATAAACATTTATAAATATATTTATTTATCTAAGATCCCCATTTTTTCATTGATGTTTGAATCTATTAGTTTTTAATTAAACTCTTTGGTTATGACCTAATGTGAGTAACTAATTAGATCAAGGGTGTTTTGGGGGCTGTTTGAGGCTTGTTCGGAGCCTGGATCCAAACATTTGGAGAAAAACAACGAAGCTACATAGTTAGAGGAAGCCTTGTGACCCAAGTCACATGAGTTTATGAAACCATATGGAGATAGACGTAGGGCAATAGGACACCACATGGTTTAAGTACATAGTGTAGCGAGGGGTGCATGCGTACGTGGGTATCTTTTCAGTGGTTAGAAGCGGCATGCAACATAGCTTGTGTATGGTTAGTCAAACTATGTGGGCCCCCTTGACACAATGAGTGGTGCATGTTTGGCACATAGTTTGGCCAAAAATGTTACAAAATCGCGTGGCTGAAATTTTTAGGTTGATTTTACTATTTCCCCTATTTTTATTTTAAATCAAATCCTTCTATTTTTCATTCCAAGATAACAATCCCAATGGGATCTCCCTTTGAATCCAAATCATATGCTTGAATCCTGTTTTCCCATCCAAACTCATATTTGAATGTCATCAATCTTGTTGGATTCACACTGGCATGTTCTTTGATCTTCTTGTGCTGTTCTTTGTTTGAATTTGTATCAAAAAAGTTATTTATGTGAAATCCAATATGCCCTATTTTAAATATTTTCATCCATTCTTCATTTTCATAAACATATGGATCAAATAAAAGATCGATTTTAGATGATTTATCTACTAAGGACCTATGGTATGTGGTCTATACCTTTTACATAGGGTTTGGTGTTTTATAAGCATAGTTTTTTATTGTGCTGAACACCGAACATTCCGAAAGTGCCCCATTAATTAATTTAATTATTTAATTTAATGTATAGGAATATTTTTAGGTTTCCCACTAGCACATTTATGATTTTAGGAGGTTTTTATCCCAATCTAGGTCACCTATGGGATGTGCCTTTGTATCTTACCTTTTGTTATACCACCTGTAGGTTGCGTGTGAGCTCAGCTAGATTGAGGGATCCCTTTCAAAACTAAATGTGAATTGAATTGTGTTATTGGGAGAGAGTTGATGCCTTATTTTCCATGTGATGACAGGATGCGATTTTTTAACAATTTTAATAGTAATTTTTATATGAGTGGGATTAACTCATGAAATATGAATAATTGTGAAATGATGAATGAATGAGTTGGAGATTTCATTATGGAAGTGGATGCCTTGGAAAAGTTACCTAGATCCTGATTACATAGGAAGACATGGAAATTTATACTCCATAGTTCATGATTATGGTTGTGGATTCCTTGGACCTATTTACTCCTTGGATCCTAATTCTGTAAGATTCATCGGGCCTTACTACCCCTTAAATCCAACTTGATTGGACTCACATTGGAAAAAGACTATTTCCATGCTCCTTTGACAACAACCATTTCATTACTGAGCTCCCACTGGGATGTTCCTAGGGATTGACATGGATTCCTTGGTCCTCCATACCTTCGATTCAACTCTTCATGGTTAGACAATTTTTATTATGCAACATGGACATTGTGGAAAATTCAGATTATACTGAATGGTTGTGATGGATTTTATACAATAGATTACATGACAACGTCATTATAGATATTTTGGAATGTTTTATAGATATCCACGGTGTGGGTATCAGATTACAGTGGATTGAATAAATTATATTACACCTATTTAGTTATGTTTTACCAATGATATTGTTTATTGGAGCCTGACTATGGTTTTCTGGAAGCCTTGTTTGGATGGAAAATAACACATATGCCATGGGAACTTTACTTTTCATACTAATATACCTATTGTATATATTTAACACAACTTAGCTTGTTATAAATAGTCATGATTTGTTATAGAAACCGTTGGTGGTGTCCTATGGAGTGTTATCTCACACCCTGTTCGGGCTATTGTTGAGTACCCGGATAGACTTAATGGATATTGGTAGGGACCATGGAAAGCGTCCACTGTCTGATGCTTGACATATTCTATGCTTAGAAGTAGGTGATCAGAGGACTAATTAAGGCTCTTGATGCTATCTAAATATAGTTTTTTTTGTATTTTTGCTATTTTGATACATGTATTGTAATGGATGCTTGTATACCTATTTTCCTACTCTATAGAGACATGTCATAACACATCATTTTGTATATGCGGTTAATTTTGGTATTTTTTATATATTTCTATCCTGTATGTTTATTTATATATGTATTTAATTCATATATTTTTTGGTATTTTAATGTCTTTATTTCGATATTTAATTGATTATTCTTTCCAATTTGTGATTAGTTTCATGGAAAATAAATGATGGAAAACTGGGGGTTTGATGGAAACCCTTATAGAATAATTCACTCTTCCACATAATAGAAAGTGTTTGAGACCAAGGGAAGCTAATAGGTGACTACTAGATGAAATAGTAATGATATAGGGCCTAGTTTTGCCTCCTTTAATCACCCAAAATTTTTCTCGTGTATCCATTCTGCTCATTCTCATCAAGTCTAGCATGACCAAGTAGTTTTCTTTATGTCGAGTGATGTGAATTTAGGGGGATTTGCTGTTAAGAATTATTTCTATTTTCTATTCCTGTATTAGATTGCTACAGCTTTGTTGATCATTTACAAGCGTCATTCTATTGATATTTCATGACAATTATATTGTGATTTGAGTAGGTTTATTTTATTACATCAATTAATTGGCCTATTCTATGTAGGACCACTATGAAATTAGGTTAGTTATATTTAAATATGGTTTTGGGTCACCTAGTTTTGTGATTGAACCTAGTAGATGACCATTCCAGAGTGGGAATCATAGGATTATAGCTATATACATAGACCAAGAAACCTTACTTACCCAATTTGGAAACAAAACCATAATAAATTCATTATTAAATGAATCCCTCACTCATGAACATGAAAATCACAAACCGTAAATGCCTTATTTCATGAATTCAAACTCAATAATTGCTTCCATATTTCTCTTTATGAAAATAATATAATAAATACAGTTTACTTTATTTTATTAATTTTCAATATATGAATCGTCCCTAAGGTTTTGACACTCATAATTTCAAATTATTACATTTTTAGTTAGGTTTTTTTAGTTTTATATATTATTAAATTTATTAGCCCCATAAGAAATTAACAAAAACCTACATGATTCCATTTGTCTACTTTATGGTTTATATTTAGATATTTAATTATATGTTTAGTACCACTAAGTTAAACTCTAATATGATGGAATAAACTCCTCTAATACACACCCTTGGCCCTCCCTGAAAGTCGACAACCTCTACCACATGGGGAGTTGCACTTGAGGCCATGTGACTGACCCCCTTGGGGCACTTTTTGTTATATCTAGGCCATGATGTTATAAACTGATATTAGAGGGTGTTTTGTTTTATGGATTTACTATTTTGAGATAATAGATAGTGGTTAAGAATGTTTTATAATTTGGTAATTAACTATTCTTAAGAGTACCTATCCCATGTATAGAGAAAATCCAAATTCCCATGGTTGGAAATTGTTGTCTTCTGGATTTTTCATATTAAAGATGATTTGATTACAAAATTGGGTGAAGAAATTTAATTGTGAAGTTATTACTGATTAAATTGAGGATATTTTTTACCATTTCATGATGAGATGTGGGAATGCATCTCATGTGTATTTTTAGGCACATGATAGGATTCACATGTCGTGAATTATGCCATTCCATATAGGATGAATATCTTGAGTTCTTGAATCCGTGATGTGTTCTTTGTATGATATATCTCTAGATTGATAAATTATTTTTACAGGGGAACTATGAAATATGATTTTTACATAGAGTGCATACCATAACCAAAATAATGTATTCCTGCTTAGGCTACAACAGACACCCTACATAGTCAACTGTGGAACATTGAGTCATGGACAATTGGTCACATGGACAAGAACATGTTATGATTTGGATTAAGTTGACTCCATACTTATGTTCATGAGGTGTATGATCCCTTATGGATTGAAAGTGGTGACCCATTTGGTTCAACCATTTTATAAGAATTGTGAATAAAATAAAAATTTAAATGATATTTGAATTGTGAAATAGAGAACTTAACCTAGGACTGAAATTTAGATTTGGTAGTAGTCAGTGTATCTAGTGATGTTTACATCTGTTTATTTTTTTACCCATACCTAGATTTAGGAGAAGGAAGTGGGGTGTGACTATTATAGGAATGTTTTCACCTACCCTACATTAAAAATTATGATCTTCCCATTATCAAACATTTTAATGTTGTGTGTTTGGAATTATAGAGACATGCCACTATCAAGACCTCCCGGTGTATGCCAGATGGGTGTTGAAGTCCATGCTTAGATGGTGGTGGGCCATGGGATACTAATAGATCCAAAAATACAGCCAGCTGTGGCACTAGTTATAGTAACATATATAGTTGTCGAGGCATAGTTCTGTGAGTATTTATGTGATTTATGAAGACCATTTAGGGAGCACTAAAACCTTTCTCTTTTATGGAAAAGCGGTTGTGTGTGTTCTCGAAGTATAAGTATGCCATATTTTTAGGGGAAATATTTCCTCATGATGTTGATTTATATATTGAGACTATTTTTTTGATCATCAAGAATCTAGAGACACCTCCTGATAGAATAGAGAAGATCGTGACATATATGGTTTGGGGAGAAGCTAATCACTGGTGGGATGTTTTGGATCAGGTTGATATGCTTTGAGATATGGTTTAGATGGGTTTCTAGTCCAGGTACTATGGTTAAAATTTCCACAATTATCTATGAGTATAGTGTTCCAATTAGTTAATGTGTTTGGAAAAGGGACGTATGACTATTATTGAATATCCAACATGCAATACATAGCTTCAACATTTTTCACAGATATATCTTATTAATGATCCCTTAAGGGAGAGACATTTTAAGGAAGGCCTCAGGCATACCATTTGATCGTGGGTCAACATATTTAGGTTGATGACTATAACTGAGATAGTGAACCAAGTGCTTATTACTGAGTGGATCTTAAGGGAATCTAGAGGTGTTGAGTAGGGAAGTTTAGTCTCTTGACCCATTGAATAAACTTCCAGTGGAAAGAAGTGTTGGAGTAGGTGGCCTAGAACAAACTACTCTGTACTTTATTCATTAATAAATGCCTTATCACATATTTATTGTTCTTCTACATGAAAATGAATGTGATAATGTCCTAAGGACAGCTGTTTCATTAATGGTTCATAGTGGATCCCTGTTATGATGAGAACCCAGAAGTGCCATAACACTATTCTTGAATATATGTTCTATGGCTAGATGATTTTATTTGAGGGACACAAATAATACAGGTTGTTAGGGGTGAGGACTCATAAAACTTTGAGGCACCTTTTCATGGTGTGCACCCTTGTTAATATCTAGGAGGATATTATGAGAACATGACCCGCCAGTAGGAAATCCACATTTCATAGTGTCGTTGGATGTTCCTATCTACGGACGTGTGTATTTTTCCTTATACATTAAAATTATTATTAATGGGTATTACAACTCGCGCACATAGATGTATTGACTGAAACTCTGACGACACACTGTTCAGAGCGAGGTATGATATGTTGGGTGCGTCAAAAGTAATACCACATTAATAGATAATGCGAGAATAGATTTTTCCCTTCTGTTCCATAATGGAAGTAGATATCCTAGGCCCTTTTATGGAATTGATATAGCCTAAATAAATCCATGTCCATGGTAAGGAATGTGCAAGTTCAATTCTAGAAAGTCAAAAAACGATAATTGAGCACGTGGGTTGATGAAACTAGCCTGCAACCCGCTTGATTCGAGATATCGTGACAAAGGGATTATATTACACAGTAAGCATTTGTATGAGGTGACATGTCACTGTGGCATTAAATTCTTTCTCTATGGGTGCCTTGGCGTGTTGGTAGATGCTAACCTTGGACTTTCGGCAGGCTCCACCTAATGCCACCGAGAAAGAGACCTAGAGGGTCAGACACTAAGTGTGTCCATGTATCTCAATTAAATATTAATTTAACAAGTTAAATAAAGATTATTCCCGACTGTGGTTTAATCATTATTTAAGGACGCCTGATCACATTTATTTTGACACTAGTTATTCGAGAGAATATATTATTTGTGAAATAATATATATATTAGCAAGTAATTCAGTTGAATTTATTTAATAAATAAATAGCCATTACTCAAGGTCTAATAAATGTGGAGGAGGAGATAAAGAAAAGTGGAAAATAAAAGTACACGTCGAGTATATTTAATATACACGTAGTGTAGTTTTATGGAAAACAATTACAAGGCGTGTAGTTTTTCTAGTCAGAATTTTGAGGAAATCATATCATTATTGTGATATTAATTATAATCAGCGTGGGCACATGTCAGGGAATTAATCCTTCGACTTGGGGGTTTTCAATAAGGATTAATGAAATAAATAAAACGCGTAACACATTTATTTATTATCATAACTCTATGACCTCAAACACGATTATAAATATCCTCACAACCCCAACACTTTTCAATCAATCGTTGTTTACCACAATTTTGGAGAATTCTTTAAAGGACAAATGAACTCCTTCCTCCAAGAACGCTCTCAAGAACGAGAGACCAAGGCGATCGAAGGTGGACATCACAAGAGAAGGTTCTTCTGTGCTATCACCCGCATATCCCTTCGGCGACGTCCGTAGATATGTGGCACATGTGTGGATCCCCGCTAGAGGAATCCTACACTTGGATTCTACGACGCAATGAAAGATCATAGGATCATGACCAGAGACATCAATGAAGAAATAATTCCACCAAGGTAATTCTTATAAATTAATTTAATTAATTATAACCAACATATGATGATCCTATCACTATGGTTCTGGGATTCCCTCTTAAGTTTTTTTTTCATTCTTTGTTCTATTTCGAAGATTCAGTATTTTAAATCGTGAAGGATCTCGGATTGAACGCTGCTTAACGTTAAAATTAAAGTTGGGAAAACCCACCAATGCGCTTCCACTATTCCTGAAACCAACAAGTGGTATCAGAGGGGTCATATCATTGATTATAATTATTTATTTTTTCATTGGTGATTTACGCATTAAATAATTTAGTGGTTTTCAATTCATATTTAATCGTTCTGGAGATATAAATCTTGAGATCTATTCCTCCTCCCTCATTTCTCGTTCACCTCATAGAAATGAATTTTTCTTTTAATTTTGATTAAAAAAAATAGTGGAACTCATATGGAGGAGCCAATCTTTTCTGGCCATACAACACCAGAATACATGGCATGTATTCGGAAGTACATGCAGTGTAGTCTAGGTTCAATGCATTTACTGATCCACCAAATCAGGCCTTGTATTGGAGTATACCTATGTCATTTATGATACCATGTGTTGAACAGGAAGAAGTGGAACACGGTTTCTGGATTACACGTTGTGTGGTCCAACTGAACATGGCGTGTAGTCCCTTTGGGTTCGGGTTGGACAGTGTACCCCGTACACAGCTTGCCTGGCTAGAAACCGTGTAACGTGGAAACTACACAGCGTGTGTCCCAAAGAACACGCCGTTTACTCTGAAAATTTACGAAGTACATTAACACACCATGTCCCCAGGCGTGTACTTCAGATGGACGGTGAAGAAAAGTACACGCCGTGTACTCACCCAAATTATGCAGATTTATTAAAATTTATTTTTATGTTATACAAACCCTTGAGACGTGTACCATGGTGTAGGCATAAAGCTGAGGCACAACACGTGATAGGTGTTTTATATATATGTATTTAATTTAACATCTGCATAATAAATGGGAATTCACTAGGTTGCCTCCAAGGTACAAGTTATGTAGAAGGATAATTTTAAATGAATTTATTTGTTTAAAATTATGATGGATGAGAATATAAAGGAAGTTCAAAAAATGGTTTATGATAAAAGGATTGATTAATTAAAGACAATTAATTGATTAGAGCGTAATTTATCATAAACAATAACGACAAAAGAATAGAATGATAGTTTTATTTATGAATAAATATCGTTGCATGTATGGATGATCATGATCTAGACCGAGACCTTTGTATATGAATGGTTTCTTTTAATTTATTTATTTAAATTAAATTTGTTGGCCTACGATCCATCTCCTCATTAATATGTAGGGCTTGTGCACCCAAGGATTCTTTTATTTAAAAACCCCTTTTTACCCCTCACCTGCCTATGAGATAAATGCATATGTAATGGATGGAGCTCCCAAGCTAGTGGAGGCGGCTCAAGTCAAGATCCATGGTGAAACCAATCCAATGAGATACAAAGGTGGACAGGTGGAAAGCTATAAACCCGATCCCAAAAGGTTCAAGGTGTTTCTCCCCTAGGTCTTGGGTTAGTTTATCAACCGCTAGATAAACTAACCAATAGAAAAAGTTCATGTTCATACCATTTATTTTATTTCTATCAGTTTCATGGTTTATTTATTATCGGTGTGCTGTCATGATCACACAATTAATGAATTAAACGAGCATGCAAGATGGAACTAAAATAAAACCGTCTTATAAGAAAATATTATCTTAGACATGGTTAATCACTTAAGTATATCCAACATAATATTAAAAATCATGTAATAAAAGATAATTAGTTGGAAAATTACGTATAATGATAAAATCCCTCAAAGAAATATTAAGTCGGTATAGCCTTCCATAATCTTGGTTAGAATCGATCCATAGTTCAAAGTGCATGACCAACCCTAGTTGGGGTGCTTTCAATTATCGAGGAATTATAATTCAAGGTTTTTGGTTGACTTGACTTGGTTCGCATTAAGGGTTGACTGCCAAAATAGGACTTAGTGTGACCAAGAGGCAAAAGTTGAGGAAATCTAATATAAAATGATTTCAGGATTGGGGAGTCCACTCAACGGATCAAGACGCTACGCGTTGATGGAGCAGAAATTTGGAATGCCTACCTAAAACCCTTCAAGTTTCTTGACCAACCCTATTTGGGGTAATACGAAGGGAAATATGGAACCTTTCCACTATAATATTCAGGCAACAGAATATTCCATAGTCAATGGTTAGGGCTATTGGATTTCGATAAAATAGTGGGAGACTAATAAGTATTAATTTATTTATATGTCTTAGTTTTGTAATAAAGTACTAAACCTTTGCTCATCTTAATTTGTGGAAAAAACAATAAAATGACTTCAAACATATAATGGAGAACCATACTTGAGAAGGAAACCCTTCTCACTGGCACCAATTTCCAAGAGTGGCAGAGGCGTTTACGCGTCATCCTTCGCCATGAAAGGAAATTGTATGTGCTGGAAGAGCCTATTCCAGTTGCGCCTGGGAAAGAGGCCAATGATGAGGAATTATCTCTCTCTATGAAACACATTGATGATTCAACAAATATATAGTGTTTCATGCTATCATCCATTTCCAATGACCTCTTAAAGCAACATGAAAACATGGATGTGTATAGCTTGAAGTCTCACCTTAAGGATCTCTACCATGAGAAGGTGAGACAAGAGAGATATGAGATCTCCAATGCTTTGTTTACAACTATGATTGGAGAGTCTACACCAGCTGGGCCTCATGTAGTCAATCTTATTGACTACATTGAATGCCTGGACTTCTTAGGGATTAAATCCCCAGATGAGTTGCGAACAGATCTCATCCTATCATCACTGCCCAAGACCTTCTCTAGCTTCATTGTCAATTATAACATGAGCGGCAATGAGAAGATTCTAATGGATCTTATGACCTTGATTCTCAAGGTAGACAAGGACATGGGGCATTAAAAACTCATAGTCCTTATGGTGAACAAGGAAAGGAAGGACAAGGCAAAGGGGCCAATGACATATAAACGATCTGAAGCCCCCGAGCATCGTCCCTCCAAAAAGGGGAAGATCCAGAGGCAGGGCAAGGAACGAGAGGTGGTTTGTTTTTCATGTGGCAAGTAGGGACACTAGAAGAGGAACTGCACCCAGAAGCATGGGGGTGCTAAAGGTGCCTTCGTTATCGAGTGTAATCTTTCCATTTCTACACCTTGGGTATTAGATACAGATTGTGGGGCTCACATCTATATTCAAATGCTGGAACCAATTAGATTTTGAAAGATTTCCAGAGGAGAGGTGGATCTTTGAGCTACCAATGTCACAAGGTTGGATGCGTTGGCTATTGGTGATTAACTCCTCTCATTGCCGACTAGAATGATTTTGGTTTTACATAACTGTTATTATGTGCCTATTGTTACCAAGAACATAATTTTTGTATCTTGTTTGGATATGGATAAATTTATTTTCATGTTTGGAAATAATGGTTGTCTCTTTTATAAGAACAACATATGTTATGGTATGGAACATTTAAATAGTGGTTTGTATGTATTAAATTACAAAAACCAAGTGTTGGTAATCGATAACGAAACAAAATCACATGACTCATACATCACTCAGTTGTGGCACCACTGTCTTGGTCATGTAAACGAGAAGCACTTGAAAAAGCTCTGACAAGATGACTATTTAGACTCTATTGAGATAAAACCACTTTATAGATGTCACTCTTTTTTACAAGGAAAAATGAACAAGCCGCCTTTTGGTGGATAAGGTGAAAGGGCCATAGAGCTTCTAGGATTGGTACACACGGATTTGTGTAGACCATTTCTAGTAGAAGCTAGAGGTGGATATTCTTACTTCATTACTTTTACTGATGATTTGAGTAGATTTGGCTATGTCTACTTAATGAGGTATAAGTCATAGGCCTTAGAGAAATTTAAGGAATTCAAGAATGAAGTAGAGAGTCAGCTTGGTATGAAGATAAAGAATCTTCGATCAGATCAAGGTGGAGTTTATCTGAACCAAGAGTTCATTGATCTTCTATGGGAGTCGGGGATTCTATCTCAGCTCACTCCTCCTTATACACCATAGTGGAATGATGTTATAGAAAGGATGAACCGCAACTTGTTAGACATGGTGAGGTCGATGATGAGTCATGTGAATCTTCCATTATCCTTTTGGGGATATGAATTACAAACTGCAGCATACACAATAAACTGAGTACCAACTATGGGAGAAAATGGAATTCCATCCTATTTATGGAATGGAAGGAAACACACTTTGTTGTACACACGTGTATGGGGATGAAAGGTGTTTGTTATGGCCTTCTCAGGCAACAAACTAGCACCCCGAGGCATAAGGGGTATCTTTATAGGATATCCCAAGGAAACGAAAGGATATTACCCATATAACCCTTCAGAAAAGAAAGTGACTCTCGCCAGACAAGATGTATTTCTTGAGAGGGAGCACATCCTCAAGAAGGATAGTGGGAGCATGATTGACTTCAACGAAGTTGAGGCTCAAGATACACAGGAGTTGGTACAGGAAAAAGTTCCACAGGTTCCCGTGGAAGAGGTTCCAGAAACACAAGTACTGTGTAGGAGCTCAAGAGAGGTAAGGGAACAAGAGAGATTTGGTTTCCTCGTCACCGAGGATGGTGAATTATTATTGTTGGATAATGATGAACCTATCTCCTACACAGAATCAGTAGAAAGCTCAAAATCTGCAAGATGGCTAGAGGCTATGAATTCTGAGTTGGATTCCATGTATCAGAACCATGTCTGGGTTCTGGTCGATGAGCCAGTTGATGTAAAACCTGTTGGATGCAAATGGGTATTCAAGAGAAATCTATACATGGAAGGTCAAGTTAGCACCTATAAAGAAAGGCTATTGGCTAAAGGGTTCAAACAACATTAATGAATTGACTATGATGAAACCTTCTCACCGGTTTCCATGTTTAAATCTATAAGAATCATACTTTCCGTAGCATCTTACCATGACTATGAGGTTTGGCAGATGGATGTCAAAACATCATTCCTTAATGGGAACCTTCAAGAAGATGTCTATATGACACAACCAGATGGTTTTGTGACACCAGGTGAAGCCAAACAGGTTTGCAAGTTGCAGAAATCCATTCATGGATTAAAGAAAGCATCCAGGTCATGGAATATTCGATTTGATGAATCCATAAAGGAGTTTGGGTTCATTAAAAACGAATGTGAGCCATGCGTTTATAAAAAGTTTAATGGGAATGTGATCGTTATCCTAGTAGTATATGTTGATGACAAATTTCTTATTGGAAATGATGTACCGGTCTTACAGTAAGTTAAGGACTGGTTGAACAAGTGTTTCTCCATGAAGGAATTGGATGAAGCAACCTACATTCTAGGGATCAATATCATTCATGATAGATCTAAGAGGCTGCTTGGACTATGTCAGAGTACATACATTGACCATATACTAAAGAGATTTAGTATGGAACAATCTAGGAAGGGATTGGTTCCAATGTCACATGGCCTACATCTTTCTAAGAAAATGTGTCCTCAGACACAAAAAAAGAAAGATAGAATGAGTAAGATACCATACGCTTCAGCTATAGGATCTATCATGTATGACATGTTATGTATCAGACTTGATGTTGCCTATGCACTGATCATGGTAAGAATATATCAAGCAGATCTAAGAGAACAGCATTGTACTGCTATTAAGACTATCCTTAAGTATCTAAGAAGAACTAAGGAGATGTTCCTGGTGTATAGAGTAGACGAGGATCTTGTCATCAGAGGGCATGCTGATGCTGGTTTTCAATCATATTAGGATGATCTGAAGTCGCAATCTGGATATGTTTTCTGTCTCAATGGAGGAGCTATGAGCTGGAAGAGTTCAATGCAGCCAGTTGTTGCCGATTCTACAGTGGTGTCAGAATATATAGCAGCATATGATGTAGCCAAGGAATCCGTATGGATTCGAAACATTGTCCAGGAGCTTGATGTGGTGCCTAGCAGTAAAGATCCCATTACATTGTTTTGTGATAATATTGCAGTAGTGGTTCTTGCAAAATAACCAATGTCACATCAATAGACAAAGCACATACTCCGGAAGTATCACCTCTTGAGGTATTTATATCAAAGGGGTGAAGTTGAGATGAGTAGAGTGTCCATGGAAGAGAATGTGGTGGACCCCATTACTAAATTCATATGTCAACAGAAGCATGAATATCATGTTAGAGCTAGCAGGTTAACGTTTATTAACAGTTGTATTTAGTCCAAGTGGGAGTCTGTTGGAGTTAGTGGCCTAGAACCAACTACTATATACTTTATTCATTAATAATTGTCTTATCACATATTGATTGTTCTGTTGCATGACAATGCATGTGATAATGTCCTAAGGACAACTGTTGCATTAATGGGTCATAACGGCTCCCTGCTATGATGAGAACCCGGAAGTGCCATAACACTGTTCTTGAATATATGTCCTATGGATGGATGATTTTATTTGAGGAAAAGAATTAATACAGGTCATTAGGGGCGAGGACTCATAATACTTTGAGGCACCTTCTCATGTTTTGTGCCCTTGGTAATATCGAGGAGGATATTATGAGAATGAGACCCGCCAGTAGGAAATCCACATTTCATAGTGTCATTGGATGTTCCTATTTACAGACGTGTGTATTGGTCCTTAGACTTTAAGATTATTATTAATGGGTATTACAACTCGTGCACTTAGATGTATTGATGAAAAATGTGACGACACACTGTTCGCAGTGAGGTAGGATATGTTGGGTTTGTCACGAGTAATACTGCATTAATAGATAATGCGAGAAAGGATTTGTCCCTTCTGTTCCATAATGGAAGTATATATCTCAGGACCTTTGATGGAATTGATATAGCCTAAATGAATCCTTGGCCATGGTAAGGAATGGGCATGTTCAATTCCGGAATGTCAAAAAAAGAATAATTGAGTACGTGGGTTGATGACACTAGCCTGCAACCTGCTTGATTCGAGATATCATGACAATGGGATTATATTACATAGTAAGCATTTGTATGAGGTGACACATCATTGTGGCGTCAACTTCTTTCTCTATGGGTTCCTTGGTGTGTTTTTAGACGCTAACCTTGTACTTTAGGTAGGCTCCACCTAATACCACTGAGAAAGAGGCCTAGAGGGTCACACACTAAGTGTGTCCATGTATCTCAGTTAAATATTAATTAAACAAGTTAAATAAAGATTATTCCCGACTGCGGTTTAATAATTATTTAAGGATTCCTGATCACATTTTTTTCGACACTAGTAATTCGAGAGAATATATTGTGGGTGAAATAATATATTTATTAGCGAGTAATGCAGTTACATTTATTTAAGAAATAAATAGCCATTACTCAAGGTCTAATAAATTTGGAGGAGGAGATAAAGAAAAGTGGAAAATAAAAGTACACGGCCTGTATATTTAATATACACGCAGTGTAGTTTTATGGAAAAAAATTACACGATGTGTAGTTTTTCTAGTCGGAATTTGGAGGAAATGATATCATTATTGTGATATTAATTATAATCAGCATGGGCGAATGTCAATGAATTAATCATTTGACATGGGGGTTTTTAATAAGGGTTAATGAAATAAATAAAACGTGTAATGAATTTATTTATTGTCATAAATCTATGACATCAATCAAGATTATAAATATCCTCACAACCCCAACACTTTTCAATCAATCATTGTGCACAACAATTCTGGAGAATTATTTCAAGGCCAAAAGAACTCCTTCCTCCAAGAATGCTCTCAAGACCGAGAGACCAAGGCGATCAATGGCAGACATCGCAAGCGAAGGTTCTTCCGCGCTAGCACCCAGAGATCCCTTCGACGACTTCTGGAGATACATGGAACACGTGTGCATCACCTCTAGAGGAATCCTACACTTGTATTCTACGATGCAATGATGGATCACATGATCGTGATCGAAGACATAAATGAAGAAAGAATTCCACCAAGGTAATTCTTGTGAATTAATTAAATTAATTACAACCAACATATGATGATCCTATCTCTATGGTTATGGGATTCCTTCTTAATTTTTTTTTTCATTATTCGTTCTATTCTGAAGATTCAGCATTTTAAATCGTGATGGATCTCAGATTGAACGTTGCTTAACTTTAAAATTAAAGTTGGGAAAACCCATAAATGCACTTCTACAATGCTCAGAACCTGCATGAAGCACCATTTTGAGGCTTCCTATGAGGTGAGTACTAGACATGATGGTTGTGATAGTAAATCTATTTTGTATCATCAATGCGAAAGAAGAGGACATATGAGGAATCTTTATGATAGATACCGTGTCTAGTGCTGAACGTGCAGTAGGATGGGCCGTGTACAATGTTTTTATAGGACCTTATGTCCAATAGTTAGTGGAAGTGGAACAACTTCGACTCTAGGTTTTTGATAAAGATTCACAGATCCATGTCAGGATAGGTGATGGAGAAGTATCAGTTGGTGAGGATAAGTTGGTGGTCATGGATAAGGAATCAATGCAACGATTATACCTAGAAATTATAGTGGGCCTGCTCAAGGTAGTGAGGTTGTTTCATAGGGCCACAATTTATGACATATATATTCTGTATAGCCTACAACTAAGGAGTAGAGATTCATTCTATCTATGGTGTGTGGTTTGATCTTAGTACCTTTTACTCTTGTAAGTTATCTTTTCGATATATTGGATTCTCATGGTTTTATATGTGAAACTCTGGTGGAGAGCCCTAGGATCATGGATTTGCTTTTTATGGAATTATGACATTGTATACTCCATTGAGGATTATAATTAAGGGTGTATGCCAGTGTAGGGAGTTACACCATAAAATTGGTGGGAGTCACTTCATATGAGATCAATTTTTTCCTCAAGATGACCAGGTTTGATGTTAAACTCAGTATAGACTGGTTAGTTTATTACGGAGAACATGTTTATTAGTATTTCTGGAGGGTGACATTCACATCACAAGAAAATGATGTTTTTATTCACACGGGTGAATGGGATGTATAGGAAAGATGAGATGGACTAAATTATCATGGTATGGGTAGTATGATAAACATGATTGATATTTTCTATATGGATGAATAATGATCACATCGGACAAATTTCCCTCTCATGGTTTATTGTTTTGGGGATGTTTTCCTGGAATACATTCCTATTTTACCTCCTGAGAGGGTGTCAGAGTTCTCTATCAAGATAGTTCTATGAGATTCAATATTATCTATTACTCCTTACAGGATGGATACTACATAGTTACGTGATATCAAGAGGTATCTAGAGGACTTGGAGGCAAAGGGGTTTACATGACCCAATAATTCTCTATGGGTTTTATTATTCTTTTTTGGAGAAAAATCATACAATACCCTCAGGATATGGGTGGGTTACTGAAAATTGAACATGTTGATAGATAAAAACTAGTATTTTTAGACATAGATAGATTACCATTTTGATTAATTATAGGGATATCTAGGGTTCCCAAAAATTTATTTGATATCTGGGTATCATCAGGTGCATGTTCAACCTATAAACATAAATCATAAAACTTTTTGTAACAGGTATAGACTATACAAGTATCTATTTATTCTGTTCAGTCTCACAAATTTGCCAACATTTTTCAAAGTTCTAATTAACTGAGTTTTATATCCTTATCTAGAATCATTTTTGGTGGTATTCATGGATAATATCTTGGTGTATTCGTATAATCGACACAACCGTGCCAAAAATCATGAGATCATTTTGGATAAACTGAGAGGGAATAAGTTATATGATAAGTTCAAAATTTTATGGTTCTATATGGATAAAATTCACCTAATGGGTCATATTATATCAATGAAAGGACTATAATTTGACCAAGAGAAGCTGAGAGGTGTATTTTCCTTGGAACACCCCAAGAACATATTTGAAATACAATGTTTCTGGAGGAAAGTTGGATATTATGGTAATTTCATACAAGGATGATCATTCTTAACAAAACCTATTACATACTTGAATAAGAAGAATGTAATTTTTTTATGGTCCGATAACCATGAGATATACATTATAGGGATTAAAGAGATACTAACTTTAATGTCATCCCTGATTAAACCCAAGTTGGGAAGGAGTAACATTTTGTATTGTGATGTATCACTTATCGAGCTAGGATCACTTCTATTGTTGGGGGGGGGGATTCCTAGTGTATGGGTATCATCATCTACGGCCACATGATAGGAATTACCTAATTCACTATCTGGAGCTTGTTTCAATTGTTCATGTAATACGTTGTTAGAGTCACAATTTATTGGGGGAGCCTTTTATGGTGTATACAGACTAAAAAAGCATCAATTAAAGAGTTACATAGTGTGATATGAATCTAAGGTAGTGAATGTGGGTTGAGTACCTAAAGTATTTTGACTTTGAACATAGCTGTACACCTAGAATGAGAAATGTAGTGGCTGATGCACTGAGAAGGAGGACTGAAATATATACAATTTAGGAGGCCAATAGTGAGTCGAAGCTTATGGACCTATTTTCTAAAATGGAGTTGGAGGTGAAAGTTGGTCTGGGAAAGACCTTTCTTTTGACCTTAGAACTAAAATACACTATTCTCAATAGAGTGAGGATGAGACATTTATCTGATGCTAAGGGCCTAGTCATATAGGAGAATGTGGAATGTGATGACCCACCTTCACATTTGACTATGGGTGAGGATGAAATTCTACATATTCATGTTTTTTTGGGTTCTAGTAGACATACACAAGGAGATGATGATGGAATGTTATGCCTTATCTTGGAAATTTCATCCCGTCATTACCAAGATGTAATGTGATTTAATCACTGGTATTGGTGGTTGAGGAATGAATGAAGAGTAGAAGATTTTAAACAAGTTGTTCCACATGTTAGTAGGTGAAGGTGGAACATCTTTGATAAACTATTATTTACAATAGTTTCCAATTCTTGAGTGGAAATGGGGAGATTTTGTGATGGATTTCTTGACAGGTATTTTGAGGCCTCCACGAGGTAGTGATACTATTTGTGTTATTATGAGTATGCTCACAAAGGTCCCTTATTTCCTATTGATCATGGATAACATATTAGTGGATGATCTTGAGAGGTTCTATATCCATGATATAGTTATAATTCATGGGGTTCCTCAAACCATTTTATTAGATAGGTACATCCAATTTATGTCTTGTTTTTTTAAGTGTTTTCAAATGGTGTTTGGTACATAGGTGCATCTGAGAAAAACATTCTACCCTAAAACTAATGGCCAGTAAAAGTGCATGACGCAGGTGCTTGAGGACTTGCTGAGAACATGCATCCTATATTTTGGTGGATATTGGTAGAGGATTATTTCCCAAGTTGAGTTTTCCTAAAAAATAGCTATTAGGAAACAATATAGATTGTACATTATGTGGTTTTGTGTGGTAGGCCATGGTGATCACACGTGTGATGGTTAGAGGCAGGTGGGGCAGTGTTGCAAGGACCTAAAATCCTTCTGGAGACTTCAGAGTTGGTCCAATTGATTCACAAATGGATTTATACTACACAATATAGGTATAAATATTACATTGATCACCATCGAAAACCTCTAGATTTTGTGGTTGGGGATTCAGTATTTTTTGCATATAACACCAAGGATGGGACACAGATGGATTAAGAGGTTGGGTGAGCTTTCAATATAATATGTTAGGTCATTAAAAATTATATATAATATTGGGAAGGTATCATATCAATTGTATTTAACTCATAGTTACCAATCCATACACATCATCTTCTATGTATATCAGCTATGTTGTTATCAATCAGACCCATCTCAAGCTCTACAGTCGGATAAGGTGGATCTATAAGTATATGTGTCTTTCAAGGAGCATACTATTTATATCATTGGAAAGAGCATGAAGGTTCTACGAGACTATTTCATTCATCTAGAATGAGTTCTATGGTTTCATGGCTATTTAGTGGAAGATACTTGGGAGTGGGAGGGTAACATACCTACTCATAGGTCAGAATTATACTCAAATGATTCTTGAATACCCTTTGTAGGGAAATTTGATGATAACTTATTTGAAGGGGGAAGATTATAAGATATTGACTTTTCCTATGAGTTAATAATCTTTTTTTCTATAAAACCCCTTGGTTTTGACAAAATGTGAGTAAATAATGAGATCATGGGAGTTTTGGGGGTATATAAGGATAGTTCAGAGACTGAAGACTAAATTTTTGAGAAAAATAGATGGGTTACAGGGTTAGAGGAAATTGTGCGACATAATATACACTATTTAAGGAAGCCATGTAGGGCTATATAGAGTGATATAGGAGGATGAACGGTTTGAGGAAACCATGAAGCCCATGGGGCACACCCATGCAGGTAGCTCTATAGTTTTTAGCAAAGGCATACAACATAGTTTTATGAAGGTTAGTAAAACCAAGTGCATGAACTTTGTGGGGACCCCCTTGACATAGTGAAGGGTGTAAAGTTGGTGCATGATTTTTCTATCCATGTGACCAAACCTCACAACCAAGATTTTTTAGGTGATTTTAATGTTTTTCTCTCTTTTAATTTTTAATCAAACCCTCTTATTTTTCATTCCAGATGACATGAATCATGTTGGAAGCTCCCTTTAATGTCAAATCATAGGCTTGGAACCCATTTCTCCATCTAGACATATATTAGGACACTTTTTATCTCGTTGGATTTGTGTTGGTGAGTTTTTTGATCATATTGTGCCGTAATTTGTTTGATTTCATACCGACTAAGTTATTTTGGTGCAAATAATATCCCCTATTTCATATATATTTTTTGTATTCTTTGTCTCTCTCTAGATCTGGAATGAATCTGAGATAGATAATAGATAAGTTCTTTACTAAGGACCTATGGTAAGTGATCTATACCTTTTACCCGGGGTTTGGTGTTTTATAAGCATAGTTTGATTTATGCTGTATGTGAAAGTTTTTGAAAGGGCATCTATAATTATTTAAATGATTTAATTGGATGAACTGAAACCTGTTTAGTTTTCCACTAGTACGTTTGATATTTTTAGAGGTTTTTTCCAAAACATTGGCCACCAATGGGGTTCTTCTTTGTATATTTTCTTTTTTATACCACCCATGGGGGGTGTGTGAACTCTCCTAGTTAGAGGGATCCCTTTTAATACGAAATGGGAATTGAATTGTGGTGTAGGAGAGATTTTATTCTTCCTTTACCATGTGATGACATGATTGAGAATTTTAAACTATTTAAACGGGAATTGTTTTATGATTTGGATGAACTCATGAAATGTGAATAATTTTAAAATGGTAAATGGAGGAGATGATGATTTGATTATAGAAGTGGATTCCTTAGATGAGATCCTTATACCATAATTACATAGGATTACCTGAAAATTTATACTCCATGGGTCTTTATTATGGTAATCGATTCCTAGGACCTGTTTACTCCTTGGATCCTAATTTTATGGAATTATTAGGGCCTTGATACCCCTTGGATCCATCATACTTGGGCTCATATTGGAAATGGTCTATTGAAATTCTCCTTGGGCTCCACCGAAGTCGTTACCGAGTTTCCAAAGATATAATAATGGGACTTGATGGAGATGTCTTGGCTTTATATACCTTGGATTTGTACCTTCATGGTCTGAAAATGTTTATTACAGGACAAGGACGTTGTGGAAACTTCTGATTATACCACATATTCATGATGGAAGTTATACACAGGAATACATGGAAAGGCTATTGTGGATATTTTGGAATGGTTTTATAATAACCCTGGTATAGGTATTAGATTATAGTAGATTGAATGGACTGTATAACATCTGTTTTGTAATGTTTTTACCACAAACCATGTTTATGGCAGCCTAAATGTTGTTTGTAGGGAGCATTTTTTGTGTGGTAAATATCATATATGCCTTAGTTACTTTATGTTCTATATAAATTTACCTATTTTATATATTTTTTACTTCTTAACATGTGATACGTAGAATGGATCTTCTAGACACTATTGGTGGTGGCCTACTAAGTGTTATCTCACACCATGTTGAAGACATCATTGGGTACCCAAAAAGACTTCATGGATCCATTTAGGCATCGAGGGAAGTGCCCAGTATACGATGTTAGACTTGTTTTAGAATTAGGAGAAAGAAAGAACATGATTGATCTAGGCTCGTGACTCTATCTGGAGATAGTTATTTTTGGTCTTTTTGGTATTTTAATACATGTATTATACTGGATGCTTGTATACCTGTTTTTCTTCTTTGTATAGACGTGTCATGACACATTATTCTATATCTGAGATTACTTTTGGCATTGTTTATATAGTCTGGTGATGGATGTTTATATTATATTTGGTGGATTTACTACTTCCACTATTGGATGATATATTTTTAACCACTGAGTTACACTCTGACATAAGGGCATAGTATTGACACATACACACCCAAGGACCTTATTGCTAGTCAGTTAACTCTGGCACATAGGGAGTCACACGTGATGTCATGTGACCCACCAGATCGAGGAACCGTTTAGTGGCATCTGGGTCAGAACATTACAATTTACAAATAATTTTTTACCATTATTAATAAATATAGAATCTTGAATGAATGAATGCTAAAAATGAGTGAAATAGAATAATTTAAAATGAGTAAACTTTAAAAATATAAAAAAATTAAAATGTTTTTTTATTATATAAATTATTAAAAAAATTAAATATGGATATATATTGAAAAGAAAATGAATACATAGTGAAAATATTAAAACAACGAAAATAAATTTGTATTAATAAATATATTAAAATGATTAAATTCCAAAAAAATAAAAAATAAAAAATAATAAAAAAGAATAAATAATACTGACTAAAATAATATTAAAAAGGAATAAATAAATTACTAATTAAAAAAATAATGTATTAAATATATTATGTTACTAAATTAAATTCTAAAATGAATATTAGAGTTTGAAAAAATTACATAAACATTAGGTGTATGTTTTTTTGAATAGGTTGATAGTAAATCCCTCTTTATTAAACATTTAAAAGAGTAATACTCTTTTAAAAACTTGGGGAAATAGGAGGAAATCCATTAGAAAAACAGAGGAAAGAATTACAAATACAAGCATTGCCCGAAAAACTTACTGGTTCCGAGGATCCAAAAGGAAGAAAACATCAAGATGAACATCATAAAAAGACTGATCACCCCCTCAAATAGTGAAATTATATAATATGTAACATATATTATTAATATAAATAATAATAAAAATGAATAAATTTAAAAAATTAATAACTATTATTAACTATGCAGATAATTCCAAAAACTGAATATTTAAATATGTTAAAATAGAAATGAATACATATTAATTATATAAATTACAAACCTATTAAAAAATTAAATTTTAATGAATAAACATGTATAAATAAATATTAAAAATGGATAATTAAAAACATATTGAACGATGAAAAATAAAAAATGAATAAATTATATAAATATTACAAAACAATTAAGATTAAAAATGAATAAATAATATTAAAAATGAATAAATTTGAAAAAATATTAAAAATTAATAAATAATATATGTTGAATAAAATTATAATAATTGATAAAATTTACCAATTTGAAACATATTATAAATTAAATATATTATGTTAATAAAAATAATTCTAAAATAAATATTAAAAATTGAATAAATTATAGAAATATTATGTGAGTGAGTTTTATATAAAAAATACATTAATTACATATATGTATGTGTGAAATCAATGTAACATATGTTTGATGTATGTTGAATTGAAAAATGAAACTACATTAAATTTAATGTTCATCACTTGATACAATTAGCCAATATTTTTAATTACTATTAATTTCTAATTATAGATCATTTTCACTAAATATATGACTTATTTAATGTAACCATAAATACATTTTATTATATAAATCATATTTTAGGATGTATTATATATATTGATATATATATATATATAGAAATATATAGAAATATATTACTATATTAAAAATATTAAAAATATTAATTAATAATTATGTATAAAAATCATTAAAAATTAATAAGATATTAATATGTTTTTAATTGTTACATTTTATTCATTTTATATATTTATATTTTATATATATTATTTATTACCATTTATAACTAATATATATATATATATATTTAATTTTTTCATTTTTATTAATAACTATTTCATTAATAAATTTTCTTATAGTTTTTTAATTGATTCAATATCACTTTTATTGTTTAATTATTACAATTTATTAATTTTATCTATTTATATTTAATATATAATATTACTTAATACTTATAATATATATATATATATATATATTAAATTCATCCATTTTAATAATAATAACTTAGTTGATAAATTATTAATTATTAATTTTTTTTTAAAAATATTTTTTTAATTATTTTATTTTATTTATTTTATTTATAAATATTTAATATATATTATCCATTATTATTTATAATTTATATATTTATTAAGTTTATTAATAATTATTTAATTAGTAAATTTATTTAATATTTTTTTGCTTTTTCATTTTTATTTCGTTAATATTAAATTATATCATTTTTAAAAAAATATTTTTAAGACCATTATTTTTATATTTGTTTATGTAAAAGATAGGGGCTATGACCTGCATGTGGTCGGGCCGTTTATAGGCCCTGATGGGGGAGGAGGGGTCATTTAGGAGCCGATATTTTGTATGTGGGTGGCCTGAAGCCTGCGAGAATCATTGGGTGGGTCAAGGCCCATGAAAGCTCATGTTTGTAGGACCGGGTTCATATTGATGTTTGTGGAGAGTGTATGTCGAAGCCTATCCCTATAGTAGGCTTATTATGTTGGGATTCATCATAATTATAGATAAAGCTGTAGCCGAACAACTGCTATTTTGATGTGGGACATGCACATGTGATCAAGACCTTTATCAGTGCTAGAATATTTGTAACCAAAGGTTACCCTTTAGTGTAATTATAAATATATTGTTGACAAATGTAACCTTTATTAGTGCTAAAAAATCACTGATATGGGTAACCCTTTATCAATGCTACATAATTGCTAAAAAGTGTACCTTTGATCATCACTTTTTTAGAACCGATAAAAGGTATACTTTATCACTGCGTTTTTAGTGCTGATAAAGGTTGAAAATATATATTGTTCATTTCTATTAGTGCTGCTCTAGGGGCATAAAATATTTGGCTCTACCTTGCCTCAACATATCAGGATATAGGTAATTATATAAGGTCATTAAAAATTCTAACAAACCATTTCTTGATAATGATCTGCCTAAGTAATAACTTCCCACCATCATTTGGAAGAATCTTTTAACATATATGTAGCAAGCTTCTCTCTCCTCTCAAGAGGTGTATCAGGATTCTCAAAAGTAAATAGCATGGACTCCAACCATGATTCTATAGCCTATGAACCGCCATCCCCCAGACACGTGGGAAGTTGTTACTACTGATTTTTCTACATCAACTCTGCTATTGTAAGGGCAGGTCAAGGGGCACCCTATATAGAATTCATGATTGTTAAGAATAACTCTTGAAAGTTGGATTCAGTGGCCTAGTTTGGTATAATAGGAGGTTCCTCATGTGACACTACTAGTGGAAGTGTTGTTGGATTAGGACTCACCACATATGAAGTATAGTCATCACCACCTTCCTGGAACATGGATCAAGGATGTTGTCGTAGAATAACTCTAAAAATTATAAGTTCATTCCTGAACATTGGTTTAATAATGATAAATAGCATAAAAATAAGTGTAGGGAAGGTACAAGAATTCCCATATAATAGTCCCACCCCTATGTTCACTCAAAAATCTTGGATTGGGAAATGTAAAGGACAAAGAAGAATTTCTAGGGATACCACCTACTTCCCACTAATAAGGCCATGTTTGGGTCATGTTATCTGTTTCATACCAGGTATTTTGGTATAAAATGTTTCAATTGAACATTTTAATAGAAAACACCCTTTATGTTGAAATTGGAATCTCCATTTAATGATAATTGTTTCATTTAATTTTTTAATAACCATCCATTGATACTCAATTATGTTTATAATGGTCTAATTAGACACGTAACCATTCCCATGTTATAATGTACTATGATTTATAAGTATCAATTTTCATGTCAAGTAACTGTGACTAGGTCTTTACCTTTGGTCTCATAATATAAAAATTTCATCACAATGGTTTGATTACATGGGTTACCCTTCCTAACTTTAAAGTCCCATACACTTCATAAATTTTTATTTTCAACATTTTAATCACAACCAATAATGTTTTATCCCATTCAACCCATGTCTCATGGCTCCAACATGTCATAATTGGTTAATTAAGGTGCCACCTTCAGTTTATATAGGAAAAAACCATTTAGGTTGATGTAGAATCTGTAATAAAAAGCCTCATATCATAATTATTGAAAATAAATCTATTAAAGTGTCATAATATCATTAATGTGGAAATAGTCACATAATCATGGTATATGGAAAAACATGGTACAGAGTCATGAATTCAAGTAATTCAATATATATACCATGATATATGCATGGAATTCTAGTCCATAAGTTCCTATAATGATGCATGAAACAATACCTCATTTCCTCATCAGTCCAAGAATAAAATAAAACCCATCACAACAACAACAATAATAATTCCCAAAATAATATGTGTCAACCAATAGAGAAATCCATAATACTCTCATAGGTATAATCTAGAAAAGAAATATCCCATACTAGGTAATTTGGATTTTACTTTTTTATGCGTGTTTTCTTGTCCTAAGAATAGTCTCATCACAAAATTCTGACACATTTCTAGCCACCTATCTAATAAACCAAATAGTAGGGAAAAGGGAAAGAAATTCTCTGATACCACTTTGTGACATCTTGTCCAGAATCACTTGATAATAATAGCTAAATCAGTGGCCACATGGTGTCAAGTGCGCCTGCTCATATGCCAAATGTTGCTGAATAGAATAAATGTTATGTTATAGTATGATGGGGATACTCTACCCTCATGATCATAGTGGGTCAGAGAAAGTTAATAATTGAAATAAATAATGAAATCATAATAAATAAACAATAGAAAAATAGTAAATTATCCAGATATTATAAATAAACTGGTAGAAACCATACCCAATATCATATAAAAAGTAATTTCATGACTATATACTATATAAAATAAGAAAATACTTGGGATACAAAGAAGAAGGAATATACAACATGATAAAAAATAACAAAAGATAAAAACCTATTTCTAATATCATTTTCAGAATAAGATCAATCCTCTACTCCCATACTCTATCCAAGTATAGAGAAATCTGCTGTCCAAGGATAGACTGTTCCCATTATCCATACCTGAAATCAGGAAATCCTTCTGAGTACCGATCAGTTGCCTAAAAAGTGTGTGATATAAACTCAGTAGGAGACCAAAAACAGTGTCTAATGCTTTCTAGCTCGTGTGTATATAATGAAGCAGTGTATAGTTAATAATGGAATCAATATATTAAGTATATAATACCAATGTCAGACTACGTTCCCATTGGGACACTTGACCAATACAACTTTCATTGGCGTACGTCAGAATGTCTCCGATTTTTTAAAAATTATTATTTAATTTTCTTAAATGTCTTGGGACCCAACTCATATTCAAGCCATCCACCGTTGATTATATTTAGTGTAATGGATTAACATGTTCCATTCCATTTCATGTGAAAAAGGAAATATAAAAAGTAATTCATTTAGATAAAGATCTGAAGAAATCCAAGTATATTTTTAGACTTGGAAGACATGTCACATAAATTAATTTAACAATAAATTTATTGGCTACATGATCCCATCCTAGTCATTCTATACGAGGAACCCGGATATCACACCAAATGTACTATAAAAACATCATAATACAATCCCATAAATGAAATTGCCCATAGGATCCTATGTATAAATCAAGAAATTATATAAAGAAATTTCTGTTGGATTCAGTTTTTTACAAATAGTCCCAACAGTTCCAGTGTCATAAATACCCCAAGATCGCCTCTAATAGGCGAGGGGCTGATGAACAATGCCAAGTAGGAATATCACACATGTGGTAGGCCTTAGCATAATGTACCAATACACATACACACAACTCCAAACTTATAAAATGCTCAAATGAGAAATAACTGATAGACCTACATGCATATATATAAAATCCCTCTATTAAAGTATGATAACAAGTACGGAAAATAAAAAGGGTCAAACACAAGCCCTCCACAAAAAAATTAAAACAAGTCCAACCTGTAAAGTTGGTGAAGCCTGTTGTAACGGTAACTGGTGGAACACACCTCATCCTATCTATATCACTAATAAATTCCTGGTCTTGGTCTCTCTAGGACCCCTTCAAAAGGTTAGTCAACTGCATAAGACCTGAAATGTGCTGAAAAAGCCCACGTAGGGGTAAGTATAATAATACCCAATATGAAACCCCAAAATCACTAATAATATATCATTAAGAACAATAGTGGTAATATCTTTGCATGTATATGACAACACCTTATATAAAAATAATATATATATACACTAAAAGCAAACACCCAATCTCAAGTAATATCACAACTGTATTTTGAGCCTAGGATTCCACCTCTATGGTTCAACATAGAACTCGTTTTTGGGAACACAATCCATGAGTTAGAATCACTGATGATTCCCATATGAGATTTTATGATCATCGGGTCTCTCCATAAGAATTTCACACTATAATTATAAAGGGAATGATACATAGATGGTGATCACACCGAAGTCCATGAGGTATTCCAACAACCCAATCTTGATTAACCAGATAAGTAGGGGATCATCACACATTTAGTGTTAATCCTGACAATACAAAGAATCCAACATAGGTAAAGGATGATGGTAGATGATCTCACAATGGGCCTCATGTATGTATTCACATAAATCTATGCATGAATGAAGCTCCTCTGAGGGGATCATCATCCTATGGATAGGACATGACTATCTACTAAACCATTAGGGAAAGGATCAAGGGAACATACCCAAATGAAACTTATCTAAGATGAAGAGGAGAAGGGATCCAAGACATATTTAAAGAAGTACATGGAATGTAATGGTAGTACACGACATGTCCCTTCGACACCAGATCCTACCCGTGTATCACAGCCCATTACCTTGGCTATTTCTGAGTGCATGGAATGTCTGAGCCCATATACTCTAGGCTATGTCCATGTATATATGGCCATGTCCCTGTATGAATAACCATGTCCATGTACCTCCCGAAGTAAACACCAATCCACTAGGAAAGGGACACATGGTGTGTGAATGATTCACACAATATTTGATACTTATCTCAAGGCCAAAACCGTAGTACCACAAAAGGGGGACCCACATGGTTTTTGATGCTACATTACATGTTATATAACACATAATTTCATTAAATCTAGGATATTCTTTGTTTGTTTTATTCTGTACCATCCCCACTACACATCTCTCTTAAAAACAAGAATCTGAGGTTGACTAACCCTTTCCATTATCGATCACCAAGTTACTGACTTCAAATATATTCGGAAAACATCCACACACATCATCCATAGTTGTTCAATTTAATTGAGATGAATCGAAACCATCGATCCATATCAAACCATATCTGATCATACTCGATCATAATCAAACCTAAATCACATCCTTTATCTTATTTCATACCCATAATATCGACCCGTTTCATTGAATAATGGTCTCACAACAATCTAATAATGGGTATTTGATCGATACATGGGCCAAAGTAATTTCTTGAGATGAATGAAGAATGGGGGAAGAAGAGAAAAATCCAAAAACACCTTGACTGATGTTCATGCTGTCCATGATTAATTTTTGTTATAGAAATGAATGAGGAGATATAATATAATCAACAAATAAATCCCCAATTATGGATAATATTTTCCCCATACCCATAATATACCTGATTAGGGAATCAATTATATAGTTGATTTACTCATGTTCATAGTAGGAAAAAATTAACAAGTATAAATACAAATAAAACAATGTCCTACCTAGATATGGATTGTTCTCTGATGAAGAAAAAGTAGACATCATTGTTCCTAGAGAGATCCTAAAATTCTGCTCCACACTAATCAATGATCCATGATCCATTGGTTGTTCATTTGAGAATTATCATCCAATTATCTCGCATAGATCTCTAGGTTTATACAGATAAACAATGTATTTTTCTGTATCCATATATTTATAGACACAAATTAGGTCATGGAAAATTTTATTAAATAAATTATTCGAATCAATTAATTTATCTAAACATTCACCTACAAATATACCTAGATTTAACATCCAATGTTTTCCAATGTTATATCATGACTAGGGTAAAACCCAATGATATCAATGACTGCCACATATTTCTAATCGAAACATCCATTTAATACAAATTCCACTTTTTAATGAAATCAAATCACACATGATATTTAATGAATTTAATATATATCGATAGTTAATTTTAGGCACAATGGGCCTTGAAATATCAATCTGTCATAGATCCTAGATCTAAAAATAAATGATACAATATTATAAAGTAATATATGAAAAAATTAGAGTTGCTACATTCTCCCCACCTTGGGGATTTACGTCTTTGAAATCCAAAATGAAAGGCTACATAAATGGATGTGGGTACTGAGCAAGCATCTGGGTCTCCCGCTCCTAAGTACTATCCTAAAGATTCCAATTCTACCACCGAATACACATTATATGGATCACTCACCCATATAGGATCCCCTCGTTATGATTCTCAATATCTAGAGAGTAATCAAAAATGGTAGTCACATCCTTAATGTAGAGCTCACCCTAGTCAATAACATGTGATAGGTTAAGCACATATCTCTTCAGTTACAACCCATGGAAGATGTCATGTACCCGATATAACTATAGTGGTATATTTAAGAGGGAAGACACCTCATCAACTCAAAATAGTATATAGAATGAAATGAGGCATCTTGGAGATAGATTTCCACCCCGACCAAATCTCTACAATCCACATCGAGGTGAGACCCACAGGAACACATGGTCTTCCTCCTCAAACTCCAAAGGCCTCAATCGTTTTTCCTCATAGGACTTATGATAGAATTTTGTAGTCTTTATATGCTCCTGGAGAATCTATAGTTTCCCTATTGGGGCTCACACAACATCTAGTCCCATAATTGTTTACTCTCCTTAGTTGGTTCAACAAAGTGGAGACCTACAATATCACCCATAAAAGGCCTTGAATGGTGCCATACCAATGGTGGAATGGTAGTTTTTGCTGTATGAAAACTCAACCCATCATTGGTGATCCTCCCAACTATATCCAAATATTAACGAGAAATATCATAGCAATTTTTCCTGAACCTAAATTGAAAGCTCATTATTTCCATTATTTTGGGCATGAAATGATGTGATCAAATGAAATTGAGTCCCACAGGCCTCATAAAATACCTTCCATAACCAAGATGTGAAGCAAGAATCATGTTCATAACTGATTGTTTAAGGAACTCCTTGGAGTCAAACTATCACCTACATGTCATGGTTTCCCAATATCTCAACTAATCTCCACTCTCAAATAGCATAAAAGTAGTATGACATGATGAGTCCATCTACAGTCACCTAAATCGAATCATTTATTCTATATTTATGGGGTAACTACTACAACAAGTCCATATATATATATATATATATATCATCCCACTTCCATAATGGAACCTCAATGGGTTGAACTAAACCTATTGGAATATAATTCTTAGTATTCAGTTGCTGAAAAGTAAGCAATCGAGAGACAAACTCTACAACTACCTTCATTATCCCTCACCACCAGAACAACCACCAAAGGTCCTCCTATATCTTCAATACTCATGGTTGTACTTTGAATGATGAATTAAATAACTTACTCAACACATAATCTATCATCACAACTAGTACTGTCATCCATCATCTAAAATTAACGACACACTCCCCACCTTTAGAACATATATATGGAGCCTGTTCGGTAGATATCTATGTATGTAGGGTCTCACTATCATTATCCTGAAGATGTTCCTCCCCGACTCATTATAAAATCAGTTTGGTACCAAACATCTACTAAAGGTAAGATTCTCCATCCCCATCCCCAATGGATAACTGTAAAGAGGTCGATGCCTCAACCAACAACTGCTAACAAGATCCCTTTTTGAGTGAATCTTTTAATTTGATACCATTCCATTGAGTATATACAATCTTGATGTCATAATACTGAAGAAACATTAGACATACATTATATCTCATGTTAATATCCTTCTGGGGGAAGATATAGTTTAGATTCCAATGGTCTGAATGGATGATAAATTTCCCACACATTAGATAGTGTCCCTATATCTTCAGTGAGGAGACTACCACTACTAACCTAAGATCATGGGTCATGTAGATATGCTCATGTGGTATCAACTGATGTGAACCATATGAAATCACTGATTATCTCTTCATCATAACAGAACCAAGAATATTCCCAGATGCATCACAGAAAAATATGTACTCGACACCCTCCTCTGGAAATATCAAGATGGGAGCCCTCTTCAATCTCTACATAAACTCCATGAAATCCAACAGTCACCTCTATGTCCACATTAAAGGCTTCCGATTTTAGTTTAAAGATTGAATGTTTGCTGATATCCTAGAGAAATTAAGTATGAGTATCATATAGTATCTATAAACCCAAGGAACATCCACACCACCACCACAATATTGGGTGGATCTTAAGCTAACTTTGATTTGACCTTTTTTGAGCCCACTGCTATTTTGTTGGATGAGATGACATATCCCAGAAGGTGGACCTATTAAATAAAGGACTATAACTTCTAGAGTTCCTCATAAATATAGTTCTCTAGGAGTATATCATGAACCATCCTCAAGTGTCTCACATGCTTCTCCTCAGATGATGAGTAAACATGGATATCATTGATGAAGACAACCACAAACCGGTCTAAGAAATGAAGAAAAGATATAGTTCATGAGTCCCATGAACACTGCTAGGAAATTAATCATTCCAAAGGAAATCACTATGTACTCATAGTGACTATAAAGATATCATAAATCCATCATTGGTATATTCGCATCCCGTACTCACAACTAGTGATAGCATGACCTGAGGTCAATCTTGGATAACCATTATGCCACTCTCAACTGATCAAAGACGCCATCGATCCCCAGTATTGAATACTTATTCTTTATAGTCACATGGATTATGTGATGGTAATCCACAAATAACTTCATAATAATTTTTTTCCTTCGTGGAAAACAAAAATGGAGCTACCCAGGGTGAAACACAGGGTCTGATAAACCCCTCTCTATGAAAATCCTCCAACTGCACCCTCATCTAGTGGATCTTTGAGGGATCCATCTAATATGTTGGCACTAATATCAAGGTTTTCCTGGGGTGTAGATTGATTCATAAGTATATCCTATGGTAGAAAGGTAAAACTGAAATATCCTTCTTAAAGACATCATCATACTCTACCCCCATTGTAGGAAATTAGAAAATCACAGCATGAACTATACCAAGGCTTATACTAGCCAACAATTGAGTAATTGGTTGCACCCTCCTACACATGATTCCATCCTTCTCTATGAAGGGTTTTCTTTTCACCCATAATGGAAAACCTCACCCTATCATTGTGGAAACACTATATCTTCAACTTGAAATAGTTTATCTCGGTATGAACTGTAGATAACTAGTCCAAACCATGGATGATGTCGTAAGGTCTCATCAAGGAAAAATGAGATCCCAAAATAATCTCTCAGCTCCAAGTGTCAGGTCACACCTATGGAAGAAGTGTGTCATCACTAAGTCACCTTCAGTAGAAGTATCTAATCGCAAGGGTCGAGCCAAGGGATCTATGAGATTATCTAAGTCTCGAACAAGATAAGTTGAAATAAAATAATGACTTGCAACTATTTTTATCAAAAATGTAACTAATATAATGAAATACAATTCTATCAATGAAATTTCCCTTGATATAATTATTTTATATAGTAGAAATTGCATAAAATCACTTATATAATACAATTAAAACTTTATAAATTAGTAATGAATGAAATAAGAGGTATTTCTAGAAGTTAAGGAATCTATATCGATGTAATAGTAACTTGACCTTAGGAATAGTAATATGACCTTTATGATTTGTAAACAAGACTAATGAATAGAAAAATCACCAATGAAAGTATAAACAAAATTTAGGCATCATATAAATTAAAGTATGATATATATATATATTATATTATAAGTAAATGAATATTTTAAAAATTATTAACTATGTGTTGGTATTTTTCTAGGTTATAAATAATTAATCAAAATTTTATAAAAAATAAAATGAATTAAAATAAAATTTATTTTCATAAAATTTATTCCTAAATTAATAATTTTTTGTCTTATGATTTTAAGATAATTTTATGAGACTTAGTTAAATTTTGAAACTCTTATAAAATTAATTATAATTTTAAAATCTATATTTTTTTGTCTAGATGATGATTTTAGTTAAAAATTAAATTTCTCATATTAATTAAATTATTTTTATAAAATGAAGTTTTTTTTAATTTTACTTGTCAAAAAATGGTTAGGGTGAATTTATGTGATTTTTCTAAAATTATTTAAATTTTTTGTGAATATTTAAAAACAATAATTTACTAAAAATGTTAAATACATGATGTAAGGCCCTGACCCCAGTTACCCAGAGTTGGTGCATTATTATATAACATTTTCATGATCACAAAATATCAAGTCTCAAAAGACTGATTAGTTTAGTAGCCTTGTAAACACTAGATATATTCATAAGTCTTACATTACATCATAAAGTGAAAAACTACAACAACATCTTGACTCCAATGACAACACTCATGTCCCATCATACTATCCCTGCAGGTCATTCATAAAATACTTCTTCACATCTAGGAAAAAACAAAACATAGAAAGAGGTGAGCTCAAATGCCCAGTAAGAATAACAATATAGCGGAAACTTTCATAAATAAGCATAAAAATTTATGGAAATGTATAACTAAAAAAAGGCATTTAAACATGAACTTTAGCATAATATGATAGAAGTAAAATGAAATAAATCCATTTACTTATTCACATGGATATTCTACTAGTCGAATAATCAAATGCAATATCAATAACCACTTTCTTAATAATGGAATGCATAATCCCTGACTATCATAACCACATAGTCAATGCCTCGTTCCAAGACTATAAATAAGATTTTGTCAAGGACTTGTGTCAAGACACTAGTTTGTCTCATGAAACCTACCGATGCATATAGGATCTATAGTGGGCTCCACCCGTCACTTATTAAGTCCAATGAATTCCTCATATGAATAGGTTTAAACATAACATAAACATTCGTATTAAAACTAGAATATGAAATTTCAATAACTTCTCCATAAACCATGAATGGTATAAAAATAATATATCCATAGTCAAACATATCACAAAACCTTCAATATAATATGGAAGATTTGTATCATAAAAAATCAACTTCAAATAAGCATAAAATCCATCAAAGGATGTTGACATAGATGAAATCAAAACTATTTCAGAGAAATATCCCTTTTTTTAAATCATTTAAAAGTCACATAATTAAAAAAGTAAACATTTACGTTGAAAATATTCTTATAAGCTTGTAAGGGGAGCTTTAATGATTTTATAATGGTGGAAAATATCTGCACCCGCCGTATAAGTTAAAAAAGACATTCTTAACTTAATTTTGTTGAAAAGGTTAAAAAGCACCTTGTTTGGAAAACGACGAAAATATTCCTTTATATACATCTTATACAAAGTCAAACGAGGGTATAAATGACTTTAACCCATAGTCTGTAAAATAGTAAGAATGATTTGAAATACATTTTTAAGAAACATTATGTGGATGAAAAAGAGGTCCAAGTAGATAATTACGTATAAACAACCTCGAATAATGAAGAGATTGTGAAATAAACCCTTAACATGTAATTTTCCTTGGTTGAGGGTAGGTTAAAATCCTGTATAATGGTGATATAATTGTTTTTAAATTATACAATAATCATATACATTAATGTGATATCATATATGATCTTTTAACATTTCTTTGTTAATAATATCTTAGTATTACCGTCGTTTCGGGTGTAAACTTATATGTAATGTTACATAACCCATGTTTGTTAGGGATAGGTTGTATCTTATTCATATAAAGAATGATATCAAGTCCTTAAACATTTTTTTAATCATCAAATGAGTATTATACTTGAATGGATATGATGGGGAATGAATCTCATTGCGTTCGTGAAGACGGTAGTCCGTACGTACGCACGAGCGAAAATATCATTCTTTTGATATTAAAATAATATATAATTGGATGTTATATCATATATAAAGCATCATTATAATGTTATATTTATTATTTATTTTAATTTCGCATCAATATTATACATATCCAAATAATAATGTTTTGAATAACAATTACACCACGACGTGGAGATGGTAAGCCGTACGTACACACGTATGGTGACATGTAATTCAAAGGATGGATAGAATACTGAATATGGTTGTAAAATATTTATAATAATATCACATTATATAGAATATACTGGAGTTATTTTATAAAGGAAATTACAAAGAAAGAGGAAGTGGAAGAAGAAAAGAACTTGAAAGAGCGTGGCTAAATCATTACCTCTTCTTCGGGTTCCTCCATTTGATTTGATCAAAAGGGCTCTTTAGGTTGGCTTTATGATAAAACTAAGGCCTCTAGGTTGAATTGAGGGAAGTTTAGACGATATTTGGGCAGGGGTTGGCCGAACCCAAAGGATTTGAAGGTAAGAATTTGAGAGTAGGGGGAGTGCCCTTTTATAAGAGGGGTGAGAGGAACCTTTGGAGAAACTTAAAATATTATTTTATAATAAATTCCTATTCGGTTTATAATAGCTCAAAAGTGACTAATTTAGTGTATAAGGTGGGTATGGGTCTAAATACACTAAAACAATAAATTTTAGACTGGTTTGGGTCACTATATTAACCTTATCATTTATATTTAACTCTTTGTTAAATAGTTTTACATTTACCATGTCTCTTTGTATTTTTATATTATATGGTTAATAAAAATACTATAAAAATCCATTCAAACCCCAAGTGGTTCATTATTAATATATATAACCTTATCTAAGTCATTTTTCCGAACCTTAGATTTTTTCTAAATTCATAACAACATTATTACTTAGAAAAAAATTTATCTAACCAACCCCAATATGTTATATTAACCTAGAAAATTAGTGGAATTTATAAAAATTCTTAAATTAATTTTTTTTATATTTCTAATATCTATTATTTTAATATTTCGTTAATTAGGTAATTACTGCATCACCATTGTGTCATAAATAAATTAAAATATTTAATTTATAAAAATTATAAAAAAAATATCATTATGTATAAAATCTTTTTATATTTATAATGAATATTTATAATCTAATTTATCTTATGTATAACCCTATATTAAAATTGTTTTAATTATTTATCTTTGATTTTATCTCTATTAACTCTTCTTTGAATTAAATAATAATAAATGTCCTAATCTAAACCATGTGGACCAAAGAGGTTAATATTTAATTTATAAGGTTTCTTCTTGTCGAATTATACATAGCTAATAGAATCAGAACGTGTGTTAGGGTAATAATAATATCATTTTTACCCTTAATTACCCAATTTACTTTTAACCATGGTAAATAAAAGTAAAAAGTTACTATTCACCAATTTTTTTATCTTATTGAACCACATTTTACTCCTTGGTATTAAACGTGTCTCTCGGAGTTTCAAAATTCCACTCATAGAAGCTGTAAAATTATGTTTTATGTGAATTTGCAAATTCTCTTAGGATGTGGGTAAAAGAAGGTGAAAAGTTCAATAAAATTTATATATATCTAAAATTATTTTAAACTGAATCCAATGAATTATATTGAACTTATATAGGTATTATGTATATATTTTAACCTAAAATAAATTTAAATAAAATAAATAATTATTTAAATAAAAATTTGGTTTTAAACTATAACTTAGTGTTTTTCACTATTCATAAAAAATTGAATGTTTTCAGAAAAATACAAAAAATTCACCCTAAGCTAATTTTTATATTATAGATCCAAAAATGAAGTCCATTTTGAAAGATAAAATTTATAAAATTTGAAAAATTAGGTATTACTATTCATAACGGCTAGTTTGATTGGTTGTGGGGTGTGTTAGAACTCGAAGTTACGTACAACACACACTACTGTATTATTCAATGAGAAGCGTACCGTGGAAGGTTGGGGTGTTACATTCTTCCCTCCTTCAAATAATTTCATCCTAAAAATTTCTAGAATACTACTGCATGAAAAGACTTGGGTTGTTCTTCATTATAAGTTCCTCGGGTTCCCACGTTGCCTCTTCCATCTTATGATTTCTCCATATAACTTTTACCAGATGAGTCATCCAGTTTATCAGCACTTGTTCTCTAGTATCATGAATCCTGACGAGCTCTTCGCAATAATATAGATCGGGTTCTAGTTCTATTTCTTCATAGGTGAGTACATGTGATGGGTCAGACATGTATTTTCTCAACAGTGATATGTGGAACACATCATGAACTTGGGAGATATTTGGAGGCATTGAAAAACTATAAGCTTCAACTCCAATTCATTCTAGAATTTCGAATGGTCCTATGTACCTAGGACTTAATTTACCCTTCTTACTGAAACGTATAACACCCTTCCATGGATATACCTTCAAGAAAACATGATCTCCAACCTGAAAGTCCAAATCATTCCTTCAGTTATCGGCATAACTCTTCTGCCTACTATGAGCTGATTTGATGTGGATTTGGATTACCTTCACCTTTTCCATCGTTTCCTCCACCAGTTCTAGGCCTACGAGTTTTATTTCACCAACATCATCCCAACAGGTTGGTGTGTGACATCTTTTTCCATATAACGCTTCATATGGTTCCATCCGAATACTTGAATGGAAGCTATTGTTATAGGAAAGTTCTACCAGAGGTAAATATTGGTCCCACATACCCTGAAATTCAAGTGAGAAAGATCTCAACATGTCTTTTAAGGTTTTAATAGTCCATTCTGATTGTCCATCTGTTTGGGGGTGGTAGGCAGTGCCCAAACGAAGTTCAGTATCCAAGGCCTTATGAAGACTCTTCCTGAATCATGAAGTAAAACATGGATCAAGATCAGAAACAATCGATAGGGGTACTCCATGAAGCCTCACAACTTCATTAATATATAGTCTTTCTAGAAGTTCAAGTGTTGGATCTTCTCTTATAGAAAGAAAATGTGTTGACTTGCTAATATGATCAACAATGACCCATATTGCATCTTTCTTTCTAGGAGTCTTTGGTAGTCCCCTGACAAAGTCCATCGTGATATTATCCCATTTCCACTCAGATATGGGAATAGGTTGCATGACTCTTCCAGTCTGTTTCCTTCCAGCTTTCACTTGTTGAAAAACCATACAACTTGACACAAAATCAGAAATATCCATCTTCATGTTGTCCCACCAATAATGTTCCTTCAAATCTCTATACATTTTGGTGCTCCCTGGTTTTATAGAGAAATTGGAACTCTGAGCATCATCCTACAATTCCCTTTTTAGATCAGGTTTATCAGGAACCCAAAGACTCTTCCCAAATTTCAAAATTCCACATTTACACACAATGTCACTCAATCTCCCATCATTCAAAGCTTTAATCTTCTTTTGAAATTCTTCATCATCGGTCTGAGAACTCTTTATCCTTTCTAGTAATGATGGTTTGGAAACCATTTGAAAAAGTATCGATGTTTCACCTTCCATGGTAATTCCCATATCCATATTCTCTATATCCATGTATATTGGATCCTTTTCAACTCTCATCTTGTTCAAAACTCCATGATCCTTTCAACTCAAAGCATTTGACACATTATTTACCTTCCCCGGGTGGTAGTGTATCATGAAATCATAATCCTAGAGTAGTTCAAGCCATCACTATTGCCTAATGTTGAGTTCTTTCTGTGAGAAAATATACTTCAAACTCTTGTGATCGGTATATATCTCACATTTTTCACTATAGAGATAATGTCTCCATATCTTCAATGCAAAGATTACAACAGCTAACTTAAGATCATGTATAGGATAGTTTTTCTTATTAATTTTCAACTGTCGTGATGCATAGGCTATAACCTTATCATTCTGCATAATGACACAACCAAGTCCTTTTTTTATGCATCTCTATAAATAACAAACCCATTATTCCCCGATGGCAGAGTAAATATAGGGGCATTAACTAATCTTCTCTTCACTTATTCAAAACATTCTTCACACTCTTTTTTCCAAACAAATTTAACCCCTTTACGTGTGAGCTTTGTTAATGGGTCAGCCAATTGGGAAAACGTCTGGACGAAATGTCGATAATAACCTCCTAAACAAATAAAATTGCATACCTCAGTTATAATCGTTGGTGCTGGCCATTCTTGGACTAATATTGTTTTATAAGGATCAATAGAGAATCCATCCTTAGTGACAATATGGCCAAGAAAAGAAATCTCCTGAAGCCAGAATTCACACTTTGTAAACTTCCCATATAATTCATGTCTTCTAAGAGTCTTCCGGATAATGCGCATGTAATTTTCATGATCTTCATAGCTTTTGGAGTATACCAGGATATCATCAATGAATACCAATACAAAATAATCCAGATATTCCTTGAAAAATCTATTCATTAGATCCATGAATATAGAGTGTGCATTAGTCAATCCAAAAGGCATTACTGTAAACTCTTAATGCCCGTACCTGGTTCGAAATGCTGTCTCCAGAATATCTTCCTTATTCACACACTACTGATGGTATCCATATTGATGTTCGATCTTTAAAAAGAATTGAGCTCCATGCAGTTGGTCTAATAAATCATCAATGCAAGGTAGGGGATACTTGTTCTTTATTTTTATAGCATTGATTTCCTTGTAGTCGATACATAACCTCATAGATCCATCTTTTTCTTAACAAAATGGACAGGGGCTCCCCATGGAGAAAAACTAGGGTGAATAAATCCCTTATTACTAAATTCCTCTAGTTGTTTCTTTAGTTCATCTAACTCCATAGTGTCCATTCTATAAGGGGTCTTCGATATAGGCCTTGAACTAGGAATTAAATCAATGGGAAACTCAATTTCTCGTTCTGGAGGATGTTCAGGTAAATGTTTTGGAAACACATCTACATATTCATTCACAATAGTTACATCCTCTATTTGAACATTCCTTTACTCACCAATAGATATTTCATTCTCTTCCTCCCCAATAATTGAATTTAATTTGAGATACTGGGGGGGGGGTATCTAGATAAGAATTAGGCGGTGACGATTCTACTCTAAAGATAAGGTGTTATTTATCATCATCATCAAAAATTTTAACCTCATTCTTCTTATAATAAATATTCACATCATGGTCCGAAAGCCAATCCATACCGAGGATTATATCAAATTCAATCATAAGTATGACGATGATATCATCGGATAAAGAACATTAATGTGCTCTAATAGGGATTGATTCACAAAACATTATTTCAATGATAATCCCATTTGGAGTTTTAATTAAAAACTCCCCTATTAAATCCAATTAGAAATATCTAAATTTCTTAAAAAAAATGGGAAGATATGAAACAATGTGATGATCCGGAATCAAATAAAGGATTGGCTACACTTGAGGAAACCATTAAATTACCTGCCACCACGTCTTTCAGAGCTTCTACCTCAGCAGTAATGATAGAATAATATTGGCCTTGATCCCTTGTCATTTTCTGAGGTAATTTTCCCTGACACTTAGGACATTCATTTTAATAATCTACCATCTCCCTATAGTTTTAGTATTGTACATTGGTAGCTTCTTTCTTCCCCTTGCAATCACGAGCTTAGTGGCCTTTTTCACTACACTTGTAAAAGACTCTCATTCCCTTCAAGCAAGTACCAGGGATTTTCTTACCACATTTACTACAAGATGGATATTCAACATTTCCCTTCTTCCCCTTATTTCCATTCCCAGAGTGATCCAAAGATCTCTTCTTCTCTTTCTTTTCATTAAAGTCATATGACTTCGAGAATTCCTTTTCTGTCTTGATAGCACATGAGACAATATCTTCATACGACGAGAAGGATTGTGAGACTAATGCTTGACGGAGAAACGGTTTTAACCCATTAAATAAATGATCAATCTTACAACTTGGGTTACATATATAATCTGCTACATTCCTCACTAACCTTGTAAATTTAGCCTCATACTTTGCGAAATTCTCATCCTCCTTTTTTCTAAGACTCATAAATTGCCTTTCCATATCTGCTCGATGGTCACAAGGAAAGTATTTTTATAAGAAAATATCTTTGAACTCCCTCTATTCAATATTCGATATTTCACCATTTTCCTTCATGTTTTGAATCAATGACCACCATTGATCAACATCTCTAGTGAGGCGGTAAACTGCCATGATAACATTCTCCCTTTCACTACTCCCTAAGGCATGGAATATTTTCTCTAGGTAATTTATCAATTGCTCAGATACTAGTGGATTTGTACCCCCATTGAATTTTGGTGGTTGTTGCCTAATGAAGCTATCTAACATTGATACTCCACACTATGGATCAGGGTGCTCCATACGGGTAAGGTTATTATTACAAACCTGAGTGAGTTGTCTCAATATGGTGATTGACTGATCAGCACTAGTTGCATCACCAGCTCCACAATAATTATCTTGACCTGGAGGGAAATCCCTACATGGAGTGCATGCACTGATACAGTTTTCATTTCTACCACTAGGCACCATTTCTAAAAAATGACATACACTAGATTAATGTATGAATAACAATACATAAATCCAATCATGTAGAACACTTAACATGAATTGAACAGTTTATGGATATAATCCATAATCAGAAAAATGTTTTCTTTCAGGAAGTATATACTCATAAACCTTTCATAATGGTTTGTAAAGAAAATGAGAATTATCCTAAGAATATCCCCCGGGAGTGTCGTAACCAAGAGTGCAACAAGGACCGTTGTTGTGCACCAGTTCCCGTTCGAGTCTAGCTCAAAGTGGTGTTTTCAGGTTTTCCCGTAGGTACATCTGTGCTAGAGCCGCCTCTACCTGCTCATATCCAGAGAGGGATGTATTGCTTGGAAAACTCACAAAATATTTACAATACTAAAATTCTAGGAATTTCTTCTATACTAATCCTCAAAGTCCATCTTAGGTCAATGCGATCTAATCAGAGTTTATCTAAATCTACCATTCATGGTTTGTACTAAACTTCCTCTGATACCAAAAGTAATTCCCGGACCCCAGCTACCCAGAGTCGGTGCATTATTACATAACATTGTCATGATCACAAAAGAGAAAGTCACAAAAGACCGATTAGTTTAGTAGCCTTGGAAACACAAGATATATTCATAAGTCTTATATTGAATCATAAAGTGATAAACTACAACAACATCTTGACTCCATAGACCACCGTCATATCCCCTAATACTATCCCTGCAGGTCATTCATAAAATAATTCTTCACATCCGGGGAAAAATAAAACATAGAAAGGGGTGAGCTCAAATGTACAGTAAGGATAACAATATAGAGGAAACTTTCATAAATAAGAATAATCATATAAGGAAATGTATAACTAAAACAAAAGACTTTTTAACATGAACATCAACATAATATTGCAGAAGTAAAACGAAATAATTCTATTTACTTATTCAAATGGATATTCTAATAGTATAATAATCACATGCAATATTAATAACCACTTTCATAATGATGGAATGCATAATTCCAGACTATCATAACCACATAGTCAAGGCCTCATGCCAAGACTAAAAATAAGATTTTTATCAAGGCCTTGTGCCAAGACACTAGTTTGTCTCATGAGACCTACGGATGCATCGGGGAGCTACAACGGGCTCCACCCATCACTTGTTATGTCCAAAGCATTCCTCATTTTAATAGGTTTAAACATAACATAAACATTCGTATTAAAACTAGAATACAAATTGTCAATAATTTCTCCATAAACCATGAATTGTATCAAAATAACATATCCATAGTCAAACATATCACAAAACCTTCAATAAAATATGGAAGTTTTGTATCATAATAAATCAACATAAAATAAGCTTAAAATCCATCAAAGGATGTTGACATAGATGAAATCAAAACTATTTGAGAGAAATATCTCTTTTTTTAGAAATCATTTAAAAGTCACATAATTATAAAAGAAAAAATTTACTTTGAAAATATTTTTATAAGATTGTAAGAGGAGCTTCAATGATTTTATAATGGCGTAAAATAGCCGCACTCACCGTATAAGTTAGAAAAGACATTCTTACCTTAATTTTGTCAAAAAGGTTAAAAAGGACCTTCTTTGGAAAACGACAGAAAGATTTCTTTATAAAAATCTTATCAAAAGAAAAAAAAAGGTATAAATGACTTTAACCCATAGTCTGTAAAATAGTAAGAATGATTTGAAATACCTTTTTAAGAAACATGGATGTGGATGATAAAGAGGTCCCAATAGATAATTATGTATAAACAACCTAGGATAATGAAGAGATTGTGAAATAAACCCTTAACTTGTACTTTTCCATGGTTGATGGTAGGCTAACCTCCTATATAATGGTGAAATAGTTGTTATTAAATTATTCAAGAATCATATACATTAATATGATATCATATATGATCTTTTAACATTGCGTTGTTAATAATATCATAGTATTATCATTGTTTTAGGTGTTAACTTATATGTTTTGTTACATAAGCTGTGTTTGTTATGGATAGGTTGTATATTATTCATATCCAGAAATATATCAAGTCCTTACACATTATTTTTAGTCATTAAATGAGGATTATACTTGAATGGATATGATGGGGAATGAATCTCATCACGTTCGTGGAGACGGTAGTCCGTACGTACGTACAAGAGACAATATCATTCTTTTGATATTACAATAATATATAATTAAATGTTATTAATATATAAACAATAATTATAATGTTATATTTATTATTTACTTCAACTAAACATTATTATTATACCAATCCAAATAATAATTTTTTGAATAACAATTACACCACGACATAGAGACGGTAAGCCGTACGTACGCACGTATGTTGACATGTCATTCAAAGCATGGATAGAATACTGAATATGGTTGTAACATATTTATAATAACATCATAGTATATAGAATATACCAGATTTTTAATTTTATAATGGAAATTACAATGAAAGAAGAAGTGGAAGAAGAAAAGAACTTGTAAGAGGGTGGTGAAATTATTACCTATTCGTCGGGTTATTCCTTTTGATCTGATCCAAAGGGATCCTTAAGTTGGCTTTCTGATAAAAATAATGCCTCAAGGTTGAATTGAGGGAAGTTTATAGGATATTTGGGCAGGGTTTTTCTGGTAAAAAAGTCTTTGAAGGTATGAATTTGAGAGTAGGGGGAGTGCCCTTTTATAAGAGGGGTGAAGGGTAATAAATTCATATTCGGTTTATAATGGATCCAAAGTGACTTATTTCAAGGCTAAGGTGGTGATGGGTCGAACTCCACTCAACCAATTGATTTTAGACAAGTTTGGGTCACTATATTAACCATATCATTTATATTTAACACTTAGTTAAATAGTTTGACATTTACTATGTCTCTTTGTATTTTTATATTATATGGTTAATAAACATATTATAAAAATCCAAAAAAACCATAAGTGGTTAATTATTAATATATATAACCTTATCTAGGTCATTTGACTGATCCTTATATTTTTAGGAATAGAATATCAATTAAAAATATAATATTTGTTTTAAATACTGTTTTGTGTCAATTTTGACACTATTTGGTATTTTGTTTTTTCTAAATTCATAAAAGAATTATTACTTCGAACAAAATTAATCTAACCAACCATAATAAGTTATATAAACCTATAAAATTAGTAGAATTTATAAAAACTGTTAAATTAAATTTATTTTGATATTTATAATATCAATTATTTTAATATTTTGTTAATTAGGTAATTACGGCATCACCATTGTGTCATAAATAAATTAAATTATTTAATGTAGAAAAAATATTATTAAAATATAATTATGTATGATATCTTTTTATCTTTATATATAATATTTATAATCTAATTTATCGTGTTTATAACCCTATATTAAAAATGTTTTAGTTATTTAATTTTGATTTTATCTCTTTTAACTCTTCTTTGAATTAAATAATAATAAATGTCCTAATCTAATCCAAGTGGACCAAATAGGTTCATATTTTATTCCTAAGGTTGTTTTTTGTGAAATTATACTTATCCAATAGAATTAGAACATGTGTTAGGGTAATAATAAAATCATTTTGACCCTTAATTACCCTATTTACTTTTAACCGTGGTAAATAAAAGTAAAAAGTTACTATTCACAAAAATTATTTATATCTTATTGAACCACATTTTACTAATTGTTATTAACCATGTCTCTCGGATTTTTGAAATTCCACTCACAGAAGCTGTAATATTATGTTTTTTGTGAATTTGAAAATTCTCCTAGGATGTGGGTAAAAAACGGTGAAAAGTTCATTAAATTTTTTATATATCTAAAATTATCATAAACTGGCTCCAATGAATTACATTGAACTTATATAGGTTTTATGTATCTATTTTTACCTAAAATAAATTTAAATAAAATAAATAATTATTTAAATAAAAATTCGGTTTTAAACTATAACTCATTGTTTTTCACTATTCATCAAAAATTGAATGTTTTCAGAAAAATACCAAAAATTCACCCTAAGATAATTTCGATATTCCGGATCCAAAAATGAAGTCCCTTTTGGAAGATAAAATTAATAAAATTTTAAAAATTGGGTACTACTTTTCATAATGGCTAGTTTGATTGGTTGTGGTGTGTGTTAGAACTCGAAGTTGCGAACAACACACACTACTGTATTATTCAAAGAGAAGTGTAACGTGGAAGATTGAGGTGTTACACAACAATTATTGAGTCATAGGTGATTTATGGATGATGTAAGACCATAAAATAAAGCTAATATTCATTATTTTAATATATTTGGTGTTAATGACCAAACTATTCATAGTCATGATCCAAAATAATAAACAAATGAATAAAATATTCAAAAAACACACTTTTCATACACTATAAATACCACCCCTCACCAAACCTTCTCCTCACACCTTCCAAGAATTTATACTTGTAAAATTTCAACCCAATACTCTTCCAAATCCCCTAACCCAATTCCTAGATCCTTTGGTCTTAACAAATTACCAAAACCAATCCTTGTAAGGGGGTTCTCAAGGAGGAGAATTCAAGAGGTAAAAATACCCTTTTTTGTTATATTTTCAATTTCATTTATTTTCTTATACTTCCCTCACCTATCCTATCCAAAGGGACATGATAAATATAATATAATTTATATACTTTTTGTTCATATATTATAATGAAATATCCATCATTAAACTCCTCTCTCTCTCTCTCTCTCTCTTTCTATAAATGAAAACATCACCCATGATGTGTTCATTTAGCAACATCATAAACGATGAATTTCAATTTTACATTGAAAACATCATTGCTATCCATTAAACCATTTTATGGTTAAAAAAATAGTAATATATTAATTAAATCCTATTTATTTTTTTGGAACCATTATATATACATGATGTTAATTAATAAAACAATACTAGTTTGTGATGATCGAAAAAAATCCAAAATTATATAAATGATTATCACAAATGTCTTATCCAATGATTCATTCTCAACCCAAATAAAAAAATTTCTTATACAAACATTTAATATTCAGTATTTTAATTAATAAAATATAACTTCAATTATGGATATCTATTCCCATTTTAAATTAACATCTATACACATATACATGTAAAATAATCTTGAATACCAAGGAAATGAACACTCTCGAATGATAAAATTATATCTTAAAACTCATCAAAAAGAGCATAAATGAACATAAAAAAATAATAATAAATTAAATAAATGTATAAAATATTGTTAATTATTTTATTAAGGAATTTAATTTTATTATCAAGGGGATTGTGGTCAAATGAAGAACACTTTCGAACATAATTTGATGGTTTTTTCCTAGGCCTCAATTTTCATTAAGGTTATGATTTCTCCCTATACAGACAAATGTAAATTTTCATAGTTTTTATGTAATTATTATAAATTATTTGTATACATTGAAGAATGATGTATCCAGATCAGTTCATATTGTGTTTATGGTAAATACCAGTTTTACAATGTTCCCTTATAAATTCATCCTGATACGTAAGCCCAATTAAAGAGAAAGTTTCAATTTCTTAGAAATTTTCAATTACCATCCCTAATTTATTTTGAGACACCATTATTTATATAAGATAAATATTTTTTTTTCATGAAAAACTATATTTTTTCATTTTTTTGGTTTTGTACAAATAACTGTGACAAACACAAATGATTTTTTTCTAAAGAACCCTTTTATGCAATGTAAAAGGGCTATTTTTCTAAAGAATTCCTTAATGATTTTATCATAGTATTTTCACGTATTTCAAAATGTCTATTAAATATTATGATTAATTGATATTTATCTATAATTATTATCATCCAACATATTATATTAAATGGTTTATCATCAATTTGATTGTGGATGTACTACATTTATACGATTCAATATATTAATCAGAATATTTAGTGATTATGTTTACTGATTGTGGAAATATATTTTCATTTAATATATATATACTATTAATGTTTAACAAAATTCATCTCAATAATTCATTGGAATTTGTAAGTGATGGTTGGGGTCCGTTATAACCCCTTGATGCATCTGTAGGTCTCACGAGACAAAACAAAAATGGATTTTGTCTGAGGATTGAATGATATGTTTTTGATTTCCTGGATTATGTATTTCCCCATTTTGATATTATTAATTGATAATACATGTGAATATTCGACTTGTAAAATATCCATGGTTATGCTTTATTCTCATGTTATTATTTATATGAAATTATTTTTTCAACTTTTATTCTTTCCATATTATGCTCATGATTTTATTTTAATAGGATTTTTTTAGTCATTCACCTTGCCTTATTGTTTATGTTTTCTTCCATTGTATAACTTACCCTTAATGACAATATGAGATCTCCCCTTTATTATTTTTTTATTTTTCCCCAGGATGCAAAGATGTATATTATGAATGACTTGTAGAGACAATCTAGAAGTTTACGTGTGTTTCCAATGGATTAGATATGTTGTTTTTTCCATTCAAGTTGTAATGTAAAACTTATGGTTTTATCTGGTATTGAAAAATACTAAACTAATCGATACATTGGTATGATATGTTCTTGTTTATTATACCAATGTAATAATGTAATGAACCAGCTTTGGGAAACTGGGGTTTGGGTTTTTATAGTTGGTATCATTGGATGTTTAATAGAAACCTTAAAAACTAGATTTAGAGAACATTGATTAGGTAACATAACCCAAAGATAGAATTTGAGGATAATAATAGAATAACATCCTTGAATTCTGTTAAGGAAGATATTATTTGGGTCTTCATAGAAATACATATCTATCTAGATACTAAATGTGGACGTGTTTTTTGAACAGTTGTACCTAGGGGTAACAACATTAACAAGGTGTCCCGATATTGACTCAGGGTTACCTGATACACGACAATGGTCCTTACTGTGCTCATATTTTGACACTCCTAGAAGAAATGCTTAGGATAATTTACATTTTATTTACAAAACATCATAAAGGATTTAAAATTAAATATTTCCCCAAGGAAACCATGTTTATCATTATGAGATTAGCTATGTATAAAATTTCAATATATGTGAAGCGTTTTACTAGTTCGAGATTATGAATTATAATTCATAACCAAATTTAGTGCATGCCATTATTTAGAAATGAAAAATAGTAGAAGGAATTAAAATTTTATCAATGTTCATATCCCATGTAGGTATTTCCCTCATATGAAATATAATTATATTGGTACTAGAACTTTTAGTGGTGTTAAAAATCTTATTACTATACTGGGGTAGATGACTCATGTTTGGAACAATAACCTTACCAGTATGGATCATCCTGATGAACAACATGGAGGAGACATGTTAGACTACTTTTTGAAATAATAGAATTCATTATTCAATGGGACATCAAACCAATTTGTACTGGAGCAGTAGATAAGATCCTTAGAGAAGATATTTCTCACTTTGGAAAGTAATGAAAGGGAGAATGTTCTCATGATAGTTTATCATATCTTTGATGATATTGATCAATTGTGGTCATTGATTCAAAACACAATGGAGGAAGAAAAAATTGAAAATATATAATAGAATTAATTTAAATAATTTTTTCAAGAAAAATATTGTCCTCATGAAAAAAAACTAGATATAAGGAGGAAATTCGTGATTCTGAAACAAAAAAGAAGATGAAAATGTTGTATGGTATGAAGCCAACATTATATGGTTATCATGTATTTATAAAGGCTACATTCAGAATCCATAGAGAAATGTTGACCAATTATTTTATGGTTTAAGACCATTCCTCCAAAGAGAACTGGTCTCCCAAAATTTCTTATCATACAATGATATAGTATCTTGTGTTGTCAAGACAGATAATGAATTATGAAACTAAGGGAAAATAAGAGAATAATATTATAGTGGAGGAAAGAATGGATAAAGGGAAGAATAAAAAAGGGAGTTTTCCAATGTGCAATACATATGGAAAGAAACATCTTGGTACCTACTTAAACGGAAAATGAGTCTCTCACATCTGTGGAGAAAAGGCCACCAAGCCTACGATTTTAAGTGAAAGAAAGAAGCTACTAATGTTCAATGATACAATTATAGAGATATGGGATAGTATGAAAATAATTGTACTAAGATACTTGGAAACATGACTCAAAAAAGGCCTAGGGAGCATTGCCAAGCACATATGATCACAACTTCGGAGGTTGATGTTCCTAGTGATGTGGTTGAAGGTACTTTAATCAGTTCCTAAAATGTAACCCATACTTTATCTGATTATGGAACATAAAAATATTCTATATTTTCCTAGTTTACCATGAAAATTATACATTTGGCTTTTGATTTTATAAATGAGTCATCAGTAAAAACTACCAAGGGATGTATCAATGCAACAAGGATGTGTCAGTCAGTCCCCTTTATGACACATAAATGTCCTTTAATTTCTGACCTTTTCATCATACCAATGATTGAATTCTATATAATCCTCAGTATGGGATGCATTTCTAAATATTTTGAAGAAACATATTATAAGAAGAAGTAATTTACAATTTTTATGGAATATATAGAATCCCTTATCTATAGAGCAGAAAGTTCATCATGTGGCTCTCATCCAGATGCACCTCTTGTAGCTCTTTTAAGTTATATTCTTGGGGTGGAAGAGAAAAAATCATTTATTGATCCTCATTTTGAATATATACCAATTGTGAAATAATACAACGATGTATTTAAAGTGTATTTACTTAGACGTCCTCTAGAGTGGGATTTTGAGTTCACTAATGATTTAATTACTTGCTCAAGGACACTATCAAAGACTCTATATAGAATTTACACTATGGAATTTGTGGAACTGAAGAAACAAAAAGAGGATATGAATAATAAGGGATTTATTTTCCCTAGTTTTTCTCCATGGGGAGCCCATGTTCTCTTTATAAATAAGAAATATGGATCCATGAGATAGTGTATTGACTACAGAGAAATCAATGATATTACATTAAATAACAACTATCCCTTGCATCACATTGATAATTTATTCGATCAACTTCACAAATCCTAACATTTTTCAATGATTGAACTTCAATATGGATATCATTAATTGCGTGTGAGGAAGTAATATATTCTAAAGACGACATTTTGAACAAGGTATGGAAATAAAAAGTTTATAGTAATGCCCTTTGAACTGACAAATGCACCCACATTTTTCATCGATCTAATGAATAAAGTGTTCAAGGGATATCTTGATTATTTTTTCATCATTTTTATTGAAGATATTTTTATATATTCTAAAATATATGAGGGATATGGAAACCAATTTTTGGTTGTTATAGACACTCTAATAAAAAAAGAGTTATATGAGACATTTAGGAAGTGTGAATTCTGGAATCAAACAGTTTCTTTTCTTAGATATATTTTCTCTAAGGATGGAATATCAATTTATCTTGAAAGAAAAAGGCAGTTCGGGAATGGACTACCCAATGAACATAACCAAGTTACCCAGTTTCATTGGTTTATCAAGTTATTATATCTGTTTCATTCATAATTTTTCTTGATTAGATAACTTGTTGACCAATCATACTCATAAATGTTTTATGTTTGTATGGAAAAAAGAATGTGAATAATGATTTGAAGAATTGATGAATATATTTGTGAATGAGATGATCCTTACATTACCATTGGGAAATGGTGGGTTTGTGATTTAAAGTGACACATTAGTGGATGGACTTGGATATGTCCTTATAAATAATGATAGGGTTACCAGATATGAATTAAGGAAGTTAAAAACTCATGAACAAAACTATACAATGCATGACCTTGTATTATTAGTTGTAATAATTACTCTAAAAATATATATACACTATCTATATGGTGAAATATGCGAGATATATACAAATAATAAGAGTTTGAAATATATCTTTTGACAAAAATAACTCAACATGAGGCAAAAGAGATGGATTGAGCTGTAGAAGGATTATAATTGTTCAATACACTACCACCAAAGGAAGGTGAATAATTTAGAAGGTGTATTGATCATGAAGGATCATAAAGTTATAAATAAAATAAGGATTGAAAATAATCCTATGTACATGGATCTAGAAAATATAGTTATGGGAATTATCAAGGAAGGTGAAACATCATTACTTTTAAATTGGTTTCCCAACCATCTCTTTTTTAAGGATTACAATTTCTTAGTCTGTTGATGATAATCTTCAAAAGAAAATAAATGTTTTGAATAATGGGAAGTTGGTGGACTTTGTGTATCAAGATGGAATTTTGAAATTTTGGAGGAGGTTAGGTGTTACCTCTATAAAAGATCTAAAAATGTATTTATTGGATGATTAACATAGCTTGAATTTTTCTATACCCACTAGTCACATTAAGATGTATAGAGATTTGAAGGAATATTTCTGGTGGGATAATATGAAGTGAGATATTACTGATTATATGTCAAGATGTTTAGTCTATCAATAGGAGAAGGTTTAAAGACAACATCCTAGAGGATTCATTCAACATATTCATATTCCTACATAGAAATGGGATGATATCACCTTGTATTTTTTCACCAGATTACCAAAAACTCCAAGAAATAATGATTCAATATGGGTAATTATGGATCAAATTACTGAATTTTCACATTTCCTTACTATAAGGGAGGATTTTACACTATAAATCCTTATAAAACCATATATTAATGTATTTTTATGACATAATGGAGAACCTATTTCAATTTTTTATGATCATGATCCATGATTTACATCAAAATTCTATAAAATTATTTAGAATGGTTTGGATACTGAGTTGTTTCTGAGTACTGCATATCACCCTCAAACAGAATGGAATAAAAAAGGACCAATAAAACATTATAATATTTATTGATATCTTGATCACATGGCTTCCATGGTATGTGGTATCAGTATTTACCTTTGTAAGCATTTGACTATAATAATAGTTTCCATTCAAGTGATCAAATGGAATCATATGAATAACTGTATGTAAAGAGATGTTGTACACCAAATTATTAGGATGAAGTTGGTTAATGGAAGTTTGTAGGCCTATAAATTTAAGAGGAAACAACATGAAAGGTAAAGAATATTCAAAACCATGTCAAATAAGGTATATATAGGCAATGTACCAATGTTGATAATCAAAGGAAGGATTAGGAATTTCATGTGGGAGATCATGTTTTCTTGAAATTATTTTCATTGATGTGTTATAATATTTGGGAATAAAGGAAAACTGGGGATTAGGTACATTAGGCCTTTTGAAATATTGTAGGGAGTTTTAGATATCGAATATAATTTGGAAATGAATACTATCCTTTATAAAGTACACAATGTGTTCCAAATCTCATTGTTATGTTTGTACATGTCAGGCCCAATGTATGTCCTCACTTCTGATGGAATAGATTTGGAACCTAATTTATCTTACTATGTAGATCCAACCAAAATTATGGAAACTAAATAACATATGTTGTGGAATAATATGGCTTAGATGGTAAATTTAATTTGGAAAAATCATAAAATTGATGTGATGACATGGGAACCAGAGGATGTTATGATGAAGAATAACCCAAATCTTTTTATAAGGTGATAATCTGGAAATTTTGAGGATGAAATTTTTGTAGGAGGGGAGAATATAACTATCTAGAATTCTATCGATGAAATTTTCCATCTTATAATTACTTCATATAGAATAAATCTCATAAAATCACTTAGATAACACAATAAAAATGTTATAAATGAGTAATGAATGAAATAAGAGGTATTACAAGAAGTTAAGGAACCTAAACCATTGAAATAATAACTTGACCTTAGGAACTGTAATATGAATCATATGAATAGAAAAAAAGCCTAATGAATCGAAACCTCCCCCATAAAATAATAAATAAAATTTATGCATCTTATAATTGAAATTATGATATAATTATATCATAGTATAACTAAATAAATATTTTAAAAATTATTAATTAAGTCTTGGTATTTTTTAGGTTATAAATATTTAATTACAATTTTATTATTAATATTTTTTTTAAATAATTTTTTTTTTCATAAAATGTATTCATAAATTAATATTTTATTATTTTATTATTGTAAAATAATATTATTAGACCTTAGTTATTTTTTCAATGCGTTATAAAATCAGTTATAAATTGGAAATCTGTATTTTTCAATTGAATGATCATTTTAATTAAAAATTAAATTGATCATATCTAGAAACTTATTTTCATAAAATAGACTTCATTTTTGAATTCTACAAGTTGATAAATGGTTAGGGTTATTTTTTTGGGATTTTCTAAAATACATGAATTTTTTTTGTGAATAATAAAATACGACAATTTATGATAAATGATAAATACATGAATTATTGAGTCATGGGTGATGTATGGATGATTTAAGACCATAATCTTGAAATATGAATAATTATTTTGATATATGTTTTGATATTTCTCAATCTATTCATATTCTTGTTCCAAAATAATAAAAAACATAATGAATTTTTCAAAAAATACCCTTAACTCCACTATAAATACCACCTCTCACCACCCCATCTCCTTATAGCTTCCCAGCTTTGAGACTTATCAAATTTATAACTAATCCACTTAAAAATCCAATCCCCCATTGTCCAAGATTATTTGGCTTCTATAAAATACCGAAACCAATCTCTTTAATGGGGTTCTCAATGAAGAAAATTCAGGTGAAAAAAATCCTCTTTCTTTTCTTTTATTTTGTTTTCAATTTCATTTATTTAGTTATCCTTCCCTCACCTCCCCTTTTCAATGTGACATTATAACTCTAGTATAATTTATATACTATAATTATTATATATTAATGGTGTATCCATCATCAAATCCTTTTCTCTCTCTCTCTTATTCTATAAATGAAAACACTGCTCATGATGTGTCAATTTACCGATATCATGGACGACACATTTCCATTTTACATTAACACTTTTAAGGATCATCATAAAAAAATTTATGGTTAAAAAATTATAAAGTATTTATTTCAATCTATGTATTTCTCTGGAACCATTATATATATGTGATGTTCATGAATAAAAAAACTAGTTTGTGATGATTGAAAAATAGCCAAAATAATATAAATGATTATCACAAGCATTTTATCCAATGATTTATCGTTACCCAGAACAACCAAATTTATTATTTAAAAATTTAATATCATTAATATTCAATAATAACATGTGGCATAAATTCAGTATATCTATTCTCATTTTACATGATCTTCCATACTCATATACCAGTAAACCGATCATGAAAACCAAGGAAATGAATGCTCCCAAATGATAAAATTATATGTTATAACTCATCAAAAAGACCACAGATGAACATAATAAAAATATGATACATAAAATACATGTATAAAATATTATGAAGTAATTAATTAATGGATTTAATTTTATTATCCCAGACATTAAGATCATATGCAGAACACCTTTGGACATAAATTAAGGTTTTCCTCCCGAACCTCCATTTTCATTGGTGTTATTATTTATCTCTTTATACACTAATGTAACTCTTCAATCTTTTTATTTAATTCTAATAAAATTTGTGAATACCTTCAAAAATCATGTATCTAGATTAGTTTATATTTCTTATTTTAGAAATACTTGTTTTACAAGGTTCCCTTCTCAATCCTTCCTGATACTCAAGCCCAATTAGAGGGAACATCTTGATTTATTACCCATTTTAATGTACCATCCATAATCTATTATATTACACAATTATTTCTAAAAAATTATTAATTTTTTCTAGAGAAACTATATTTGTTAATTTCTAGTTTTAGACAAATAATTATGACAAATAAAAATGATTTTTCCAACAGAACTCTTCTTTTAAAAGTAAAAGGGGTATTTCTATCAATAATTCTTTAATCTTTTTATAAGAGTATTTTCATCTATTTCAATATGTGTATTGAATATTATTATTAATTGATATTGAAACCTTAATATTATCATATACTAAATTTTATTAAATTATTTATGACTAGATTTACTGTGGATGTCCTACTTTGATACAATTCACCACATTACATATAATGGTTAACAATTATATTTACTTATTATAGAATATTATTTAAATTTTATATCTATATTCTATTTATGTTTATCCCCGTTAATATTATTAATGAATTGGACTTAGTAAGATATAGGTGGGTCCCCCAATATCCCCTTAATGCATCCGTTGGTCTCATGAGACAAAAAATGGATTTTGACTGAGGACTTAACCATTTATTTTTAGATGCCTTGGTTAAGAACCTGATGTCATGTTTATGATATTCAGCATTATTAATTCCCTCATTATGATATTAGAAATTGATATTCTATTTGAATATTTGACTAGTATAATATCAATGGTTTTGATTCATTCTCATTGATTATTTATATATAATTATTTATTCAATTTTTATTCTTTCCATATTATAGTAAAGATTTTCTAATAATGGAATTTGTTTTCAGTCATTCACCATGATTTATTGTTTACATTTTCTTATTCTGTATTACTTAACCTTTTTGAGAATCTAATATCACCCTTTTATTATATTTTATTTTTCCCAATGATGTGAAGATGTATATTATGAATGACTTGTGGGGATAATCGTGGAGTTTATGGGTGTTTCCAGTGGAGTTTCTATGTTGTTTTTCCATTTAAGTTAAAATTTAAAACTTATTTTTGTATCTGTTTTTCCAAAACTACTAATGTATTCAGTCCTTCAGGATAATATGTTATTTTTTATTATACCAATGTAATAATGTAAGGCACTAAATCTGTGAAACTTGGGTTGGGGTCTTTACAGATAATTTAGATAATACACATATCATTGATTTTAGAATCCCTAGAGACAAGGGTTCATAGGAATCAATCACCTACAGTGGCCCTCCCCCTGTCACCCATCTCCTAGAGCCTTACATAGACTATCTGAGGGTCATGGTCTTGACAATTCAATACGTCTTCCACCTCTAGATTCTCTCCCAGCACCGCTTCCACATACTCCATCCTGCACACATTTTTGTTCTTTTCACTACCTCTTCCTAGATGGTAAATCCACCATAACTTTATAAGATATATGGGAGGTTGGAAAATATAATGAAAGATTTCCATGATCATCACAAGAGTAGCACCACATGTCACTAGGATTACTAGATCCCTCATGTGATCCATAAACCCTAGACCCCATGTCCTAAGACTACTTCTTGAAATATCTCACACATCTAGGTCCCTATGTCAATCATAAACTCACTGTTCTATAATTCTTGTCTCCTGTATACCAACTATCAGCACCAACTATCTGTGTTTTCTCATCCTGGAAAGTATAAACCACCAAAGAATACTCTAGCACCCCAGAATAAGTAAGAATTCGTAGAGGTATCAATATTTCAAGGATTTCCCTGCATATTACTCATGCAATGTTCAAATCTAGAAATAAATGACCACACACCATATTTGTCGAGTACTAAGAGAGGTTGCTAAACCATGCTGAATAATTATCCACTAGTGCACTTCCCTATTGAAGATATACAAATCCTAGATTCGAACAACACTTAACGTAGTTAGATAAAATGAATATATGAAGAGGATCTCAAACTTTAACTATACAAGAGTAACATCATCATAAGAATGAGTCACTAAGACCCACCATAGTCCTATGGAACCCACAAGAAGTATCACTAGGAGTAAAACCATCTGGTCTGCAGGTGTCCTGACAAGATGAAAGATCACATCACTGCCTCAATCCTTTCCTCAACTACCTAAGGGTTTGGATCACCCCTGAACCTTTTGGGTCACCAATGACGAATCTCATGAAGTGTTCTTAGCCTACGTACCTCAAATTCTGGTACTAGTTGTACTTTATATGGATCAACAGGTGAAGGTTTGACTGGTGCACCACCAAGAGGTAAAACTTCCAAAGAAATTACTTTTATTGAAGCCTCATCATCAGGGAGATCATCCTCATGATCATTCTATAGAATCCTATATATTAAAAGTTTTGTAGGTATCCTGATATAGATAATATGATCTATGTTCAATGTGTATATCTGGAGAGATAACTCAACTAGGATATGGAAAAACCCATTCCATATAATGCTTGTACCAATATTTTCCCAGCAATAATAGTCTATATTTACTATGTAAACAAGTAGGATATCAATGTTCTATTATATGGATATTTCCACTTCCACACCAACAACGGAGTCCCTATCATGAGAGTTAAACTCAAAAAATTTAACACTATTTCCCCAAAGAAATATCATGGAATAAGTTAGAACTGACTGCTCTGATACCACTATATTACAACCCATCCCAATGGGTCTCATTCCATGACAACCCCAAGCCAACCTCCAATAGTCTAGATACTGAAGACTAGCACTGAGTTGGCATATCACAGAACTGGTAGGTATTATCCTAGTTTAACTGTACACAGACACACATCCCTAATCACATAATTTTTTGAAATGTGAAACATATAATAACAATGAATTAATATATCTAAAATCCCATCACCAGGGTATTAAAAAATGCACTAGAAAGAAAAATATTTAAATACATTCCCACCATAAAGAAACTAAAAAAATACAACTCATAAAGTGAGTGAGGAATACTTTCAAGTTAACCATAGTTTTACTATTTCCCTAGGAAATGTGACTTTGTTAGGAATAATTATATCTAAATGGTTTCTAACGGGTTTTTTTGGGAACCAAAAACACCTAATGGTTTTGTATCCCTAGGGACTTGCTTTCCAAAGGCAGACACTCATTTGGTATCTTGACCCACAAAGCTTAAGAAATAACATTGGTTGAGAGGATGGGAGGTGGGGCACATCACACCCTTTTGAGGATAATTATTACCTACTATGATACTCTCTTATATATTTAAGATATTTTCATTAATCCTTATTAATTTAACAAGTGTAATTTAGGTTTCCCTTTAAATTTTTAGTCAGTTATTTTCATGTGTGGAATTCAGAATCATCTATATGTATTTTAGGTTCTTCATCAATGGATACATCAATATGTATTTGTGGTTATTCATAGATAGTATCCTCTTATATAATACATAAATATTCTTTAGTCATTGTTATGATGATGCTAATTTTGAAGCCACTCAGTAGAGAACTCGGGAGTTTTTTGTCATCCATGTAGAAAAAGGTTACTATGGATTTTATTTTCATTCAGGGAGACAAAAGTTGTTTTGTTTTTGGGATCAAACCATTAAATGGGATACCTATGTATCCTCAATTAAATAAATAATTATCCATGTAGTTTAGTTCCACTTAATGGAACACATCATACCCTTTATGGTCATGTGATAAGGATACAATCGTATAGTTTAACGTCATGTGGTAAGGACGTCTAGGAAGAAGGTTCCTAGTCAGAGTTTGGTGTGAGAATTATGCCTAAGCATACCAAGGAACTTGGAAAGAATATGAGCCCCAATTAAAATTAGACCCTGCTGGGGATATGACTGAAGGAGAATTGGTTTAATTTGTAATTTTAGATTTGATCCCTAGGGAGGCTTCCTATGTATCCCATTTGGATGGGTATCAAAGCCCACATAGTTTGGTAAGGCTCGCAGGGGAGTATGGACCTTTTAGAAAAATATGTTGGGGATACTCCTAAAGAGGATTCCCTTATAATAGGGTCCATGAAGTATGTGTTTATTCATGGTGGTTTAGGAGTGATTAATTCAGGGCTTACTCCTAATGGGGATGCCGAGATTAAGGGAATTAGGGTTGGACTCCTAAGGAGTTTGTCCAGTGATGGGGAGTGATTTATCATTTCAAGGATGAGATGACCTGGATATCATGCATTGATAAGGCTTCCTACATATCTTGTTTAATTCTAGAATTAGTGCTATCATATTTCATTCATTCAAGTGGATTTTATGGGTATTAGAATCATCACTAACCTCTAAGACCATGTGATTCATGTTTGGTGTGAGAAACATGAGGATGTGAAGGATTCAGCAAATGACACACAGTTTCTCCTCATTCATTGGTGGAAGAGTTTGGGCCTATGGAGGAAGAGGCTATGGCTATGATGTATGAGTCCATGTCCATGACAGAATAGGCCATGGTTATGAAACATACCTCTCTTTACTTCACATTATATGAGGGTACAATGTACGGAAGGAGTGAAGGTGAAGGAAATTGAGAGGGGAAAGATTGAAAAATCCTATATGAAAGGATATGGGTTTGCCTAAAGAGGAGTTCCATTTGAGTGGTTTTGTAGGGATTAATTATAATGAGGATTATCATTTGAGGTTTGGTTGGGGCTTACTCATAAGGAGGATTCCCATTTGTAGTTTGGTTGGGGCTAACTCCATACGAGGATTCCCATTTGAGGTTTAGTTGGGGATTACTCCTATGGAGGATTCCCATTTTAGGTTTGGTTGGGACTTACTCCTAATGAGGATTCCCTTTTGAGGTTTTTTTGGTGCTTACTCATAAGGAGGATTCCCATTGGAGGTTTGTTTGGATCTTACTCCTAATGAAGAATCCCATTGTAGCTCATGTTCTTAGATCAAGAGGTCCTTAGCTCAGGTGCTTAGCACTGGTCCTTTGGGAAGGTCTTTAAGAAAATTCTGTATGTTATGTCTATAGGGAATGTCCTTAGGGTAGGTCCTGGTTGTATGTCCTCACCGTAGGTCCTTACGGTAGGTGCTTGGCACAGGTCCTCAATGGAGGTCCTCAGTGCATGTCCTCAGTGTAGGTCTTTGGCATATGTCCTTGGCATAGATCCTTAGCTCGGATCCTAACATTATATACCATATTGAAACATTGATCCAACTCATCCAAATCAATTCTCTCTTCTCTCAGGTTTTTAAGAGCTACCTGAGAGTTTTTGGATAACCTAGGTGAGGGGGCTACACAACCAGATCTTGGGGGATTCATCAAAATTTTCCTCATTTGTAAATGAGTATCCAAATGGTCCTATATATAGGAAACTAGGGTCCGAGAACAAGGTCCTCAGTGCTGGTCCTCAGAGTAGCTCCTTGGTGTAGCTCCTCAACACATGTCTACAACATAGGTCCCCAATAATGGTCTTCAGTGTAGGTCCCCAACATAGGACCCCAGTGCAGGTCCATGGTGCAAGTCCTCAGTGTAGGTTCTTAGCACAGGTCCTCAACACATGTCCTTGGAATCCCATTATAAAATTTTTCTGTCATCTGAGTGCCATAACTTTTAATCTGTATGTACATTTGGGCTTTATTAATAGTGAAATATAATATCTAGAAGATATATAAATTACTAGATATGTGAAATTAACCACATATTCTCAAAAGAAACTTGGAAATTGAATTTAATGCATCGAAACCTTGTTGGGAATCCCTAGCCTAGTCTTAGATGGTGTGGGGGGGGGGGGGGGGGGGTATTTCCACTTATCCCTTATTGTATAGTAGTCTTATGGGACATGTAAATCTAAAATGCCTCTCCATTCATCATGGAGAGACATCTCTACTTAAACTCATCATTTATTGTCTACGTGAGGAGCACATCATGAATTTTTTTGCAAAGTGTATGAAACACATTTAATGATGTCAACAAAATCCGCCCCCCCTAGAATTATATTCACTAAGAATGAAAATAACATAGTCTTATGGTAATAATAAGGAACTTTGATGCTCTCCAAGATTATTTTTGGGACATTGGAGCTATGTCAGGCATAAAAAAATGCTCTAATTTCTTCTTAAGCCGTGGGGCCTAGAAAGCATAGTCTGAATGTTACAAGGGTTGTATGGAAATCCCTATAAAGTTTTTTTATTTTGTGTTTTCATGTTAAATTTTTTCTTAATCTAAATATAGATGAGATTTATTGGGAATGGATTATTTTTTTCTTAGGCTCCCCCATCTAGGTTTTCAGCCGAACAAGTTTTTTCTTTTTACTTTTTATCGCTCGATATTGTGTAAACTGTATAGAGTGTAGGTAAAGCGAGTTAAAACTCAACTTTTGTCTAGAGATCCCATTACAGGTTTTCAACCTAGTGAGTAATATGTCCCTTATTTTCAGAATTTTAAATTCATGCATTTCATACCAATAATTCTAGTTTTTTAGGTCTGATATCTTTGACCATGAATTTTGAAATTAGAAACCAAACAAGGCTTGATGGGTAGAAATGTACCAGTATTTTTCATTTTAGATACTTCAAATGGGAATTGGGTCATGATTTTTATGGTCACCAAATCTCAAATTTGAAACATTATAATAGAGGATGTATCTTCCATGAACTAAGTTATCACTATTTGAAAAATGTTTTATGGGGGTTACATTATATATAGACAACTGTGGAAAATACACCATAGTAATGTAAAATATTTCCTAAAAATTTTGAGATTCTATTATTGATAGAAAAATGGGGTATGATTTGAATGTCTCACAACCACTATTGGTGGATTTTCCATGGAATGATGTCTGAGAATAAAATGGTGACATCTCTTCCAACATAGTCCATGAATGGGGAAACCAATCATTCATGAATTTTGTGTATGAAGGAGGTTAAATTTTGTTAAATAACCAATGTCAGGAGGAGATGGATCTTTTCCAACAAATAATGGTAGTTCTGTCCAGTTGAAAGTCATACCTCAAGGACATTAATGTATTTTTGATAGCATGCTATGCAGTTTAACGTCATGTAGCAATAAAATTGGGGGGTTTTATAGTATAAAGTCTTGAATAAATGATATTGTAACATGAATTTTAAATATATACAACATGTACTTTAAGGGATTTAATTTATGATCTTTAGCTTTGACTAAATATTTGATGGTTTCCAATTCTATGTAATTTATCTTGAAATGTGCTACCATATTCATGAATGGAAAGGGAGAACTGTAATATGTGATTTGGGGATTTTAAAATATGAAGAATGACATGGGAAAAGGGACAATGAAATTTATATGAATGAAGTTACCACTATTTGAAAAACCCATTATGGGGGTTGTATTATGGAGGTCCAACTAGGGTATGTGCTGCATTTACAAACAATGGCATCCTTAGACTAATATGCCCATTCAATAGGAAAATTTAATCCAATTATAACTAGGACACATACTCTATAGTCTGTTAAAGGAGATCTCTAGAATTTTGACATTTTATTTTCTAAAAGCTGATGAATGTTTATGGAGATTTGAAATTTCATCAGCAAAAAATTTGGTTTTATAGAGAAAAGTACGTGAATAGAGAAGGGATATTTATAGTCATGATTTGAAAATAATTGGAGGAATAGGCTCTCTATGATGGTCTAGCCAACATGTAGGAAGTATGATTCTTATAGTTTTAGGTCATAAGACTTTGAGAATAATATTGTTGAAACAATGGAGGATATGTGGTAGAATGGACAAAGGTCATTCGAATAATCATTGAACATATGGAGATGGAAAATGAAAACCATGGTCTTGGAGTCTTTCAGGTCAGGAGGAAGGATATGATAAAAAGACACCAATTATGACCACATTAAATTGTAGGTTCCTACATACAATGATTAAATCTTAATGTGGCATATAATGATACTACTAAGAAAAAAGTTAGTACTATTTCAAAAAAACTATTAGAGTGGTAGTATTATGTAGGTATAATTTGGTAATGTAATGTACATACAAATAGTGGAATCCTTTGCCTCAATGTCCCATTATGTAGGCGACATTATGCAAGGCCAACTGGGGCCACATACTGCATAGTCAGGAAAATGAACTATTAGGTATCAAACATTTTTCCCCTAGGTACCGAAGAAAAACTATGAAGATTTGAAAGTACTCAATATTTAAAAAATGAAATGTGAAAGTGATAATGTCCAATGCACAAGGGAAGCATTTGGAATAATATAATCCAGGAGTTTGAAGTCCCTTACATAGATATAACTCATATATCTAAAATGCGAATATCTTGTTTCCCAAATGGGTTCTCTAAGGAGATGGACTGAAATAAAATATCCTATATAGACTTTGATCGTATGCATGAGAGGGAAAATTATCATTTTCCCCATGACTAGGACTAGGATCTCATGCATAGTTTTCACTATATATCTCAAGTGGGATGATAATCAATCCATTCACAGTTCTCTGAATTCCATTGATTTTAACGTCATAAGGTGAGGACTATGAATTAACAGATGTGAAGGGAATATGGAGATTGGTTTAGTTTTAATTCAAGTGGTAAGGACATTATCAATGCAGTTTAATGTCTTTTGGTAAGGAATTAACTTTCATTACATGAAATGTCAAAAGGCAACGCATCTAAACAATGGAATAGGCTCCACGAGTCACTAAGTATCTTATCAGAGTAAGAATCAATCCATGCATTGTTCTAATAGATAAAATTTCATGTGTAAAGATAGAACACATATTGGACTTCATCATGTAGATTTGACTCTTACAAGGGAGAGTAGAGACCCATTTTTAATGTGGTGTTGCGGCTGGCCCAAGATTAAAAATATAGATGTTACTACATATCTCAGAGGGCTGAGAATCAAGCCATACATAGTTATTGAATGAAGAACCACGTAGTTTTTCATCATGTAGTGAGGATATATAGTGTGTATTTTAATGTCTTAAAGGAAGAACCATTAATAAACTCAATTGGAATTGAGACACCTTATTTATGCTTAAAATCTATTTTTCAAATTCTTAAACTCATGTGAGATATGATCGATGTGAGAAACAAGGAGTGGTAAAGGATTCTTCTACAACATAAAGGTGACAAAAGTGAAGGATATGAGTATGATGATTAAGTGGTGGCTGAGCCAAGGTATATGACTCATGTGTCACAATATATATTTTTAGATTAAGAATCATTGCACACATTGTTCTTGGAATTATTCTCTATATCAATTTGGTTCTGATGTGGGGGAGAGGGCATTATATAATTCTAGGATAACGGTTATCCCTAATGTAAGAAGTATTGGCATCACCATATATCTCATTGCAATAAGAATCAATTCACAAGTCCTGGAAGATATCCCTATGTAGATCTAACAAATACATGGGGGAAAGGAAGGGATATTTTTCTTCCAAAATCACAGTTGGGCCCTTTTTTGGAGATCTGGGAATCACTACATAACTCATTGGGATGAGAATCAAGCCACATTTAGTTCATAAAATGTCCCTTTGTTGTTTTGATTCATATATACAACGAAAGGGGAATTTTATTTTATTTTTGGATGGACCAAAGTTAGAAGTTCTAGGTGTCACTATGTATATCATTATATTGAGAATCAAGCCACCCATAGTTCTTGGAATGATATTCCCTGTGTAGATTTGACTGACACACATAGGGAGTGCATGAGATTTTTTCATCATGACTAGACCCAATACTGGAGATTTGGGCTTCACTAAATATCTAATTAGGATGAGAATCAATTCATATGTATATAATGCAGATGTTTCCCTCATCAACTAGATATAAATGTTAGTAAGGGGTTTTTCTTGTCCTGGATGGGACCGAAATCAGATATCTAAAGATTTCTACATAACTCTTTGGAATGAGAATCAAGACATACATTTTTTTCTGTATGGTTTATCATCATGTGGAATGGATGTGGGTGATCTGACATAAAAGAAACATTAAATCTAGACCAAGTGATAAGACCCAAGTTTTAGTACATATCTACTAGGGGAAAGAACCAAGCCACACATATTTCTTGAAAAGGAGTCCCTAGGAAGATCTGATTCACACATAAGGAGAAATGGGGTTCATGTGTCACTATAGAGTGGCAATGATGTGATTTATTCTTATTCATGAAATATACCCATCTTTTAAATGACCAAAAAGAATTTAAATTTTTGGTATCTATTGAGATTTATTAACATCAAATGAAGGGGACATTAACTGTACAGTTTAATGTCATGTGGTGAGGGAAAATGGTGTTTTACAGTTTTGGGTCATGCGACTAGGACCTCATGTCATGCAGTTTATCGTCATTCAACAAGGACAAAGATGTTATGTAGTTTAACATCACACAACATAGATGTATATGGAGCTATACAGTTTGACATCATGTTACTAGGATTTTGGTTTTTACACAGTTTAATGTCATGCATATAGGATATAAATGGTGCTATTTAGTTCAAATTCATGCCACTAGGACATTTGTTGTTACACAGTTTAACGTCATGAAACTGGGATGTAATTTTTGTGATTAAAAAATGTATTTATTCAGGAACCATGCATTAGTTGGGGTTGCAGTGAGTTCTTCATCCATTGAGATTAAATAATAAGCTTCATTATAGTAGAAATTTTGTATGCAATAAGGTCCTTCCAACTTTTTCTCATGTTTTGGAGGCTACATTCCTTGTATAATTGGATTCCAAAGGACCAATACCAGTTCTCCTTGGAGGAATGAATTGAGGTGATATTTCTTGTTGAAATATCATGCTATTCCGTTCTAATAGAATTGTAAATGATGCAGTATATTCAATATCATTTCTTCCAATCAATCCAGCTCAACTAGTCACTTAAGTGACTTATCATCTGTAGATAAATGATCACAAATGACAATCCAGAGTGATGGAAACTAAACTTTAATAGGCATGACTGCTTCAATTCTATATACCAATAAGTATGGAGTTGACTGTGTTTCAGTATGGGTAGTAATCTAGTAAGCCCATAAGTCCTCAAATAGTTTATCAGTCTCTGATTTATTATCTTTATCCATAGTTTTCTGGAGTATGTAGAACATTTTTATTGATATCCTATATCTTCCCATTTACCACAACATGATAGCGGGATGAATGGTTGGATTTGATATTGTATTCCTAACATAACATCCCTACATTAAAAGAACATATATTTGTGTTGTTTTTCATCAATATGGTATGAGGGACACCAAATCTAGTGATGATATTAGCTTTTACAAAGATAGAAATGGTTTTATCCATGAATAATTTGATAGGTATTACCCCATCTCATTTATATAAGAAATAGGTAGTAGTAAGGATGTACAAGAGCTTCTTAGCCATTACTGGAGGATATGGTCATACTACATCCATTCCCCATAGAGAAAATGGCCAGGGGTACTTAGTTGTATGTATCAACTCCATGGGTTGATGAATAAATTTGGCATAAACATGTAAGGGATGGCATTTTTAGTGAAATCTATGAAATCTTATGTCATTAAAGGAAAAAAGCATCCAACCCTTCAAATTTGATCATAAGTTCTATTCCCAGATTGGTGGGCCCCATAGACTCCTGCATTTATTTTTTTATAACACCCACAGTCTTTTCTCCATTAATAGATCTGGAGTGGATTCAATCAATGACTCATTTTTAGACAATCGTCTGGTGATTTGGGCCATCGTAAATAGTAAAATTAACTACTCATTGTTGAATATTCTCTTTTATAACTTTATTTGTAAGAATTACTCCATCTAGTAGATATTCCATGGTAGGGGTCATCCATCCCATGGTAGGAACACATAGTTTGGGAATAGGAAGGATTTCATTTATTTCCTCTATTATAATTTGAACAAAAGGTGAAACAAAATGAAGATGAACAATAATGATAATTATTTCATTTGAGTTTGAATCTGCTAAGGTTTCAGATTAATTTTTAATTTCATTATCTTGATCATTTTTTGAATTAAGGATGTAGGACAATGTTGGTTCTAAGGAAAAATTTTCAATTAACCCTCAGACATAATCAAATAAAGGAATTATATTTTCTTTTTTGATGGTGTCATTCCCATTAATCTATTTTATTACCAACTATGAATCACCATTCACCTATAAGTTGTCCATTGGATATTTTAGTGCCAATTCCAAACAATCAATGAGGGCCTGATATTCTACCTCATTATTGGAAACACCTTCTGATAACATGAAGGAGTATGGAAACACTACCTTTTCTGGGGAGATAAGCACAATTATTAACCCAAATTTGATGAGAATATGATCTTCCATTATATTCCCCATTGGACTTCTTGAAGAACAATCAAAGTATATTTCCCATGTTCATAGGATATCTTGAATAGAGAGGATTTATTTATTAGATAGTTCAGTATTCGATGACATTTCTTTTGCATATGGGTTCTCATCGAGGAAATCTGCCAAGTCTTGGCCTTTTACTGCTTTATGTGGAAAAAACTATATATAAAACTACCGTAGCATAACTTCCCATTGTTTAATATGTCCTATCAACATAGGATGACTGAGGATAAATTTGAGAGGGTTATTGTAGAAGACCAAGTGGACCTCATGATGTTTCAGGGAGAAAATCAACTTCTAAACTGCAAAGATTACTACTAGTCATATCTTATCAATATATTAATATCATGTGTTTGAATCGATCATGGTTTGACTAAGATAATAATGGTTTTTTTCATTCCCAACATCATTATTCTAATCAAGGAAGATGACTAGTGATAACTTCAAGGATCTCATAGATAGAATGAGTGTTTTTCCTTCAATAGGTGGAATCAATACTGGTGGATTGAAGAGGTATTTTTTAAGGGTTTCAAATGCCTATTGGCAGTCATTGGTCCATTAATATGTGACCACTGTCTTCATCAATTTGGTGAAGGGAAAGCACATTACTGATAGATTTTCTATGAAGAACCTGATATAGGATAGTTTCCCATGAAGTAATGTCAACTATATCAAGTTTCTAGGTGGTAACATGCCAAGGATAGATTCAGTTTTCTTAGGATCAACTTTTACACCTCATGACATACAACAAAACTATGAAATTTCTAAAGGATTCCCCAAAAGGACATTTCAATGTGTTCATCTTCATATTATGGTATCTATGCTTGCTAAATATAGACTATAGGTCACACAAGTGATCATAACATTGTATGGATTTGAAAACTAGATCATCAACATAGTATTCAACCAATTTACCCAAGAATGGCTTGAAGATAAGGCGCATTTCACGTTGGTACATCACGCCATATGTTTTCAAACCAAAGGGCATTACCCAATAAAAAAGTAAGCTTGGAGGGGATTTAGTGGAAGAAAATTCCTAATATTTTGGGGTCATCTAGAATTGGTTATACCAAGAGTAGTCTTACATGAAGGAAAGAGATTCGTAGCCTAATTTTTCAACAATCAAGAGTTTTGTAATTGGAACAGGGAAATCATATTTAGGAAAATGCCTGTTGAGGTCTATGAAATCAATGCAAAATTTAATTTATCTACTTGGATTTTTCACTAGGAAAATATTATCAAGACACTTCAGATATTTATCCTCCTATATGAAGTCAACTTTGATAATATTATTGACCTTAGACTCAATTTTGTAAGCGTGAATCAGGTGTGTCCTCTTGGATTCTTTCTTGTATCCATGATAATCTTCTGGTAATCCCAAATGAGGGGTGGCCACCTCATGGTCAAGACCTAGAATATCTGTGTAATTTTATGAATAAACATCTCAATGTTGTTTCTGGAAGGAATTATATACCTATATCTATTTAGAAGTCATGGTCGTACTAATCAGAGTGGGATGTTGATCTTCCTATGTACCAAGATTTATTTCTCTGATTTCATCCATAGTGGCGGAGACACCTTCCTCAAATAATGAAGGAGCATTTCTAAGGTCTTTCCATTCATCCTCTTATTCATGTATTTCTTCTTCCGCCTCTTCTAGGAGGGTAGGTGATGATGAAAAAATTTCAAAGATAAAGGAGGAGTCAGTATTTTGATATCCTACATAGGAGGTGACCATCTCTAACGCAACTAATGAGGAAGGTTATTTTTTTATGTTCTAAAGGGAATATGATGGAATACGAATCTACATATCTATCTTTTTTCATGAGTGGGACAAATTTTTGTAGTCTGAGTGATGAAGAAGACAGTTGTTGAAGATCATTATATTGAATAAAGACATATCGTTTTAGGCTTTCATCGCTACTTGGTGATTCAATGATTTATATTGTGATGTGAGGTTCAATCGTCACAACTAACATTATGGAAGCCGCTAAAAAAGTTCTTGGATTTGGGCCAACACGTTCAATTTGATTAATGGGAAGCACATAATCTACATTGAGATGATTGAATGGGTTAGCTGGGAATTTTTACAGACCATTCGGAGCATTTATTCTAGTAACATCATTTATAATGGATTGTTTTCCCATTGTGTGATATAATTACACATCAATATATTTAGATTCACAATATTTAAATGAGGATTTATCACCATGAAATTTTCCAATTTGACCATTGACACAATATTTGAGACAATGGTGGTTTGAGGAATGAATAGCAGCATGATGCTGTAGCCGAGGTCTCCCCAAAAGAATGATGAAAGCTTTGTCTTGTCAAATAACCATGGACTCTGAATTAGATATGAGATCCCTGAAATAAGTTCTGAGGGTAATCTCTCTGAGAGGTTCTAGGTCATTCTTGTCATAACCCTATAACATCAATGTGGAGGGTGACAAATGGGATTCAGTGAGGCCCAATCAGAAAAGTGTTCCTTTTGAAATTGGGCTGACCCCTGAGCCATTATCAATAAAGGATCATCAGATGCCGATGTCATTAATATTTCTAGATAGGTACAAGTCCTGGATGTGTCTATGTATGACAATATCCTTATCCCGATCTATGAAAGATATGATTACATGGAATTCTGTCAGATCATTCTCTATAAGATAGAATTCTTCAATAGAAACCTCAAAATCAAACACTTGAGGGCTTGAAAATGCATCAACGAGTGCTTCTCAAAGACCCTTTGATAAAATCAGGGCATCCAAGACTGATAACATGGCTGGTACTTGGGTTAGTTGCTTCAACACATCATAATTTTGATCTAGTGGTCTTCATTTTTTAGCATGGAAATGCTTTTTTGTGGGTACCTTAGAAGCTGATGATCTTGATGTGGATGTTCCATCTCTCAAGGAAAATGTTGTAAGTAATTCTACTCTTGGTGGAATAGGCCATCTAGGTTTTACCACTTAACGAGGAGGTGGTGGAATAACCTCTAATAAGTTTTATAAGAAGATCATGTCAGGGTAGACACTATCATGTGTTAGATAATTTCTTTGTTCATGCTGAGCAAACTGGAGGGATCTCCCATGAGTTTTTGTGGCATAGATAGTTCAATTAGGGGTGTGGTTTAAATAGTGTCTTCTTGCACAACCACATCGTCCCCTGTATCCTAAACCTTCAAAAACTCTTCCTCCAATTACTCAATTATGTGTAGGTAAATCAGGATCATAATTAGAATCATTGTTCATAGAGGGATCTGTTAATTTAATAATGTTAACTGAGTTCAAGATCAATTCCTCATCTGAGAAAGATTTTTAATGATAAGTCGATTCTTGTTATTCCATTTGGTGGGGTGGTTCCTTTTATTTTAATATGGTTGGAATTAAATATGCTAAGGTCAAGGAAAACTTTTTCCTTTTCAAAAACTCATATTCTTCCATTTTCTTCTTATTCTTTTATCTACAATTCTTCTTTGAGGACTGACCTTCAGAGGAATAGAATATTGATGAAGAAAAAATTGTTATAACAGAAGTGGTAGAAAACATAGTTTGTTGTTTTGACTACATTCATAGAATGGAATGAGTTCATTAGATTATTTTTCTGACCATCCAATCAATGAATCTCAGGGCATTATTACTTTTGAATTCCTTCCCTTTTCCTTCATCATATGGATTGGTAACAACAACACATGATACCATGGCTAGTGAATTGTTTAGATTCACTAGCCTGGAGTCCACCATATTTTGTAGGAGTTCCTTAAAAAAACATTCCTAGATGGGTTTCCCCAACAACTGATGAAGGGGATATAGTTTGGATGGTTTTATTCTCCTTATTTGTTACGTTTCATTAGATTTTTAAACTTAAATAAGTTGTTTTCCAAATAAGAGCTAATGCTTTCGAGGACTTGGTCATTTTGGAAATAATAGACCTTTTTTTTCAATTCCTGAAACTGCAACTTTCATTGAAATTTTTGATCATCATAACGAGGCAGTCATTACTACAGATTCTTGAGAGGTGGATCCCTTTGGTATGATGAGGGATTTGAAGTAGGATCAGGTATAGCGGTCTACCTAAGTGTGACTGTAGTTTCCTATTCTTTTTCTGCTATTCTTCCCATATATGATGGGATTACAAAATATTTGGATCTGATTTCTATTATGAAATTTTACACCTTTTGAGAAATCAATTCTGTATCCTGAAATCCTCCTATGTATTTCATAAGGATTAATGGTGTGTAAAGATCATCACTGAGATGTTCTACAAAAATGGGCAGCAACTCTTCTTGAGAGAGTGGTATATTGAAGGAGTATTTTAATCCCATCCACTAAGAAATAAAATATAAAAATCATTTATTCTCCCCTTGATTTTAGTTTTTGAGATCAAAGAGTATTGTCTTCTCTACCACTGATATAAACTATAAAATGAACATTTGGTAGAGATATACCCTTCCAATGATCGATCGGGACTACAAACTTATGTACAATCAAAAGGATGGCCCATGTATTGAATGAACAAAGCATCTGAGTTTCACTGCTTCCAGTTGCTCGGGGGTCCCCATCATAGGGTCAAAGTGAGAGATGAAATGTGTAAAAAGATTTATTGGATCTCCTAATCCCATAAATATTGAAAATGTGGTATTACCAATGTTTTTTGGGGTAGGAGTCAGATATACCCATTTGACATAATCCTTATTTTTTGGATGTATTAGTGCACTCATCCCTTCTATAGTTTCCAATCGAGTCATCAGTGAATCAATGGTGTTCATCTGCATTTGGGTAACATATAGGTGAGTTGGGACCTGAACATGTATGGCTACTGGAGCCTAAAATGATGTAATAACTTGTAAGACCTTCATTGGTGCTGCTTCTGGTGGTTTCCTTGGATAAAATAAGGGGACAAGACTTTAAGGATGTTCCTAACCCAGATCTGATTATACTTTTAATGGAAGGAATTTATTTTCTTCATTAGTAGTAGAAATAAACCATATCTTCTAAGGTTCTCCTACTAGAAGTGCAAACTCTAGATCTACTTGGGGAGCATATCTGGTTTTAGTGATACCGCATAGTAACTCTCCATTGAGTATTTTCAACTCCTTCATCTCCTCCTTTTGTAGGGAAAATCTTTTCTCAAGTGAAAGGGATTGACCTTCTTCGTTGGAAAGGTGAGACATGGTCTGACCTTTACCTTTTACCTTATTAGGTTCCTTTCAAAGAGGCAGAAGTTTATTATTCGAGGGGATACATAAATTTTGGGTAATCCAATGATTTTGGATATGAACACCTCCTTCATTTTCTTCATCATGGACTGAATTATGAACATGAACTTTATCGTATGACTCCCCTAAACTAGATTAAATTTCTCTAGGGTCTTCAATGATTGAATTGATGAAATTAACCAATACATAATGCACTGATGTCATTCTGTTGTAGTCTTTGTGAAATCAACTTCTTCTACACCTTCCTAGAGACTTTTTCACCATATTTGTTGGTTCCATTAGAAATTTTTGACAGAAAATAACATGAAGGGAATTGTTGGATAGTTAAGCTGTGTGTTCATTTTTCAACTTTGTCAATAATTTGAAGAAAAATGACTTCCACTAGGGAGGGGATTCAAAATGTGAAAAAATCCTCACTCCCTATGGGTTGGGGTCATTCTTATACTTATTTATGAACCCTTCATATTAAATTTATTGGCTCTAAGGGTTGGGATAAAAAATAACCTAGACCTATAGACTGGTGTGGATTAGGAACTAATATGGCTGATATCATCACTACAGGTCTTATGATTTTATAAATTCTGGTCTAAACACTAGTTGGGTGCATTATCCAACAGTCACTTAAATTTCATGCTTTAGATTCAAATTTTTCTATTTTAGACATTTGTTTAATCTGATGGCTGGAATCCTATAATAGGGATTCCTACTCAATGTTCTAGGATTCTTGATGCACAAGAATCTTAATAGATTTCACTCTTTTGGATTGACTTTTTTAAAATCTAATCATGGACCATTCTAACTGAGAATCTCTTAAGTCATTACTAGGATTAATTTTTTGTACCTAAACTAGGGAAATAACATTTCATGTGACCAATTTTTGTGGGATTTTATGACTGGAGGGTGTAGTGAAATGAAATGCAACATGTGCACCCCATCTTCTAATATGGAAACCATATGAGGAATCTAGGACGAGTATTTATAACCTCATTATTGCATTGAGGCATTCACATTGAAGGGATACCTGTTGATTATCATTATTTGGATTTTGGTAAACCTGGAGAGATTCCAAGTCAATTTGGAACTTCAACCCTTCTATTACCTCGACTTGACATTTATATTCAATATGTGGTAACACATTGAATTTTAGATGAGGAATAATATTCCATATGTTGAGGCAGATATCATGAATATATTATATTGCCAACATCTCTATAATGTTGTATTGAGAGGTGGCCAAAGGTTATAACTTGAATTATATTTCACCCTTAGCCTGTTGTTTCCTCCTGATCAACATATCTTCTTCATATTTTCTATAGTTTTATATACTTTATCAGACCAAAGTAGTTTTTTTTCTAACACTTTATCAGAATAATCATGATCAATAGAGATATCCTCTGTTTCATTGGAAGATAAATGGTCCAAGGGTGGTTTAGAGAATGATCGTCACCTTGGGCTATCTTCTGATTGAAAAATAATTTCACCCAGTAGTGAAAAGGAATCATACATGACTGGACATGTATTTTAAAGTTCCTCAAGGTAAGAGGGATTTCTCATCACTACACTATCAGTTGGAGAATTTTCTTGACAATGTGAATCACTACTATAGAGAGACATTTCAAAGATAATTCCAATATGGGGAGGGCTATCACGATGGATTATGGTGAGGGGTACACCCTCTTACCCCTTGGTTGTCAGAAAAAATAGAGGGTTGTTGTGACTATAATCCCGATATTGATTATCGATATTGACCGAATTTTCATGAAGAAATAAATGATGAAGAAGTTTTCAATGAGGACCTTAACAGTTACTTCTACTGATCCCATAATTTGGTAATGAGATGGTAGGATATTGAGATGCAATAGATAATTGTATGAGGGCTTCAAGAACTCTACTATTGAGTAGAGCCAGTTCAAAAATTTTCTATTTATTTTCTAATTGTATTTGATAAGACTTCTTTTTAGACATGTTCTTCCAAGAAGTTGGGACCACTTGCTGGTAGAAGTGTTTATCCTGGGTAGGATTATATGCCTACTTTGGAATGGATTTCAGATTAGGAATATCATCTCCTATTAGGGTGGGTATATGTTCCCGATTCATTTTTCCATATGATATGTGGGAGTAAGCCCCATAATCCTCCTGGACCTGAATATAGGCATATATCTGCTCTGAGGTGACATGTTGATGAACCACCATGCTTGTGGGGATAGAGTTTGGATTTTGTCCCATATGTACTACAATTGTCTCTGTGATGATATCTTGTAATGTATCTAGGATATAAGTAGGAATTTTTTTTCCCTTTCACCATTTCCAAGATGTTCTTGGTTACTTCAATGGATGGAATGGGAATATATGACCATTTTGTAACTATATTAAGTGTATGTACCTGATTCTATCCTCCCTTTACTTCCAGTAGATACTGGAAGTACTTGTGTGTTGGAGAATAGAGTTGATTTTGTCTTTTGTTTGTCCTTGGGGATTTCTGACCAACTTTTCCGAGTGCTTCCAACAGAGGATGTTGGGAGACTTGATGAGTGATTGAAGGTGTATGTTTCTTCTTGCAGGTTGCCTCCAAATTGGGTTATATGGGTTCTCTTAACACTACTAGATGATTTTGATGGTAGGATTGATGATTTTAAGAATGCTTATGTTTCTTCTCATGGTACCCCACTGGATTTGAATGAAGGTATTGGTTGGGAACCTTTAGATGAGTCTTCTAAATGATAGAATGATGATGGATGGGTACATGTTCCCGCTTTCTATTTTTCACAAAACTAGGTTGGTAGGCTTCTACAGAGGGGTAAAAGGTAGAACCATGAACCCTGTTATCCTGTTGTTGTCCCCAGTGGGCCATCTTGCATGACTAAGTGTGAGGAACCTAGACCAAACATCTAAATCTGATACCCTCATCATGTTGAGGGATTACATTTATGTACTGTTGTCGATGACAGTTGTTTGTAGGATCTCATGGGAAGGAACCCTATGTCTTCAGGATGAGTTTTTAGGTTGCCTCTTGGTCTACCTCCTTAGAATTTGGGAGGTATTGGTGATTTCATTTCCATGATTAGCTCCTGAAATGGTTGAAGATGGTGGTTTGGACCATAAACTTCTGGACAACCTGTCATCGATGGCTAGATGCTCGCAGGTAGTTCTTGATTTAGATATCTTTTCGGGTATCCTCCAAGGTTGGAATGGTATTGTATTGATGGTACTCTCAAAAAATGTATTAGAGACCTAGAATTGATAATGATGAGTTGTGGATGGCATCCTTCAAGCAGATGAGGATCCATCTTGATCAGAAGTTGGGGCATTCAATGGTGAAAATTGAAATGAATCCATTTGGAATGATAGGTGTTCTTAGAAGGAAGTGTCTATATATATGACAATTAAAAATAATGAACTCCAGCAATGTAGTATCTTTTTGGATGAAGGATTTCATGATTTATTACATTGTATGGAACTTTTTTTAGCAATTGATTGGGGCCTTACATATGGGTAACACTATCATCTTTGTTAAGAATTCATGTTACGTTGACCATTTATTTATTTCCCTCGGAAATGTGACTTATTTAGGAATCATTATCCTTGAATGGTTTCCAACAGGTTTGTTCATGGAACCGAAAATAGCCAATGGTACCGTATCTTTAGGGACCAATATTCCAAATTTTGTCATTGGGAATTTGGAACCCTGATGCTTAATAACACACATTGGTCAAGAAGATGGGAGGTTTGGATAATCACACCCTTTTAATGGAAATTATTTCCTACTTTGGGACTCTCTTATTGATTTGAGATATGTTCCTGAATCCTTATTACTTTACCAAGAGTAATATAGGATTCCGTTGAAATTTAAAATCAATTGTTAGCATGTGTGTAATTCATAATCATATATATGTATTCAAGGTTCTTCATCAATGGGGACATCTCTATGTATTCAAGGTTATCCGCTGATAGTACCCTCTTATATACTACTTAGAGAATATTTATACATTGTTAAGATGATGTTGGATTTTAAAGCACTCAGTGGGTAACTCTAGAGTTTGTTTTCTTCTAGGTAGATAAATGTTATTCGAGAATTTATCATCATCTTAGGATATGAATGTTCTTTAGATGTTGGGATCGAACTTATAAATAAGATACCTATGTATCCTTGTGAAATTAATAGAACCCACATAGTTTGGTGCTGCTTAATGGGACACATCATACATTTTAAGTTCATGTGATAATGACCCAACCATACAGTTTAATGTCATGTGTCTAGGAAGTTATGGTTGAAGGTTCATAGTTAATGCTTGGTGCGAGACTTATGCCTATACATCCCAAGGAACATGGAGGGAATATGATCTCCCAATAATAATTTGACAGTGGTGGGTATATGAACCAAAGAGAATAGGGATGATTGGTAATGTTGGGTTTGAACCATAGGTTGGCTTCCTACGTATCACATTTGGGTGGAAAGAAAAATTCCACATAGTAGGGTGGGTCTCAAAGGGGACTATGTACCTTTGAGAGAAATAAGTTGGGGCATACTCCTAAAGTATATGTCCTTATAACAATATCCATGAGATAAGTCTTAACTGATGAAGGTTTATGAGGTCTTAATTTAAGGCTTACTCCTAAGGAGGATTCCCAGATTAAGGAAATTATTGTCTGACTCCAGAGGAGGATGTCTATCAAGGGGGAATGATTTCTAATTTCATGGATGAGATGACATGGATATCAAGCCTTGAGAATGCTTCTTACGTATCCTAGTTAAGGAAGGAATCATATTTCTCATATTTCATTCATTTAGGGGTATTCTTCAAGTATCAAAATCATCACTAACCTCTAATTCCATGTGAGTCATGCTCGGTGTGAGAAACAACATGATGTTAAAGATTTAACAAAACACCCAAAATATTTACTCATTTATTATTGGAAGTGTCCAATCCTATGGTGGAATCAGCCATGGATAGGATGGAATTTGTTGTGGATATGGAGGAAGATTCCTTAGTGAAGACACTTCCCTCTCTTGACATTATATTATACAAGGGTCCAATGTAATGAAGGAGTAAAGTTGAAGGACGTAGAGATGATCAATATTGCAACCTCCTACATGAAAGGATAGGGGATTACCTCAAGAGGAGTTCCATTTTAGTGGTTTGGTTGGGGCTTACTCCTAATATGGATTCCCATTTGAGGTTTGGTTTGGTCTTACTCTTAAGGAGGATTCCCATTTTAGGTTTTGTTGGGGATTACTACAAAAGAGGATAGCCATTTAAGGTTTTAGATGGGGCTTAATCTTAACAAGGATGACCATTTGAGGTTTTTTGGGGGATTAATATAGAGTATTCCCATTTTTGGTTTGGTTGGGGATTAATCTTAATGAGGATTCCCATTGTAGCACATGTTATTAGCTTAGGAGTTCCTAAGATCAGGTGCTTAGTGAATGTCCTTAGGGATGGTCCTTAGGGAAGGTCCTTAGTCTAGGTCCTTAGGGAAGGTCCTCAAGGTAGGTCCTTGACAAAGGTCCGTAGTGTAGGTCCTTGGCCAAAGTCCTTGATGCAGGTCCTCAGTGCAGGTCCTCGATGTTTGTCCCTAGTGCAGGTCCTCATCAGAGGTCCTTGGTGTAGGTCCATAGCTCAGTTCCTAGGGTTGGATCCTTAGGTTCTAGACCCTGATAAGACATTGATCTAACTAATCACAATTAATTATCTCTTATCTCAGGTTTTTGAGAGCTACGCGAGAGTTTTTGGATAACCAAGGTGAAGGGGCTTTGCAACTAAATCTTGGGGGATTCTTCAAAATTTTCCTCATATTTAAATGGAGAGCTAAAGGGTACTATTCATAAAGAACTCAGGTACCCGATGTAGGCCCTTAGAAAAGGTACATAGTAAAACTCCTCAACATAGGTCTGTAATGCTGGTCATCTACACTGGCCCTCAGTGTAGGTCCTCGACGCAAGTCCATGGTGTAGGTCCCTGTTGTAGGCTCTTGGAATCCCTTTATAAAAGTGGTCTGTGTTCAGAGTGCCATAAATTTTAATCAATATATATTCTAGTTCTCCAGGACCAATCAAATAGAATATATAAAAGAGATTCACATCCTTAGATATGTATAATTAACCAAATAATCTCAACAGAAACATGAAAATTGCATTTAATGCATTAGAACCTTGTTGGGAATCCATGGCCTACTCTTAGAGAGGGTTCTTTCCACACATACCTCATCGTAGAGTAGTCTTGTGGGAAATGGAAATCTAACCAACCTATTCATTCATCATGGAGACACATCTCTACTTAATCATGAACTCTTTTTTGTCTATGTGAGTGTCACATCATGAATTCTGTAGCAAAGTATATGAAACACATTTTGTGGTGACTAAAAGCACACGTCTGTATTTCTATCTCACTAATCAATGAATGGTCTTGGTTTCTATATGAATACATTAAAAGGTCAGTCATCTACTTAATAAATGACACATGCATTGAAATCCCATGCATGGGTGAGTATAAAAATACCCTATAAGACACCCTAAAACCACTAAGAATATAGAATCAAAAACTATGATAGTCATCTTATCATAGGTATATGGGAACAACATATATAACAAGAAAATAAATATATACTCAATGTTGAAACATAATCTCATGTAATATCACAATTTTATTTCTATCCTGGTATTCCGCCTTGAAGGTTCCACATAGCACTCATCCGAGAGAATAGACTCCATGAGTTAGATAAACCTAATGAAATCTCTTGAAGATGTCATGATCATCTAGTCTCACCAAAAGACGTTTACACTAGAAGTTTGAAGAGAATGATACACATATGGGGATCACACCCAAATCCATGGGGTATAGTAATAACCCAATCTAGATTTAACTGCTATGTAATAGATTGATGCCCATGTAGTGTTGGTCAGGAAGATACCAAGAACCCCACCAAGGTTAATGATGATGACATAGGATCTCACACTGGGCCTCATTGATGGATTTACACTACTCTATCCTAGGCTGAAGTTCCTCATATGGGATTAACATCCTATTCACAGGATGAGAATCCATATTAAACCCTCAGTGAAAGGATAAAAGGAACATAACCTAATAAAACATTTCCAATATAAATAGTATAAGGGATAAAATCCATATTTAAAAGAGTACACATAATGTATTGGTAGTACACAAAATTTACCTTTAGCATTGGGTCCTACACATGTATCCTAACATATGTCCATGTTCATCTCTGAGTATATAAAATGTTTTAGCTTGTGTACTCTTGATAGCATCTCTATGTAGCTGGCCATGTCCGTGTATGACTAGCCATTTATATGTCCATGTACCTCCCTAGGTATACACTGAGCCTCTAGGAAAGGTTCACACAACCATTGAATGAGTCACACGACTTGTAACCGAGTCACATGTCATGTGATATAGACACAAACACACAAACACACACAAACAGGTATATATATATATATATATATATATATATATATATATATATATATATTCAAAAACCTTATCACCATTACATATGAAGTATTTTTTCACACTCTATATGTCTTAAACCCTCAGTTTAATCAATAAATAAACTTTTAGGGGACCCATCATGGGAAAATAATTCTTCACATGGTTTAGATAGTTATTTTATCACCAATATATTCATATGGAGTCAAATACCTAGAATAATTGTCCTAATCACCTATTAACTACTCAAGCTCACATGTTATTCAATAAATAAATCAATAATTATTGATAAAATCATTCATTTAAAATAAATTCATCATTCACAATTTAATTTCCCAAAAATAGTTTTCAACATGCCTTTTCAATTTTAAAACCAAATCACAGGTCTTCATAAAATTCATTATATTTAAAATCATATTTCCTTTGAAGCCAATTTTATCAAGAATCATCATTAAGTCATTACATAAAATCAAAATTCAATTCATGAAATCATTTCTTTGAAATCCACCCAACAATTTCACTTTCAATGAAATTGAGGGGTTTTTCAAATTTTATACACCCTTTTTAAACCACAAATAAAATCAAATCAAATCCTGGTTTTTAAATAAATTTAAAAAACCATTTCAAATCAATTACATAATTAGGGTTTCAATTGAATGGTAAAACATGATGGAACCATTTACCTTTAATCATGTGATCAAATAAACACTTGTGATGGGAAACACCAATGAAGAACGAAGGAAAAAGGTATTCAAGGAATCAACCATAGATTCAATATCCATAAAATATAATATCATATCCATTGAATACATGATGATCTATCACTCTCTAATGATGATAGAAAGGAAAAATTAAGAGAAAATAATGAGGGGATATTAAATTATTTGAAGGAGATCGACTTAAATCATTTAAACTTTTCTAAAAAAAGAGGTTAGAGAATTAAATTTCACTTATTAAGAGCCTCAAAAGATTGAGGGATCATATTAGGGTTGAATGGGGGTGATTAGGGGTAAAAATAAGGGTCCCAATTTTTTTTGAAATTTTTGATGAATTCTAAACCACATGGAAGGTTTCCTACATGGTTAGTAGTAACCATGCGCCTTAACCATGTGTCATTACTAGGATTCTAGATGTGGTGAATATTTTGGACACACAGTTAATTTAACCATGATCCAACTATGAATAACCCACTATTCAAGGGTGTATGGTTTCGAGGTGTGACCGCATGTTCTGAAAAAACCATGTGCCACCTTTCAGTGGCTTATCCTAGGGTACATGGTTTGATGGGGAAAACCAAAAGGCTTTACATAACCATGAACCAACCATGCACAACCCCAAAACCACCAAAAAATTTCAAATTTCACATGAAATAACCTAAGAAAAATCCCAAATATAAGGGTATAAGAAAGGGCTTCAAGTAACTGAAAGAAGGAAATCAGTTGTCATAACCTCCCCACCATAAAAGCTTTATATCCCGAGAAAGCCTCTCAAGAAGATTCCATATCAAAGTGATGAGGCCATTAATCCCTCATCCATGAATCATTATCCCAAGTCTCATCTAAATTGTAACAATACATCCAAAAGACACAGACCGAAGGTATAGTCCTACTATGAAGAATATTTTTCTTAAAATGAATAATCATAATTGGGTTCTTAGTCATAGATAAATAAAGTTCAATATTAACATATTCCCCGTTCAAGACATGAGAAGGTCTAAAAAGATACTTCTAGAGCCATGATACCTAAAATAATTTATGGATAGAAATCAAATATAGTTTTAAGTCTAATAAAAAAGCTACACTACCTATGCACTCAACTATCTCAAAAGGTCATGAAAATCTCAGCATATGATTTCCCTCTTTTACAAGACATAACTAAATCAAATAAGCTGAAACACTCAAGGAAACTAATCCATCAATTGAAAACTACAACGATCTATATCGATGATCCACATTGGATTTATACCATCCCTATACCATCAATATTAGTTGATAAATCAATTAAATATTTATTTTAGTCACCTGGATGAAACTTAGTCCAAATATGGGAGCTTCTTAAATATACATATAATCGAGAGGATATGTACATGCTCATACATAAAAGGCATAAAAAAGATCCATTCAAATATAAGACTGGTAACTGTTGTTGTAAAAAAAAAATCAACCAATCCAAAATGGACTTCCCGAGCTCCACCAATGTTTAGAATTCAATAAGGTAGCTTGTATCCCATGATCCATATAGCTCATTCCATATATACATTTGTATATATATTATATACTATGCTCAATATAATATTGGATCCAAACACCTCCTAGAGACTTCTTAAAAAAATAAGTGAACCGAAGATCCCTATTACAAACATTAAAAGAACAAAATCCATGAAATCTAACAATCTATTTCATACAGTGACATCCCAAATCCTCAACTCTAGTTTTATATTCAATGTATATGATGTGAGAATATTTTTGTTCCAATAAATCACTACCCATATTGAGTTATTATTCTTAAGGGTATGCGGTAACCCAATCTGGAAATCCATAGAAATCTCATCTATGTACCAAGGCTGTACAGGAAGGGGATGAAGAAAACCTAAAGGTTTCTGGTGATCATTTTTGACCTTCTAACATACATAATAGGTCAGATAAAAGTTATTGATGCACAGAATCATACCTAACCACCAAAATTTTAAATTCATTTCATAGAACATCTTCATTGTACCAGGGTGAACTATTCACCAATAATCATGGAAATAACTCATCACTGATTTTTTCACTGGAAAATGTACAATTTACCAGTTCTAAAAATATAGAATACTCTCATAGGAGAAAAAGAATTCAACAATGTTATCCTCACCATAAAGAGGGACCTTAATTCCATGGAATTCATTATCAATATTCTTCTCCAAAAAAATCATCTTGAGAAAAGATGATGTTAATTTAATGTTTATTAGAAAAATCTCAGTCACATCCTCCAAGACTCCCAAATGAATCATTATAAAAAGATCCATCATATTCCACTATTCTAATGATTCTTTCACATCATGGGTTAGAATGGTCTTTCTCAAGGTATCAACAATGAAATTCCTCTTTCCATGGGTGTAGGTAATATTAGAATGAAAATACTTTAGGTACTCCATGCAATGCCTATATTGAAATTCCAAATATTTTTAAGAGAAGATATAACTCATGTTTTTTTGTTTGGAATAAATGGTGAACAATTATCCAAAAATATAATACTACTAACTCTTAAGATTATGAATCACAACAAGTAGTTAAGATCATGGGTTTGATATTTATTCCCATGTGGCCTAATCTCATGGGACCAAAGGATACAACATGATTATGCTACATAATAATGTAGCCCAAACCTGAAATAAGATCCTCACAAAAGACAACCTAGTAATTCGCAACCTATGGAAGAGTCAATAATGGTGAAAAATAAAAAAGATATTTCAACTCCTAAAAAACTATGATATTTCACATCTTATTAAAACTTCACTCCCTTTTGAGTGAAAGTGGTCATTGGAGAAGCCAAATTCATGAAATATTTGACAAAAAAACTTTAATACATAACTAAGACTAATAATCTTCAAGTCTTGAAAATATCATGTATTTTCTATATTGATATTAAAACTTTCACCTTCTTAGGATTGACTGAGATACCATGTATGGAGACCAAAAGTCCCAAGAACATCATTTCCAGAATCTAGAAAATATATTTTTAAATGTTTGAGTAAATTCAGTGAACTATAAATATTTCTAGAACTACATTATGATGACACAGATTGGCTTCTAGGTTTTGGAGTGAAAAAAAACATCCACAAATAACACCAAGAAAGAATCAACGTGCTCAAGAAATAGCCTATTAATTAGTTCCATAGAAAATATAGGAGTATTTTTTAGACCAAAGGGAATTAAAAGGTAATCATAATGGATACACCTACTACTGAATTTGGTCATTGAAAAATCAGATTATTTTATTCTCAGTTGTAAATAAACCGAATGAAAATCAATATTTGTAACCAATCATACCCATTTAACAGGTTAAATAGTTCATCAATCCATGGAAAAAAATACTTGATTATTAATATAACATGATTTATTTTTCAATAATCAATACAAAGTAAAACTTTTTCATCATCATTCTCTACAAAAAGCAAACACACCACCCAAGATAATAAAATCAGGAATATAAAACCCTTTTCCAAAAAATCATCTTAATTGGTTTTCCACTCTTTCAATCCATTTTTTGGAATATAGTTTGATATAATATAAGGTGAATAAGTACCAGGTATCAAATAAAAAATAAAACTCTACCTCTTGTACTAGTGGAAATTCATAAAAATTAGATAGAAAGATGTCTAGAAACTCATTGGAAACTATCAGTAAAAAAATACTCAATGATTACTACTCTATGTAAAAAAGGAAACACCCATATTACCCTTCCCAAATCGGGAAAAGAAGGTCTGGATCTACTCAACCTTAGGTCACATTCTCCCAGAAAAACACAACACAACCCATCTAGTAGAGTAAAGAAGACTCGTCGAAGATAACTATCAATATGGGAGAATAATGTGAAGAGGTTTTATGTTTAGAACCAAAAAATCCTGTTTAATCTTGATCTTTAATAGAAGGGAAACACAATAGGTACATCAGAGACCCTCCTCCCAATTTATTTTAAGGAGTGTTGTAATATCAATCACATATAAAAAAATCTCCATTGGAAGGATTATAAAATCAATAAAACAAGTTGATACGAATGAGTGATATGTACGGATATCAAATAACGAAGTTAGTAATGATGAATATATAGTGATGATACATATCACTATCGCTGGACCCATATCAAATTCCTCCAGAGACCCATCCACTATGTGAAGAAGCTTATTTCAGTTTTCATGTGGTTGGAACCTCTTAGTTCCTGAAACATATGATTTCACCATAGTACCTTTTAGAGATAAGGATCTCATTAAACTACATGAGGTATAAAATATATGGTAGAACTTCCCTAGATGACCTGAGCATCCACATAAACACTATATTTTGGGTTCCTCATTTCAAACATGTTTTGAATTCCCAAAATTTCCACACTAAAAGAAAGTAATTGGGCCTCTAACATGAACTAAATGAGGTCTTGATGAGGCCAAATATCTAGAAACACCACATGAATCATCACAATTTCTCTTTTGTTTGAAGGAAATAATATAAATACCACTAAGAGTAAGAGAAACTCACATTAAATCTATCCTTATAGCTAGATCAATCTCATCCATAAATCCTATATCCATTACATCTACATAATAACTGAGATTCATCTTGAACACCTGGGATCTAATATCCTTTAAAAGAACTATATAAAATCATTGTGCTTTCAGTTTCAAAAATTTCACTACCTTAGTGGAAAACTGAACATGTTCAACCAAAATATTCATGTATAAAGTCAGGGTACTGTCCCCCTACTAGAGGCTAAGAGACTCCATATAATTTTATGTGACCATCTATTCAAGATAGATCTTCTTCATGAAAAGAATAATAATGTTTTTTCATTCCAAACACTTATGTTTCTTTACCATACCCATTTCATCCCTTGATCATATTCTAGGACCATAAAGCTTAAATGTATCTAAATTCACCTTTATAACTTTGAGCATTTCTAAGAACTGAGAAAACATCTCAATATTTTTCAAACAATCCATAGCCCATGAGGTTTTTTTCAAGCCATGGAATGTTGGTGACTTCCATCAAAGAAATTACTGAGCATAATTTATTATTTCATCCCTTTGAGGTTCCATTAACAACACCTAAATAAGAATATGTGCAAAAAATTATCCTAGTTCTTGGATAGTGCAAAATACTCTATCAATAAGATTCTGGTCAATGGGAGGAATCATTTGAGGTAATTCACTAGCAGCTTCCAACCGTAGCCTATTCAAACATTTCATCAGGTCTATTATGCTATAAGACATCAAAAAGAAACACAAAATAATTAATAACCATTCACATATAATCAATGCAATCAAGAGATACAGGAATATCAATTTCATTAAACAAAATTAAAACTTATGGGATTTCCAGATACTTAGGTCATGTTTAGGGAAATGACTTGAATCAGATAAAATTATTCCTCAAAAATGATTTTTCATACAACCATGGAGACTTAAGGATCATTTTAATTGGAGCTATCTTGGAACGCACTCAGAACTACCTCTAAAGAATCAAAAATATTACATTATATAAACCGAGATAACCCATATTAAAACCAACATCAAGGAATAAAGTTCATCCTCCATTGATACAACTTTTTCTCAATCCAACCTAGATACCCAATTTCATGATACTTGATCTAGTCCTGAAATATCCCATAGGGGATTCATGATCCATATGGGTTGGCGAAAATCACCTGGAATCATATCAAACACCCATGGGAATGGTTTTTCCGCAAGAACAAAAAATAAAAAAATATAAATCAATACATAGTTGGTACTCTCAATACTCCTCATGGTTAAAGGACCAAAAGTAGATAGATAATGAAATACCAAAAAATATACATCATCGAAAGAAAGAAATATGTCAAGATAATATATCAAAAATAACTCATGTAATAAGTGGATCACATCTCCACTGGTCACCTCTATCACCCCAAAGTCTCCTAGATTAAGCACAACTAACAAATCTAAGTGGAACATTATCTTTCCCTAGACCTTGAAATACAAAATATTTACAGAAGGAAAATGTAGGGAATGAGATAAAAATCCTTGTTGGACCTCAAAAAGTGTTACATAATAAATTTCATTACAATAAAACATTTATTATATCAATTTAAAACAAAAACGTTATGAGAAGTCATTTTCATATTTTAAAACAAAACAAACTTTCAAAAGAAAAATTGTAAAATACATCAAATAATGTATTAAATGAAATTTTTTATAAAAAATTTATATAAAGTAGATGTAATGAATGCAATAGTTCTATAAACAATGGAATGTGTAATAAAATCAAATAACATAATTGAACAAGGTTATAATAACAAAGGTATGTTAGTTTTTGGTTACAGGATCCTCACGATTCTCAATCATAATCATGACTCAAGTATTTTTCCACACTTCATAAGGCTAAATCCATTAGTATAATCAATCAAAACCATATTAGAAGACCCATCATAAAATAATCATGCTGAAATAGTATTATTTAGTGTTTTCATCATCAATACATTACTATAGTGTTAGAGTCCTAGCATGATTGTTATAATATCCTTAAACGTTAAAATGGATCACATATGCTTCAATCAATTAGACAATCATTCATGGGATAATCATTAATTTCAAATAAATTAATAATTGATAATTCAACTTACAAAAAATAAATTTTCAACATGCATTTTCAATTTCAAAATAAAATTTTAGGTTTTCATCAAATTAGTTCCCTTCCAAATATTTTTTTATTTTAAGAAAATTTTCTCAAGAACCAATATCAAATCACTTAATCAAAATCAAATTTGAATTAAATCCGTCATTTTTCACAAATCCACCCAACTATTTCAATTCTAGTGAAATTTGGGTATTTTAACAATTTCCATTCCCTTATAAAATTATACATCAAATCAACTCAAATCCTAGTTTTCAAATCAATTTAAAAGTAATTTAAAATCAAGCAAGGAATTAGGGATTCAATTTTTGGTTAATTTATTATCAAACCACATAACATTAATCGTACGTTAAAATCCACAATCACAAACATAAATTCCAATGAATAACAAAGTCTATGGAGAACAAGGAATCAATCATTGAATTGATATCCATCAAATCGAAGATCAGATACATTAATAATATGATGATTTTTTCACTCTCTAAATAGGAGTGAGTGGAATATTGGCCGAAACCTAATGAGATGATATCCAGTTATCAGAATGAGATCAAAATAAGTCACAAGCACTTAGATGCATAAATAAAAGAGGTTTGAGGAGTCAATTTCACCTCTTTGGAGACTCAAAAAACTATGTAATTGTATCACGATCGAATGGGGTTGATTAGGGGTTAAAAAAGGGTCTCAAGACTTTAAATTTATATTTACGGAGTATTGTAAATCACAAAAACGATAACTTGGGTGAACCACATGGTTAGTAGTGGTCATGTTCCCTAATTGTGGGTCATTAGTAGGCTTCTGGATGGGGAGCACAGTTTAGACACATAGTTATTTTAACCTCGTGACAATAATGTGAACCCAAAATTTTCAATAGTTCTAGGTTTAGAGGGTTTTCTTCATGGTTTTGGTAAACCATTCACTCCTTCTAGTGGCTCATCATAATAAACATGGTTTGTTGGTCCATATCGCATGGTTTTACCTAACCATACAACAATTGTGAACAACCCCCCAAAAAATCAATTTTTTTCTCTAAATTTCACATGAAACATCCAAAGACAAACAAAAAAGATAAGGAGGTCAAAACAAGGGGTTAAAAGTACCCAAAATACTGTAAAAGGATGCTAAAGAATATTTTATTAAAATACCTCATTTTATCTTAGAGAAGGGATAAGATAAATCTTCCATATTGATTGCCTTCCATTGGATCTCTCAATAATGTAGAGCTAAGAAACTTCTCCTTGATTACAGGGCTATAGTTTCCACCATCCTTCAAGCTAATATCCTTTTGTACTAAATTTTTAATCATTAGTTTGATTAAAAAGGAATAGTCTTTATACTACATCAGTTTCCTCCCCTTTCTTAAATATGAATTCTTCTTTATTTTCTCTCCTAGGGTGACTGAAAAACCTCATTATTCATACAATTCTTTCTCATCTATTCTCATTCATAGAATATAGTTAATGTGATATTAGAAAAGAATCTCTTATTTATATTTAGACGAATCCGATGACCCACCTTCTATTAGAGTGACCAAATCATCAATTTAATCCTACATTCTATTACAAACTATAAAACTTCCTTTTTCTTCTAATATACTCTTTTCCATCCCTTATTCTCTATATCCTATAAATCATCATTAAAATGATCAAAAATATTTTTATGATCAAAGAATGTGATACCCTCAATGCAAGAAGCTATGGTGAAACCTAGAATATATACTCCTTCTACAACAATCTATTAGTAGATGAAATTCCATCATTAGCTTCTGTCTACTCAAAAAAAGATGGAAAAACTATACCTAATTTAGAAAAAAACTAAAAAACTAAGGAAATTAGAGACTAGGAAAGATATTAGGAGTATTCCTTCCTCCATAAATAAGATTAGACACAATTGGATTATTTTATATCTTATATAACAGAAAGAGTTGGTCATGCAAAGCTACAATGATTGATCCTAACGAGCTCAAAATTGAAGCGGCATAGATCTAATGAATAATTAGATCCGAAGAGACAATTCAAGTGAATTATAACCCACATGGGGGATATAATTCTCATATTATTTTATATAATTAACCTATCAATGTATTCCAGTTTTCTAGCCTCAAAATCTTCCAAATAGACAAGTTTCGTGATACCAGTACGTGGAAAATTGAAATCAAGCCTTAAACCACTCACCAGGTAGTACTCAAATACTTGATAAGCATATTAATTTTTCCAAAGTAAGGTTATATTCCATATACTTAAAATAAATAACTAGAAATTATTTACTTTTGGGATGATGAAAATTTTCAAACATCTAAACACTCAATACCAATTGAGATTAATCAGAATAAATATTCTTCATTCTATAGAAATTAAAATAGAGGTCTGTTAAAGATTCAAACAGAATATGTTGGAAATAATTGTACTCACATTAAATAAAAATCTAAAATACATATGAATGACGATACAATAGCTCCATTTCAACATAGAGTCATGTGATAAAAGGGTGTTTTAAAGTATATGTCTCACAATCATAACCAAAAAACAACTAATGAAATTATCTGAAGAATGATGGAGAGTATGATTTTGGAAGGGTAATGGAAGAACAAGAAGATTAAAAAAATCACCATGGTGGAAGGGTCCTAGTTCACGATGAGGTTTAACAATGATCAAATATGTTGTTAGTGAAATAAAAGAATAGATTTTCCAGATATAGACCAATCCCATTCTATATCTTCCTCACTGATGGAGTAAATGTGGATCTGTTGAATCCCTTGAAGGCCATTAATAACAACCTGTCTTAAACTCCATTCCTTTTTAATGAATTGGTTGAAGAAGATTAATTTTATAAGAGAATGGATTCATCAGAGATATTTTTAACCCAAATATATGATGACTTTTTTTCACTAAAATTTGAACTGACAAAGCACAAAATTAAATTAATATGAATTTGGAACATGTATATACTAATTATAATTTTATATCATAAAGAACCCTATAATTACTGATTCTATAAATTTATATAAAATTAATAATATTATATGTAAAATATTAATAAGTTTTAATTATGTGTAAAAAATATGAGTTATATTTATAAAAATATTATTATTTATTCAAAATGAATTTTTTTTAGATGAAATAATTTTTGGTAGTTTTATTTAAAAATATTAACAGTATTGTATTCAAATAAACGTTGAATAAAATATATTTTAATAATTAAATAAAAACATTAAATTTAAAATAAAAAATATACATTTTAAAACCAATTAATTACTTTTCATATTTAGATTTCAACTACAACCACTAATTCAATATTTTTTTTCCTGAAAACCATTTTTATGTGTTTTGTGGGGATACAACAAATGATAAAAAATAGATCCAAAGTTACTTCATATCTATAACTAAAAAATATATAAAATAAAGAAAATTTGAAAACCTAAAAATAAAAAATTGTGAGAATTTATACATTTGTAAATGTATCTAGAAAACATCAGTAAAATTCAAAAATAGAATAATAACCCAGAAAATCTTTCAAAAAACTTCCAACATAAGTGAACCGTAAACTACCATTCTCAGTGATCAGGAGTGTTATATATTTATATTTTCATTTTAGATCTCTAAATTTAAAATTAGTATAAAGAAATAATCGATCATAAAAGAATATAAATTTGAAATTAAAAAATATGATAAATTTAGATAAATAAAACTTGATCTTTTCTAACTCTAAAAATGGTAGTCCATATGTGAATATAACAATATAATGATGATATCATCTGATAAATGAATTTAATTTATCTTAATCCACATGAAATACTTTTTCAGTGACAATTTGATATCAAATTTACTTTACTCATTTATTTCCTTCTTTCAAGCCTCACGAAATCTTTGATTCAAATCCTTCATTTTATTCAATAAAAAGGAATGCAAAAAATATCCTGATTAATGGCCTTATAGACGATCTCTGAATACCTTATAGCCAAAAATCTTCTTAGACCACTCAGAGTCTAGATTCCTACACTCCATTAGGCCAGTAAAATTCCCTGATGACCTTGTCTTCAATAGTTTCAGTAAATAGGAATAATATTTATGTCTCTTGGGTTTTATCCCATTTTTTTAGAATAATTCCATTGGATTTTATTTGTTGGAGTGACTGAAAAGTCTCCAATGAAAAACACTTAGTTCTTACTTTTTTTCATTCCTATAATATAGTGAAAACAATATTCAACAAAAATATTCTCATTATATTCAGATGAAGCCTCTGAACTACTATATGGGGGAGTGTCTATATCTTATGTTTAAGTCTCCATGGTACCCCAAAGAAATCAATTTTATTCTTCTTCATTGACACTTATCTATGCCAAACCTCATTCACACTTTCCTGAAAAAATTCATTCAGTGTCTCAAAAAAATTCATAAGATTAGATCAAGAGGTATTCCCATTCTCATGAAGTTGTAGTGAAACCACACTTTTAGCCATTGCTGAGACCAGTATATAGGAAGATAAAATCACATGATAAATTTCAGTTTGTTCTACAAAAGGAGGCATAAATATACCTACATCTTCCTGAAAACTAGTAAAATGTTAATAAAATGGAGGATTGTTAATGAACTGAAGTTTTTTCCATATTCTAGGAGGATGATTCTAAACTAATGGATTGTCTGATTTGTTCAGTAACACACAGGGTTGGTCTTTAAAAGGTTTAGAAACTGCTCCAAATGAGGTCAAAATAGTGGAGGAAATGGGTTCATTAAAAATTAGAGTTGAAGTATAACCTTTATAATAATCAATACTAACTAGAGGGATCATATTTTCTTGATCTAAAATAAATATAAACTATCATTGAGTACCCCTTTTCAAACCTTGAACTCATCTAAATATACATGGATTCTGATTCTAGTAGTGGAACATAAGAATTAAGCCCTGAACCACTCTCCCGAACAAACACACTAGATTGATTCATACAACTTCATATAAAACTAGTATAACTATCATGGCCAAACTACTAATCCTATTTTATGTGAATTTTTTCCATTACCACAAATAAGGAATCTAGGAAATCGGGACATTACACAACATTTCTTCCCCGAAGGCCGGTCAAGTATATCAAATTTTCATCAGTAGGGATCCTTTTGTTATCATTAATAGATGTAACTAGAATTTAATTTATATTTAGATGATAATAAATTTCATCTAACTGAATACTCAATACCCTATGTTTAAAATTAGTAATACAATTACATTGCTTATGGATATTGGAATAGAGGTCCATCTAATTATCAAACTGAATCGGTAGATAATACCTATACACACCTTCAATCACAATCCACACTACTTCAAGATGATGTTGTGATAGATATATTTTAACATAGAATTGAACAAAAATTGGTTGTTTCATATTATATTTCCTATAAAAAAATACACAAATAACTTCTAATGGAATTACCTATAGATTTAAGGAGATCAAGATATTGAAATTGTAAGAGAAGAGGAGGAATCTTGACCCAAATCAATATGGTGGATGGGTCTTAGTTCACATAGAGTTGAGAAAAGAATGAAGAAGGTGTAAATGGAATCCATTAATAGATTTGATAGATCTTAATTAATTTAGAACTATATCTTCATCATTTACATAACAAATAAGGATATATTACGACCCTAAAATCAAGAAAGTCACATGTAGACTTTAACCACATTTTTAATTCATGAATTTTCTGAAGAGATCGACATATAGTTGTTGATGGAATTACCTAACCAAAAAATCTGAGTAAAGAAGAGAAGAATCCCCATGTAACTTATGCATAGATATTTGAAAAAGTGGATGACCTTAAAATACATCGAGGAACTTTGGGGAAACAAAAATGTTTGTAAATGTCCAGAGACACTTCACCAAATACAAAGGAATAAAAGAATAATATACCTCTCTATGAGAAACATAAACTCCATCATAATTAAATGGTTGATATCCCAACCCCCCCAAAGGTGGAGGGGAAAATAAACCCACAATCACCAATTAGGTCATCGTCCATTTTTCGATAATTCCCATTCACAATTCTCCGTATATTTAAATTGAATTTATTTTTAAAAATTTAAATATATAGTTGATGTTTGTTATGATGAATATTAAAATGCATGATTATATATATATTTATAAAATTTCATTAATTACATTATAATTTCCTGAATTATTAATATTATATGTTAAGGTCCAAGAGGTTACAAGAAAAAGGAACAACTCACACACACCTGGGCCAATAAGGACTGACCACACCCCCTCCAAGAGTTGACTCACTCAATAGATGACCAATTACAATTATATAGGTTGATGGCCCTTTATTTGATGTCATAAATACCCCTTTATATTGGCTTAAAGACCCATATGTACATCCCATAATGTTCTAGCATGTACATGGGTTTTCATCCCAACCTTCTTTTTCTCCTACATCATCACCTACATCACTGCTCGAGTCACTACCTACATCATTGACTATAAATGATCTAGAAGTCTCCCCAAATGGTGGTTTACATGGTTTTATTATTAATATGTACACAATATTGATATTTTTAGAGAATGTTGTTAAACTCTATTTATGTTAACTGAAGTTATAATTTCATTACAATATAATATATCGATATTATATTCTAACAACAGACACACACACATAGACACTATAGATATATATGGCCATGTTAATGTTTTACGTATGTATTCATGTACTACATACATAAAAAATAGGGTTTTGATTGTGTACAAGTATATGTGTATATATACATATAAAACTAATGAGATATTAAAAATAGAAAAATGAAAAGAATGTTTGTGTGTCTTTCTATATTATTAATATTATTAATTTATTAAATGGGTTAAATAAGTAATAACATTATGTATAAACGTATAACTAATAATAAATTTACAAATCATAACAGTAAATTGATAAATATTATGAAAAATAAATATATTAATAAATATAAATATATTATTTATAATTAATTCATAATATATTATGAATAATTAATGTAAAAATAAATGTACCCATATTGTTAGAAATAAATAAATATAATGAATAATAAATGTATTAATATTATGAATAACAAATATCATGAATAATAAATAATAAATTTAATAACAATAATAATAATACATATATTCATAAATATTTTAATAAATGTATTAATATCATGAATAATAAATATTATGTATAAAAGTTTTAATATTTTAATAAATTAATTAATAAATTTAATAAAATTATTATAAATATACTATAATAAAGGTTTTAATATTGTGATAAATGTATTATTATAATTATAATATATGTATTAATGTTATCAAAATTTTATTAATTGAAATAAGCTGGGGTAAATCCCCTTTTGTTAAGGAAATACACCAATTTTGATTTGGGTTTATAGGGAACCCTTATATGACCCAAAGACCCAAGAGTACATGAACTACAGGTCAAGAGGAACAAAGGCATTAAATACAAGATAGAAGGACTACTATGAATGGTACTGCTATAATACCCATAGCTTCTACAATAACTAACACAGTACTGGTCTCTGCTATTGTTCTCACCAATGCTATAGTGCCTTACAAAATTACCCTAAATAGGAGGTCATCAGAGGTTGGATAGTAAATGTATTAATATTGGGAATAATACATATATCAGGTACTGTATATATGGTTAATACTTAAAGGGTTTTGTTAGAGAATAATAACTATTCAAAAAGCATGCAGAAACAATTTAGACACTTTTTTCGAGGATCTGTGAAGCAAGATAAATGAAAATGTGATAAAACCATAAATGATGAATTTATGTAAAAATGTTAAACATATATATAATATCCATTTATTTATCTTCCCCACCTTTAAAATCCAATGAATATTCTTAATAAAATCACTATAAGAGCATCCAAAAGATATACTCTCTACATAGGTATCCATGGGTCGAGAAGAATCAGACATCACTTGTGTAAGATTATCCATCCCCCATGACGTGCTGGAATCACATTCATAAAAGAGGTATAAAAAGTGATATTTGGGTAGGTGTTTCAGAAAATAATATTACAATCACAAACTAACAACAATTCCATCACATGATAGTGCTTATATAAGCCACAAAGACTCTCCCAGGGCAGTCACATTTACTCATTCATTGTATCAGCTGAGTAAATGGTTCACCAAAATCATGAATCTCCATCAAAATTAAATAAAACTCTCACTAGTTTAATTGTATGAAATGGTTTCTTTAAAATATAACTTTCATGGAAAATACTTTGGTTATCCATCACACACATAATAATATACCCAAATGCATGGAAATTACAATTTTCATGAAAAATGTTATACATGTTAAATGTATATAATATATATATATATATACATCACCATATATATATATATCAAATATATAATTCTTTTGGGTGCATTACCATTAATCTCTAACTTTCACAAAATCCTAAAAGGAATTTTTTTTCTAACTTCACCGTATATAGTATCATATACACTAATTATGAAATGTTATCCCAAAATCCTTTTGGACATCTTTCAAAACTATTTTGTAAAGCTATAATTAATTTCAAATTGTATTAAATCATATATAATACCTTATAAATACCCATCCAAAATATAGTTTTTGGATTATCTCTAAATAAAATTTAAAGTATATCACTATATAATAACCCAGGATTTACATACATTGACATTACATCATTGGTTTGGAAATATATAGACACACTCATAATGACAGTATTAGTTTAGTTCCATTAGAAACTTGTAACATAAACTTACAGTATGTAAAATGATATTTTATGTGTCCCACAAATATATCCCTATTTAGTACCCCTACTGAAATCCTATATTTATAACCTGGGGGAAAAACTTAAGAAAATGGTGAGATCAGTCACTCATTAAGGATAAATAAGGGTGGTATGTAAGAATAAACATTAGCATAAGGGTATGAGAATATGATCATAACATTATAAGATCTTACCATACATAATAAATATCATAAAAAAATCATGGAATAAATATTTGTAATTCATAAGACAAGATTCATAAGGGAATCAAGAAAATAATCCATGAAATCATAAAATGGAATAATACATGAAATTTTTTGTAAACACATAAGCACAGAATTTCATTCCCTATATATAACTGTGAATTTACAAAACATAACATGTAACTTCATGGGGACTACACCTTCCGAGGATGACTCACCACTATCCCTAGTTCTTGTCCATTCCTAGAAAGGGAGCAAGATTCCCAATATTCACATAGTTGATCAGGTTTCCCCATCTCCCATTAGGAATCATGGCCGTTGAATTGATTCCCATCATTATCTCATGTGATATAAATAATTTCGAAATGAATTGGAGGGGGATATAGTTCTGAACCATCAGATATTGGAAACCATAAATAAGTGCTCTAAAATAACATAAATCACTCATCATATCAGAACCCATGTAATGAAGTGGTTTTCAAAAAATATCATTCAATCATTACATAACCCATGGAAAAGAAATAGGTTTTATAAATATCATCCCATCATTAAAAATAAACCATTATTAAAGAGAATGATTTTGGTATAAATAAATCATATCCCCATTAAAAAATAAGTAACAGAAAATAATATTTTCTTGGATGGAAAATAATTTTGAGAGATCACTTGAAAACAATTATTGAGAAAAATATCCTTTATTCCTTGAAAATGTTTTATTTTTTTCATAAAATGATGCACAATTTTAAAAGGAAAATTTTTATTTGAAAAGTAAAAATATAATATTTTAAGGAAATCATAAAATCATTAAAGATTAGTGATGGAATAATGTTCTGATCATTTCATATAAGTTAAAAAAAATTATTTTGTACTTTTGTCTAAAAAGTCATAAAGTACCTAATTTGGAAAACGACAAAGAGATTCCTTTCAAACCATGTAGTTACAAGTAAAAAAATGGGTAAAAATGTCTTTAAACATCCATATTAGAATAGTAAAAACATTTTTGAAAACATTTTTATAAAATATGAACATGGAGGATAGTTATTCCCCAATAGAGACATAAAACAAAAAAAATATCAATCATTGATGAGATTACGAAAGAACTACTCATCGCTTTATAATTAGTAGAACTTTATGCCCAATGTAAGATAGAAAATTATATGGATATTATAATACCATTATCTTCTGGATATTAATAATATAATAAATCCATGGTTAGTTAATAAACCACATAATAGAATCAAGTAGTTTATAAGGCATGCGTCACACCGAAATAAGAGTGGGACAAAAATCACTTACCTATTGTATTGACTCCCTTCTTACTCGTTAAAACCTCCCATGTAATAAAAATTAGTTTATTATAAATCTATTATATAACCATATTAAATTAAATTATACAATATATGATTTAACTAGGACCTTCTATTACCTGTTTATTAACTATTCCATGTTATTGTTATGTTTCTGGTAATATCCTCTAGTTTTGAATTGTTATTCCTGATCATCTTACATAGATCATGATTTTTGTATTTCTAGAATGTAAAAAATGATATAAATATTATATATATTTAGTATATTAATATTTATAATAATCTATAAATATTATTAATATGAAATGGAATTCACCATTTATTGAGATGATAGACCATACATACGAATGAACATTGTTTCCGTTTAATTACCATTTGGTATGAAAGAATGTAAACGAAATATATGTATATATATACTAATAATATTAGAATTATCATTTAATATATATCAAATTTTTTTACTAAACCCATCTTTAATAAATTCTATGAAGTGTGTGAATGAATCACATCGCTTTTAGGAGGCGGTAGTCCATATCTCCCCAAAAGAAGTTATCATACTTACATAAATTAGAAATCACAAAGTTATGTATAATATAATACTTAAATAAGTATAAATAAAAAATAAATATCTTAAATATCATATAAAAATATATTTTACAACAAAATTATAAAATGTGAGAGGCGGTAAAGGAAAAACGTACCACCTCGTTTCGTGAGGTGGTAGTTCACCGTACATAGGAAAGACAAGTTCGTTACCCATTTGATCGAATTGTGTATGAGTGTAGGTTGAACCCTTAATATAACATAATAATTGTATATTTATTACACTGTGGTTATTATATAAAAATAAAATAAAAATAATTTTTGGGGCTCATGGATGAAATAAAACCAAAACGGTCATTGATGAATCTTTCCTAATCTTTGGGAATTTAATTTTTATTTACTCAAAAGGACTCCTTTGGTTGGATTTATGAAAATGTTTAGGATTTCAGGATGATAAGAGGGACGTTTGGGGGAGATTTAGATAGATTTTGGATGAAACAATTATGTTTTGAAGTGTAAATAGAAGATAAGGATATGATCTATTTTTATAAGAGTGGGGAGGGGAACTTTTGCATCTTCTCAACATATTAATTCATATTCAAAACAATATTTATAAAAATACCTCAAAAATGTAATGTTTTTGAATCCAAGATATTATAAGGTTGTAATATCATACAAAATATATTTTATACAAGTTTTAATGTTATTTTATATCTCATAAATTTGATTAACCCTTATCTAATCCATTTTAATTTTATCTATTGCAGAAAGGGTTCTAATATTAAGAAGATGTAATTTTTGTATATAAAGAATAAATTGGGGCATAAATGGATAATTTAATATATTTTATACCATATATCATCTAATTTAAATTATTTATTATTTTTATGATTTTTCAATTTTTTTTAGAATATTATTTTCATAAATTATCATAAGTGTCAATTTTGACACCATTCAAAAAAAAACTAATTTAAGAAAACCAATCCAGTAATATTAATTAAAAAAAGAAACTTAATGCACCCCTAAAATGAAATATTCACCCATAAAATTCATGGATCATCTTAATCCAGTCAAATTATATTTATTTTTTATATTTGTAATTTCATTTAATTTACTTTTTCATTAATTGAATAATTACTGAATCATAATTCTGTAATTATTTATGATAAATATTTCTTCACTAAAAATTAATAATAAATTTGTATAATGTAGATAAAAGTTTTAGATATCATAAAAATATATATAGTAGAGAATATCATATATTCAAGCCCATTTTAAAAAAATTATAGTTATTAAAAGTAAGAGTGTGCCATTTTTGCACTCCCTTTGAGTTTAATAAAATTTAAGTCATTTTCCAAGAAACATTTCAATTAAATTATTAAATTTAGATTTTTATGTGTTAAGGGAGGTATTAAATTCATAAAATAACATTTGGTTATGTAGTTTTATAGTTTTATAATATTTATATTATTATTTTCACCCATAATTCCCAGATTTACCCTTAACAATGGTCATAAAAATTATTAAAGTTTCTATTCATATTTTCCCAAAATGGAAGGGGCCTATTTAATAAAATTTTAACTTATAATTAAAAATATTAAATCCATTTTTCATAGTTATAAACACATAAATTTTAAAATTATTTTAAAATTTATCCTGTTGACCAAACAAGAAATCGAGTTTTTAAAGTGAAAACATCCAAAATATTGAAATTTTTTTATATCCAAATTAAATATAAATTTATTTTGATGAACCAAATTAGATTAAATAACTGAAATTATATCTAATTATAATTAAAAAAATAAATTAATTAATTAAACACTATATAATAGTTCCATGGAAAATATTTTTTCTATTAAAATACTCGATTTTCACTATTCATCAAAACATCAAACTAATCAGAAAAATATTAAAAATTCATCAAAAGTAAAATTTGACATATTTTTTTCAAATAATAAGTTTATTTTTCCATATAATTGTTTTTAAAAGTGTCAAAAATTATAATTAAAATGGTTTCTCAATTAAAATGCTATAAAATAGCACTTTTGAATCATATAGGGTTTTATGCGTAAAATTGTGATTGGTATTATGATATGCTTTTAAAATATATTTGATGAATATAATTTCATATATTTAATATATTACATATATATTTCATTAATATAATTTATTAATATTAATTAAATTAATTTATTTATCAAAAATGATGTTGGGAGCATAAAAGTTAAACTACATCCTTTATAATGAATTGGTATATATTTTAATTTCTAATTAATTAGAAACCAATGAATTTATATTAAAAACCTTGAATTTCTTGAATTTAATAATAATTATCATAACTACTAATTTTATGACAAGTTTATATCTTATTATATTAAATAAAAATACATTAATAATATATTATTGTTCGGTAAAATTCGGTATTGTGTGTAATGAAAGTTATAAAAATAACTCAGCGTTGTGTGTAACATAAGAAATATATAGTGTCATGTATACTTCAAGATAATCCAAGTGTTTCATGTATCACAATCTTGACTTGGTGTTGCATATAATTCAAACCAGTCATAGTGTTTTTCATATTACAAAAATCTATATTCAGTACTGTGTGTATTGAAAAATATTGAAAATATTAAATTAATTCGAAAGAAATCATTTCAAAAAATATAAGGGTGTTACATTCTACCCCCCAAATAATGAATTTTACCCAAAATTTATTCTGAATTATGAAAGGATTAATAATTGAATGTTCTTTTCATAGAAACCCATATGGTAAAAATGAAAACTAAAACATTCTTTTCGAAAGGAATGTTAAAAACATAATGGTTACCCAAAGTAACTCAAAACTTTGTTTCCATATAGGATATAATAGGTGGAAAGTTAAAATATGGATATAGAATATAAATATAACTATCATGTTCTAATGGAGAGTTACATGGAACATGGTTACGATAAAGTTAAAAATCACATAGACATTACTCAAAGAATATTGAAAGTGGTCAGTGATATCATCCAAAATGATGATAACATGAAAAAATTTATTTCAATACCATTTTTCCAAAAGTTGAATAATTTTCAGAATAATATATAATTACTTGATTTCAAGAAAACCTCACTATTTTTTATGCCTTGATCAATTTACACTATATTTACTATTCTATGAAATGAAGGTGAATTTCTCATTCCTAATGAGTTAGTAGATCATTAGATCTATAAATAGAATGATTTGACAATCCACCTATCTTTATCACAACAAAAAGGTAAGAACAAGTTATTTAATATTCATAAATATGTCACGACCTGTCCCATGGGGATCGTTCTATGAGTACCCCAATCCCACCTCCCAAAGGATAGGGGCTATCTTCTAGTATCTAAGGCATTATCCCATGAGTGGGAGGAATTTTCCTGAGTTCCTGTACCCACGCACACACACAACCAAGTCCCAAAAATCTTGAAAGGATAACATGAAGGCCACTAAACAACCACTGAGTAATGGTACAAGATGTATGTCAAATGGGCCAGAATACAAACACAACAAAATACATCTAAACACATGAAAGTAGAAAAGATCTCGGAAAAGTCGTCCATAGGTGATCCCCACCAGAATGGTAGGAAAGGAGTCGATGTCAAAAGCTGTAGAATCATGTACAACCTATCGTATCTCACTATGCACCGCCTGGGACTTGGGCCACCGAGGTCTATCTCAAAGTGCTTATTGTCTACACCAGACACAACATGTGCGGGCAAAGCCCATGCAGAGGTGAGTAAAACAATACTTGGTAGGGGACCCAAAAACCACAAAGATAAACAACAAGAAAAAACCATGATTATGTGTGCAATCTATTCTACCCAGGTATATTCCCATACATATACCAAGGTCATCTATATAAAACAATCTCAAACACTAAGAAACATATAGTCCTAGCCTTGTAAACAACATCAGGATTCTTACTAAATATTTGAAAGGTAAAACATAAACTAGGACAACATGCTCCAAGAGTTTAGAAATCCGTAATGGAACCATCTGAGAGATACATTAAATCATTTAAAACTATAAAATTTCTAATGGTACATCTGAGAGAACATGCCCCATCGGGAATATTCTACTAGGTTCATGTAGAGACCCGAAGCTTGACGTACATTGACATTACATTACATTTGCGGAATACTTAGTACATAACAAAAACACACACACAAGGATTGTAATAGTTTAGTGTCTTTGGAAACTCAGAATATAATCTTCTAATCCTGGTGAAAGATCTTCAACATCTCCCATAAAGATCTTCATTTTTTTAATACCTAAAACCTTTCTTTATATCCTGGGGAAAAGAAAACATAAAAGGGTGAGCTCAAATGCTCAGTAAGGGTAAACAAAATAAATATCAATCACATCATATACATAAGCACATAACTTTTGGAAATCTTAACCTGTAAAAGAGATCATAATTTCATAACCTGAGATAACTCATGGTAGTGAAATGTAATCACAATAATCATAACTTAAAACATTAAACTTTGTGGCATACACACATAATCATAGAGAATCATTTCTTATTAGTCAGGACTCATTGCCAAGACTATCTTAGTGGACAAAGTCCATTTCTGAACCGAGTCACCCTCATTTCAGTCATGTTTCACTGTACCGGTATAACCTACCATTCCAGCCATGTCTATCTCATGAGATATAAAATCTTTACCCAATTCATTGGAGGGAGATATAGGTCCCACTCATCTTATAATGATACCATTCTTATGTGTGCCAAAAAATCATAAATCATACATCATTGCATAACCCATGTAATACAAATGGGAATCTTAAAAATCATGACATCATAAAAAATTCATATAAGATAAAGGAATTCATAAAAATAATTCCATCACAACATAATCAAATCAATGAAATAATAGGGATAAAAACATAACCCTTTATTATCTTAGATGGAAAATAATTTTGATAAAACACTTTAACTCCATTCTTGAGGAAAATATATTTTCTTCTTCAAAATCAATTTCTTTTCACAAAACGTCATGCACTTTTTAAAGAAAGATATTTTATTGAAAATAGTCATGAAATAATTTTGGAGGAAGCTTCATGAAAATAAGGCTTTATAAAACCGTACAAATCCATTCGTGCCGTATAAGTTAAAAAAAACATTCTTCGTACTTTTGTCGAAAAGTGAAAAAGTACCTCGTACGAAAAACGACAAAAGATTCCTTTCATATCTTTTACTAAAAACTCACCGAAGGGTAAAATAGGATTTAAACAATTGTAGGAGAATGGAAATAATATTAAATATTTAGGAAACATGGATGTGGATGATAAAAATACACCCCAGTAAATACTAAATTATAAACAATCTCGGATAAAAATGAGATTGTGATATTTCCCTTACCTTAGGTCCGATTTGCTTCGTAAGTGTCCGAACCTCCTGTAGAATGATGTAAATAATGTAATTGACTTATTACAAAATCATATTCATTGTTATTATATCATATATGGTTCACTTATGACTTTATATTACCATTTCTTTTGTAAGTTCATGTTAAAGTAGCGTTTTGGGTAAAATCTTCTCATTTGTTGTTCGTGTTTTAACTTGTAATTATTCATATGATTACTTAGATCATTATTAATTAATTATATAATATAAAACATTATTTATATATAATATATATTCAGAATATACGTATATATATTGGATCGATAAATGGAATGAAATACACCGTTCCTGGAGACGGTAGGCCGTACGTACGCATGAACGCTGTTTTAGTTTCCTTATTGAATTGAGTGGAATTAAGTAGATGACATACATATATATACACATAAATCCATTAGCTTTATAATGTCATATATTTCATTATTATTTCTTATATATACTTTATAATCATTCTTAAATGGTTAACAAGGAGAATGAATCTCATCGCGTCGTGGAGACGGTAGTCCGTACGTACGCACGAGCGATGATATCATTTCCATAATTATTGAATTGAATTGGAGTGGATGATACAATATATCAGAATCATTATGATGTTATAATGAATATGTATAGTTATTCTTTACACCATAATAACCATCCATGTAAGTTTTTGGTGGAAAAACATATTACACCACGGTGTGGAGACGGTATTCCGTACGTACGCACGCGCGGTGATTTCGTTTTCCGTAGGATGGACAGATGGTGAAATAGGATTGTTTCATACTTATAATAACATATCAGTATGTGAGTGATACTGATGTTATTACTTCATAATGAAACAACCTAATAAGAAGAAGTGGAAGAAGAAATAAAGGTGAAAGAATCGGTAACGGAAATTACCTCTTCTTTGAAGTGCCTTTTTGAGACCTCCTCTTAGGGCACTAAAATTGGTCTTTGAGGAAGACCGGAACCACTAGGATGTTTCTAGGGAAGTGGAGAAGAGAATTTGGTAGGGTTTGTCCGAGATGTAAGGCTCAAAGTTGTGTGAGGAAGAGAGGGAGGAGGTTCCCTTTTATAAGGGAGGAGAGGGGCACCTTTGGAATTCTTAAAAATATTAATTTATAATAAATCTAAACCCACTTAAAAACCTCCAAAAATGACTCATATTCGAATATTAGATGATATAGGGTTGTAATAGCATCAACCAATCAAATTTAGACATGTTTGGATCTTGTTTTAAACCTTATCATTTTTATTTATCCTTATTTAATCTATTTAAGTTTATTTGTGGTAATAAAATTCTAAATTTTAAATTATAACAAATAATTACTTATTTGTTGTGAATATTCCATAATTGTTTACTTTATAACATTATAGACCATATAAATTTAAATTTATAATTTTTAAATATTTTTGTGATTTTTAAAAAATTTTATAATATGTTAGTTTTGTAAAATAACAATAGTGTCAATTTTGACACTATTAATTTATTTGAATTTAAATAAAATATATACAGAAGATATGTTCAAACTAAAAGCTTTAATATATTAATAAAAGGTCACATGTTTCTATAAAATTAGTGGATCACATTAAATAGTTCATATATTATTTATTTTGTTATTTTTAAAACCATTTATTTGGTTTATCTCTTAATAAAATAATTACTACATCATTTTTGTATAATTATTTAATATACTTATTTGTTGCATAAAAATTTAAAATAAAATCATATGATGAAGATAAATATATTAAATTTCACAATAATAATTTTACTCGAATTTATCATCTTAAAATCACAATATCTAAATTGTTATATTTATTAAATTATGAAGGTGACAAATTTGGAATCATTTAAAATAAAATAATATAAGTGTCATAATTGCTTGTATAAGACTCAAAATGGTCAAATATTCGACCATTGGATGATTATAGTTTCAATTTACATGACCAATAAGTTTTGGTCAGGGTTTTGTGCCTTTTATGGTCACTATTAGTTTAATAAAAACTATATTTTTGATTTTTCACTAGATAAATAATTTCTGCATCACTATTGTGTCACAATTAATGATAATTATTTAATCCCAAAAAATTCTAAATAAATTCTCATGATGTATATAATTTTGTTATCTTTCTGGAGACTATTCATGTTCGAAGTTTTATGATGTTTATCACTATGTAAAAATTTTTATACTTATAAGATTTAAGAGAGTGACATGTTGTCAATTTCTTTGGTTTTAATAATAATTAAATTATTTTCATTGTCAAAAAGTCAATAAAATGAATCTAATCCGACCTTTAGTTGATATGGGTTTACTTTTAGCCATCAAATAGAATTTTGGCATTTTTTAGGGTAATTTTATAATATTATATTTACCCTTAATTACCCGATTTACCTTTAACTATGGTAAATAAAATTTACCGTAGTTACTATTCATAATTCCCAAAAATAAAAAGTAGCCTATTAACATAATTTGGACCCACTGATTCCAAATATGGAATCCATTTTTTAAAATTCAATACACATAAGTTGCATAAATTAAATTAAAATTAATCCCATTGTCGAATAAAAACGGGGTTTTGTTTAAAACATTGCAAAAGATTGAATTGATTTAACCTACGAATTCAAGGTAAAATCAATGCTAATGACATAAATTATATTAAATGGTAAAAATATATTCTATTTATACTTTAAAACCATTCAATATTATAATTTAACCACATAAGATATTATGATGAAAAAAGTTTTTTTTAATTAAAATATAGCATGTTTTTTCTATTCATTAAAATATGAAAGTTATCGGAAAAATATCAAAACTATATCTAATGTAAATTTTTACATCCCGATTAAAAAGGAGAATTTTATTTTGTAAAATTAAACATATAAACATGTCAAAAACTAGATTTAAAGTAGGTGTTCCATCAAAAGGCGGCAAAACTGCATTTTTGAAAAATACTTATTTTACCCGAAAAATTTATTTTGTTCTTATACCATGTTCTAAAAAATGTGTAAGATGAATAATAATGTTATAAAATTTAAAATTTAGTTAATACTATTCATAACGGCTAGTTCATGACAATATTCTAATAATATATCATTGTTTATTAAAACCCGGTATTGCGTACAACACACGCTATCAAGGAAGGTCGCGATTGCGTGTAATGCAAGCCAAGCCAGGGTTGCGTGTTGTGAAAGAATACTTCGTTGTTTCGTATAATAGAATCCAACCATATTTCATTTATACATTTAATATATATATATATATATATACTCAATGTTGCGTAGAATAACTATTATCAAAATTGTGTGTAACACGGTCCAAGAATAGTGTTGCGTATACTGCAAGCTAATACGGTGTTGCGTATAGCGCAAGGTAATCTTGGTGTAGAATACAACACAAGACATTAATGAAAATAAAATAATATTTTTCATAAAATCATGGGGTGTTACATTCTACCCCCCTTAAAATGAATTTCTCCCTCGAAATTTGTCGGGGTTATAAGTGGTTTACTATTTGAAAGTTTCTTTGATAGAAACCCACATCCTAAAAAGGAATACCAAATATTATCATTAAAAACTAAAGTATAAAACGTAATGGTTACCCAAGTTAACTAATCACTGGGTATCCACATAGGAGAACATAGGTGAAAATATGGACATGGAAGAGAAATCTAACCGTCATGTTCTGATGGAGAGTGGTAGAGGACATGGCTATGAAAAAGCCAACAATCATGAGGCCATAAATTTGTGATGATCTAGGGTACCATCTGATTCATCGGATATAAATCACTAGGAGAACATTTTTGGTTTTCAATATCATTTCCCTAAATTTGAAAATTTTGAATTAGAAGAAATACTTACTTGATTTTGGTACAATCTCACTGTTGTTCCTGCTTTGAATAGTTTCCACTTCATCTCTTAAAGAAATGAAGTGTTAAAAGATCATGTGATAGAATGATGGGTCATTCCATCTATTACAACCAAAAGGTCAGCAATAGTTATCAAATATTCATAAGTCCGTCTCTTGTGAGGTTAATCGTATACGCTTCCAAAAATGAACTTATACTTCATATATCATACCTCTTAATAAAATAAAACTAGTTTCTACTAACCAGGGACTTCCTGTAGGTCAGTGGTAGGCGATAAAGGTCAGTCGCACTTCGGTTGTGGGTTCGATTCCCCACAGCCTTGTCCGACGCGATGGGCTGTCGCCCGTCCTGCAGGTTGTCCTTTTTATAAAACTACATTACTATAACATAACATGAATAATATATAAAAAAAGTTCTATCCTTAAACAATAATAACTTATGGTCAACATAATCCATTCCAATCTTTAGGCTTCTCCATAATACTGTAGTCCACTCTCGTAATATAGTGAAAATGATTATCAGGAATTTAATACCATCATTGATCCCCATATATCGTAATACTGCATTCCTATCTTGTTGGTCACATTCCAATCATTCGAAGGCCTTAATCATGTATTCCATTGAACCTTAGTGAAAACATGAATGCAGTTAAAAGTTAACACTTTCCACAAACCAAAATCCTCAAAATTCTTTATAATCAAACCATGATATCACTTAGTCCTTATATCAATCATGAGCTCATGAATACTGTCAAACATTTCATTTTCTCTTTATCACTTCATTATGCGCATATCATCCACTTTCCAAAAAATATCTGAATAACCTTTCATTGTTACTCATACCATTCATCATAAAATTTCAAAACTTACGGAAAGACAATAGTGTAACAATCCTTATATGTCTTTTTATTCTATAGTACAACATTACACTTGATAAACATGTAATCATTCCACTACCTTCTTAAACCATTAACCGAGCTTCAACAATTAATTCATCTCACATATCATTTGTAGTCTCTTCATCATCATCAACAAAAATACTACCCATACTACCATACCGATTCTCTTCATGAGACATTTCCTTAGGGCATTGGTTTGCATAATGCCCGTACATTCCACATTTAAAACATTTAACCAATGTTGATGTCGTAGCAATACCATTAACCTCATCCATGGTGTTAACTGAAACTTTTCCATTGCACTTACTGGCTTTGTGTCCTTTTTTTCCACACCCAAAGCATCTTCCAATAACTTTGAAACATTCTCCTTGATGCCTCTTCCCACATGATTTACATAGGGGAAATTAACTTTCTTTCCTCTATGATCATCATGAAACTCCATCTTTCCGTTATTAGCCGAGTCAGGAAACTTACCAAATTTGAGTTTATTGATCATATTATGAGATTGCTGATTCAGCATAATAATGATTTTTGGACTTTCAAATCCCATTTCATTTGGTTTCTCATGAAGAATATAATTCAATTTTCCCTCATATCCTCTATTATCGTGAATCATCTTGTTTCCAGTCATTTTCTAAAACCCAAAAAAAATAGTGTGACTGACAAAAATCATGATAGGTAAAACAACATAATAAACGGGAATTAACTTCAATATCTAACATCTTAGGTTTAATTATAAGATTGTTACCATAGTGCTTGGACTATATCCTATATGTATACTTATCCTTAGGGACATCCCTAGACATACCTTAGAAATATCTCTAGGGATCTCACTATCGTTTTCGCGTCCTAGTTTCCAAAGGTTGACTAAACCTTTCCTCTGATACCAACTGTAGAGACCCGAAGCTTGACGTACATTGACATTACATTGCATTTGTGGAATACTTAGTATATAAAAAGAACACACACACAAGGATCGTAATAGTTTAGTGTCTTTGGAAACTCGAAATATAATCTTCTAATCCTGGTGAAAGATCTTCAACATCTCTCATAAAGATCTTCCTTTTTTTAATACCTAAAACCTTTCTTTATATCCTGGGGAAAAGAAAACATAAAAGGGTGAGATCAAATGCTCAGTAAGGGTAAACAAAAGAAATATCAATCACATCATATACATAAGCACATAACTTTTGGAAATCTTAACCTGTAAAAGGGATCATAATTTCATAACATGGGATAACTCATGGTAGTGAAATGTAATCACAATAATCATAACTTAAAACATTAAACTTTGTGGCATACACACATAATCATAGAGAATCATTTCTTATTAGTCCAGACTCATTGCCATGACTATCTTAGTGGACAAAGTCCCTTTCTGAACCGAGTCACCCTCATTTCAGTCCTGTTTCACTGAACCGGTATAACCTACCATTCAAGCCATGTCTATCTCATGAGATATAAAATCTTTACCCAATGCATTGGAGGGAGATATATGTCCCACCCATCTCATAATGATACCATTCTTATGTGTGCCACAAAATCATAAATCATACATCATTGCATAACCCATGTAATACAAATGGGAATCTTAAACATCATGACATCATAAAACAATTCATATAAGATAAAGGAATTCATAAAAATAATTCCATCACAACATAATAAAATCAATGAAATAATAGGGATAAAAACAGAACCCTTTATTATCTTAGATGGAAAATAATTTTGATAAAACACTTGAACTCCATTCTTGAGGAAAATATCTTTTCTTCTTCAAAATCAATTTCTTTTCACAAAATGTCATGCAATTTTAAAAGAAAGATATTTTATTGAAAATAGTCATGAAATATTTTTGGAGGAAGCTTCATGAAAATAAGGCTTTATAAAACCGTAAAAATCCATTCGTGCCGTATAAGTTAAAAAAAACATTCTTCGTACTTTTGTCGAAAAAGTCAAAAATTACCTCGTATGAAAAACGACAAAAGATTCCTTTCATATCTTTTACTAAAAACTCACCGAAGGGTAAAATATGATTTAAAAAATTGTAAGAGAATGGAAATAATATTACATATTTAGGAAACATGGATGTGGATGATAAAATACACCCCAGTAAATACTAAATTATAAACAATCTCGGATAAAAATAAGATTGTGATATTTCCCTTACGTTAGGTCCGATTTGTTTTGTAAGTGTCCGAACCTCCTGTATAATAATTTAAATAATTTCATTGACTTATTAAAGAATCATATTCATTGTTATTATATCATATATGGTTCACTTATGACTTTATATTACCCGTTCTTTTGTAAATTCATGTTAAAGTAGCGTTTTTGGTAAAATCATCTCATTTGTCGTTCGTGTTTTAACTTGTAATTATTCATATGATTAATTAGATCATTATTACTTAATTATAGAATATAAAACATTATTTATATATAATATATATTCAGAATATAAGTATATATATAGGATCGATAAATGGAAAGAAATACACCGTTCATGGAGACGATAGGTCGTACGTACGCATGAACGCTATTTTCGTTTCCTTATTGAATTGAGTGGAATTAAGTAGATGACATACATATATATACACATAAATCCAGTAGCTTTATAATTTCATATATTTCATTATTATTGCTTATATATACTTTATAATCATTCTTAAATGGTTAACATGGAGAATGAATCTCATCGCGTCGTGGAGACGGTAGTCCGTACGTACGCACGAGCGATGATATCATTTCCATAATTATTGAATTGAATTGGAGTGGATGATAAAACATATCAGAATAATTATGATGTTATAATAACTATTTATAGGTATTCTTTACACCATAATACCCATCCATGTAAGGTGTTGGTGGAAAAACAGATTACACCACGGCGTGGAGACGGTATTCCGTACGTACGCAGGCGCGGTGATTTCGTTTTCCGTAGGATGGATAGATGGGGAAATATGATTGTTTAATACTTATAATAACATATCAGTATATGAGTGATACTGATGTTATTACTTCATAATGAAACAACCTAAGAAGAAGAAGTGGAAGAAGAAATAAAGGTGAATGAATCGGTAACGGAAATTACCTCTTCTTTGAAGCGCCTTTTTGAGACATCCTATTAGGGCTCTAAAATTGGTCTTTGAGGAATACCGGAACCTCTAGGATGTTTCTAGGGAAGTGGAGAAAAGAATTTGGCAGGGTTTGGCCGAGCTTGAAGGCTCAATGTTGTGTGAGTAAGAGAGGGAGGAGGTGCGCTTTTTTAAGGGAGGAGAGGGGCAACTTTGGAATTCTTAAAAATATTTATTTATAATAAATCTAAACCCCCTTAAAAACCTCCAAAAATGACTCATATTCTATTATTAGATGAGATAGGGTTTTAATCTCATCAACCAATCAAATTTAGACATGTTTGTATCTTATTTTAAACCTTATCATTTTGATTTATCCTTATTTAATATATTTAAGTTTATTTGTGGTAATAAAATTCGAAATTTTAAATTATAACAAATAATTACTTATTTTTTGTGAATTTTCCATAATTTTATTACTTTATAACATTATAGACCATATAAATTTAAATTTATAATTTTTAAATATTTTTGTGATTTTTAAACAATTTTATAATATGTTGTTTTTGTAAAATAACAACAGTGTCAATTTTGACACTATTCATTTATTTGAATTTAAATAAAATATATACAGAATATATGTTCGAACTAAAAGCATTAATATATTAATAAAATGGTAAATGTATCTATAAAATTAGTGGATCACATTAAATAGTTTATATAATATTTATTTTTTTTATTTTTAAAACCATTTATTTGGTTTATCTCTTAATAAAATAATTACTACATCATTTTTGTATAATTACTTAATATACTTATTTGTTGCATAAAAATTTAAAATAAAATCCTATGATGAAGGTAAATATATTACCTTTCACAATAATACTTTTACTCGAATTTATCATCTTAAAATCACAATATTTAAATTGTTATATTTATTAAATTATGAAGGTGACAACTTTGGCATTATTTAAAATAAAATAATATAAGTGTCATAATTGATTTTATAAGACTCAAAATGGTCAACTATTCGACCATTGGATGATTATAGATTCAATGTACATGACCAATAAGTTTTGGTCAGGGTTTTGTGCCTTTTATGGTCACTATTAGTTTAATAAAAACTATATTTTTCATTTTTCACTAGATAAATAATTTCTGCATCACTATTGTGTCACAATTAATGATAATTATTTAATCTCAAAAAATTATAAATAAATTCTCATGATGTAGATAATTTTGTTACCTTTCTGGAGACAATTCATGTTCGACGTTTTATGATGTTTATCACTATGTAAAATGTTTTATACTTATAATAATTAAGAGAGTGACATGTTGTCACTTTCTTTGGTTTTAAGAATAATTAAATTATTTTCATGGTCAAAAGTCCATAAAATGAATATAATCCGACCCTTAGTTGATATGGGTTTACTTTTAGCCATAAAATAGAATTTTGGCATGTGTTAGGGTAATTTTATAATATTATATTTACCCTTAATTACCAGATTTACCTTTAACTATGGTAAATAAAATTTACCGTAGTTACTATTCATAATTCCCAAAAATAAAAAGTGGCCTATTAACATAATTTGGACCCACTTATTCCAAATATGGAATCCATTTTTTAAAATTCAATATATAGAAGTTGCAGAAATTAAATTAAAATTAATCCTGTTGTCGAAAAAAAACGGATTTTTGTTTAAAACATTGCAAAAGATTGAATTGATTTAACCTACGAATTCAAGGTAAAATCAATGCTAATGACATAAATTATATTAAATGGTAAAAATATATTCTATTTATAATTTAAAACCGTTAAATATTATAATTTAACCACATAAGATATTATGATGAAAAAAGTTGTTTTTAATTAAAATATAGCGTGTTTTTACTATTGATTAAAATATGAAAGTTATCGGAAAAATATCAAAACTTTATCTAATGTAAATTTTTACATCCTGATTCAAAAGAAGAATTTTATTTTGTCAAATTGAACATATAACCCTGTCAAAAACTAGATTTAAAGTGGGTGCGCCATCAAAAGGCGGCAAAACTGCATTTTTTGAAAAATACTTATTTTACCCGAAAAATTTATTTTGTTCTTATACCATGTTCTAGAAAATGTTTAAGATGAATAATAATGTTATAAAATTAAAAATTTAGTTAATACTATTCATAACGGCTAGTTCATGAAAATATTATAATAATATATCATTGTTTATTAAAACCCGGTATTGCGTACAACACACGCTATCGAGGAAGGTCGCGATTGCGTGTAATGCAAGCCAAGCCAGGGTTGCATGTTGTGAAAGAATCCTTAGTTGTTTCTTATAACAGAATCCAACCATATTTCATTTATACATTTAATATATATATATATATATATACTCAATGTTGCGTAGAATAACTATTATCAAAATTGTGTGTAACACGGTCCAAGAATAGTGTTGTGTATACTGCAAGCTAATACAGTGTTGCGTATAGCGCAAGGTAATCCTGGTGTAGAATACAACACAAGACATTAATGAAATTAAAATAATATTTTTCATAAAATCATGGGGTGTTACAGTTCAGCTCCAGTTCCCAACACTAGTGGTCTGCTCATCACCATCTTGAACCCCAAAAAAACTAAGGAAACCCATGTGAAGAGGCTTACTCCTCGCCACTAAACTCAGTTGATGGAGAACTGCTCCAGACTAACCTATGATACCTCAATCACATCGGTAGGGAGTGTCCTGCACCTCATTTCATTGAGGTAGCACTTTTTCTTAATTGCCTATCAATATCTTCAAGTGGAGGGGCCTGATCCTCAAAGTTGTGTCTTACAGTTGAGGGAGCTCCAATTCCTATGGAGGACCTACCCCCTATCTATAATCTGAGACTGGGGAGTACTACTCTGTAAGTGAGGACCCACGCCTTGGTTCCAACAGGGGGTACTACTCATGATGGACCAGTAATGACCCAAAATTTCATTAATGGAAATTCCACTTTATTTAATTAAATGTTTATTATGGTTATATAAAATGTGAACATCATTGGTTTTATGTTTATGGATTTTAAAATACTATTATGAATTGTGATCGTTGCTAATATATCCATTGATAAGTGATCACATGATTAGTATAAATATAGGGCTTTAACAAATCCAATTTACTCAGAAAAAGGAAGTGATGGTATCATCTAGTAGATGTTCTCCATATGAAGCCCATTTGTCAGAGCTCAGAAAGGAGGTGGCGTCATCAAGCATCGTTCTTGACCAAGCCCAATATGATCTTGAACATGTTATGCTTGAGCGGAACCGACTATGGGAGAAGTGGAAGTTAATAGAGATTACTACCCAAGAAATGTTATCCGAGCCATCTCAAGAGTTTGTCACCATCACACACCTTACCCATCGATCTTTTGTTGGTGTTATAAGGGGTTATTTAACAAGACCCTAGAAAATTGACAATGTATATTTTTTTGTATAAAGAATGTGAATTCATTTTATTATTGATACTTTGTAAATAGTTTTTAAATAACAAATAGATGTTTTAGTTAATATTCAACTAAGAAATCTATTTCAATGAATTAAATGATTTTAAACTAAATAATAATTTAATAAAATATTATTATAATTAAATTTATTTTTAGTGAATATAAATAATCATATAATTTTATGAATGTAATTGTAATTTTTTTTAAGGTTTAAAAGAAGTTTTTGTAAAAACCCCTGAATTCTCGATAAATGCCAGTTTTTATTTTAAAAGTAAAAATTCACATATTTTGAAAATTATTTAGATCAAATGAATATTATTTTTGGAATTAGGACATCAAATTTATCTAAAGGTAAATTTTTTCATAATTTTTTGAGATAGTTGAATTATTGGGTAAAAATTAAATACCTTTTAAATATATAATGTGTTTAATGACATCATTATGACCCAATAGTGATGTAATAAAATAATATAAAAATTATGTTCGTACAATATATGTTTGACCATTATAATAATTTGATTTTGGGTTTGTTTGGTTTATTTTACAAAGCTTTAGTGGACCCTTCAAGGCCTATAAAACATTTTTGTCTTTTTAAATTGTTTTCATTGAGAGTGTTACTCAACTCCACATATGAAACACTCTTATTTTAAGACGTTCGGACATTGGCCTCATAAAAAAATTGTTTTCCACTCCCGTTTGGCAAAAACCATGGGCAAAAACCGTGGGCTGGTTTGTGGTTTTGATTAGTTTAATGTGAGGTGTTTCAAACCTAAATAATAAATAATTCCCTATGCTTTCCTATATAAAGCCACCCAAGCTCCCACTTCCTCTTCACTCAAAGCCTTTGGAGTTCGACCAACCCATACCGTCCTCTCTCTATAATCCTCCCAAGGTTCCCCAAGCTCCCAAGAAGCCTCTCTCAAGCGTCTCCCAAGCCTTTGGGATCACACTACGAAGTAAGGAATTTCTTCCTTTCACATATTTTTTTCAATTTACATTAAGTTGTTATGACCTTTTTTTCAATTTCAAATGTTTGGGTATGACTTTGAACCTCCCCCATACATACCTATTTATGTTTGGATGATGGGAGACCCCTTTATCTCTCATTAATTTCTCCCACGTACACCCATTACCATGCCGGAATTCTGTGAGGGATTTCTCCCTCCCCTTTTACATCAAAGTAATTTTTTTATGCATCTAAATTAAATTACGTTTGTTGAGAAATGTATCTATATTACCCCCTTAAATTAAATTTCATGTACATATAATGATACACCCTTTTCAATCTCATAATCTATTTTTAGGAATCTTTATGTCACACCGTTATGCTGCCGAAATTGCACCACGTTTTTCCATGCCAAGATCAATGTGTAGTGAATACCATACACATATCTCTATCAAGGGTATTAACCTTCATGCACATATATATATTGAATGGTAATTTCATGTATTTATTCCACATTAATTAATCATGGAAAAACTTATGATTTTTATTGATTCCATGTTATATGATTCTTGTGACACACTTATGCATGAAATGAAATTTTTAAGAAGGGTGCGCCCGGATCTCGCTCCAATGCATTGGGTAAAGTATAGTATCATGATACGTCATGTGAAAATGGTTTTGACTCATACTAATTCAAGTGAAATAAGGTTTTTATCATACTTCATGTGAAAATTAGGGTTTACTCATGCTCCATGTGCAATGATCCTTGGAACATGCTAATTCCATGTTAAGTGTTGCTTCCCCATTTCCATGTTATGATTATCATGCTTTATCATTACTTTATGTTCATGTTTCTCTTGTGATCCATTGATATTCTTATTTTCTAACTTTTATTTTATTCCTCATGTTATTCCATGTTTATTCCCTTACTGGGCTTTATATCTCTCCATTTTCTTATGCATGTCCTCAGGTTATCCCATGAAATGCTAAGTACGAGGGAATGTAGTTTTCATGTAAATAAAGTTTTCAATAAAGATGTTGTGTGTTTTATGTTCTAGGTTGTCATTTAATGTTCCTAATCCCCAAATACACTAGACCTCTTGATCTTCTATTTTCTATCAAGTGATGATTTTATGTAATAAATCAGGTTTAAGTGTGTAATAAAGATAAGGGTTGTCAAAGTTGGTATCAGAGGATAGGTTTAGTTATTTTTGGGATTAGGATTAGAAAACCCTAGTGAAGACTAAGAGATAAGAATAGGTATAAAAACATCCCTATGTTTTGTTGAGTATTAACCTAGTGTTTTATCAAGAAAATACACCCCTGTCTGGATACGAGAAGGTAGAGGTGGATCTGGCACAGATGTATCCTAGGGGTAAAACCCGAAAACACCGCTTAGAGATAGACTCAAATGGGAACTGGTGCACAACAATGGGCCTTGCTGCACTCTTGGTTATGACACTCCAAGGGGATATGCTTTTGTAAATTCACATGCTTAGTATAAAACATTATTAAGGGACATAAAAATTTTCCGTAAGAATATATGTTAGAATGTAGATCATGAATAACATAGATTGAAGCCTATAAATTCATAAGTTAAGGAAATAAAAGCTATTTATAAGTTATCAGTTTCGTCTTTGGATTACCCTTTATGTTTTAACCCTTAATTTCCTTTCATTCTAGCCAATGGCGGGTAATATGAGGACTCAGGAAAACAGCCGATGTGAAGATCAATGTGTTGATTATGCTAATGAGATGACCAATCCAATGTGAGTGGGAATTGTGAACTTTGTCATTCTTCTCTCTCAGTTAACTCAAGCATTGAATAGAAACATGGGTTAAGAGGATCATTCAACCCCCCCCCCCTAATAAATAACATGTCACCATCGAGAGATTCCTGAGACAAAGGCCTCATACTTTTAATGGATAATATTGTCCCTAAATCTTCGAACAATGGATCAACTCCATTGAAATGATATTCTCCATCCATCAATGCTTTGAACAAGAGAAGGTTCTCCTAGATGCTTACCATATAGAGGGTGAAGCTGATCAATTGTGGACGTTGATCCAAAATATGATGCTTGAGGAGGAGATCAAGGCATGGGAATGGTAGTATTTCTAGAAGATGATTTTTGATAAATATTATTCACAGACCCTCTGAATTTATATGTAAAGGGACTTCCTTTTACTCATTGAAAAAGACGACAATTTTTTTGGAGCGTATGAGAAAAACTTCACAAGTCTTGCATGATACACCTCTGGATTTGTCGTTACCCCTGAATGGAAGGTTGACCACTTCTTTGGTGGGATGAAACCTAGCATATGGAAAGCACTAGTGATCCGTGACTTCGACATATATGAGGAAATATTTCGATGTGCCCTCAATGTCGAAATGGAGATCTGAGAAACTCTAGGGTATCCTGGGGTTATGAAGCGTAAGGTGGAATTCAACGCTGGAAGTCCGATGAATTAATCTAATGGTGCTAAAAAGATACATCACCCCACTTTCCAATGGTGCGGAAAGAAGGAACCAAGAAATTTCCTAAAGGGGACAAGGAAATTTATTAGGTGTGGAATAGAAAGGCACCAAGCTGCTAACTACCGACAAGAAAAACCCACGACTGAAATAGAGTAGAGGAACACTCCATTAGAACCTCAATGCGTTGTTCCTTGATAAAACATCAAAGAACTAGGGAATATTTCAAATCAATTCCCTAAGCCAAGGGTTTTCAGAGGCAACCCACATCCTCTAAGGCAAAAAGGGAGAGTTTTTTCCATATCTACTGCCGAAGTGAACCCCGAAAACGAAGTAGCGACATGTACGCTAGTTATTAATTAAAGAATAGTGAAAGCACTTTTTTATTCAGGTTTTATGAATTATTTTATATCCGAAATGTTTATTAGAAAAATCCCGGAACCACCACAAATTTTGGAAGTAAAGATGTCAGTGAGTATGAAAAATGGGGCAATCATTGCATCCTAGGATTATAAATCATCCCATGTCATAATCTATGGATTGAATTTCCCAGAAAACCTCATCACACTCCATATGTTGGAATTTGATGAAATTCTTGGCAGGGATTGGATTTCCTTATATTGATCCAACATAAATTTTCGTGAGAGGTAAATCACTCTCCATGTCGAGAATCAACCCCCGATTATGTAAAAGTGCATGGAGGAAGATGAATCTTCTTTAGCTCCATCATCTCAAGCATGAATATTACTACCGAATGAGCCCACATATCTGGCTCAGGTGATTTAGTCTAACGAGGAAACAATCCTTAATGACATGCCTATTGTGAGGGAATTCACTGAAGTGTTTCCTAAGTAATTTCGTGGTCTTCCTCCTAGAAGAGTTGTTGAATTATCAATTGATCTTATACCTGGGGCATTGCCAATATCCAAGACTCTATATATAATGGATGTTTTGGATATTGAGGAGCTGAAGAAACAAGTATAGGAGAATATGGATAAAGGGTTTATTGGCCCATGTGCTTCACCAAGGGGTGCACCAGTCTTCATTGTTAAGAAGAATGATGGGTCAATGCGTCTTTTCCTCGATTATCATGAGCTTAAAAAAATCAAAATAAAGAACAAGTATCCTTACCCCCTAATTGATGACTTGTTCAATCAAATGTGTGGAGAAAAATATTTCTCCAAGGTGGATTTGCGGTATGGATATTATAAAGTAAGGGTGAAGGGGGAAGATATCCCCAAGATTTCTTTTCTTACAGTATATGAGCACTATGAATTCATAGTAATGCCTTTCAGACTCACTAATGCTCTAGAAATATTCATGGAATTGATTAATAGAGTCTTTAGGTATTAACTAGACAAATTTGTTGTAGTCTTTATAGATGATATTTTGATATAATCCAAAACCAAGGAGGATCAAAATGAGCATCTAATAACTACACTAGAGACCTTGGGGAAGGAGAATATCTTTGAAAAGTACAAAAAGTGAGTGTTTTGGTTAAAGGAGGTCTCATTCATGGGCCATATCATCACAAGCAATGAGATATCTGTGGATTCATAAAAAACAAATGAAATTGAGGGATAGCCAAGGACAAAATAGGTGATGGATATCCATTGTTTCTCGGGGTTATTTGGATATTATCGACGATTTTTGAGAAATATCTCATGATTGTCCAACCCTCTTACCAAGCTTACTCGGAAGGGAGTAAAGTTTTCTTGGGGTGATGAATGCGAAGAAAGCATCAAGGAGTTAGAATGGAGGCTTGTCCCTGGGCCCGTGCTTACTTTACCCACAAGTGGAGAACTTTTTGTGGTTTCTGTGATGCTTCGAAGAAGGGCTTGGGTTGTGTGTTGATGCAAAATGACAATGTCATTGCCTATACTTGAAGGCAATTGAAAGTTCATGGGCAGAAATATCCAAAACATGATTTGGAGTTTGTTGTGGTGATCTTCGATTTAAAAATTTAGCAACATTATCTATTTGGGGAGAAGTGTGAAATATATACGGACCAGAAAAGCCCCATGTATGTTTTCACATAGAAAGAGTTGAGCATGTGCCAATGAAGATGGTTTGAGATGATCAAAGACAATGACTGCTCAATCCATTACCACCCTAAGAAAGCGAACAGGGTGGAAGATTCTATATGTATAAAGGACCCCACAATTATATCATTGATGATAATTGAGAAGGATCCAATCTTCATAGATTTTTTGATGATGGACATCAGAATCATAAAGAAAGGAACATAATCAATACTTTCACAAATTATTGCCCAACCATCTATTTTGGAATTGTTAAAGGATGAACAAAAGAATGATGTGGGAATATAGAAGAGAGTGGAAGCTATTAGAAAAGGGAAATCCTCATATTTCAATGTTAATGAAGAAGGAATTGTGAGATTTGCGAAAAGACTATATGTTCTATCACGTCCGGAGCTGAACAAGGAACTTTTAGATGATGCACATAGTTCAAATTTCTCCATTCACCCAGGACAGAAATAGATGTATCGAGATCTCTGATAGAATTATTGGTGGGATAATATGAAGAAGGAGATCATTGAGTATACATAAATGTGCCTGGTGTGTCAACAAGTGAATGTAGAGAGGAAGAAGTCTAAGGGGATGAAGCAACCATTGCCCATACCAGCATGGAAGTGGGAGAACATAACCATAGACTTTTTCATCTGACTTTAAAAAACAACTAAAGGAAATAATGAAATCTGGGTTTTTGTTGATCATCTTACAATTTCTGCACACTTTTTTGAAATTCGAGAGGATTTCTCATTGGATTAACTGTTACAGATAAATATCAGGGAAGTGGTAAGGCTGCATGGAGTACCACTATCTATTGTATCCTATTGGGATCCTAGATTCACCTTTAATATTTGGAAGAGTCTTCAGCATGCTCTAGATATTGAGATGAACTTCAGTATGACCTATCATCCTCAAATAGATGGCCAATCTGTGTGAACTATTTATACATTGGAGGATATGTTAAGATCCTGTTGTATGGACTTCAAAAGAGGGTGGGACAAACATATTCCACTGGTTAAATTCTCCTACAATAAAAGTTTCAACTCGAGCATCCAAATGGAATGTTATAAAGTCATTTATGGGAAGAGGTGCATAACACCGACATTTTGCGATAAATTTGGTGAACGTAAGCTTCTAGGACAAGAAATGGTCGAAGAAATGGTTGAGAAGATGAAAAACATTCCGCATAATATCAAGGCAATCTAGAGTCGACATAAGAGTTATTCAGATAACCGTTGATGATACCTTGAGTTTAAAGTTAGCGATAATGTATATCTAAGCATATATCCATGGAAGTAGGTCATGTGATTTGAAAGGATGGGAAGTTATGTCCTGTTTATATCATCCCCTTCAAGATTTTTTATCGTGTTGGGGCTCTGGCCTATCGACTAGTACTTCCACCTACCATGACCAAAGTACGTGGTTTCATTCATGTATCCCTCTTAAGTAATTACATATGAGACCCTTTATATGTACTTTCTTCAAATGTAGTACAACTAGTGGATGATCTTTCTTACGAGGCGCAACCAGTGAAGATCTTATATCATAGAGAAAAAGTTCTACAAAATAAGACAATGCCTCTCGTCAAGGTGTTGTGGAGAAACCACATGTTTGAAGAAGCGACATGGGAATCAGATGAAGTGATGATGAAGAGTTTCTTGCATTTGTTTTTGAGTGGGAAAAGGAAATTTTGAGGGCGAAATTTTTTAAAGGGGGAAGATTGTAATGACCAAAAATGTCATTAATGGAATTTCTTCTTGATCTAATTAAATGTTAATTATGGTTATATAAAATGTGAACTTCATTGGTTTTATGTATTGGTATTTTTAAATACCGTTATTAATTGTGACCGTTGCTGATATATACTTTTAACAGTGATCACATGATTATTATAAATATTGGGCTTTAAAAAATCCAATTTACTCAGACAAAGGAAGAAATTGCCTCATCCAGTAGAGTTTCCCCATACGAAACCCATTTATCAGAGCTCAAAAAATGAGGTAGCATCATTGGGATTCACTTTTGACCAGGCCCAAGCCGAGCTTGAACAATTTAAGCTTGAGAAGAACCTACTACTGGAGAAGTAGAAGTTAATAGAGATTACCACCCGAGCGATGTTATCCAAGCCATCCCAAGAGTCGGTCACCATCGCACCCCTTACCCTTCGCTCTTATGAAGGTGTTATAAGGGGTTATGTAATAGGACCTTATCACTCTGACTATTTACATTATTTATTTATGAATAATGTGCATTCATTTTATTATTGTTACTTTGTAAATAGTTTTTTAAGCACAAATATTATTTTTAGTTAATATTCAACTAAGAAATCTATTTCAATGAATTAATGGATTTTTGAATTAAATAATATTTTTATAAAATATTATTATAAATAAATTAATTTTTATTAAATATAAATGATGGTATAATTTTATGAATGCTATTGTATTTTTTATTAATGTTTGAATTTTTTTTTCAGAACCAATGAATTTTTGATAAATGTTGGTTTTTATTTCAAAAGTAAAAATTCACATATTTTTAAAATTATTTAGATAAAATGAATATTATTTTTAGAATTAGTAGGTCAAAATTATCCAATGGTGAATTTTTTATAATTTTCTGTGATAGTTGAATTTTTGGGTAAAAATTCAATACCGTTTAAATATATAATGTGTTCTATGACATAATAATGACCCAGTAGTGATGCAATAAAATAAAATAAACATTATTTTAGGATAATATATGTTTTGAAACTAAAATAATGTGATTTTGGGTTTGGTTTATTTATTTTACAAAGCTTTAGTGGACCCTTCAAGGCTTAGAAAACATTTGTCATTTTAAATTATTTTCCTTGAGAGTGTGACTAAACTCCACATAATAAACCCTATCATTTTAAGTTTTCGGTCATTGGGCTCATAAAATATTGTTTTCCAATCCCCTTTGGAATAAACCATGGGAAAAAACCATGGGCTGGTTTGTGGTTTTGATAAGTTTAATGTGAGGTGTCTCAAACCTAAATAATAAAGAATTCCCTCTTCTTTCTTATATAAACCCACCCAAGATCCCACTTCCTCTTCACTCAAAGCCTTTGGAGTTCGACCAACCCCTACCCTCCTATCTCTAGAATTCTCCAAAGGTTCCTCAAGCTCCCAAGAGTCCTCTCTCAAGCCTCTCTCAAGCCTTTGGGATCACACTTCCAAGTAAGAGATTTCTTCCTTTATCATTTTTGTCAAATTTTCTTTAAAGTTTTATGCCCTTTTTTCAATTACAAATGTTGGGGTATAAATTTAGGCTCCCCCATACATCCCTCATTATGTTTGGATGATGGTAGACCCCTTTCATTGTAAATAATTCTTCCTATGTACACCCATTACCATGCAGAAATTCTGTGAGGGATTTATGTCACCTCTTTCACATCCAAGTAATTCTATTGTATTATGCATCTAAATTACATTAGGATTGTTGGGAAATGTATCTATATGACCCCCTTACTTTCCATTTCATGTAAATATGATGATAAACCCTTTTATCTCTCATAAAACATTTTTATGAATCTTTATGTCATGCCGTTATGCTGCCAAAATTGCACAGTGTTTTTCCAAGCCAAGATCATTGTGTAGTGAATACCATACCCATGTATCTATCAAGGGTATTCACCTTTATGTATATATACATATTTAATTGTAAATTCATATACTTATTCCACATTAAATAATCCTTAAATAACTTATGAAGTTGATTGATTCCATGTTATATGATCTATGTGGCACACTTATGCATGAAATGAAATATTTAAGAAGGGTGCACCCTGATAGAGCTCCAATGCATTGGGTAAAGTATAGTATCATGATACGTCAAGTGAAATGGGGGTTGACTCATTCTAATTCATATTCAATGATTTTTTACTCGTGCTTCATGTGTAATGAGGTTTTAATCATGATTCATGTGCAATGAGCCTAGGCTCATGATAATTCCATGTTAAGTGTTGTTGCCACATTTCCATGTTATTATTATCAAATATTATCATGCCTTTATGTTCATATTTCTCTTGTGATCCATTGATATGAATAATGTCTAACATATATTGTATTCCTCATGTTATTCCATGTTTATTCTCTTATTGGGCTTTATATCTCACCCTTTTGTTATGCATGTCCTCAGGTTATCCCATGTAATACCGAGTATGAGGGAATGTTGTGATCATGTAAAGGAAGTTTTCAATAATGATATTGTGTGATTTATGTTCTATGCTCTTATGTAATGTTCCTAATCCCCAAAGAAACTATACTGCTAAATCTTCTATGTTGTATCAAGTGAATATTTTATGTAATAAATAAGGTGTAAGTGTGTAATAAAGAGTTGGGTAGTCATTGGACCTCCACATTGTTAAGACAAGGGAGTACTACTTCGTATATCGAGGCCCTACCTGATAGCGGAGTACTTCTCATTGACTGGAGGACCTACACCGTGGTACTAGGGGAGTACCAACGCTGTCACTTTATTCAATATGGGGGACCCTCACCCTTGTACGTTAGGGGAGTACAGACCCCAGGCTAGAGGAACTGCTCCCTAGAATGACAGGGGAGTACCGAATCTGACAGAAAAATGCACAAGGAGGACCCTCACCTAGTAATAGTAGTGGAGTGATGAATCCAAATCAAGGGAACCCGCTCCCTGGCCATACAGTGGATTATTTACGCTTCCTTCGTGAAAATATCTAAGAACCCATGTCCAATGCCTTCAGCGGATTAACACACCTTGAGGAAAGTACCTAAAGGAGATGAACCAACATCCTTGATGTGGGGAGTCCCATATCTACCTAATTAGATGGATAATGAGTACTAGTGCCCTGAGACATCATGGGAGTAAGCATCTTAGCATATATTCAAGAGAAATATCCCAACATTTCTCAATGTATGCTTATACCAGGAGAGTTACTCTTAAAATCAATTGAGCCATCTGCCAACTTCTTTTAAAAAACCACACAGAAAATTATAAAAATGACCCTCTCAATTAGAAGGTTCCAATTCCACAAACGACTCACTAATCACATGCTCAGTCTAAAATATATGGGCATTCTAGTAAATAGGGGTTGGTTGTGTTTGGGCCTGGTCTAACCTGGTCGGACCCAACTGACTAACCCGGCCTAGTTCGACTAACATGACCTGACACGGTTTAGGTTTAGGCCGCCCCTACCCAACCTGGCTTTAGGGCCATTCTCATTGGACCTTACTGTACTAGGCCTAGTTCGACTGTGGGTCCATCTCACAAGTTTGTCTAGGGACCTAGTTATATCTAGCCCTTCCCACAATAGGTAGGCTGGTTCATTCCCAGACCAAGCTACCCAGTGGGTTGACTTGTGTTCTAGCCCAGGCCGCCCGGCGGCCCGGTTCGTGCACCCTAGTCTAGCCCGAATTGCAAGACAGTCCCCTCCAGCATAGATTCTAGGAGGGCACTGGGTTTGGGGCTCTTCATGTCTGGAAAAGCCATCCGTCGTTCTTCTCAGACGCAGTCCCTACTAGACTATGTGCCAGTGCGCTGCAGCTGCACAATGCGGGTCGCTCCACTAATGCAGTTGGGTGGCCACATTTATGTACTCCAATCATCACCCCACATTCGGAGAACACCTAATGCACTGTCACACCCAAGCTAGCCACAACCTTCACCTCATCATGCCGTCGTGGCACGCCGTCACCTGGATTAGGCTGCCGCCTTTGGTGGTGCCTTCAACAGACCACCAGGTTCACTTTGGTGGTCCTTTCCTCAATCCATCAGCATATACGACCTCCATGGGGCCCCATATTTCATACTATGGCCTTGGTTCTAGATTCCCATCAAATCAGTGGTGTGGTCATGAATAACACACATGAACACCCATAGTAGAGGGGCACAAGCCTTGTTTGTGTTGTCCCACACCATTAACAATAGAGTGTTTGAAACATGGGAAGGTGGAAATTAAGGCTCTATCGACAGATAAATAAACCTAATGTAATACCCTAGATAACACAACATGCTGAAAGAACAAGAATACCACATATCAACCTGTTCCTAGGTTTATCCGTGTTCATTGTTTTAGAATAAATAATAAGGAAATCAACTCAAAAGTAACCCCTACATAGAGAAACATCGATCAGAGTGAAGGATTTTCACTGATGGAGATCCATCCATGTGGATTCATGATCGATTCAGAGACATTGGCATCTGTCATTAATCTGTCTTGGATATGTTCTCCAAGGTGTCTTCATTGATTTTCTAATTCGTCGGTGTTCTTCATTGGAAAGTATTCTATCATCATTTTTAAATTAATTATAGATATAATAATGTTTCTCCAACCCTATCATCTCATTAAAAGAGAAATGTGTTTCAACATTTCTATTACCATTTTTCGCCATGTCATTATGCTATTTAATTTAGGGAAAAATGTTTCTATTATGATTTCGTTAAAGTGTCGTTGCACTGTTTCATTTATGGAATGAAACAGTCATCTCATCGCTGCATTACAACAAAACTATTTTAGAATAAATTAAACATTTTAAGTTTATTTTTATTTTTCTGTAAATTGAAAATAATTACTATTTCCCTTGAACAACACTAGTCATGGATAGGTCCATTCATAGGTAATTTCATCATTCTAGATGCAACAGTGCCTTCATATTTTCAATCGAGGCAACCTTTTAGAAGTATTCAAAACTGTGCATGTGCACTATTGTAATTTGCATAAAAAACCCAAAAAATATATTTCACCCTTGAATTGCGCCGATTGAGGTTATGCTACACATAAGGGAAACTCACCCTCACGAGGCTGACACTACTCTTGGATTTCCAATTTGTGTTATTGTTTAGGAGTTATAAGGATTTGAAAATAAAAAAATTAATTAATTATTTTATTTATGGCCAAAAACTAACTTCCACTATTGGACACCGCCGACAAATTTTAGACCCTTTCTAGGAAAAATCATGATGCTATGTGTTTAATGGTTCCATTGGAATTTTGATCTGGCACTGGTTTAGAATTTAGAAAGACTCACTCATACGATTATTTAATAAACATTAAAAAAAGTTCGAAAAACCATTCTGGACACTACAGGCCTCAAAATTACATATTTTCACAGATCATGGCCTTGAAATAATTCCATTTAATTTTAAAAAAATTCCCTTTAATTCGATGCCATTACATTCTCCCAACCTCAAGACTTTTCATCCCCGAAAAGCAGAAGCCTACACTAAAGGGAATAAAACAGAGTACACAAAGGGTACTTGCACTACTTATAAGCACTCACCTCGAGGAACCACCAATATTGACCAATATCATGTCCAAATATTTCTAGGTCAACATCATGAAATAATAGGAACATGTCTCCTTATTTGTGATAAGTGTGAAATCCACAAGCAGTACAATTCATTTGTAGTCATAGGGTCTAGCAGCTCAGCTCCATGCTAACCTGACGCAGATACAGGCAGAACCCCATAGTTCATATCCACCCTTGTATAAACTATGCTAATGCCTCCAAAATAGTTACTCATTCAAGGTTAACGTTGAACACATAAGGGTATTTACAAGATAAATAGGGATGCCTACAAGCAAACACAGGGTTATACAAGTCCCTCTATCTACAACCTCTAGTGGCCACACAACATTCTAAAAAATGAACACTTCCACACTCACTAGTGGCATCCTAGTTGAGTATGGATGGTTAGGTACCATTCCATAATCTAGAAACATCACGGGGTCTAACTCTGCCACCACATAACGATCCCAAGAATGACTCTTTGTGATAGTCTACTTTGGGTTATCTTGGATTCCCTTCCACTGAAAAGGAAAAACCTTATTCACTATCATAGACACACTGCATCCTTTTCCTAATACAGTTAATCTAGGTATGAATGGTAGTATTCCATACCATGAATGATGTCATAATGCCTCGATGCCTTGACTAAGAGATTCCAACTGCCACCCTCACCTCCAAGAGTTAGGTCACAGTACCTGCACTAGTGTGTGATCTACAGGTCTCCTCCATCAGGAGTCTCTAAGCATGAGGGTCCAGTCCACGGTCTAACCAGAACTCGATGTCTCAAACAGAACATGCGGGAAAAGGATAACAACTATATCATGTGTTTATTAAAACAAAAGGGAAAATTAAAGACACAGATCATAACTTGAATATCTCCGGGAGCCTCTTGGTCATAATCCATGAACACATGAAGCTGTCCTTTCCCATTTCCTCTAACTACTTGAGCCTGGCGTAGACGATCGGGTGGTGGCGGTGGAAATGCAGCAAACTGCCTCCTACCTCCTACTTCTCGTCCAGCTCCTCCACCTCACCTGCCATTTTGCCTAACTCCTTTCTCCAAGAGCTGTATCTAACAAGGTGGATCGTTGACCGACTCCCTCTATGAGTCACGACGTGTTTGAAAATATCTAGTAATATTCCCTTTACTTTTTCAAGCATAACACCACCTTTCCTGCGGTAGATCTACTAATTGGTTCTACTCCTACTCCACAAACCCACCTGTCTATGTTCGGGCATGGGTATGCCTCTTATGCATCGATACTATGGCCTATATTCTATAATATCTAGAAGACGCCTCTATCTCGTGACCCCTTCTGTAGGTCATATCCATCTGCTCCTCCTCCGGGAAACTCTCAACCAATAGGGCCCCCTCCAGCACCCCAGCATATGTCAGAATTCTTAGGGGTATCACAGGTTCCCTAATCTAACGATGTAGTCCCTGCTCGAATGTTTGGCCCTGAAGTATGGGTTCCACACCATATCCCTAGAGTAGTATGAAAGATCCATGAATCTTGCTGAGTAATCATCTACCGTCATTCGGCCCTGCTGTAGGTGCAACGGATCCTGTGTACGCATAGAGCGTAAGGTCGCTAGAAAATAACTCCTCTCTAAAGAGGTTTCAATGTTTATCATAGTGAGGGTCACCTCATCATACGTCTGGATCATCAAACTCCCCCATATCCCCACCGAATATGATGAAGGATCACGACCATGATCTCCATCTAGTCGAGAGGCATCCTCACTAGGCAGAAGACTCACATTACTGCCTCAAGAAAATCCTTAACCACCTGCGGGTCAGTATCACCCATGAACATAAGAGGTCTCTATATCTGGAACTAATGTAGTGCATTCAAACTACATGTATCCTCTTCTGGTAGCGCTAATAGTAACTGCTAATCGACAGGTGGTGGTATCACTGGTGCACCACCCAAAAAGGCTGTATTTGGTACTAGTCCCTGTACTGATGCCTCATCACTCGACGGACCATCCCTGTGGTCTCGTCCTAGAATCCTAAATGGAAATATTCATGGTGTAATCCTGAAATGGGTCTAGATGAACCACGGTAAGAAGAGTATATATGGATATTTGACTCAAGAAGGACATGAAAATCACAAAACATTCCTATATGATTCATGTACCATTCATTTATCGGCGATCATTATCCAAATATACAGAGTAAGCAAAGTAGGTTTTCAGAGTCCAAGTAAATGGATACGTCATCCACCACACCAACACTAGAACCTATGGCATGAGAGTCCAAATCAAACCATCTTAACACTGTCACTATGCAGCAGAACCCAAACTCACAAATCTCAGTCCAAAGGTGGAACTAAACCTCATATAATACCAATTTGTCAGAACTAGTCCCCTAGGGACCATTTCATGACTACCCCAAGCCCACCTCCCAACGGTTAGGGGTTTTATTCTAGCACAGAAGGAATTATCTCATGAGTGGGAGGAATTTTCTTGAGTACCTATTTAAATTCACACACACAACCACATCCCAAGAAGCTAGAAAGGAAAACATGCGTTCCACTAAATGAACACTGAGTAAAGGTACAGGTTGTAAGTCAAGTGGTCGAGAATACAACCCCAATGAAAGACAAATGAAAATAGGAAAGTACAAAATATCTTGGAAAGGACGTCCATAGAAGATCCCCACCTAAAGGGTCGGCAAGGAGTGGCTACAGGAAGTTGTAGAAGCACGTCCTGCTTGGTCTTGGGCCACTGAGGTCTCTCTCAATGTACCTGCCATCTGCACCAGACAAAACATGTGTGGGTGAAGCCCATGTAGGTGTTAGTAAATCAATACTTAGTAAGGGACTTATAAACCACAAAGAAAAACCAAAAGCAAAAACCATAATGAAATGTACAGTCATCTCTACCCAGGTATATGCCCATACATATACCATGGTCATCTAGATATACTTCTCTCATCCACTAAGAAACATAAGGTCCCAGCCTTTTAACAAGTATCAGGATTCTTAATAATGATTCGACTGGTACCAAATAAACCAGGAGAATACGCTCCATGAGATTAGACATCCATGATGGAACCATTTGAGAGATACATTCCATCAGGTATAACTGTCGCATTCCAAATGGTATGTTCGAGATAATGTATCCCATTAGGATCATTCTATGTGGTTCATCTCCATTTCCCAGCACTAGAGGTCTTGTCATCACTATCTCACACCCAATGGAAGACTAAGGAAACCATTGTGAAGAGGCCCGCTCGTCACCACTATGCTAAGTTGAAGGATCACTAGTCCAAACTAACTTGTGATACCTCAGTCGCTCCAGTAGGGAGTGCCCTGCACCTCAGTTCGTTGAGGGAGGAATTGTTCCTACATAGGTATCTATATCTTCAATTGAAGGGGACCACTCCTCATAGTTGTGTCCTATAGTCGAGGGAGATCAACTCATATAGAATAACAGATCCTTGTCAGTACTTAGAGATGAGTGAGTACAACTCTGTAAGTGAGGACCCATGACCAAGTTCCAACAGGGGTGTACTACTCATGAAAGACCTGTTCCCTATTACGATAGGGGAGCAAAAAATCATATATAGAGGACCCACAATCTACCTGGTAAGGGAATAATACTTAGTGACTAGAGGACCCACACCCTGGTACTAGGGGAGTACCAACTCTGTCAATTTATTCTCTATGGGGGACACACACCCTAGTATGTTAGGGTAGTAATGACCCCAGGCTAGAGGACTAACTCCCTGGCATGACATGGGAGTACTGAATCTTCCATAACAATGTGTAAGGAGGACCAGAACCCTTGAATGGTAGGGGAGTAACAACACCAAATTTAAAAAAACTAGCTCCTTGGTCCCACATCAGAGTAACTACTCTTCCTTCAAAAACATCTCTCAGAACCCACACCCCAGTCCTACAGGGGAGTAACACCCATTGATGGAAACTACCTGAAATAAATAAACCGAAAACCATAATGTGGTGAGTCTCATATCTACATAAGAAATTTTATAAGCAGTACTCATGACCTAAGTTGTCAAGGGAGTAACCATCCTAGCATCTCTTCAAGATAACTACACCGACTCAGCTCAATATCTGCTTACACCGGGAGAACATACTCTTAAAATCATATAATACATCCAAAAAGTTCTATAAAAAAAACTCACTTAGATAATACCAAATGTATTATGTCATTGTGATGGTTCCAAAACCATAAACGGCGCCCCAATCGGACACCCGGTCTGAAAGATAAAGGAATTTTAGTAAACAGGGGCCAGCTATGTCTCGGCCAGGTCCGACCTGGTCGGACCAACCAACCCATCCTAGCCCGGGGGCCCCGTATTACCCAACCTAGTTTGACTATCCCATCCTGACTCTGTTTGGTATAGTCTATCTCTATACAGCCTAGCTACTGGGCTATTCCCATTGGATGTTGCTAGACCTCACCCGATTCGGCCGTGGGTCCAGCCCACCGGGTCGCCTAGCCACCTGGTTCCATCCGGCTCGGCCTGCAACTGGAGAGCCAGTTCATTCCCTGGATGGGATACCCAATAGCTTTGTTTTATCTTACTGGCCTTACCTCAAAAGCTAACTGACCTGTGTTCCATCCCAGGCCACACCAGTGGCCCAGTTTTTGCCACCCTATCCAGCCCACCCAGTGGGCTGGTCTCATTGAGCCCAGATGCCAGGAGGGTGTCCGGTTTTTGGCGCACCATAACTAGTTAAGATGGCCACCCTTCCTCCGACATGAAGACACTTTAAGACTTTGTGCCAGCATCACGGCCCGCACAGCCTGGACTGCCCTACCGACGCAAGCAGGTTGCCGTGTCCGCCTCAACCAGCAGGCCACCCCGACTGCACCACCGCCGCCCAAGACAGCTGTATACTCCAACTCTGTGCGCCGTCATTCCATGACGCTATCCACCCATGTACGCCACTGTGGGCCCTCGATTCCAGTTGCTAGTGCCTCCACCAGCGGTGGCTACTATGGACCACCAGGATTTCTCTGATGGTCTGTTCCTTGAACAGTCTGCGCCTATGGCCTCCTTGGGGTGTCATATTTCCTACTACAACTTAAGTGCTGCCTTACCATCAAATTGAAAGGTTGATCATGATGAACAAACAATAAATCCTATGGTGGATGGTCCCAAGCATTTTTTGTTTCGGCCCACGCCCTCTATGTTATAGGTTTCAAAACATGGGAAGAGAGAAATTAAGGTTCTATCTAGAAATAAATAAACCTGATGCAATAGACATGATAAAACACCTTCCCTCAAGAACAATCGAACCATGAATCAACCTATTCATGTGTTGATCTATGTTCCTGGTTTTAGAAATAAGAACTAGGAAATAAACTCAAAAGTAACCCCTTCCTAGAGAATCTTTGATTGGTGGGAAAGCTTATCGTTGCTGGTGATCCATCCATGGGGATTCAAAATCCATTCGAATCCATTGGAGTTCACTGATCCTTAAACCTGGATCCATTATCCAAGGTGTCATCACCACTTTTTCAATTGACCGACATTCATCATTGGAGTGAATTCATTTATGGTTTTTCAGAAGAATTAAAAATCTAAATATGTTTCACCAACCACATCATCTCATTAAAAGAGAAATGCATCACAACGTTTCTGTTACAATTAGTCATCAAGGAATTATGCTGTTTCATTTAATTTAACAATTGTTCTGTTAAAATTATATTAAAGAGTCATTGCAATGTTTCATTTATGGAATGAAACAGTCAGATCATCACTGCATTGCAATGAAACAATTTTTGAATAAAATAAAATTTTAAGTTTATTTTAATTTTCCTAAAACAATAGAAAATTAACTTTTTCCCTCAACCAGTGCCGGTCGAGGATAGGTCCATCCTTAGGTAATGTTGTATTTCTGGATGAAACAGTTCCTCCATATTTTCATTCCAAGAACCTTTTTATTTGTTACTAAATCCACTCATCTGCACTATTTTAATTTTCTTAAAAAACCCAAAAAATATCGTTCACCCTTTACCTGCATCAGTTGAGGTTAAGCTCTACCTTAGGAGAAAACAACCTCATGAGATTAATTGTACTCTCATATTTCCAATATGAGTTACCATTTAGGAGTTATAAGTATTTTAAAATATAATAATTGTTAATTAATTTTTTTATTTATGGTAAAAAACTAACTTCCACAGTTGGCCTGTGCCAGCCAATGTTAGGCTATTTCTAGGAGTCTCCCGACACTCTGATTTAAATGATGCCCTCATATTTTTGATTTGGGCACCGGTTTAAATATAGAAAAACCCACTAACATTATTATTTAATAAATATTAATTTTTTTTTTTGAAAAACCATTCCATCCACAACAGTTCGTAGAATTACATTCTGTCTCAGAGCTTGGTATAAATATAATCCCATTTACTTTTTTCAAAAAAAATTCCATGGAATTTTGGGAAATTAAAAAATACCCCTATGCTGAGAGAATAATTTAATATTTAAAAATATCATCCAATGTTTAACTTAAACCATTTCAAAAATGGTCAAAATTATAACCCAAAAAAAATATGAAATTCCATAAAATTTGAACGAAGTCCACTAAATTAGATTAAGATTTATCCCTAATATATCCAAATATAGTTCTTTGTTGTCTCATTCCAAACACGCGAATACCTTTAAAAAAATTTATTTTGAAACCTTTTAATAACCTAAATTACCAAAAATAATTATTCAAAACATGCTTGTTTCCTTATTCTAATTATTTTGTATATATTCATTAAGTCCAAAAAGTTGTAAACATAATCCATGATAGAATAAACGAATTTTAAATAAATCCTTAATATTTTTTGATGAAATTAGTACCATTGAATTTTCTTATTCATATCAAACATATGTTTTTGAAAATATCATTATCTCCAAATCATGTACATATTAAGGGTTGTCCTTTCTTTAATCACGTGTTTTAGAAAAATATCAACTTATTACCTCAATCATTTTTCTTGGATTCTAGTACCATTAAGTATATGCTCTTAAATACTCATGGGAAAAATATAGTGGATCAATAAATATATAATTCATTATCCCTTAATACCATATATGTACTTATGAAATGTTATTCAAGAATTCTATTACATAAATACTCAATCATTCCAACACATTGTTGTTATAATCCAAATTGAAAATATTGATCACATGGGATTTACCTTTGTATTTGGACTTAAGAGGTTGATAAAATCAATATTCATAATTAATCATTGGAATTGGGAATTGATTTTCATGATTCACATTTTCTTTATATATGAAGCATTTATGTGTGGGGTGTTCATTCTTTTTAGCCTTCTCTATATTCACTACATTATCTTACTTTTTCTCATTACTTTGAAATTTTCTTGCTATATGACCTATCTTTCCACACTTGAAAAATTCAGAAGTTCACTCAAGATAGTATCCACCATGCTTCTTCCCACACATTAAAAATATATAAATTTCATTTCTCCATGTTTTTTAAACATTCATTCAAATTCCATATTCATTTTCTTTCCCAAATCATGAGATTGAGAAATAAATCAATCCCACATTTCCACCTTAAGTCAAATCAAAGGATTTATTCATAACTTCTAAAGTAACTTATGTCTAACACCCTTAAAAGAACTAATTTTATTCCAATTAAAAATTTGGTAAAACATGCTTTTAGATTAGATGATAATTCTAGAAGCATACCATGAAATTCATGAAAAATTTTCTTCATAGTTTTTAATGGATTCATTGTATTTTTTCTTAAACTTGAGGAATTAATTTTACTTTTTGTATGAAGAATACAAGGAAAGTAATTATTGAAAAATAAATTCTTGAACTCATCCCATTCCATGGAGTCAATTTCATCATGTTGCCTAATATTCATAATAAGATCCCACCATTTATCTTCTTTACCATCCAAATAAAAAACTAGTAAAATGATTCTCTTATGTTTTGAACATTGGATAAATGAAAATATATTTTCAATGGTAATATTAATTTATTATCGACAATTGTATCAGAATAACTAGTGAAAGAAGGTAGATGGTACCTCATGAAGGAATCAATCAAAATTTGTTCCCTCCTTTTCTCATTTGGCAGTCTAACATGATTCATAGATTTAGAATTCTTTTAGCATAACAACAAGTTTTTTCATACCTTCCCCCATAACATTCAGTTTTCAAGGGGAAAATTATTTAATGTCCCATTGCATCCAACATTAACATGGTTCTATTGGGTTCTAGCCATTGACTAAAACCAAAAATAATAGAGTGATTAAAAATAATCATACCAGTAGAACCATATAATCATGTAAAAGTACATATAATATTTCAATCTATCTTACCTTAGGTTTAATCCAATTTTATTCTTGATTATTAAAAATGATGAAGTATTGTAACCAAAATGTATACGTATACTTATAGTCATCCCTAGACATATCTTTAGAAATATCCTGATGGATATCAATAATTTTTTCTCATTAGAGTTTCCAGAGGTTGATGAAAATTGTTTTCTGATAACAACTATAATGATCTAGGATTATTGTATAATGAAATTACATCATTTTTAAAAAAAATACATAAACACACACCCAAAGACCATAATATTTTGTGGACTTTGGAAACATGGAACAGAAAATTATTGTTTAGTGAAAGAAATTTAATTTTTAACACAATGATCTTCCCCTTTAGTACCCCTAACTAAAACCTTTCTATGTTACCCAGGGAAAATAAAAAATAAGGAAAAAGGTGAGATCAGATGGCCAGTAAGGTTAAACAAGGGATGTATGTTAGCATAAAAATGAGAATAAGGGTATGAGAACATGATTATAACATTAAAATATCATACTGTTCGTATGAAATATCATGAAAATGATAGAAGGTATAAATATTGGTAGTTCATAAGACATGAATCATAAGGGAATCAAGAGTATAAGACATGAAATCATAATATGGAACGAGAAATGAAATTTTTTGTAAACACAATGACATGTAATATCATTTCATAAAAGTCAAGGCAATTCCCAAAACATATTAAGGAACTTCTTGGGGAGTAAACCTACTAGGAGAGACACACCATCATCCTTAATTGTATTCCTTTCTTTTTAAGGTATCGAGTTTCCCCATATTCTTATAGTGGGTTGGGTTTCCACATCATCCATTATGGATCACACCTGTTGACTTGATTCCCATCATTATATCATGAGATAAAAATCATTACCCAATGCATTCTAGGGAGATATAGTTCCCAACCATAACATAATAAAAACCATACATAAGTGTTCCATGAGAACATAAATCATTCATCATATCAGAACCCATGGAATAAAATGATTGTCATAAAATCATTGCATTGTAACACAACCCATAAAAATGAAATGGGTTTTATAAATATCATTCCCTCATAAAAAAATCCATTACTATAAAGAATAAGAATGATATAATTGATTAATATCCCCAATAAAGCATAAGTAACATAAAATGAAGTTATATTATATGGAAAATAATTTTTAGAGATCACTTGAAAAAACATTCTAGAGGAAAATATACATCCTTCTTTAAAGACTTTTTATTTTTTTAAAATTCTGTATAATTTTAAAAGTAAAAACATTATTTGAAAATAGAATTATAAGATTGTAATTTAGGATTTAAATATTTAATTATTCATGATGGGAAAAAACTCCGTTCATTCCATATAACATAAAAAACATTCTTTCATACTTCTTCCAGAAATGTTAGGAAGTACCTCCCTTGGAAATCCACAAAAAGATTCCATTCAAACTGTACATTAAAATGATAAAAATGGGTAAAAATAACTTTAAAAATTCATAGGATAATATTAAAAAAAAAAATTAAAAACATATTTATAAAACATGAACATGGAAGATAATTAAGCCCTAGTATATACTTAAAAATAAAATATCCCAAAGATTGATGAGATTGGGAAATAAATACTCATCAATTTTTAATCACCAAAATCCATTAAAAAAATAAATAATATGGTTATAAAAATACCATTATATTTTATTTAAGTCTCATAAAATACATCTATGGGTAATATATAAACTATATAGAATAATCAAGTAGTTTGGAAGGCATGTGTCCCACAGAAATAAAAGTGATACATAAATCCCATACCTTATGCCTTGAATCTCTTTATATTCATCAAAAAAAACTTTATAATAAAATATAAGTTTATTATAAATATATTATATAACCAAATTAAATTAAACCATTCCATATATTATTTACTTAACACCTTCTATTGTCCGTTTATTAACCATTCCATTTCAATGTTATGTTTTAGGTAATATCCACTTAATTTGACTTGTTATTCTTGATCCACTTAGATCATGATTTAAGTATTTATAGAATCTGAAACATGATTAAAATTTCATATATATATATATATATTAATTGTATAATTTATTTAATAAACTATAAAAAATAAAAATATGAAATGGAATTTGTCGTTCATTGAGACGGTAGACCGTACGTACGCATGAATGTTGTTTCTGTTTAATCATCATTTTGAAAGAAGGTATGTAAATACTAAATATATAATAATTCATATAGAAATACTATTTCATATGTATCATAAAACTGTACTAAAATCATCATTAATACATTCCATGTAGATAATGAACGGATCACATCGCTCCGAAGAGGTGGTAGTCCACACGTCCACAAACATAGTTATCACATTTACAAAAAATGAAAATCATGAAGGTATGTGTTATTTAATAATTAACTAATAATTAATAGAAAATAAATATCATATATAAAATATAAAAATATAGTTTATATCATTATTACCGACTTTGAGAGGTGGTAAAGAAACAATAAAAAACATCATTCCGTGAGGAGGTAGTTCATCGTAAACAAAAAATGGAGGGATTTTGTATGAAATAAAAAAAATGTTCGTTGATGAAAATTTCATCTTCTTTGGGTATCTTCTTTTGATTTGCACAAAACACTCCTTTGGTTGGAATTATGACCAAATTAACACATGTAGGATTAATGGAGGGATTTTGTGAGGATAATTAGATATATTTTTTCCAATAAAAATAGGTTCTTATGTGTGAAGAGAATATAAGGAGAGGTACCCTTTTATAAGAGCAGGGATGGGAAATTTTGGAATTTCCCAATAAACTAATTTATAATAAAATCAATCTTAATAAAAATACCAAAAAAATTACATTTATTTTATGGAAATATATGATATGGTTTTAATATTATCAACCTATATATTTTATATAGGTTTTTATTTTCTTCTAAAAATTATCATTTTGATTAACCCTTAGTTAACTGTTTTTCATTTTAATTTTTATAACAATGTTTTTAATATTAATAGGATATATATTTTACATATAAAGTGTAAATTGGGAAATAAATGTAACATTTTATATATTTTAGACTATAACCCTTCCCATTTTCCTTATTTAATATTTTTATGATTTTTAAATAACTTAATAAAACATTATTTTCATAAAATATCGTAAGTGTAAATTTGGACACTATTCATAACATTGACTTTATGAAAATAAATCCATCAATATTACTTATAAAAAATTAACATAATACACCCCTAACAAGTCATATTAACCAAGAAATGTATTCTATAACCTTAGATAAGTTTTTTATATTTTTTTAATATCTTTAATATCATTTAATTGATTGTTCTGTTAATTGGATAATTAATACATCATCATTTTGTAATTATTTATGAAAATTATTTATTTATTAAAAATAAAAAATAAATTTATAATATGTAGATAAATTTTTTTTATTCAATAATAATATATATAGTTGATAATATATTCTATTTATCCCCTTATTATAAATATTATATATATTAAAAGTAAGACTGTGACATTTGGTCCCTCCCATTGAGTTCAATAATATTTAAGACATTTTCATGGAACTGTGTCCATTAAATTATTATATTTAGATAGTTTGGTATTATGAGTAGAATTAAATTAATCCAATAAAATTTGGGAATGTGTAAGGGAATATTTATAATGTTTATAATATTATTTCAACCTTTAATTACTCGATTTACCCTTAATCATGATAATAAAAATTACTGTTGTCCAACAATTAAAAGCGACGAATTTAATAAATATGGTTCTTATTAATAAAAATCGTTAATCTATTTTTCATAATTTTTAAGAAATAAAATTCTATTAATTAATTTAATATTAATCTCGTCGTGAGAATGAGAACATGTGTTTTTATAGTGAAAACATCCAAAAGATTAACATGTTTTCATATCCAAATTCATTGTAAAATTGATTTCAATGACCAAAATTAGGTTAAATTAAAACAAAATTGTATATTTATACATGAAAACCAATAAAATATATAATTAATCACAATTAATTATTTCTATGAAAAATCCATTTTCAAATCAAATGTAGTATATTTCACAATTCATCAAAACATGATTCTTATAAGAAAAATACCAAAAATTCAACAAAATTAAATTTTTATATACTTGATTAAAATAAGGAAATTATTTTATCATAATAAAATTATTAAAGTGTCATAAATTATATTTAAAATGGGTTCTCTATTAATAATTGTTAAAATTAAACTTTTGAAAAATATTGGGTTTTATGAATAATGTTTTTGTTCTTATATAATGCCTATAAAATATATTTGATGAAAAAAAATATTTTATTAAATATAAAACATATATGTTTCATTAATATCATTCACTAATTGTAATTAATTTAATTTATTAAGTCAAAACGACTTGGGGAGCACAAAAATAAAACCACTTTCATTATAATCAATGGTTATATATTTTCATTTCTTATTAATTGGTTAGAAGTGAATTCATTTTATAAACCATATATTTTAAGAAATTTAGTTAGTAAAATTCATAACCTATAATTTAATGGATAGGTTATATGTTATTTTATTAAATAGAAATATTTTAAATATTTACTGTAGTTTGGTAAAACTCAGTTGTGCGTGTAATGCAAGGTATCAAAATAATTCGATGTTGTGTGTAATAGAAGCCAACCCAAGAATATTTTTGTGTATAAAATAAGATAATACAAGTCATATTTTTAGAAAAATCTCAACTTGGTGTTTCATATAACATAAGACAAACATACTATTTTTCATTAATAATATATATATTCAGTATTATGTGAAATTAAATATAGTGAAAAGATTAAATTAATTCAAAAAAAATATTTCAGAAAATCTCAGGGCGTAACATTATAATTTAGATTAAATCCTAATTCATTCAACAAATAAGTGTGAGCCCATGGGACATTATTAAATTTACAAAAAATATGAATCATTATATCTATATATATAAGTTAATAGAGGCCTTTAGAAAAGAATCAATTCTACTCAGGCTATAAATATATTTGGCATGATCGCCATCAAACACACGTACCTCTAGATCTATGTACACCTATATACATAACATGAGAATGTTCTTTATCATATTTTTCCTTTTCTAAAACATTGAATGACCATCGTTAATAGAACCTGCGAATCCCATATATCCATCTCAAATACTCTCGATTCTTATAGTGTAGGATGATTTGATCGATGAATATATCACATGTTATTCATCCTTATGGATATAAACATCACTTGTCCCTTAATTAGATAGATATAAAATATATAGGTGCATAAACATACACTTGTATTCTATATCAATCATGTGTACAATTTTCATACTATTTAAATGACAAGGAATATCAAATCTTGGTTAAACTCGAACTAATGACATGACCAATGACATACCAACCCCCCCTCGTATTAAAAATTTCAATATATAGTGTTCTGTAAGTAGTGTAGCAAATTATAAAGGTTATCATGGTAGGTATATTATCAAACTTATGTAATGGGAACTTTAATATGATCCATGCAACACTATTATACCAAAGAAATTTTTATGATACTCAATGTGGCTAACTTAGTAGGGAATCTGGTGGACACACTGAATCATATTCTTTATTTTGTGCCTTAGGAAAATATTTCAGACATCCATATGAGAATAATGCTTAGTATAACCATTACAATTCCTCATAAACTATAATAGTCTATGATAAATACCAGTTAGGGATAAACTTAATATCTTACTTTGATTGGTCAATAATCATTATATTTTATGAATTGAATATTTATATATAAATTTAAGAGGACAATATGAAATAATGAATAATTAGATATTTCCTTCTAATATGATAAATTTCATACTCATAAACCCTTTTAATAATATTTAAAATCCCCAACAGAAGAACATGTTTATCATATCATATATAAAAACGTTTAGATCTGTCTTAGGTTTATTGATCATATTGGGTTCTTTTAACTCATAATATAATATTTAATTCTTATCACCTATCTATATGAACATTTAATAATATTATACCAATAAAATATTTAGTGATACATATCAATAAAGTTATCTAATTATAATAAATTAATTATTTATGATTCATATACTTAAATTTTGTACATCATGATCATATTCAAACTTCTTAACTTCACAACTTCAAATATTATAATGTTAGCTTTTGTGGTCTAATTTGAACTTTTTATAAGTTCATTATCATTATTATTGGAACCCAATTTCACTAACATTTTCCTTGAAATAATGTTACTAATTTCAGGATTTTTACTCGCCCTAAAATATTTGAGAATAAATTGAAAATTACATTAATATAGTAACTAAATATAACTCTTAAATTTATCTTTATCAACATTCCCTAAATTATTCTAATATAATATGAGAAAAACATTATTATGGTAACTAATGTAACTGTTTACATTTTGATTTACCATCATACCCTGAACTATTTTTGGATATCATGAGTAATTAAATTTTATTTTGACTGTTATAATCCTTCATGAAATAATGTCTTTAACTTAATTAGAGGTAACTAAATGTATCAATTTACAATTATCTTTACCATCAAACATCATAAAAATTGTAGCATATTTATTAGAAAATAATTTAACTTAATATTGGTGTGATCCTTTTTTTATCTTTGTAATTTTTTAGTCCAAATAAACACCCACTAGCCTCATAGACAATACACTCTTTCTAGAATATCTTTAAAAAAACGCATACTTTTTTTCTGTGTTAATATATAATACTAATTCCATTTCTATAGAAAATTTTAACAAATAAAATATATTTTGTATTTGGAATATGGTATTCTTTACATAAGTAATATTTAATTTTGAAAAGAATATTTTTTAATATATACCAATGATGGGAGGTGAGAATAAATTCCCTCATACTTTAAAAAATATTTTGCTAAACATTTTATCCAGGATAAATCATTTTTATCCATATCTTCTTCCAAGAACATGTTATAGAAATTGATGAATCATAAAAAATTTGAAAACATGGAATTATCTCAAACTTATTGTAACATCATGGTTAAAAGGGAGACTCTATTTTATGTTTAAAAATTTTATTTTGACAATATAGGTGGGTTATGGATTTTTGGAGTTTTTTCAGGTACTAGGCTAGGATCTACTGAGAGGACACATTGACGTTGTCAATATGATTCACAGCCTAAATCTATCTTTGGGAATATGCTATTAATTCGTTTAAAATCATTAAAATAATCTAGGTCATGAAACATGTTCATATCATGAAATCATCAATAATGTTTTTTAAATGAGGTGATGTATTTTTTGGTATACAAGAAATTCGAGGGGATCACGCCATGAATATGGCATCCATGATCTAAATCATTTGTGGTATGTATGTTTTTATGCAATAAAATATTGAATCATAATTCATTAATTTTCCTCATCCCTTCCTTAGACCCTAGGTCCTTCCTAGGAAATTTTGGGTGGTTTCTTCCATTTCAGATAATTTTATTTTGAAACCTGATCTCTAGTTTGATTTTATGTACTTACTTTGAAAAGTTTTTCGTTCACCTTTGTGCTTATTCATTACTCATATGTTTTTAAAACAGTGTTGGGATGTGTTTTTTGGATTGGTTATCATGTGTTGAAACTTGTTTGATTTCTTTTATATCCATTTTTTGACCAGTGTTCATTTATTTATGATGTTGGTGTGTGGATTCTATTGTTGTTGGTACGTGACTCATGTTTGAGTTAGGTTATTCCTTCTCTAACATATGTTTGATAAACTTTGAATGATCTTGATTTTTTTAATGTTTTGGTGAATAATTTTTCATCATTTATTGCTTTTTGTGTGTAAACTAGTTTTTGGAAAAAGATGATTTTCACCTTATTATGCTAAAAGAAATAAATTTTAATAGAATAGTGAAATGTATTTTAAAAATTGGATTTTAAAATATGTTTTTGAATAAAATAAATTTTTGGTACTATATTTTAGATTTTATTAAACCCATTGAAATGACTTGATAAATGTAGATCATGCGTAACCTTAGGTACTTAGGTGGAAGGTGTTGTATAGTACCTCATATGTTAGTATTATTGGGGGGGGGGGTCACTTTTTGGGGTGCTACAGAACTCTATAGACTCAATTCCTATAATATAGGGACTTGATCTTAGAATTGTTTGGGGTTTACTCTTAGGGCGTTCTTCAATTCCATGCTACCTATGTCTTAAGTACTTGAGTTCACACTAGTCTACTTCATGGTATGAGTTGTCTATCTAACCTAACTTGTTGTGATTATAGAAGTATTTACAATTGTTATTTGGTTTATACAGATTTGGATTTGATTTTAATGTTTTGTTCGATGAACTAGTTATATGAATTGTGCTTTGAAACTCTATTTTGTTGTCTTGTTTGGAACAGTGAAAATGGGAAAATTTTCTTCCATGCTTTTGATATAAAACTTTTTTACTTATTATTAATCCATTTTTTATTAAAGGTAATCATATATGGATTTTTTTGTTAATACTTTATATATAACACCTAGGTAGGATCCTAATAATATTTTTATCTCACACCCTGCACACCCCTTTAATGGTGTGCAGAACATGTATTGTCTTTTGATGCAAGAAAAGGCTAGAAACCACAAAGGGGAGGTGATGTTTATGTCACCATGGTATGGGTAGATAGTGGTGAGTTTTTGGAATGTTTCCCATTTATCACAGGGAGTATCTGTTTCTTGTTTTGGGGTTTTCATTGGATTTTTGGACAAATACCTGATAGTTTTTTGAACTAATTTTTGTTGTATCTCTATCATTGTTTTACACTGTTTCGGGAATATACCTTTCTATTTTTCCTTGTTTATGTTTTTTTTCATAAACATATATATTTCATGTAACTTGTTTTAGGTTGGATGAAATCGTTCCTTCTAGATCATGTTTGATGCCTAAGTATTAGTCACTAGAACATGGCGATCGAGAACTCCCTTCCATTCAATGAAGACTCAGTTCAAGTGCCATATTTGAGGGCACTCTAGGTCAGTTCAGTACAATTCGTATCGGAGGAGTTTTTAATTTATGTTTCCTTGTATTGGTAAATTTATTAAATGTGAGATAGAATTTAGGGGACTTGAGAGGTTGGTTATGGGGAGTGCATGGCCAACTGTTGTAGTGATGAGCCTCAAGTTTCCATGGTATGTTTGGATATTTTTCTTATATTTGGGTTTTTGATCTTACTCATAGTGTCTTATTATGGTTTTCTACTTTAAATTGAGATTATACTATTTTATAATAATTTATTATATTTTCTGTGTGTTGTAACATGCCTCAGAGATTTCTTCCATGGGTTCCACAAGAGGGTGTTGCAAGAGATGGTCCTAAATGGAATCCTCCGATAGACTAAAAACATATAAAGGATATCATAAAGATAGTTAGTTATATAGATTGGAAAATATAATTAGTTTAGGATGAAGATATTGATGTGTGGATGTGATCATAAAGTGGAATAGATCAATCTTGAGAGTTATTATTTGATAATCCCACATTATTTATGGGTATGAATTAACCCTAATAGGCTGAGCTTTGGATGGATAATATTGAGAAAATCATGGACCTCCTAAATTAACATTAGGATATCAATGTAATGTGAAAAACGATCAACCATGAGGGTCCTAGAAAGTGGTTGTAGGATTCCATGGTACCCAAGGATCGAAACATGGTCTTAGATTGGAAGAGTTTAAGACCATCTTCTTTTTGAGATTCTATCCCGAGTCTCTAATGATTGAGAAGTCTTTAGAGTTATTTTTTTTGAATTAGTGATGTCATTTGGTTTTGGGATACACCAATACGTTCATAGAGATATTTTATTTTCACTATAAATGGTTATAAATAATTAGTTAATGGATAAGAAATACCAACATGTGTTGAAATTAGACATCTGATTGTAGGTATAAATGTCAAATCTTACCACATATTCTGAATCAGTTGATAGGAAAATGATGATGGAAATGGACATGATGGGAAATATTGGATCTTCTATCCCTTAACCTCTACACATTTGTAGATTCAGTGGAACATTTGTAAATAAGAGTTGGTGGCATGAAAATCACAAGATTAATTTAGGCAGTTCTTAGTTGTGGGACCCCTATACTCCATCAGCATCATCATGTAGTTTGACCCTAAATTCCTATCAGTGTGGAATGTTAGGGAACACCTGAAATTTCTATACATCACCCAAAAAGTTATGAAATTATTGTTGATTATAGGGATATCAATAGAATTTTTCCCATACTATGTCAATGACTCATTATTGTGAGGGATATTCAGTTCCAAGTGCCACTACAGTGTAGTTAAAATATTCAAAGACCACAGGGCTCCAGCCACATGACTCAAGACTGAAACACCTTCACATTGTGGATGTGAATCTAGTTTCAGTTGATGTAGTCTCAAAGAAAGTTATTGGTTAATTTTTTATTTCATCTTTTATATAGAATTATTTATTTGATAACAGTTTATCATACACATTTATTTCTACTTGTTTTGTCATTGGGATAGAACTTCTGATAAATTTCATTTACATTTTTATGGAAATGGAAATCTACAATTAGAAATTGGAAAAATGGGGTTTCGATGTTTTTATTATTCTCTATTGATAGTTGAAAAAAAATTAGTCTGGTATTTCAAAGTTCTTGATTTTGATCTATTCGATTTCATCATCGGGATAGATCAGATTGTTTCCCATTGGGATGATATTGATTATTATTATCGATGGGATTTTTTATTTTCTACCACTGGGAGATCTTTTGGGTTTCCGGGAGAGTGGGTTTGAAGGATTAATCATGCAGGACCTTCCTTCTTGGAGTGCAGGAGTTTATTTCCTACCATTGTAGTTAAGTCAGATAACATTTCTTCTATTGGAAATCTTCCATGGGTTGTTAGTAATTTCACTGATGTGTTCTCACATGAGTTTTATAGTCTTACTTTGTTGATAGATTTGGAGTTTATGATTGATCTAGTGTCATTTTTTCATCTAATCTTGACACCAGTTAACCATATGGAACTAGATGAGATGGGGAAGCTCCATATATAGTAAGACGACTTGATGGGCAGTGGTTTTGTTTTCCCAAGTGTTTCTCCTTGGTCATCCCCATGATCTTCTACAAGATGGATGATGGTTTGTAACAATTTTTCTGTGAACTATCATAAGTTTAAATGGGTGATGATTATGAATATGTAACCTTTACTCTATGGGGATGATTTTTTGATAACATAATGTTTGGAAATTGTTTTTTTTAAAAATTATCTTCTGTCGGGTTATCATTAGATCAGAGTATGGGAGTATGATATCATAATCAATGATTTCAAGAGTGGGTAAAACAATTATGAATATATTTTAATGCCATTTTTTTGACTAATGATCCTATAGTTTTAATGTATTTAATAAACTAGATGTCACATAAGTATATCGACACCTTTACTGATGTGTTTGTGGATTATATCCTAGTTTATTTGAGATCCAGCTGTGAGAATGAACACCATATGAATCTAGTTTTTTAAATACTGATATACCACTAAAATTTTAGAAAACATTCAAAATGTAGTTTCTGGATCCATTAAGTGAATTTCCTATGGAATGTGATTTCGAACCATGGAATTTCAGTCGATCATGATAAGGTGAAGGTTATATTTTTATTTGATGGATTAAAAAACATTTTTGTGATACATATCTTCCTTATTCTTATTGTATACAACCTTTAGTTATTCAAGGATTTATCAATTTTTTTTTATATTTGTTCAATTATCTCTCTAATAAAGGGATGATGTTCATTTGGGATGTTAAATTCCAGACTTCTTTCAATGAATTGAAATACATTTTTCCATTAACTCTTATTTTGATCCTACCTATGCCCGATAAGGGTTATAGGGCTCACTGATATTATTCTAATGCTAGTATGGGTTGTGTTCTTATAGAGGATAACCACATTGTGGCCTATTATTATTATTATCTTTAGCCAAAGGTGAATAATTACCCCACTCATGATTTATATATTTCGATTGTTATGTATAAACTTAAGTGTTGGAATAACAATATTTTTGGGGAGAGGTTCACAGACTTTTATGATCATATGTGTTTAATATATATATTTTCTTAGAATGAACCAAATATTAGATAGATATAGAGGGTGTAATAAATTCAGATGTTTTATTTAAACATCACCTTTACCTAGAGGAAGGGAAATGTCATCTCAAAAGATCTCAGTTGAAATGTCCTATTACATGATATTTGGAATGAAAGTAAGAGTTAAACCTGATGAGTATTTTTGGAAATATTCATATGAATGCATAAGAGGACGATTTAGGTGTGGTTTTGACCAATTTTCAATTATTTTTATCTCCCTTTTAGTGTATTTTGTAGAGAAAACAATAGAATGGTGTGTTTAATGGAATAAATAAACCTTTATTTGGTTGGGATACCATTTCTAGTTGGCCTCTCCCTTATGATGGTGTTAACTTTCTCAGGAACTTATTTTTCACCCCATCATTCAGAGGGAATTTATCTTCTCCGGATTATCATAGTCCTTTTTTTCTCATTAACCCGTGTGCTAAAAATACATATTGTGACATCAAACGAGATTTCTAGTGGATGATTATGAATCAAAAAATTACATATTTTGTATTCCATTGTAAAACCTACAACTAGATTAAAGAAATGAATCTGAAACCTTTCAGTCTATTCTAGACTCTTCTAGTTCGAGTTTGTAAATGGTATAAGGTGTTTATGGACTTTATTGATGGATTTCAAGAGACTCTATGATGGATGAATTCTATATGGGGGTGATTTATTGGTTGAAAAATATTCTCCTTCCATTATTACAAGGGACACCAATAAAGTGTATGATTAAGGTAATTTTTATTGGAATAATATTATGATTTTACATGGGGTTCCTTCTACCACTATTTTGAAAATGGATTCTATATTTACTTATAAATTTTTGAGGTGTCTACATGGGGAGATGGGAACTCAAGTTAGATTTAGTAAAAATTATCATCCATATATAAATGGTTAGGTAGGGAATGATATTTAAATTCTATAGGATATTATTGGTGACTACTTTAGGGATTTCATTGGATAATGGGATATTGATTTAGGAATATTCAATTTTGAATATAAAAACAATTACCGGTCATCGATTGAATGATTCGCTTTGGGAGTTTGTATAGCGACCCATGCATGCCACCTCTTTGTTTGGTAGAGGTTGGAGAAGCCTCCCCTATTAAACCAAGCTTCATTGAGGATATTTCAATTAGTATTCAAGATATAATTCAAGTTTTGGTATTGATTAGAGTCATAATAAATTATACATAGATCCTTGAGGTTGTCCTTTTGATTCTTCCACCAGTGACGCGGTTTTCTTGAAACATTCTCGTAGTTAGGTCATCGTCAACATGGAAAAATGGGAAATTGGATTTGAGATATGTTAGACCATTTGAGATCACTGAGAAGCATTGGAAGGTTTCTTATTTGTTGAAATTTCTATTTTATTTGGTAGATATACATGATGTTATCTATATATCTCAGATAAAAAAATACTACAATGATGCTTCCCATTTTCTATGTTGGTAAGTGATTGATTTGAATCTATATATTTATATTGCGGATAATCTAGTGTAGATCATTGATCCTTAGGTGAAGGTCTTATGTGGGATTTTTATCCCATTAGTCAATGTGTTATGGAATCATTGAATGAATCCTTTCGAGACCTATGGGCCTGAATCATCAGTGAAGGGGAAATGGCTTCAGCAATTTCTAGAGCACTCTTTATCCATGTGAATTCTTGGGGATGAAAATTACTACGATAGGGATATTTTAACATCCATGGTTAAAGTTATTATCCATTTTATTTTTAATAATTTTAATTTGGGTATTGAGGAGTATCAATTCCTTTTGAGTGTTTATGCTGGACATGGGATGTGCACTGCCTACAAGAGACATTCACACCGTGTATATGATTCACTAAGTGAATCTATTAATATAAATATTTTTAAAATTACATTCAATGAGAGAAAGTGGTCTCGACTATAAAACATGTATACATTAATAAATCATCAATACATGTTTTTTAGTTGAGGAGATGAATTTTTCGATGTATATGGAACTCATGGGACTCAAATTAAGAATTTGGGATTCACAACATGAATCATTCATGACCTATAAATTTTTATGTACATATATAAAATTCCAAATTCATTTATTTCTCGCTCCCTATCTCTGACCCCCGTTTTCTCTCATTTTATTTTGGGTAGTTCCTTCTCTTCTAGATTGCTTTGTTTAGTGCCTTGATCTCTGATGCGGTTGGTTACTCTTCCTTTGGTTAGTGTTCCATTCACCTTTCTTGTTATTCTTCGTCTTTATTTAGTTTTGAAAGTGGTTTTGATTTTATTTTTTGGGATTTTTTATAATGTTATAATTATTTTTTTATTCCTTATAGATATTATTGTTGATCTGTATTACTTTCCTTCCATTTTTGGTGTATATATTCCATCATGGTTGGTGTGCTACCTGAGTTTTAGGTAGTTGGTTTCATCTTTAGAAAATGTTGGATGGACCTTGAATGATATTTATTTGTTTATTGATTTTATAATTAATTTTTTATTATTGAATTCCTTGTGCATATATATGAGTTTTTCAGAAAATATTGGTTCTCCCATTTTTGGTAAAAGAAGTGTGCTTTCAAAGAATTGTGAAATGGACTGTGAAAAGATGTTTTAAAAGATTGTTTTTGATGAAAAAGAATTGATTGGGACTATATTTTGAAACATTATAAACCCATTGAAATGATTTTATAAATTTATAATATGGGAAGCCTCAGGTACTAAGGTGTGGTATTGGACATTGTTTTGTAGTATTTTTAGGGGGTTCACTTTCTACGGGGTTCCTCAACTCCCTAGACTTGATTCATATGTTCTATGGACATGATTTTTGAACAATTGTGGGTTTAATCAGGGGGTGTTCCTTAGTTCCTTAGTCATAGTGTTCTACATACTTGATTACACAGTAGTCATGTTGATGGTATGGGTAGTCAAGATAACCTAACCTACTGCGATCCAGGGCATGTTTACCACTATGTTTTGGTTTTTATTGTTTTTTATTTGATATACATATTTTTAGTGATGATATTTTTATTTAAAATGTGATTTAAATACATTTTTACATGTCATTCATGGAACTATATAAAAAAAAGGAATTTTTTCCATTTCTTTTATACAAAAATATTTAACTATATATTCGGACATGTTTTCTTAATGATGAAAAAATATGGATTGTTATACAATGACTTGATATGAAACACCTAGGTTGGATCCTACTAAGCTTATTAGAATACACCCTATACACCCTTTAGTGGTATGTAGACCTTATATTGTCTTTTGATTAAATATAAGGAAAGGTTCCAAATTGTGGTGGTGTGGTTTTTGTTAGTTGGGTAAGGGTAACTAGTGGAGAGATTGTGAAAAATTACCTTCTTATCACACAGAGCATTGATTTATTATTATGGGTTATTCCTTTGTTTGCTGTACTCATACCTTGGAGTTTGTTTAGCTGTATTCATGTTTTATTTATATAACTATTTTCTCTTGTTTATGGACTATATTTTTATTTTTGTCCTTTCCACTATTTATTTCTTATGTGTATATGTTACATGTATATTTTTTTTCGTTGGGTGAATTCATTCACTCCTGCTATTACTTGACACTTGGGTGTTAGTTTCCTACCTGTGGGGATTCAGAACACCCTTTGGGTCTGTGTAAAACTAGTTTCGGTTCTAGGTTTTAGGGAACTCTGAATCATTTCATTAAACTTATTCATAATAACCACTTGTCTTCAAATTTATGAGAATTGAAATAAATATACACATATTTTACATAGGCTCATTTGATCTTGATAAAATCCTTTATATTTAAAACCTTGTTGTAGTAACTATTTTATTCATATAAACAAAACATTAAATAAATTATTCCATTGATTTAAAACTCATATGTATTCAAAAAACATTGAAAAATATAAATTTGGTATCACAAACTTCCAAAAATAAAATAATAAATCTCTATTACATCCATACGTGATGTGGATAGTCCATTTAGTTTCAAAGACTCCTTCACGTATATCTTTGATAATCCAACTATAATTAACTATTACTATCCTTTGCTAATATCTCTAGATTTCAACAACCTTGTTCGGATTCTTGAAGAATCATTATTGAAATTTTAATCAAAATTTTCTTCTTCCATTCTCAATTTTTACCCACTTATACTATTTATGAAACACATTAAAACCTAGATAAAATATACCCAGTAGTTCATATATATTTCAATAAAATTGAGAATATCAGAAAAATAATCTTTTAATTCAATTAAATTTTTGAAACATTTCTATAGTGTAAAATATGATTAATTCTACAACCATAGGAATCCATTTCTAGTTTCCACCTAATATATGTTAGAGAATTTAAAAAATCATGAACCATGTGTATTGAAAACACACATATCAATTCATTTGAAATCTATTTTTTTACATTCTATTATCAGGAGATAAAAAAGATAAAAAATAAATATCTTAGGAAAAGGAATTTCAAGCTTGAAGTATCCATGTTATAAATATAGAAACACTATTTCTCTATTATTTTAACGAAAACTTTATGCTTCAATTATTTTCTTCTTCTGACCTTCTTTATATTTATTACACTATATAAAACATAGGGTTGATATTATATATATATTTTATAATAATAGTATTTATTTCTATAATCAATATAGTTTTAAGGAAACCTTTAGTCTTATCAAGTCATCAACATATTCAATCATATTGAATATTATTGGACATTCCAAATCATATTGAGTATATTAGACTAAAAATTCATAAATCATTGATGCATCCAATAATATTTAGTATATTATTGGAGAATATATTTCTTTATTTCATTATTCATTTAAAACATTTGAAACCTTGATTTAATCACTTAATGTTTCCATAACTATCTTGATTCTCTTGCTTATTAATTTGAGTACTTGGTTACCCATAAATGAACTTTTCCTGCTCATTGAATTTTCCTTGTGATCTTTTCTTAAATAATAATCACGTGTAATAACTTTTCATAAGTTTATTTTATTACAAGATGATTACATTATGTTTTCTCTTTATCAATGATCAATCAATCAGTTCAACTTCATGATGATGATATTAACTACTACAGAAGGTTTTATCAGATGAGCATCATGTATTATTGACCTAAAAAATTAATTTTATAAAATATTATCCCACTAAACTGTTGACCCTATTTAACTTTCATAAAATCCATTACTGGTAAAAGATGTATATTTTACATAGAAATGAGTCATCATTGGGATATCTCTCACTACATAACTATTTTTGTAGGTCATCATCACAATCACATTATATATGACAATTGGAAATTTCAGTGGAAAAATATTTGTAACATCCATCATATGGATAAAATCAAATATATTCCTAATGTATACAAATCATATTAGGGTCTCCTTCCTAGTGTAACCCAAAGAAAACCCAAAAAATATTCTAACAATTTACAATCCATTGGAACCTAGATTTTTCATGATCAACCCAACGATGTTCTATTGTCACTTATCCTTTGTTGCCTTATATAAAAGAATCCATGGGCACCTAGCTTTGGCATGAACTACCTAATTGGATGTTCAAGGTCTTGAAAAGTTCTACTTTGAATGAAATATAACATTTATAATTTGAATGAGATTTCAACCTCACTATATTATATCATGTTATTAACTTTATGTATGATTTCTTCTGGTTATTTGATCTTTAAATCCCATTCACTACACCAAATCAATATGTTAAAACCATATTTATGTGTAAATATTTACACAAAATAAAATTTTGTGTTATTAATAAAAAATTATAGTTAATTATTTTCATAAATATATAAATACATCATATTATTAGGGTCCATGATCATTTCATGTAAAGGCATAGATTTATATGTGATCAACAACATCCACATGATTAATCACGAATCGATAGATGTCCAAACCCATTCAGAATCCCAAACAAGGAATAACCCATTGGGAAGGTAGGTAGTCCAACCCTAATCCCCTCTACCCAAGGATAATTCACAAAAGGGAGAACTAAATTCATTATAATTATTCCTCAATATATGAAAAAAATATTCCCATCTTATAAATTCATTCTAATCACCCTCATAAAAACCAAGGTTTGGGTAGGTAAAAAAAGTAAATTCATTAATAGTACATAACATGTAATGTAATGATCTATCATATAAGTAGTTTGAAAATTTAAACTAAATCATGCACAATATTAACATTTCTTAAAAAAATTATTAAACATGAATGTAACATAAAATAATCATGAAATAAATGAATAATTCAAAAATTTAGACATGAGATAATGTTTTTTGGGAGATTCATAAATAAAATTCAACTATAAAACCTTATATAATTTTAGTTTTATCATTATGGACATTCCATAATTTTGAATAAAAAAATTCAATATTCATTTTAATATTAACTATCTCATATTTATCATTATCAGACATTTAGATTTTAAACATGTGATTTTATATGAACTACAAATATTTATAATCTAATTTATATTATGTAAGAATTTAACATAATATAAATATCACACACTTAATAAATATTTAATCCTTGATCACATAAATCATCAAATATATTTTTTATTGTGTCTTATATAACATCAAAACAAGGCCCCTTTTATTTTGAATAATTCAATGTAATTATTTATAAATAATTATTAATTTAAATATAATAATTTTATATTTTTCCATATTTCATAATTTATAACCATTTAAAAATTATCAATTATTATTTATAAATAGACAAATTTATTTCTAGATCATAATTTTACATATATAAATTTATAAAAGTTATTTAAAATAATAACATTAAATATTTTTTGAATACTTTATAACAAATCTTTAATAAATATGTTTTATTAATTAATTAAAAACCATTTAAAATAAAATAATTAATAAACCATTTTTTAATTAATAAATATAACATAAATTACTTTTAAAATTAATTATAAATATTTTATAAAACATTTAAATAATTTTATATGTGTTATATTTGTATCAATTTTGAAACAATTATGTTTACCCTTACGTATAGGGGTATTCCTGCATAAGGGTAAAGCCTTCAACCCTTAGCAGGTCATATGGAATCCCTTAGGAAAAGAAAAATCATTAATAACCTTTATGAATCTTAGAAAAAACGTGCTGCATAATGGTAATTGGGTAGTTACCTTTATATAGGTCATAAGCGTAAAGGGTACCCAATTATTCCAATGCCTACATAATGGTAACAAGGTCACTACCTTAACCTAGATCATTTTAGAAATTCATAACCATTACACTTGTTTTAAAATATTAAATAACCATCACAAAAAATAGAAAAATAATGATTACACTTTTACAGCCCATTTCACTTAATGATAAGTCACTGATTACCTTTACATGACCACTCACCTATAGGTATCTCCATAGTTACCAATACTTATTAAAGAAAGTTGAGGAAACCCTTACATATGAGGATATATATATAGTTAAGGTGAGATGACCCATACATATAACACTCAACATAAATATAATGTTTTTGTTACCATTTTACAACCTAGTTGCATAATGATAACACCTCAATTAACATTATGCAGCCCAACTATATAAGGGAAAACTGTTTTCCCATATTTCCAAAAATCATGAGAAAATTTACTTTTTTCTTATACTTTACGTTCCAATAAATTTTTTAGTAAGTATAAAAAAAGGGACACCTATGATACTACTCAAACGTTTTTTAGATTCTAATAACAATTATCTGAACATGCATAAGTGATTTAAACCCTTGTCTGAGGATATACCATGAATGATAAATGAAAACACAATAAAACCACAAAGGAAGAACTATTATAATAATGGGTACCTTACAAAAAAGTGTCACATATTTTTCTTATCCACCTTTATACACCTTATCATGTGATTTATAAATTTCACTATAATAGCGTCCAAAATAAATGATTTCTCCTCGGGTATCCACATGTTTATAAAAATCACACATCACATGTGTGAGATTCTACGTCCTATGGGATGTTCTAGAATATCATGTGTAAAGATGGTATAATAAGATATATTTAGGTATAAAGAGTTTCTATCCAATTATACAACAACCTCACACCAAAACACTTTCTTCACAATATAGTGTTTATATAATCCTCCAAGACGCTCCTTGGACAATTTCATTTACTGATGCATGATAACGCATAAGTAAATGGTTATTCTAAATCATGTAATTCCTATATGAATAAATAAAACTCATGAATGTTTCATTTTATGAACCATTTTCCTCAAATTATTTTTATAGTGGAGAATAGTTTGAGTTTCCATCACATTGAGAATAATACACCATGATTCATGAAAATCATAATTTTCAGTAAATCTGCTATATAGGTTATATGTTTATCTTATATATATAGTTTTATATCATATTTTCATCAGTACCATATAAGTTACCAAATAATGTAGACATTGTAGTAATACTATTCCCATAAACTGCCTTTGGGCTAGAAGAATTGGCATTTGGGTTATGTAATATTCATTCATGCTAAAGGGATTGTGGTCCATCTAATTATGAAGGTCATAGTAGGTGTTTTCCAATCCTTATGTAGATAGATGAAGTTTGGTCTACTAGGGTACTTAGATGTGTCTGTTGTTTGTAGTTCATGATCCTCTTAATTGAATAAATTCTTCCATTAATATTATTATTAATAACAATATTAATATTGTATAGTAAAAAAAATAATAATAAATTTATAAATAAGAATAATAAATGTATAAAAAGGAATATAAATATATAAACATTTCTCACAATATATTTATACCAGGTAGAGGGGATAAAAAATTAAAAATACTCACACTCAGTCACCCTAGTACTAATTAATTATATATATTTGTATATTTTATTATATTAATTATATAGATTTATATATTATATATTTTTTATATTAAAAATCTCATTAATTTTTAACTAAATTTAAAATTTATTATTTATAATTAAAAATATTATTGTTTATATGAATGTGTAACTATTTTATAAAATATTTCATTAATTATATAACTACATAATTATATTAAAAAATAAATATTTGTATACAGAAAATTATTCAAATTATAAACTACTAATTAGTTAAAGATAAATATTAATTAATAATGCTAGTTTTTTAATAATATATAAAAAAATTTATTTATAAAATCACTAAAATTATAAAAATAATTTCATTTAATTATTTGATGATTGATTTTTTCAATTACTAATTTTCTGATATGACCATTTCTTCATGCATAAATGATTTTGTGAGAGGATGAAGAAACCAATTTCATTTGTGTGTGTGTTTAAGGTAAAATTTGACGAACCAACCAGTTTCAACTAGACAAGCCACCTGAATTGGTCTGTCATATAATATTGGTAAAATATGAAAACAAAAACTAGTCATGAATATTACAAAAACAAGACATACCACCACAGTACAAAGTAGAAACCAACAAGATACCACAAAGACATATAATCCAAGCTAAAAACAAGTTATCCCATAAAGTAAGCCTAGATCCCACATAACCAACTGTCACCTCAAGAACAATCCAAATCGAAAGTAGTAACAACACGGGAAACCAACATAATATATGTTGTTATTAACATTATCTGAAACTTGAAAAAAAAAACATCTACAAAAAACCAAGGGAACAAATAGGGCTAGACCCAAATCTATGTAGAATACCACCACTGTTTCTATATATAGTCTAATATTAATAATTGAACAATTATATATTTTTAAACCAAACAGATTTACGTAGTATTTTAATCATTCCAATTCATTTATAAATAATTTACCATTTTTCACCATTGGTTTTCATAAAATCATTTCATATTATCAAACTAGAAATATGACAAGTTTTAGTGATAAAAATGGAAAAGAATATCCATGCATCAATATGTATACATATCTTTGAAATAATAAATCATGTGAAGGTATGTGATACTACATCATATACACATCTTTGAGTGATAATCCAAGATAAAAACAATCATATGAAAAATAACCATGAAATACATATAAAAAAACTCCGTGTTGGGATTTAGCCTATGAGAAAGTGTATACAAGACAATCATAATCCTAAACAAGCATATGTTGCATCAAACATGTATCGAATTCTAATAGTATATATAAGAAATATTTCACTCATAGTGGTGAAACACACACCAAGGCTACCCATGCATCTTTACGACACACCTAATATTTCAAATGTAAATTTTTCAAAATAAATTTCAAAACTGTGCTCATAATATCAGAAATCATTTTCAAAACCAAGAATATCTGTTTTAGAGTTTGAAAACACAATCAACCAATCATGAAATTCCAAATTCCTAGAAAAACATTTTCTTGCCAACATTTTCCTTAATAAGATAAAATTTGAAACCACTTATTACTTCATATCAATGAATAACTCAATGTAATTTTTCTATAATGATACACAATCTAGTGAAATAAACCATGGTATAGAGACATAACCTCAACATGACACAAGCATTATTTCTTTAATCAATGGTGGCTCAAAACCAAGAGAAAAACCATCGAATGACAAGTTAGGCCAAGAAACTGAAAAGGATTGATATAAAACACCATCTAATATATATTATGAAAAAAACCATATCCAAAACCATAACCATTTACAAAACCAATTAAAACATAAAAGGATTATGTACTTGAAAAGAAGAAATCCAACCCTAATGACGATCAATCGCTTAATGAAATGATATAGAAGGAAACGAGTCTCCCAAAATTACATAGGGTATGCTCTAGGTCAAGAGAGGTTAAAATAATGAAGAACGAAAGAAACTCATTAGTTCACCACCCTACAAACCACAACTCACGAAAATAACATGGTGTGTAATCCCATTACACAATTAGTATTCCTTGAATAATATATACACTAAAAACCCATCACATTTTTAATAAAAATGAAATATTTTACATTATACAATGTGATCCTATTACATGGCATGTAAATACCTCACTCGTTATATCTTGTTAATGGAAGACATTACATGGTCTTTCCTCCAATTTCACGTCATGTAATTTCCAAGTGAACTAAAAAGACTGTTGGTTTATGATGAGAATTACAAAAAAATACATGACTTCACCATTATAAGTATCCTTTTAATTCCTTTTTTTTTATTAAAAATTTAATGAAGATGGAATCTAAAAACAAATATAAAATCACACATGATAAAAAGATAATAGGGTGTCACTATCTCCCAACCATAAATGCTTTCGGCCACCAGAAATCTCTCAATATCCTAGATTAAAGAAAAGAGAAGGTCATTGTAGCCTCCTCAACAACCCTCACTCTTATATATTAGGGATATATTGTCCAAATTTTCAGTTTACATGGACTAGGGGTATCATTTTACTACACAATACATTATATTTATGATCCATAATCTGAACTTGATGCTCAACCAAAGTGGCATCGAACTTAAGATCAACATCATCCCATCTAATCACACAATATGGATTTTTTATGTATCTAATCAACTAGGATATCTAAAACATGTTGTGGATAGGTGTCAAAATAGTTGGAAAGTTAAAATGATATGTCACTCTTCCTAATCATTCATCCATGTCAAAGGGGCCCTCAAACCTCAGTGCCAACATACCCTGTAATCCAACCGATGATCTCCTAAGTGAGGTGAAACTATGAGAAAGACCTGACCACTAAACTCAAGCTCTAGTGGAAATCACTGATAATCCACATAATAATTGTAGTGATCCTGAGCCTTGATCTAATATATTCAGATCAACAACACAATCTCCTTCATATCTTAAAGAACACTCAGCCCAACCAAGGACTACACATCCAACCCTACCATACACAAGGGAGATCTACTTGAAATACGATACAAATCTTCATAGGGTTCCATACTAAAATAATCCTAATAAACATTATTATTTGAAAATAAAATAGAGGTAAATCATTTTCCCAAAATCCTCCAAAATCAAGAACACAAGCCCATAATATATCCTCAAGAACCTAGAGAGCCCACACTATTTTTCCATCAATCTGTAGATGATAAGATATACCTAATTTAATATGGGAACCCATCACCTCTGGTAAACCTTTCTATAAAATTGATTTGAACCTAAATCCATATCAGAAATAATTGTAGAGTGATCCCCAAGAAGTCTCAAAGTCTCTCAGACATACAAGCCCTCAAGATACTCCACATTCATAATCTTCTTTAAAAGAAGTAAATGTGATGATTTCATGATTTGGTCAATGATCACCCAAATAAAATCCTTCTCACTAGGATTACATGGAAAACCAATGATTAAATCTTGGGAAATATAACCCTCCTTCCATACTAGAATGGGTATGGGATTAAAGAACCCCATATATCAATGGCATTCCTCCTTAACTCTCTAATATGTAAGGAACCATGATACAAAATATGTTATCGACCATCTCATCAATTTAGATCAATACTGATGCCTCAAGTCATGATACATCTTAGTAGTCCTAGGGTCCATAGACCAACCAGAATAGAGTTTAATTCCCATTAATTCCTTCCACAAGGAAAACAAGACAACAAACATTCTATGAAAGTACAAAGATCCACTAGGAGATCGAGACCACTCACTCAAGGTGTGCACACCATATAGGATTTTACTAAATCATTCGAACATAGTGTATGGATCTTACTCTAGAGAACCTCAATCATTAAAAGATGAGATATATTTCATCAAATATAAGAATAGATATCCACCAAAATCTACCACTTCTAAGATTGTATCTATAAAAAAACACATTAGACCCCACTCCCCTACTAATTCCTTCAGGGCTTGAGTTGTCAATTTTTTTCTCAATGCATCAACAACCACATTACCTTTCCTCAGGGTATAAGTATTTTCAGGGTCAAAATTATGAAGATACTATACCCAAAATCTCCTTCATAAATTCAGGTACCTCTAAGTAAAAAGTATAATTTAGAATCTTGTGATCCTAAAATACTATAAGATACTCCCCAAAGAGATAGTGACACCATGTTTTGTGTGTACACATAACCTATGACAAATCAAGATCATGGGTAGGTTAGATCTTCTCATAATGGTGTAACTGGTGAGATCTATATGCTCAAATATATTTCCCTACATCAAGACACAACCCTAACCTATACCATATTCATTGCATAAAATATCAAAACCCTATCATGTTTTCAAGATAATCATTACTAGTTCTGAAATAAACTACACCTTTAGCTCCAAAAAATATCTCTAACATTTATCATTCCATTCAAGCCTTACACTATTATGGGTTAAATCTATCATCAAAGATCCAAGCAAGGATAATTTATAAAAAAAGCATCCATAATAATTAGAAAAACCAAAGAATATTTGGATATAAAACACATTTATGGGATTCTCCCATGACATACATTCTTATAAACTTTCAAGATCTGCAGAAATTACAGTCTTAGATATCACAATCCCCATAAACTTCACTTCATGGAACTAGAACTCACATCGTAAAGGTTACCAGACAGATGATGATCATTCAATATTCGAAGAATGATATCCAAATGGTTTATATGATTGTACATTGACTTGGATTATACGAAAATATCACCCATGAACAGAACAAAAAAATATTCTAAGAACTGGTGAAATATATGGTTTGTCAAATCCATAAATACTGCATGAGCATTATTGTGACATAATGACATGACCAAAAACTAGAAATTACCATATTATTTCCTAAATACTATCGTAGTTATATCCTCTTATTGGACACTAAATTAGTGATATCCTAACTACAAGACAATTTAATAAAGCCAATGAGACCCTATAAGCTGATCAAAAAGATCATAAATCCTTGGAATAGGATATTTGTTCTTAACAGTCACCTATTTCAGTTTGGATAATTGATACAAATCAAGTGTCTCTCATCTTCCTTATTATAAAATAAGATTGGAAAATCCCATAATGACATTCAAGGATGAATAAATTATTTAGCCTCTTGGTCCTAAAGTTGGAACTTATGTTCCATTAACTCAATAGGTTCCATATGATAAGAGAACATAGAAACAGGCATCGTATTAGGGAGTAGGTCTATAGTAAACTTAACCATTATCTATGGAGGAAAACCATAAAATAAAATAGAAAGACCTATGGGTATTCACACAAAACAACTAGATGTCAACCACCTAGACTAGTGTAAAATGACTCATGAAAAATCTCTGACAAGTGGCATGATATTACCCCGTGATAGTGAATATCAGGCCCTTCCCTTAGAAATCTTGAGTTGAATTCAACCTAGATAACATGGGTGACCCAATATGTAGATAAGAACTAAACCTAACAATGATAAAAATCTACTTGGGAATTAATACTAATCATCCAATCTATACTGATAAACAAGAATATGTTATCAAGATAAAGAACCAAAAATTACCACACCACCTCATAGTCAGCCAACATCCCCCAACATGTGGAACATCTAAAACCTTGTTTGAATATCTTTTCCAAAGGTTCGAAAAGGCCCAATAAGAATGGAATATGTTATATATTCAAACCCAATATGTCAATAATCTTTTACATTATAAAATAATATGTAGGACCATTATCAAACAAAGAATGCACTATAGAAGTTGAGATAAAAACCATACCTCTAATAGTAGCTTGCCCTACTTCAGATTCTTAAGGTGTAAACTACACTATTTTCCCATCATATCAACATGAAAATCTCCCTTGTCTTGGGGATTAATCCCACCACCCTTGGATGAATCTGAATAAACCATAGAACCCTTGGGGGGAGTTCATCCATACATACTTCACTGAGATATATTTTCATAAAATCATTATAGATGACCAGGTAATCTAGAAAAATAAAAAGTACTAGGATCCTATATACAACTAGGACCGGTATGACGACACCTTCCACATAGGTAGTACACAACCTGCTGCCACCCTGTTGAATCCCCCAAAACTTAATGAAGATTAACTACTCTTACAATTTTATTTTTGGCCATAAGATACACCCTAGATAACCACTAAATCAACTAAAGATCCATCATGACCTATCTTTACTTTTATATCTACAATATACAAATATTACATATCAGAAAACAAAATAGAGTTTGAGAGGAAAATTTGTTTTAACATTGACTGATTATCCATCCTTGGTCCCTACTCAATAGGTCGAGTCATTAGGTACTCTTAATAAAAAGCTATGATGCCAAATGATCCAACTCAACAAAATAGGAAGAATACACCAAAATGGTATTCTCCCGTAACTCAATGGTAAAAAACTCTTGGGTATTGTCCACACATAATGTCTCAGGTTAATACTACTGGTTATTGTTTTTACAGAAAGAAGACCAGGTAAGACCCTAATAGAACTTATCTTGCACAATAGAGTCCCACAATCTCCTACATGATCCCTTGATTATACATGTTAAAAAACATACCTTAGATTCTTCATGAGTCTTCAAGAAGCTGAAGATCCTCTCTATCCACTCAAGACACTCGTTGGATTACTATGGTCATTTCACACCCTCAAACACTGGTGGATGATGCTTTGTGAATTTCTTTCCATTATCGGCTACACATCCTAGGTTCCCCATACCCACTTGAACTAAATCCAGAACAGTGTGGATAATAGCTTCTACCAATGTAGGGTCTACAAGGGGATTCACCTGTGGATCTTGTCTCACATTTTCCCTTATATTATTTGGATGATCTATTCTTAGATGAATTTTCTAAGAAAATACAAAACCCAATCAGTCATAAGAAAATTCCAAATTTTTTGGACCTACATTAGGTATTAATAACAAACCCTTAAAATACTTAGAATTTAAAAATACAATGGAAAGCATTACATAAAAAAGAATAGGTCAATTTAAATAAACTTTCCATAAATTTCAATCAAACAAACTCAAAATACATGTCTCAAACGTGTTAAAAGTCCCAAACTACCCATGGTAACTCTGTTTCAGTAATGAAAGTGAGATGGCAGGGCCCATGTTGTCACATACTATCTGAATTCCAACAGTCCAAAATTTTTTCTTGCTAATACAAAGATCAAAACTCAGGAAGTTCTAACACACCTTACGATGAGAGTCCCATTGATAGAAAATTGTATCAAACCAACCCGGGTCAACTTGAAAATCCACTCAAACCGGCTAGTCACATAATATTGGTAGAACTAGATAACAAGAACTAATCTTGAATATCAATAAGAAATGAAATAAATATATAACTGAAAGAAGAAAAAAATATGAGATACCACAATGACATAAAATCCATGCCAAAAACATGATAAACTAGAAAGTATGTCATGATCCCACCTGAAAAATAGTCACCTCCAAACTAACCCAAACTAAAATTAGTTTTAACCAGAGAAACCAACATACACGAAGACTATCCTCCAACTATAAGAACCTTGAAATAAAACATTTAAAATATAATAAAGGAACATGTAAGGTGTGATCCAAAGCATTATATAAAACCACCATAGTTTTTATATAGGGTATAATATCAATAATTCATGAATTATAGATTAGAAAAAAATATTTTAAATGAATTTTTATAAATCCATTTACTTTATAAATCATTTCCCACTTTTCTCCATTTGTTTTCATAAAATTATTTCATATTATCAAACCAGATATATAATAGGTATAAGTGATAAAATATAAATAATATCCATGCATCTAGAGGTACACATATCCATGAAATAACCTATCATGATAATATATGTGATAAAACCACATATAAAATTGTGTGAGCAAAAATCCATGATAAATACAATAATGTGATAAATAAACATAATTGTAAGATAAAAAAGCACCTCGTATTCGGCTGTAGCCTATGGGAAATGTGCACTAGACACTCTCAATCCTAAACAGGATATAATATATCCCACATATATTGAGTCATTCTATTTTATATTACAAAATGTTACCTCCTAGTGGTGCACCACAGACTAAGGCTTACCATCTTTCTTTCCAATGCAACCAAGGTTCCCAATGTGATTTTTTACAAATACATTTTCAAAACCATGATCACATTTTTAAAATCATTTAAAAATCCAAGATGAATAACTTTAGAATCCAAATAATTAACCCAATTTATAGTGATACCTACCTAAACATGGTACAAACCTAGCTACTCTCAACAATGTTCCCCAGAATCCAAGAGAACCTCCTTTGAAAGTCAAGGAATTCCAAGAAATTTAAAATAATCTATAAGAAACTTCATATGATCATAAATCTAAATGAAACACCATCTAAAACCATTTTTTTTACCAAAAAATAAAAAAAATAAAAGGACTATAAACTTGAAGATAAGAAATATGACACCAATAGTGATTAATCGTTGAACAAAGCGATATGAAAGGATATGAATCACCCAAAATCATCCATGACATTCTATGGGTCTAGACAGGTTGGATAAAGGTGGAATTAAATGAAAATAATCCATAGAAAGTGATAAATACCACAAACCATGATAATTACATGAAGTGAAATAACATTACACATCGTGTATTCTACAAATCTCATATACATAAAAAATGAATAACCTTTTTATTTAATATGTGATATTTTACATTTCATGATGTGAACCTATTACCTGACATGTAAATACTTAACACCCTATATCTCATTCATGAATTCCACCCAAAAGGATTTACATGCCATGTAGTCTAATTACAAGACATTTAATATCATAGAGAACCAAAAAAATAACCGGTTGATGCTGAAAATTCCAACAAATCTTTGACCTCACCATTACAGGTATCCTCCCCATTCCTGTTCCGCATTAAAACCCGATTGAAAAAAGAAAATAAAACCAAAGATAAAACATACATGAAAAAAGTTAATGGGGTTATACATGAACCCAACCCATACCCACATGTATCCAAGTATATATATTTATTTATCAATTATTAAAATAAAATTTGATAATAAATTTTATACTATATATTATGGTTTATAAATTTATGTAGTTTGTATGTAAAAATATTTTTACATGTAACTATATATAAAATATATTTATATATTTTATAATATTGATATATGATTATAATATATAAATAAATATGAACACTTATAAATATACATATACATGTATATTATACATTATAAAATAAAAAGAAATATATAGAATTAAATATGAGCTATATGAACTATATTTAATGTATTTATATATTTACTTATATAGTTTATATTACTGTGTTTTATTATATATATAAAATTATAATTATTCATATAATTATAATTAGATATAAAATGAATATATATATATATATATTATTTATATTTTCTGGGAAAACAGAATAGTATACTCACAGAAGGGTTATATGTGAGGATAAATAAGGGTTAATATATAAGGATATTTATGGGAAAGTATTTATTAGTGCTAAAAAACACTTTTAAAATAACTACAATCAGTGATAAAAAAAGCACTGATTTATGGTAACCATTATCAACATGGTGAAAAGTACTGAAAAAGGTTGTCCTTTATCAGATACGTTTTCAATACTGATAAAGGTTTCCGTTTATTACCCCTTTTGTTATAGCACTAATAAATAATTTCATTTTTAGCATTTTTTAGCATAAATAATTATCAATGCTTTATTCCTCTAAACCCATCATAGTGCTAGTTGTACACATTAATTTTGAGTTAGTGGGAAAATAATTTGGAAGGAAGTAAATGATCATATAAAATGTCATTTAATAGTTATTTTTATTCTTTTTTTACTTCATATTTTTTTCTTAAGTCTACTAATTTTGAATTACATTGAATATTTATGTTCCATGTTTTCAACCGTTTATTCCTTTATCTATTTCTAGAATGGTACCGCCATTAAAATATTATTGTAAATATCATTGTAATTATTTCTTTGAGAGAGAAATTTGTGAGAGTGAATATAAAAAATAAGGATATTGTTATACTATGTAATTATCAAAGTGTATATGTACAAATATGGGGTATTTATATAGTAATTATAAAGTTTCATACTTTTTTTTATGGTTTATACTAGTTTGAAAATTTCTTAAATCCTGATATATATTAACTATTAAAAGATATATTTTTATATTTTCAAATGTATAATGATTCTTTATTATTATAATTTGAATGTAAATTATTTGGGGTTTTTTATTTTAATAGGGATTAAAGAGATTACATTAAAATCATGGATGAATGAGGACATATATTCAAAACCTGAAAATTAATTTATGGTGGTGAATCATGGGAATAGTTCTAGATATGGAATGTATGTCTAAGAAGTGGTTTCCAATATAGTTTTAATTGAATTATTATCTAATGTTTGGGATTATAAAAAAAATCATTATAAAAGGGCATTTAGTTATAGTAAAGGATAATCTGACATCCGTATAGAAAGACTTAATTTTAGTAAGTAATTAATCCCCACTACTGTGATTCTCCCACCGAGAGTGGAGGAGTAGGATAAAGATAATATACTGTAATCTATTGGAAAGGGTTTTGTCATGTTGTATCATATTTATAATATAGTAAACATATTTCATGTGGTTTATTATTTATATATTTGAGGATAGGGATGATGAAAATATAGGATAGGAAATTATATATAAATCCCCATAATGAAAATAATCCATGATTTTTGGATTAGGACCATATTGAATGGGTTAATTGAATGTATTAACATTCCAAATTTCTATATAATTATTCATTAACCATTTTCACTAATATTAAAATAAACTAAGATACTAAAGAATTTATGTATGAAAATGTTTCCATTTTTTGTTGATTTTTTTACTGAATTTTACACTTATTAGTACTATGTTCAGTTGTAATAATCCAATGAGGATATAAAGTTATCATCCTTTTATTTGGTTTGGAAAAAAATTAATCATATATCTTTTTATTATAATGAGATAAATTTAATGATATGATATTTGATAAATTCTATAAAATGATTTATAATGAATAAACTATAGGATTCATCCAAAAAAGACCCATAATGTTTGAAAAATATATTTAGATAGAAAAATAATGATAGTTTTTAAGGGTTGCTAAAAAAATTTAACCATATTTCTTATTTAATCATGGATACAGTTAATATTTTTGAAATTGATATAACCATTGATAGTAAATTTAACTAAAAGAGAGGAAACATTATCTTTACTAACAATTGAAAGAGTTTTGAATTGGTTTTTATTATCACATGCAATCCAAATCATCAAAAAAATCAATTAAAAATTTATTTACAGTTAATCATTGGAAATAGATTTTCATTTGTTTTATATTCACTTAAGAATATTATCCCTATAGATAACTCATCGGGTTATGATTTGTAAAAATTACTTATGGTTGTAGTAATTTTTAAATTAGGTATATGTACTGAGAATGTTTCTATTATTGTTATTATTTAATATGTCAAATGATTAATAATAGAAAATTTATAAAATATGTTTCTAAATTAATGGATGATAATATAGATGATGAAATTTTTAATTATCATTAGAAAAATTAAATATGATGATATATTTTTAATGTCATTTATTTGGGAATTTTCGTCATAATATATTTTATGAAAGGGAATAAAGGGAAAATTAAAAGAATAATTTCTACATATAAACTTATTAAGAATTTTTTTTAAAATTCAAGTGAAATTATATTTTATTCATTTTAAAAAAGGGAAATATGAATAGAGTAAATAATTTTCTTGGAATTATTAAATTATGAAAATATTATATATTTCCATTATTTTCTATATTAAATGTATTTTGGTCATTTTAATAGTGTTATTTTCCAAAACAAATCATGAATTGTGAAAAGTGGGAAGAACTATTTTTGATTTGAAGTTATTAAACTCCATTGGGAAACCAAACACTTCATTTTTATACATGGTAGAGATTTAATTCTACCACACCTTATATAAGAAATTTAAAATAAATATTTAATAATATTAGTGACTTAACTGAATGAGAATATTGTTGAGAAACCCATATAAACTTCATAAAATGAATGTTCATCCACTAAAATATCCCAATGGTGAAACCATGTCACTAGATTGAACTCTTGAAACTTTAATGTACACAAACCTAGAATAATATTTTCACTCAGATCACTATGCTTAGTTTTATTTAATCATGCATATCAACTCACAAGTCTCCCCAAAATACGTGGAAAACAAGAAAATGAAAGTAAAGAATATAAAGGACATGACAAGGTTTTATGTGGTTTATACATTCATCCAATATTCATTTGAGAATCATTCCACACATTGATTTCATAGGAAGTAAAATGTTTAAATCATTGTGAATAGGAAATAATGTAGATCACTAACACTAGTAATCACATGAAACCTTCTCAAGTGGGTTCACCCCCATTTATAGAGGGTCCCAACTAGCCTAATTGAATTTATATATCAGTTGGAATCCATTAATTGAATTATAGAACTAAAAACTAGTTATAGAAATCCTTAACCCAACTATCATTCCCCATTTGAATAATAATTATACCATACCTTAGTAATTTTCCACAAAATTTTATAAGAGTAATCAAAACATAGATACAAAATAATTTTAGTGATTAGAACAACTCATAAACTTAATAATGATTGATGACCATTCTCTATCCATTAGAATTTAAAATCATCTGAGAACCTCAATTTTATCTTAGAGAAGATCCCTATCATTTCCTTAATAAGACTCAAGAGTTCTCTGGAGTTTCAACTTCTGGTGAACTCACTCTTTATCATGAAGAATATTTATAATCCTAACAATACCCACATAAATTCTTCTATTAGGATTCAACTTCATCCTCCCAAAAAATTGAATTTTTCAGCCTTCCAACAAACACTACTTTTGACACATCTCCATTTATTTCATATTAAACGAAGTCCAACTGAGGTGTAGTGCTAAAAAAACTCACCTGAACTATAAAATTTGATAACATATTCATTATATTATGTCATTCATCTATCTTTTTCCTCCCCAATAATTAATATTTAATATAATTACATGTTTAATGTTACTTATGGTTTATGTGATTCATCCTTGCATTAAACACCTGTTTTTTTACTAAATTTATTTCAATATTACTATAATTATAGAGAAATTCAGTATATTGGATGCTTCTGAGCTGTTAAATTAGGAATTTCAAAGAAACCATTTTCATAATTGTTTCTATTTATTCCACATTCTATTCATTTATTCTTGAGAGAAAAATAATTGGTCTCAACCTCAATATCCAACTAAACAAGGTTACACTGATAGGAAAAAAATATACTTCATTCTCTTCCACGATTCTGAGTATCCCCCAATGTATACATCATTATAAATAACCAATTGATCATCTACCCTAAAGAAAATTATAGTAACTTATGTTCCATTAACATATATCAGAATTCACTCTATAGTATCCAAGATGTTATTTCACTATATTTTCAATGAATTGACTGAAACCCCCATTGCATTGAAAATATATATTCAAGTTCACCCCATATTATATATGTCACTTCCTACTATTAATTCATGATGAAATATCACCATGTTATTTTCCTTTTATTCTATTCATGAAGCTTTTTATATTGAGTGTTTGATGTGTTGAACAAGATGAGTTTAAATATAATTACCTGAAACCAACATAAATATTTTAAAATTCAATCATATGTAATCATTATGAGATAGATTATAAATTTTGGATTTTATATATCTCTCCATCCATATAAAAAATACACTCTAATCTTCACCATGATCATTCATTTCAATACTTTTAGACATGTTACTTTTCAGCTCAGGGATTGGATGAATGTTCAATCCATCCAGAAGTATGTCATCCCCTAAAAATAGTAAAAAGGTTATTTTAACCTTATGTATTCCGTATGTTTGTAAAAATGGTTAATCTTTCGAAGAATGAAAACATTATCCTCCATTAATTATTAAAACATACGGTTTTAATGTCTTGTTGCTTTATTTAAACAATAAATGCTTCTCTTCAGTTTATAGTCCAATCCCAATTATGTTGATCCATGAAACCAATAGGTTAATTTATATAGATTTTTTCCTCTTTATCCCTATGAAGAAAAATATCTTCACATACATTTATTCTATATGTAAACCTCTTAAAAAAAACTAAACTGAGAATGGTTTGAATGGTATATTTTTTAGATACAAGAAATTTCTTTTTTAGAGAAGTAAATATCATGCTTATGCTAAAATCATTTAACCACCAGCCATTCTTTATACCTCATAATTATACTAGATTCTACATTTAACAAAAAAAATAACTTGACCAAATGAACCTTTTTTTCATGTGGTAAATTAATTATCTCTAAAGTGTTACTTTCATGAAGAAAATAACACTCCTCATACATGGAAGGCTCCCAATTAAGATAATTAGCAAGCCTAGATGATATTTTTTAGGATCTATAGTTCTCCTATATTTGTTAACATCACGATGTTTAGGAAAACTCCAATCATTATTATTGGTCATTTGAACCTTGAGCTCCATTATAATATATATTAGGATTTGGACCTCTCCAGAACAAAATCCTATAGAATATAATTCAACAAAACTCTCAAACAGGAATCACAAATTCATGATATTTATAGTGTATGTTAAAATTATTTTACCTCAAAAATTTTATGATTCCATCGAAAAATTATTATAAATTTTTAAAGAATTATATAGACCTAGAGAAATAAAAATTCTACAAAACTATTGAACTCCTAATGCCTCCATTCAGATTAACATATGTTGATATTTAATATTTCCTTTATCTTCTTTTCCCCCTAAATTTCATTCTTTTCAAATAATATTCTCCTTAATGAGTATATTTATACTTCTTTTAACTTTTCTCTTGTTATTATCCAAAAGTAATAAATTAAAAATCTTAATCTCCATAGCCCATATAGACGCAATTACAAGATGTAGCTTTTAGATTGTCTATATATTTGGCGTCCACATGAACAAATGATAAAATTTTAAATACCTCATTGTGAGAAAAATAAGGTGACTTTTCAATCCATAGATCTTCCAAAAATTACTATCCCCTTGGATATAAGGGGACTTGATTGATTATGTGTGATGTGGTACTTACTTATTCTACAAAAAAAACCTAGGAAATTATTGAATGAAACTTCACAGTTTTATCTCTTCACATTAACATTCAATTCATCTTCTTAGAAATTCAATTTTGCACAAGTTTACCAGGTACCATTTTACCATGCCTAAAGTCTCAATGTTAACAAATGTTCAAAAGAAATATTACAGTATACTCATTTACTTTTTATGACCTCAAACATTTTAAATTCCATCGTATCTCCCTTTCAAACACATATTTTCATAGAGCAAATCCCCTAAAACATAGTATTTATGTTTTTGGATGTATAAAAATAATTTCTTGATATATTTTCAAATGGAATACATAATCTATTATAAATCATCGTGATATATAACTGAGAAATGTCCATATTTATCCATACATACCAACTCTAGATTTTGAAATTTTATTGTTATTTCACTCAAGTCAAATATAACCTTCTATTTATTACCATGTACACAACCATCATAACATACAAACTCAAAATTATTCATATTTAGCATGACGTTTACAACTAAAATATTCATACCTATCTCAATAAGGTTCCAATGAAAATAGTGCCTTAGATTAAAACTTATATAATATAATGTATTAGAAATTTTAATTCCCACTATCCATCCAATAAGATAAAATGTTCCATCATTAAAACATTTATCCATGAACAAGAAACCATTTTAGATATTAAAAACCCCATCATTAAAGGAAGTCACATACCCATAACCATCTAGTTATATATATATATATGATATAGTTTTTCCATAGGTCTAGAATATGATGAACTTCCTTAAAAAAGGAATCTTTTATTATTATACATAATGTTTACATCTCCCTTCCACAAAATATCTTGAGATTCATCACCAACAAGGATTAATCATCATAAGATTTCTGATACACTATTTTTCATGCATCAATTTTCACCAGAATATTAGAGTCTTTCTTAAGAATATATTATCCAATATTCCACTAGAGTGATGACACTATAAAGTTTATTTTTCACTACACTCACCATTTATACTAATAGAAAATATACCTCTAAAATATGATCTTTTAAAATTTCATCTCCATCTCTGACAACTCATCTTAAGATGACCCCTCTAAATTTATTACTACTAGATTGCATTGTGTCTAGTTGATTTACCTATAAATATCTCTATTTATTTATGTTTTTATCATATTAAACATTTTTGATGTGGTGAGTTCCCACTTCCATAATCACTAAATTCATTTCTAGAAGGTTCTTGAATATCCCCACACTATATCACTTCATTAAAAATCATGTTTTAGACATCATTTAATATAAAGTAAATCTTTTCATAGGAATTTCACACTAGTATCACCATTTCATACCCATATTCCAATAAATATGATAATAATAATAATCTTTATGAATCATATATGAATTTTTTATTCACATAAAAGGTATGAATTTGAATGAAGTTAAAAAATCACATGGTCCATTGTATATCTTCCTTCCAATACCCTCATGTTGAAAATCCATAACATCAAACTATATTTGTTATGTGTAGAATGATTATCATATATATATATATATATTCAAATGTTTACATCAGCTCTGTTATAGTATAATTTTCCAAGATTTTCAAAACCACATTCGAGGATAATGAAATAATAACTAAACACAAATCCTTTCTATCTAGCCATTCCCACTCCCCTAACTTCATCACTAATTTTTAACACCTTTTTATGGAATATACAGATTTTCTTATATGAGATAATACTCTAACAATATCTTATAGAATATTAAATCCATTCCATTAAATTTTCTATTATTTCCCTTGATATATTATGAATCCATCTCATTTTGATTCAATTACTATCACTAAATCAAAAAAATGCGAGAATGTAAGAATGTAACATGAGATATTTATGTGTAAAATAATTAACCTCTAAGAACCTAAATTACATTGATATCAATTATTAATAATCATGGAAAATTAGTACACATTATATGTTCATCCATCAAAAGACCATAGTGAAAAAATAACTGGACAGAACTCTTAAAACATCAATATACCATAACTTGGAAGAATCTCTTCACCTAAATTACCATATAAAGTTCTATGTAATAAATCCTATTAACTTATAATGAAAAAATAATACAAGAAACCTGAAAAAAAAGAAAATAAAGAATGTATTATAAAAATAAAGGTTTTACATGATTTGGTGTATCATTATACATATATAGGAGAATAAATGAACACTTTTGAAGTACAACGTTATCAACACTAAGACTAGGAACCCATGTAGATCGTAAACTCTAATAATCACACGACCCCACAACAAGTGGTCTCACCACATTTTATAAAGGTCTCACATGATAAGCCTGTTTCATTGACTCCCTATAATTTTTGTAATTAATCCATTGCACTATATAAATACTTATTCATAGTATCATTCCTTATCATGACTTCTAATCATTAGTAGAAGAACAATTATCCCAATCCATAACTACATTGATGAAAATCACAATGGATGTTTCTTAACAAAATAAAGTTATAACTTATGATGATCCCAAAATATGCTAAAATATGGTCAGATGACCCACCGTGATATATCCATAAAAATTCACATCATCTGAAAACATCACTTCCATCCTACTGAAGACCACTACTATGACTCCAACATGGATTAAGAGTTATCTAGATTTTTTTTCTTTATAGTGAACTAACTCAGTTTCTTGAAGTTTCTTCACAATACCAATAAATATCACTCATATCTGAGGTTGTTTTTTATATGAATTACATAAATAATTTTTCAAATACTATTATGAAGATAGATCCACTACGATCCATGACTAATCAATTGAACTTGTTATCTAGAATAACATAGAATATAGTTAGTGTATGTTAATTTATATACCGAATTTGAAAATTATCTTATAAATAATTTGTAATAAGAATGTGAAATTGGAATTAGTACCCTGAAATAGTATACAGTGGGTATATATATCAATTTTTCTTCAAATTTCATAATTTAAATTTTCATCTTTTTTGACAAAAATTACAAGATTCATAAAACCATTTTTAGTTACCCTAAATTTTTTAACAGCTTCAAAGATGGTATGTGACACCCAAATGAAAATAACTAAATTAATTTATTATATTTTTTTTATATTGCGTCATTTCAAGTCCCAAAGTGTTTTGAATTGAAATATTTGAATTTTGGAGGATTTTCGGGTGTTTCACAGTTTACCTAATGAGGCAGCAGTAACTGTGCAGTGCTTCTATGTAGGGAATTTCATGGTTATAGAGCCATTTATCAAGTCTTCCACATCATTTTTCAACCCATTTAGAGCACCTCAAAAAGCATGAATTGGATTTTGTCCTAGATGATGGCCTATACATAGTTTGCAATTATTTTGGAAGAACATTCAACCAAACTATGCGTCCTACCCACAATCACTTAATGATTTTTTACATTTTACAACCTCTTCTTATATAAGATTAATTAACCACTTTCTTCCACTATATGATTTGGATGACCCTTGGGTGTGTATATATGAAATAAAACATCATTACCTCTTCATTTTTGGCTCTTATTTGGTATTTTCAAGAGGTATCATTGTGAATATTCTTCTCTTTACCTCTTTAATCATTTATTCATTCATTTATCTTGAGATTAGTTTCTCTCAAGAACCCTGTAAACCTTAATGATGATTTTAGAGATTTGTGTTAATATAATTTTTTGGAATTTAGGGTCTAGGGTGTATAAATTATGTTTCAATCCCCATTTGTGTGATATCTCTTAAATGTAATGATTTTAGATTCATTTCAACTAAATTTACACCCACTAATGATACATGTTTCTATGAAATTGCTTCATTTAGGAATTCAAACTATTTATTCTTTAAAAACTATTTTTCTGTAATATTTTTAATATATTTGATATTCATGTGATGATTTGAAACAATTTTATTATTTTTTGATCTTATAATTAAGAGTTTCTCTTTTTAATTCCAAATATTAATGTTTGAAATGAAGTTTTTTTATATGGTAAAAATATGTGAAATTATTATGAGGCTTTTTTCAATGCTTTTAATGGTGTGTGTCAGTTTTCAATGAGTGAAAACGATGTCTTAAAATGTAAATTGTTTTTTAGGTGAGGTGTTATCATCAATGTTTTTAAATAATGGAATTTTAATGGATTTCTAATGTTCATTTGAGATGAGTGTGTGGTTTAACCATTATAAAGACTACTCAATTAATATTTTGAATGTGATTGATAGAAGTGGATTTCCTTTGGTCTTTTTTAGATTTAAAAGAGGAGAACCCATGTTTTGAAGGGTATCTTGGAATTTTTTTCAAACGTGTGTGATATGTCCATTCATTTCCAAAGAGTGTTCGGATTTTTTCTTTATGTAATGTTAAATGTCTTGGAAATCCAAGCCATGTTTTATGATAAAGGCCCATTTATATATTTAATTTTAAAAGTTTTATGTTAAAGACACCCATTTATTTTCCCAATAAACTTTTACCCCTTGTGTGAGTTATTTATCACTATATGATGGTTGTTGTTTCCATTATGTTTTAATGAAACAATTTATATGGTGGATTAATGAGTTATATGGGGAAATTCTTTGTGTGGGTGTTGGGGGAGAGTGATAGTCAATTCTGGTGCCCTGAATGTTAATCTTGGATTTCATATTATTTCCCCTCACATATTTATGCATCTTAAGAACATTGGTACTAAGTGGGGGAGCTATATTTATATTATTATAGTTGGTTTACATGCTTCCCATGGCCCTCTAATCCTGCTATGAATTAGGGATATGAGGTGGTGTCATCTCAATGATTCTTTTGTGGTATAGTTGAATGAATTTTGGTTTGGATTATAATATATTCCAATAGTTAGTCTATATTTGGAGAAAAATAAAAAAAATTAAATGCATATCTTATTAGGGATCCCTGGGTAGAACCCATGACGGAGTTGATTTCGTTGTTGGACCTTAACCTAAGAAGTTTTGATCCAGTGATTGACAGTATCTTTTTTCCTAATTATATTATTTTGGAACCGTAGTCATTCTTTTATAGGTTTTATGGATTTATTCATTATGGTTCCTATTTTTCTATGCATAATCCATGTGTATTTTGGTCTTTTAGTTTTGAAAAATGGGTTTCAAAGAATTTTTTATAAACTGCTTTTGAATTTAAAAACTATTTAGTGGGTTTTTAAAGCATATTTAAAAATGGGTGTTTTGTTTCAAAGAAGGGGTTGACCAGTTAAATTCTTATTAAGTGATCATGTTTATTTAAATTAAACTAATGATTCATTTTTGAGAAATGATAACATGTGTTTAGTTTTCAAACAACTTAGTTCAGTGGATTTTTTGTAAATAATGGGTTTTTAGTTTAAGAAAACAAGGTGAAAATTTCTAGAATGTTTTTTAAACTTTTTGGATTTTTTGGAATGATCATATTTGAAATATTAATTTATAGTCATATTTTCAAATTGTCTTTTAAGAATTTTTTTATGAAATGAATTTCATACTCATGGTGTGTTTTGGTTACCTATTGATATTTTTAACTAAAACATATATATTTTAGGTTCCATGTTTTCATTTGGATATAGTTTTTGTTTCTTGAGGCCATTTTTGGGAGAGTTGGGTGGTGGTGAGAAACAAGAGTTTTCATGGGTATGGTTTTACTTCTGTCCTGAGTTTGTTTAATTTATTATTAGTGTAGTATTGGATAATAAGTCCACTCTTGTATCCAGTTTAATTATTTTTTTATCATTTTTTATTCAATGTTATGTGTTTCCACATATAGATTGATGTTTTATAATAATGTAGATATGTTATAATAGTTTTATTTCTTAGGACCTATCTTGCATGTTTGTTTAATTTAGTTTCATAGATGTTTGATATTTCAATGATTTCCAATGTATGTATGGTCCATCTCATATTCTCATTTAATTTTCCACTATCTATTATCTAATTTTTGGTCAAAATTTATTTATAAAGGGATTACAATGATTCCCATGTAGATGTTTCTAGCCCATATGGATTGAGAACACCCGTTGGTAATTATAAAAATATGATATGACTGTAATGTGGATGGTATTTGTAACGCCCCGACCCTAGTTACCCAGAGTCAGTGCATTATTACATAACATTGGCATGATCACAAAAAAGATCAAATCTCAAAAGACTGATTGGTTTAGTAGCCTTGGAAACACTAGATACATTCATAAGTTTTAGATTACATAATAAAGTAAAAAACTACTACGACAACATAATGTCTCCATAGTCCACCCTATTATCCCCTCATAATATCCCTGCAGGTCATTCATAACTTACTTCTTCACATCCTGGGAAAAATAAAACATAGAAAAGGGGTGAGATCAAATGCCCAGTAAGGATAACAATATAGCGGAACATTCAAAAATAAGCACAAACATTTAAGGCAATGCATTACTAAAACAAAAGCCTTTTAAACTTGAACTTCTACATAGTATGGAAAAAGTAAAATGAAACAATGCCATTTACTTATTCACATGGATATTCTACTAATCGAATAATCACATGCAATATCAATAACCACTTTCATAATGTCGGAATGCATAATGCTGAACTTTAATTTCTTTGTCAAGGCCTCGTCCCAAGACCTAGGGGCTAACTGTAACCGGAACCCAACCCGGAGTGCCTCTAATAACCAGACACCAACCCGGAGTGCCTCTAATATACGGACACCAAACTGGAGTTCCTCTAATAACTGGAGACCAAACTGGAGGGCTTACTTTTACCGGTCCCCAACCCGGAACATACTTGTCTAACACATTCATCTGAATGAACGGTTGAAATATAACATAAACATTTGGATTAAAAATAACTTATGAAATGTCAATACTCTAAAAAAAACCATGAGTGACATAAGAATAACTTATCCACAGTAAAAAAATATCACAAAAACTTAAATAAAATATGGATGTTTTGTATCATAATAAATCAACTTCAAATAAGCATAAAATCCATCAAAGGATGTTGACATAGATGAAATAAAGACTATTTTAGAAAAATACCTCTTTCCATTTTGAAATAATATAAGAGTCTTATATTTATGAAATAATACATTTTTTTTGAATATATTCTTATTATCTTGTAAGGTAAGCTTCGACGATTTTATAACGGCAGAAAATAGCCACACCAGCCGTATAAGTTAAAAAAACATTCTTACCTTAATTTTGTCGAAAAGGTTAAAAAGCACCTTGTTTGGAAAACGACGGAAAGATTCCTTTATAAACCTCTTATAAAAAGTCAAAAAAGGGTATAAATGACATTAACACATAGTTCTAGTAAATAGTAAAAATGTTTTGAAATTCATTTTTTAGAAACATGGGTGTGGATGATAAAGAGATCCTAATAGATTATTACGTATAAACAACCTCGGATAATGAAGAGATTGCGAAATAACCCATACCAATTTGGTAAATTATGAAACATACAACCCATGAAAGAGGTATCATACAATGAATATGTAAATACACATAAATTAGGGTGTATTACACAAAGAATATAATTATGGGCAGTACACCCATCACACAAAAGGTGATGGTGGCAATATGGCATGAATCTCACGGGAATAAGGAGTGAGATGAAAACCTCTTACCTTGTACTTTTCCTTGGTCGGGGTAGGTTAACCTCCTTTATAATGGTGAAATAATTGTTATTAAATTATTCAAGAATCATATATATTAATATGATATCATATATGATCTTTTAACATTGATTTGTTAATTATATCTTTTATTTATCATCGTTTCGGGTGTTAACTTACTCATTTTCTTTTATATGTTTTGTTACATAAGCCGTGTTTCTTATCGATAGGTTGTATATTATTCATATCCATAATGATATCAAGTCCTTAAACATCATTTTTAAATCATCAAATGATAATTATACTTTAATGGATACGATGGAGAATGAATCTCATCGCGTTCGTGGAGACGGTAGTCCATACGTACGCACGAGCGACAATATCATTCTTTTGATATTAAAATAATATATAAATGGATGGTATATCATATATACAGAATCATTAGCATGTTATATTTATTATTTACATGAGCTACACATCATTATTATACCCATCCAAATAATAATATATTGAATAACAATTACACCACGACGTGGAGACGATAAGCCATATGTACGCATGTATGGTGACATGTTATTAAAAGGGTGGATAGAATACTTAATATGGTTTTACCATATTTATAATAACATCACAGTATATATAAGATAATGGAGTTATTATTTTATAATGGTAATAACAAAGAAAGATGAAGTGGAAGAAGAAAGGAACTTGAAAAGGGGTGGTGAAAACATTACCTTTTCTTCAGGTTCTTCCTTTTGATTTCATCAAAAGGCTCTTTAGGTTGGCTTTCTGATCAAACTAAGGCCTCTAGGTTGTAGTGAGGGATTTTGGGAGAGTATTTTGGCAGAGTTTGGCCGAACCAAAATGCTTTTAAGGTGTGGAGAAATGGGAAGGATGAGTGCCCTTTTATAAGAGGGGTGACGGGCCCTTTTATGAAATTCATATTAGGTTTCTAATGGCTCCAAAGTTGATTATTCAAAGGTTAAGGTGGGTATAGGTCGAAAAAAACTCAACCAATAGAATTTAGATAGGTTTGGGTACTTATATTAACCTTATCTTTAAGTATTAACTCTAAGTTAATTAGTTTCACTTTTACAATGTCTCTTTGTATTTTTATATTATATGGTTAATAAACTTACTATATACATCCAAGAGACCCCCAAATGGTCCATTAATGATGAAAATATAATTATATAAGTCTTTTGGCCGAACCTTAGATTTTTAGGAATTTAATATCAATTAATAATATAATATTTGTTTATTAACTCTTTTATGTCAATTTGGACACTATTCAGTAGTTGATTTTTGTGAAACTCATAACAGATTTATTACTTCGAACAAAGTCAATTAAATAAATCCTAATATATAATATTATCCTATAAAATTAGTTTAATTCATTAAAAGTTTCATATTATATTTATTTGGGTATTTATAATATCAATTATATTGATTTTTCACTATTATAGTAATTACTGCATCATCATTGTGTCATAAATAAATTAAATTATTTAATGTCTAAAAATTATAAATAAAATATAATTATGTAGGAAATATTTTTATATTTCTAATTAATATTTATAATCTAAAATCCAACATATATAACCCTATGTAAAAATTGTTTTTCTAAAAGATATATGCTTGTGTCATTTTTGTATTCATTTTAACTTAATTAAAATAAAGTGTCCCTATCACCTACAAGTGGCACCATGGGGTCCCAAAATCGACCCAAATATGCCTATGTCCGAACATGTATCAACAAATAAGTATAGGACACGTTTTAGGGTAATTTAGTATTATTATAATATTATTTTGTAACCCTTATTTACCAGATTTACCTTTAACCATGGTAAATAAAATATTTACCGCAGTAATTATTCAAAATGTCTATAAAAAAAGATACCTATTTACACAATTTGAACATCATAATTTTAAATATGGAATACATTTTTCAAAATTAAAAACACATAAGTGGCAGAAATTAATTTAAAATTAATTCCCGCTGTCAAAACAAAAAGCGTGTTTTTAAGAGATAATAACTATCAAAGGATTGACACTTGTTTATGTTCGGTTTAATTGTAAAATTATGTCCAATGACCAACATTATATTAAATGGTAAAAATATATTATAAATATACTTTAAAACCACACAAATTCATAATTTATCACTATTAATTATTTTGATTAAAAAAGTTGTTTTTAATTAAAATTTAGTAATTTTCACTATTCATCAAAATATTAAAGTTATCCGAAAAGTACCAAAATTTCACCTTAGGCTAAATTCGATACTCCGAATCCACAAATGATTTCCATTTTGAGAGGTAAAATTTCTATAATTTTAAAAGGTAGGTATTACTATTCATAACGGCTAATTTGATTAGTTGTGGTGTATTAGAACTCGAAGTTGCGTACAACACACGCTACTGTATTATTCAAAGGAAAGCGTACTGTGGAAGCTTGGGATGTTTCATTTTAGATTTTTTTGATGTCCCCATTTAGTCAAAAAGTTTAAAATATTGTATTTAAAAAGGTTTCACTATTAAAAGTTGATAAAAGTGCAATACTAAAAATGAATCTGTTCTTGCATTATGTCTAAGAAACTCATAATAAGGATTCTAAAATTATAAGGATTATATAAAGTTTAAAATATAGTTAATACTATTCAAAACCTCTTTTGAATGGATTTTTTTTGGTAAGTCATGGTGTGATTGAACTCAGTGTTGTGTGTAGTGAAGGTTATTGAATTATTTTGAAGAAATAACACACTATGAAATCTTGGGGTGTTACATTCTCCCCTCCTTCAATAAATTGCGTCCTCGCAATTTGAAATTGTTCTTCGAAAATAAAAGGTTGAAAATTGAAAATATATTTGTGGGAAAAACCACATCAAAAATTGGGTTACTAAAATTTAGTCTTAATATAAGGAAAAGAGAAATGAAAGGGTCACCACCAAATTATGATCTCGATTAGGAGAACATTGGTGGCAATTAGAGACATATAATTGGAGGGAAAACGTAAATATTTATATGTAGTGATTGAGGTCATCAATCAAAAATAATTATAAAATTGAGGTCCTTAAACTCATCAATCTATGATGATTTGAAATACCATCGGTTCAAAAAAACATAGGGTATTAGGATAACACATTTTTGACGTTTCAAAATATCTTAGTTGAAATCCTACATAGAAAAATGAATTAATGAGGCCTCTATTTAAAATAAAGAGTGGAAAGTATGAAGATTACCGAAAATAACACATACTAGGGTTCCATGTAGGAAAATATGGATATGGAAGAAAAATCTAACCATCAATTATCTGATGGAGAGTGGTAGAGAACATGGATATGAAAAGGCCAACAATCCAAAAGCCATAAATTAGTGATGATTTAAGGTACTATCTAGGACAAAATTTTTGTTCTAAGTTCCTTTTCTTAATGTTGAGGAATTTATTTATGAGATTGGCTAAGATCATAAGGAGATATACCTAGTTTATAATTATAGTTTTATCCATTAATAAATTTCTACCACAATCTCATCTTTCACTCTAAAAGATAATAGAACGTAAAAAAATTCTATTTACACTATTCGTATAGGGTTCCAAAGTAAACGAATTTATAATTCATCTACAAGATCTTTTAATAAAAACTACATTATTTAATCCAGGACATCTCGTGGGCCAGTGGTAGGTGATACACCCTTGTCGCCCTTCGGTTGCGGGTTCAAGTCTCGCAGCCTTGCCGGACGCGACGGGTTGCTGCCCGACCTCCGGGTTGTCCTTTTATGGCAATCCAAAATAATCCAAACTAGAACTATCCAAAATACTTCTGTCCAAACTCACAGTCCAACATTTATAAGGAAGGTAAACATAATGTATATCCTTTTTACCCCGTATTAGCATATGAATACCTTCATCATGTATTCTTTTAATACACTGAAACATCTTGAATTACCATATTCCTTATTCATGCTCCCTTATTCCATATAGAATACTGGATATACTTCATCAATCCAAAAATGTTTTAAACCCCAACAATGATGGAATATACAAATCATTAATCAGTTCCAATGTAGTCAAGAATATCCAATATAATTTATCCAAAACAATCATGTATTATTCCAAAATCACTACCTCGGTATCAGAACTATATTATGGTTTATCATTCTCTCAACCATATATTTTCCAAAAATTTATCCTGCTATTGAGTCACATTTCTTTGTTCAACACAATCTCAAGTCCTTAATGAAATAGTACTGTAGTAAAATCCTTATATACTCCATAATTATTATAACAAGTACATTGTTGATACAACACTAAGTTGACATAATCAACATAAGAACTCTAATCATTCCTCTTCATCTGTGGTAGTATCATAACACGATTGTTATCCAATAGAATCATTTGCGGCATAGTCTGATGACTGGGACATAGGTTCGCGTAGTGTCCAAACTCCTTGCAAATTAAGAATTGTACATTTGAAACCATTTTCTTACCTTTGCAGTCACGTAATTTGTGCCCTTTTCCTCCACACTTATAACAAACTCCCATTCCTTTCAGGAAAGTTACAGGGTGTTTCTTTCCACAATTATCACATATGGGAAAATTCTTCTTTTCCCTCTTCCCTTTATCCATCTTTCTCTCTTCCATAATTTTCTTCTCTTGCTTCCCTTAAAAGCCACAGGACTCAGTAAACTCTTAACTTATCTTATCAACACATGATATTATTTCTTCATATGATGATAATACATGTGAGACTATTTCTCTTGTAAATTTCGGCTTAAGACATTAAAATATATGATCCTTCTTTCTCTTTGTATCATGTGCATTGCTAGAGTCCTCATTCCTTCTACTGGGCACCATTTCTAAACAATGGCATACATTAGATTAGTTTATGAATAACAATACCTAATACCAAACTTGTAAAACAAATAACATAAATTAAATAGTTTATGGATATAATCCATAATCATAAAAATGTCTCCTTTGAGGAAATATATACTCATAAACCCTTCATAATGATTTATAAAGAAAATTAGAGTTATCCTAAGCATATCCCCCGGGAGTGCCGTAACCAAGAGTGCAGCAAGGCCCATTGTCATGCACCAGTTCCTGTTCGAGTCTAGCTCAAAGCGGTGTTTTCGGGTTTTACCCCTAGGTACATCTGTTCCAGAGCCGCCTCTACCTGCTCGTATCCAGACAGGGTTGTATTGCTCAGAAAACTCACAAAATCTCTACAATACCAAAATTCATGGAAGTTATTCTATTCTAATCCTCAAAATTCATCATAAATCTATGTGCTCTAATCAGAGTTTATCTAAATCTAGCTTCCAAGGTTTGTACTAAACTTCCTCTGATACCAACTGTAACGCCCCGACACTAGTTACCCAAAGTCGGTGCATTTTTACATAACATTGGCCTGATCACAAGAAAGATCAAATCTCGAAAGTCCAATTGGTTTAGTAGCCTTAGAAACACTAGATATATCCATAAGTTTTACATTACATCATAATGTGAAAAACTACGACGACAACATAATGTCTCCATAGTCCACACTATTATCCCCTCATAATATCCCTGCAGGTCATTCATAACTTACTTCTTCACATCCAGGGAAAAATAAAACATAGAAAAGGGGTGAGCTCAAATGCCCAATAAGGATTACAATATAGCGGAACATTCAAGAATAAGAAAAAACATTTAAGGCAATGCATTACTAAAACAAAAGCCTTTTAAACATGAACTTAAACATAGTATGGCAAAAGTAAAATGAAATAATGCCATTTACTTATTCACATGGATATTCTACTAATCGAATAATCACATGAAATATCAATAACAACTTTCATAATGTCGGAATGCATAATGCTGAACTTTAATTTCTTTTTCAAGGCCTCGTCCCAAGACCTAGGGGCTAACTGTAACCGGAACCCAACCCGGAGTGCCTCTAATAACCGGACACCAACCCATAGTGCCTCTAATAACCAGAGACCAAACCGGAGTTCCTCTATTAACCGGAGACCAAACCGGAGGGCTTACTTTTACCAGTCCCCAACCCGGAACATACTTGTCTAACACATTCATCTGAATGAAAGGTTGAAATATAACATAAACATTCGGATTAAAAATAACTTATGAAATGTCAATAGTCTAAACAAAATCCATGAGTGACATAAGAATAACTTATCCACAGTCAAAAATATCACAAAACCTTCAATAAAATATGGATATTTTGTATCATAATAAATCAACTTCAAATAAGCTTAAAATCCATCAAAGGACGTTGACATAGGTGAAATAAAGACTACTTTAGAAAAATACCTCTTTCTATTTTGAAATCATTTAAGAGTCTTATATTTATGAAATAAAACATTTTTTTTCAAAATATTCTTATTATCTTGTAAGGGAAGCTTCGGTGATTTTATAACGGCAGAAAATAGCCACACCCGCCGTATAAGTTAAAAAAAACATTCTTACATTACTTTTGTCGAAAATGTTAAAAAGCACCTTGTTTGGAAAACGATAGAAAGATTCCTTTATAAACCTCTTATAAAAAGTAAAACAAGGGTATAAATGACTTTAACCCATAATTCTAGTAAATAGTAAAAATGTTTTGAAATTCATTTTTAAGAAACATGGATGTGGATGATAAAGAGATCCGAGTAGATTATTACGTATAAACAACCTCGGATAATGAAGAGATTGCTAAATACCCCTTACCAATTTGGTAACTTATAAAACATACAACCCATGAAAGAGGTATCATACAATGAATATGTAAGTACACATAAATTAGGGTGTATTACACAAATAATATAATTATGGGTAGTACACACACCACACAAAAGGTGATGGTGGCAATATGGCATGAATCTCACGGGAATAAGGAGTGAGATGAAAACCCCTTACCTTGTACTTTTCCTTAGTTGGGGTAGGTTAACGTCCTGTATAATGGTTAAATAATTTTTATTAAATTATTCAGGAATCATGTATATTAATATGATATCATATATGATCTTTTATCATTGATTTGTTAATAATATCTTTTAATTATCGTTGTTTTGGGTGTTAACTTACTCAATTTATTTTATATGTTTTGTTACATAAGCAATGTTTGTTATCGATAGGTTGTATCTTATTCATATCCAAAATGATATCAAGTCCTTAAACATCATTTTTAAATCATCAAATGATAATTATACTTTAATGGATACGATGGAGAATGAATCTCATCGCGTTCGTGGAGACGGTAGTCCGTACGTACGCACGAGCGACAATATCATTCTTTTGATATTAAAATAATATATAAATGGATTGTATATCATATATACAGAATCATTATTATGTTATATTTATTATTTACATGAGTTACATATCATTATTATACCCATCCAAATAATAATATATTGAATAACAATTACACCACGACGTGGAGACGGTAAGCCGTACGTACGCACGTATGGGGACATGTTATTCAAAGGGTGGATAGAATACTGAATATGGTTGTACCATATTTATAATAAAATCACAGTATATATAAGATACTGGAGTTATTATTTTATAATGGTAATAACAAATAAAGAAGAAGTGGAAAAAGAAAGGAACTTGAAAAGGGGTGGTGAAAACATTACCCCTTCTTCAGGTTCTTCCTTTTGATTTGATCGAAAGGGCTCCTTAGGATGGCTTTATGATCAAAATAAGGCCTCTAGGTTGTAGTGAGGGATGTTGGGAGAGTATTTGGGAAGATTTTGGCCGAACCAAAAGGCTTTTAAGGTGTGAAGAAATGGGAAGGAATAGTGACCTTTTATAAGAGGGGTGAGGGGCACCTTTGGAAAAGCTAGAAATATTAGTTTATATTAAATTCATATTCGGTTTATAATGGCTCAAAAGTTTATTATTCAAAGGTTAAGGTGGGGATAGGTCAAAAACAACTCAAAAAATAGAATTTAGATAGGTTTGGGTACTTATATTAACCTTATCTTTAAGTATTAACTCTAAGTTAATTAGTTTCACTTTTACAATGTCTCTTTGTATTTTTATATTATATGGTTAATAAACTTACTATATACATCCAAGAAACCCCAAAGTGATCCATTAATGATGCACCTATCATTATATAAGTCTCTTGGCCGAACCGTATATTTTTAGGAATTTAATATCAATTAATAATATAATATTTGTTTTAAGAACTCTTTTATGTCAATTTTGACACTATTCAATAGTTTATTTTTTTGAAACTCATAACAGATTTATTACTTCGAACAAAGTCAATTAAATAAATCCTAATATATCATATTATCCTTGAAAATTATTTTAATTCATTAAAAGTTTCATATTATATTTATTTGGGTATATATAATATCAATTATTTTGATTTTTCACTATTATAGTAATTACTGCATCATAATTGTGTCATAAATAAATTAAATTATTTAATGTCTAAAAATTATAAATAAAATATAATTATGTAGGAAATCTTTTTATCTTTCTAATGAATATTTATAATCTAAAATCAAACATATATAACCCTATTTACAAATTATTTTTCTAAAACATATATGCTTGTGTCATTTTTGTATTCATTTTAACTTAATTAAAATAAAGTGTCCCTATCACCTACAAGTGGCACCATGGGGACCCAAAATCGACCCAAATATGCCTATGTCCGATCATGTATCAACCAATAAGTCTAGGACACGTTTTAGGGTAATTTACTATTATTATAATATTATTGTTTAACCCTTATTTACCGGATTTACCCTTAACCATGGTAAATAAAATATTTGCCGTAGTAGTTATTCAAAATGTCTATAAAAAAAGTTACCTATTTACACAATTTGAACATAATAATTCCAAATATGGAATCCATTTTTCTAAATTCAAATCACAGAAGTGGTAGAAATTAATTTAAAATTAATTCCCGCGGACAAAACAAAAAGCGTGTTTTTAAGAGATAATAACTATCAAAAGATTGACACTTGTTTATGTTCGGTTTAATGGTAAAATTATGTCCAATGACCAACATTATATTAAATAGTAAAAATATATTCTAAATATACATTAAAACCACTCAAATTCATAATTTATCACTATTAATTATTTTGATTAAAAAAGTTGTTTTTAAATAAAATTTAGTAATTTTCACTCTTCATCAAAATATTAAACTTATCCGAAAATTACCAAAATTTCACCTTAGGCTAAATTCGATACTCCGAATCCAAAAATGAAGTCCATTTTGAGAGATAAAATTTCTAAAATTTTAAAAGGTAGGTATTACTATTCATAACGACTAGTTTGATTGGTTGTGGTGTGTTAGAACTCGAAGTTGCGTACAACACACACTACTGTATTATTCAAAGGAAAGCGTACCGTGGAAGATTGGGATGTTTCATTTTATATTTTTTTGATGTCCCCATTTAGTCAAAAAGTTTAAAATATTGTATTTAAAAAGGTTTCACTATTAAAAGTTGATAAAAGTGCAATACTGAAAATGAATCTGTACTTGCATTATGTCTAAGAAACTCATAATATGGATTCTAAAATTATAAGGATTATATAAAGTTTAAAATTTAGTTAATACTATTCATAACCTCTTTTGAATGGATTTTTTTGGTATGTCATGGTGTGATTGAACTCGGTGTTGCGTGTAGTGCAAGTTATTGAATTATTTTGAAGAAATAACACACTATAAAATCTTGGGGTGTTACAGTATTCATGAATTTTACACTAAAAACAACAATAAAAGTAGTTTTATTTCTTTTTTGGGAGCCTAATATTATTTTATCCCTTTTATTAAGAAGATATGTCCTCTTAAAAAATATATTAAGGCCATCATGTTTTTAAAGGAAAGAGAGGACAGAGGTAAGCTAGATCTTTTGTATCTCAAAACACCAACTTCCAGAGGAATTTTGGTTTTTTATTGTGAATTAAATTTCATTTTTAGTTTTTTCTAATGTATTTTTATGTGTATTGATGTTATTTTGATCTCATTTGAGAATTTAAGTTATTTAAGTGATCTTTATTGGCTTCAGGTTGAACATGGGGGAGAAAATGTGATGCATTGTCATCTCTCATGACATTGGAAACCAGATAAAGCCTATTTGGTTTGGGTTTTCACCATTCATATAGTGTGTTTCACAGTTGGTGCATGGTTTCCAATTCATGTGACCAAACTGTACACAACACTCATTCTTATTTAGTTCAATTAATTTCATTACTCTTGATTCCATATTTCTTCTCAAATGATTTACATTTTTTAGAAGTGGATTAATGAGAAATTTTATTTTTTTGTGGTTGTTGTGAACATTTTTTAACAGATTATGTGGTTATATTTTTTGATTTTAAATATTTTTTGTGATTATTATAATATATTTTTTTAAATGTTTTATTTATATTTTTTATGAATCTTTAGTAATAGGATATTCCCTTAGTTTTCAATAAATATTTTATAAAATGGTTCTTCCATGGTAGTGTTATGTAAATGTCTAAAAGTGGGAAAATGTGATGTTTCAAATTCTATTCTGTTGGTATTATTGAATGAAATTAATTTCAAAAAGGATTATTGAAAGTGTTTCTGGAAATTATGTTTTTTTAAATAAGTTTGGAAGATATTTTTAATGAAAAGTTAATTTTTCTGAGATTTCATACAATTATTTGGGTTTCATAAAATAACGGAATTTTTAAAGGAATTTGGTGACATCCTTTATTGAGTTTGTGTCTAATCAACTTGTTTATATTATTTTTAAAGAGTCTTTTTGGCTTGGTTTGCATCTATAAATCTTTGTGGAGTGTGATTGCAAATGAAAACCATCTGTTCTTGGTTGGATAGTGATCCAATTTTTTTCCTATGATTTATATTTTTAGTATGATTTCTAGATTATGATAGGATCATTTAGTTTATGTTTTAAGTATTGAGATGCTATTTCTCATGTATTTTGTTATTTATTTTTTCCACTTAAAATAGTTAAAAGAGTTCCCTTATTTCCATAATCTACCTATAAATTGACTAAAGAAGTTTATATGTATGATTCTTTGAGGTTGGAACCCATAGTAGATTACATGAATAAGAATCCACCTTATTTATGTAGTGATCAAGGATTAATGGAATCATTAAGGTTATTGAAAATGATTTAGGTACTGGAAAATTCCTTTGGAACACCAAAAGATTCATGGTTAAGAGAAGTCTCAAGATTCCTTATTAGTTCTAGCTGAGTTTTGTTGGTGGATATGGTTCCTTCTCATCTATATGAAGGTATGTCTTATGAGATTTATAGGATGGTGTTCATCTAGTGGTTCTTCCCTGAGGCCATTAAAGTGGAGAGTGATCTTGAACTTGTGATCCCTCATCATGGTGACTAATTAGTGGGGGAGTACATATATAAATTTTCAATAAATTTCATCTCCATTCCAAAGTCGAAAATCACTAATTTTTAGGAATATCATTTATTCAAAGTTCTTTGGCTAGATTATGGTCTAGTTATGCTCTCATCTGGCCTGAAATATTTTTAGGCAATGAGGGAATATAGGAAGAATTTTTCTAGTATTGAAAAATGATCACGGGTCATTTATTTTTTCTATTTATTTGGAATAATAGTAACCTGTTTAGTGAGGATAAAAATTAGGATCATCTTGATCTAGAAAAAAAGGGTCCTTTTTATGGTAAGAAATGATCTTTTGTGTGCTTCTTGTGTGGGCCACCAAGGCATTCTAATCCCTTATATTTTTTGTCTCCAAGAGTTTTCATCCATTTTTATACTTTTGGAATCTTCATATGTTTTGAAATATAGTTTTTGAAGGAGAAAACATGTTTAATCTTTTTGTGTCTAGGTTCTCTTGGGACCATTCATATTATTCATGTTACATGGGTTGAGATTTTTGAGATTTGGATATTGTTTTTTGAAATATTATGTATGGTTGATTTTTGATAGTTATATTATTGATTTACTTAAGTTTATTTTATGATATTCCTTGTTTCTTGGGTATACTTATGGGAAATGTTTCATTTTAACTCATTTTTTTAGTGAACCATTCAAGAGATTTCTGGTTGCACCCATTATTTGTGTGGAGTATTGAGATGATCACTGTTTTTCCATGAGAAATGGCATGGGTGAATGATTTTATATCATGGGTTGGTAATCCACCAATTTAGTTTTCATACTAGATATATTTTGGCTTTTTATTCTCAGGATCTATAGTACAATGGTGATTCAATTCATGAATCATGGTTTTCTTTCACTATTTTATCATAAAACCCTAAAAAACTATTTTGTGCCCATAATAAAAAAAATTCTATTTATGAATTAAAATATGGATAAAGTCCCATTTTATTCATTAAAATTAAATCTTTTTTCCTAATATTGTAGAAATTATTTAATTTGAAAATGACCATGAAAACTATTACTGGAAGCTTCTATGTAAAGAAAATTAGTCGGGGTTGGTGTACCATACTTATATGAGATTTTATGTACTTTTCACCATTTATTTTCTCATATTTTTATTTTAATATATTATAGGTAGTTTTTAGTTACTTTTAATTTCTTGTGGATGTTTTTTATGTTTTTCACAGATAGGGTAAACCATACAGTTTTTCCCATAAAACAGTGCACCCCATTTGAGGCACTTAAGGGTGGTGCATGATTAGTGAAAACAATGTCAGTCCCCTCCAAACCATATGTACATGGATAGAGGGGGTTCTCAGACTTGTCACATGGTTATTATAAACATACACCAAAACCAAGAACCCTTTTCATACACCCAATAAGATAACACAGTAAGGGAACATGGTCACTATTAACCATGTGTCCCAACCATTTAACCATGTATGTGATTTATTTAATTCATAGAAATGTTTATTAAATATCATGGGAACCTTATTTAATATCCCCAACCCTCCCTATTGAATAATAATCAAATTACATGGTTTTTTGAAGGATATATAAGGGTTTTGTTGGCTCCTCGAACATATTCCCTTTAAAATTGAAGTTCTACGGGATGATCTCCATCCATATATAGTATGTGTTTTCTCCCTTGATTTGGGGTTTTCGCTTCCTCTATCTATCCATTTTTCAAGTGGTGAATCATCACATTGTTTATGTTTTAGATCTTAGATTTTTTTTATATTGTTTTTCTGGATCTTGATTCTACTGTCGATTTCCCTAATCTCCTCTTTCTTTGTTTTCATTGGCTTTTTATATTGTTGGTATTAATATGATCATGTGATTAATTTTATGTGGTTATGGGAGGCTTTGACCTAAAATTGAAACCCAAAATTTCTTGATTTAATCGAAATTATATTTCATATTGATTTATAAAACCTTTATTTGAAATGATTTCATGTTTGATTTTAAAAGGAAAGGATATTATGAAACCCCTAAATTTCAAGGGAATTGAAATTTTTGTGGTAGATTTTAAGAATTGTTATTTCTTGAATTGTAAGTTGATTTAATGTCATTATTTTAAATTTATCTATGAGAAAATTGTCTTAAAATTATTGATGATTTTAAAGTCATGAGACGGATAAAAAATGATGATTTGGTTTCAAAAATAAACTGACATGATGAAAATTGAAATTGGAAATTTATAATTTGAATGATGAATTGGGATGAATTAAATGCTTTTCAGAAGATTTTTTGATTGATTAAAAAACATGTTATCTAGATTAGTTAGTGGGTGATTTGGAAAATCAATCTTGGACTTTGACTCCCTCTAAATGGATCAATGTTGACAAAAATAATGAAAATCTAGTTTTGCATGGTTTTCCTCAAAGTGAGGTTGATTAATCAGTCCTGTTAGCCTAATACTTAGTATTTATTCCCACAAACTAGAGCCTTGATAGATGATTGAGTACTGATAGGATCTAATATCATTGAAATACCATATATCAGGGTATATGAACATGGTTCTTTACTTTGTTTGACTTGATTATGCATTCTATTTTTTATAGAACTAGTTTATTCATACCAACATTTTTATAAATTTTGTTATACAAAATGATCATTAATCATATTTTTAGCATAACATCCATATATTGATTTAAAATTCTATTTTGATAAAATATATGAAAATATTATACCAAACCTTGTATTATTTAAATTATAATAATAAATGGATTAGTTGTTATGTAATTTATTATGGAAATCTTGGAGAGATCCTACTAGGATGATTATCTCACAACATACCATAAGAATTGGAAGTTCGTAGTTCTTTTCACATTAGGTCCATGCAATGGGCTAGATCCACTTAGATGTGGGGGCTGTACATGATCCCTGGGAATCTGGAGTGATGATGGTTAGTGGTAGAACTATGTTACACTTGTTTCATACATCTTGGGATACTTTGTATTGATGGATGTTGCATTGTTATTTAAATGATTTTTGTATTTTGGAAGTCTATCTGACCAGTTGTGGTACTGTTCACCTCAAGAAGAGATTTGTATACCAATTTTGTACTGTTTTATCTTGATCAATTCTATCATTATGGGTTGTTCTCCTGGAAGAAATCTCCCCATTGATTTTCAATGGATTCTAGGTGCTTGTCACCAACACTTAGGGATTGAGAATGCCTTTCGATCTATGTCAGGATCAGATAAGGTATCAATATACCAGAGTTTTTGAGTTTTTCCTTAACAAAATGAAATATAAGTGAGGTTTAGCTTATATTCTTAAAGTCTATACGTAGTCTGGGATGTCATGGTTGATATGTTGTATTAGTTTTAGGATATAATAGGTAGTTATGATCCAGTTTCTAGAAATCTTCCATCATAATGAGCATTAAGTCACCATGGGTGTTTGAGAAAATTTTTTATGAGAAAAAATGTGACCTAATTACATTCCTTTCCTAGATTTATCTTTTTATTACCAAATCCTACAATTTTTATTTCCATTTTTATTGAATTTTTATCCCTATATCCCATTATAGACTTAAAGATCTGAGTATCCTTCATGATGTTTTTAGTGGTTCCATATTTATGTTGTTAACATCACACCTCTGAGATTTCATTTGAATAGTCCATGAGAGGAAGATTATGTAAATTAACAACAAGAAAACACTCCATTCATCCAAAATATTATTGAGGGAGCAGTTCATGATGAACAATATATAGGATAGATAGTTTCACCCTTTCTAATTTATCCTCATATGGTGGAATCTTGTAGAGATAAAGTTATATATTGTGCTGAATATTGTCTTCACAATAAACCAAAATCTTTACATGGAACAAATAATCCTCAAGAGTATGAGTATTGGATAAAAAATATTTACCCACTTCTTGAGTTCATTGAAACTCTAGAAACTACGATGTAAGGTGTCCTTCATTTAAGCTTGAATGGCCTTAGAGAATATGGTTAGATTTGATGGAGACAATGAAGAAAATTGAGGGTCTCTAAATAAAGGACTTAAGAGTTAATTTTACATAGTTTTCATTTCTAGTATAAATGGTGTTAGAAACATAAATGTAGTTTCCCAATCATTAGAAGGGTGATAAGATTGAGACTGTGTCTGACAACAAGATTACATAATCTGTTCAATTTTTTCTAGAGGTAGTGATGAATGATAAAATGAAGGATCAATGATCTGTGATGGGTCATCAACCTGAAATATGATATAAGGATTTCATAATGTAACTCACTTCTTAAAAGGCTTTTCTGAATGGAGTGTTGATGGTTAATCTTCAGTAGGCTGGAAGGTTAGGATTGGTGAGAGTTCCCTTTTCCCACATTAGTGTTTTTGGAAATTCTATTAAAGTAAATAATAAGTGTGATGAGCCTAATAGTGGATATCTATAAAAGGTTTCATCCATACCTATTATTTTTTAAATACAAGTTCCTTTTACTTTCATTAACTATTTAATGTTTAGGCATTCGAAGCAGGTATATGTCGACTCACCAAGAGTTGTGGTTCATGTAGATTCTTAGGTCACTTATAGAAGTTCTGACACACATTTCCTACTCCTTATTGTCTAATCAGATGATTATCACCTAAAATATCTTGGTACAATCATATTCAACAATAAATAATGGGTTTTAAATAGAGGTATTTTGAATAAAGGATTTTTATGAAGTGAAAAAGTCTCCAGAGGAAACTGATGTAGGTCCACTGATAGTGAGAGGTACCATCACTATAACATCGTCTTTAGTGAATATTTTACATGATAATAGTGTATCTCAACATTTTATATCAAATCATTCTATTAACATGTAAAATATCTCTTCATACCATATTTCACATGTGATCGATATTACAATGCCCCTTAGAATTAGGAGAGTTTAGTTTCTCTGATGTCCATAATGTGTTTTCTTTTTACCAGAGTTTGAGACAACTTATAATTTTATTTTTCTTTGTATGAAACCTCTTTAAATATTTGTAAAGATTAATTGGTTGATTTATCTTATGGTTCTAATTTACCATTATATCAAGTAAGTCTCTTTTTCTACACCTGATAGAGTGTGCCATATTTTTTAGGGAGAGTGGGACCTGAGGTTGAGTAGATTCGAAACAATTTTTCTAGAGTTAGGTTGGGTAATATTATTGTTTTATTTTGATCTATATTGTGAATTATTGAGTCGATATTTACCTCTAGTTTAATTTTATTACTCCAACATGTTTCTAAAGAATATTCATACTTTCTACTGATAAGGGAAGTACTGTTCTCTATAGATCTTGTACTTGGTACCCAATAAAGATCTATTCCTTATTACTATTTGAAACCATCTAAACTAAAATATAATATATAGTAGGATGATATATTGGGTGACATGTTAATGAAACCTACTGTGTCACCTTGGGTGCTACCTATTTCTCTTTACAAAGAAACCCGATTTGACACTTTGCCTTTGTGTGGATTTACAAAAACTCAATTGTGTTAGAGAAAAGATCATGTGTCCAATGCCTCATATTTATTATTTGTTTGAAAAGTTGAATAATGATACACGGTTATCTATGATTAATATCTTATATGGTTATGAATAGTTGAGAATCTATTAATGTGACAATAATAAGACAACATTTAGGATCATGCATGAATATTTTGAGTACCTCATTTTGAATTTTGGATTAACGAATGGTCCTATAGAATTTATGGCACAAATGAATAGGACATTCCATGAGTATATCAATTTTTTTTGGGATTTTTTGGATGAAATTTTGGTTTTAAGAAAGACTAGGAGGTCCACATGTGTCATTTAAGAGTAGTTCTGAAAATTTGGATAAATCACCAAATTTTTTCCCATCTATCAAAATGTAACTTCATGATTTAGGAAGTGAATTTATTTTAGACAGAGGCTGTCAGAACATGGTATTTCAATCGATCTTAATATGGTGAATGTTATTATGACATGGGATAAAACATGTAATGACTTTGAGATTTGGTGCTTCTTTGGCCTAATTGGGTATTAATGATGGTTTGTAATGGATTTATCATATTTGGATTCTTCGATGAATGATACCACAAAAAAAGTGGTAAAGATAATTTGGTATTAAAAATTTCAAAATTATTTTTATGATTCAATTTTTTCTTGTAATTATATGCTTGTGTAGACACTTGTAGAGGTTGGGTAGGGCTATGTGCTCTCTTGTGATGAATTATTTGTCAGGTTTGGGATGTATTATTTTGGATGGTGATAACATGGTGGCATAATATTACAGACATTATAGGCCACATGTAAAGATTTACTAGACCCATGATCTCAAAATCAAAACTATGATACATGATCATAAGTGTAGGAGGAATTATTATATTAGGGAAAGTTGTAGCATTTATTCTTACCACAAAATCATGAGCAGTATATTCTCAAAAAAATGTTTGAACCTTCAGTAGGAGAATTCAGTGGAGTACATACAATCCTTTTATTTTGACATTTCCTACACCCCCGGTAAGGGGAATGACATTTATAATGATTTTATTAGGAAATTTAAAAAAATAATACGAATTATACATTATAAGAATGAAATTTTATTGCACTCCTTTCTCTATTGAATTTTGGAGTTTGAGAGGTTTAGACTAAGTTTGTTACCAAAAAGTTCAAATGATGTAATCTCATCAAGAGATTATTATTTAGAAGAAACACCTTAATGTTGAATTCCATTTAATTATAGACCCTCTTTATGGTGGGGATAACATTGGTTTGATGTCACTCTCTATTTAGGGTGTTATATTCTGCCAAAATTAGTATGTCAGGCCTTTAATTATGACAAATTATATGATGGGGGATTTCTATAATTACCAGTGGGAAGTTAACACAAGAAAATTTAAGATGTTTTAGTATATGTGGTGATGATTCTAGTGTCTAAGTATAAGATGATACATTTCTAACTTTGTTTCTTATTTCTACACTTTCCAACAGGTAAAAGAGGAACACCCGAAACCTTTGGGTTTGCTTTAGCCGCTTCCTATTATATCTTTCATTTGGAATGAGATTAATATTAAATTCATCATAAGTTTACCATGAACTCCTTAAGGGAAAAAGGTGATATGGGTATTAATAGACCAAATTACCAAATTAGGTTAGTTTAGTCTCATTCGTGATACACCCAAAATTGAGGACATGGGAAGTCTCTATGTGAATGATATATTTAGATTTTATAGCATTACATTTGTTATTGTTTTTTATAGATATAAACTTTTTACATATTTGTTCTAGATATGACTCTATGATGCAATGGGATATTAGGAGAGTTTTAGAATTTCTTATCATCTACAGATGGATGGAAAAATAGAAAGATCTATATAAATTTTTTAAGGTATCCACTGTTCTAGTATTCTTAAATTTGGTAGATCTTGGGATATATTTTTGGGACTAGTTGAGTTTTATTATAATAATAGTTAAAATTCATACATTTTAATGGATAATTTTGAGTACATGTATGCCTATCCTTATAGATATCCTTTTTGTTGGATGAATATTAGAGATTATTCATTGGTTGGACCGAGTTTGGTCTATAGAAGAAAGAAAAGATTTGGTTGATTCATCATAGAATGGTAACAGAATAAATAAATTATAAATCTTATACTGATCTTTTTAATATTCCATTGGTGTTTCTAGTTGGTGGATATGTTTTTTTGGGGATTTTACTTTAGTTAGATCATTGAAGCCTTGGAAAGAAAGAAAAACATGCACTAAGATTTGGGAGTCATTTTTTTAATTCATGAAAGTGTTTGTAATGTGGATTCACAATTATCATTTCCATTATAGTTGACATCAAACCATAATGTGTTTTAGGTATCATATCACAGGAATTATCATTCTGACCCTTTTACTGTCTTGAGTTTGGAAGAACTTGATGTGTATCCTTATTTATCAATAATTTAGAATCGAGTTAAAATTTTTGATTCTGAGACAACGATTCTTGATTGGATATTAGTAACTTTGGTCTTCATTACATGGTATCATGGTTGTAATTTTCATGAGGATTTGGTGTGTGAGGCACTGATAAGAGAGTAGTGGCATCATATCATGGATATGGAGTGTCCTTGACTGGATTTCTGTGGATAGAAATATTTTATGATGGGGGGGGGGGTGTACCATCCCATTAATTGATTTATGGTGATTTTTCATATTTTTTTCAGAAGTTTATTGGAACTTGGTTTATTGAGTTTTTTGTGATTTCTTATATTTATTTTTTGGAATTTTTAGGCTATTATGGGTTTTATCATGGTTAGGTTAATCCATGTGATTTGACCCAAAAAACTGGGCACCCTATTTTTGAGGCACCAGAGGGAAGTGCAGATTAAGTGAAATTGATGTGACCTCCCCTTCAAACCACATGTCAAAGGATAAAGGGGGTATAAATGGTAGGTTTATGGTTAGTATAAAATTATTGAATAACCATGAACCCTATTTATAAGCCTATTAAGGGTTTACATTCAGTGTGCTTGATTACAAATAAACATGAGGTCTAACCAGGAAACTATGTTTGCTGGTTTTTAATCGATCAAAATTTTAATTAAAAATACCAAGACCTCCATTAAAGATTCAAAACACCCCACATTTTACCCTAATATAATTTATTTCCCTTTTAGTTTCATTAGAGTATTTATTTGATTTTTAGACATATTTCATTGTTAATTTATGTTTCAGTAGAAGTTTTTTATCCCTATACAGAATGTGTTTTCAAATTTTATTTGGGTTTTATCTGTAACTAGTTTTTCCAATTTTAAGAGTGGTTAATCCTCATAATGTTTATGGATTAGAACATCATTTTCAAGGATCTTCTTTGATGTATTTTGATTTTATTGTTGATTCCATGATGTCCTTCACCTTGGTTATTCATTGGCATTCCCCAATGGGGGTGTTTATTTTATCATGAGATTAAAGGAAGGTGGTTATATGGGAATTTGAACTATAATTAAAACCTAAATTGATGAACTAAATTGAAATTAGTTTTTAATTTACTTTTGCAAACTTTATTTTAAATTATACGATGTTTTATTTTAAAAGCAAAGAAAATTGTTAAAAAACCTTGAATTTTGATGGCATTGAAATTGTTGAGTAGATTTTGAGAAAAAATGATGGGTTGAATTAAAATATGATTTGATGAAATTATTTGATGTTGATTTTTGAAAAAATTGGATTATAATAAATGATGATTTGTAATAAATGAAACTAAAAAAACTCATGATTTGGTTTTGAAATTGAAATGGAATGTTGAAAGTTGAAATTGGGAATTTGAACTGTAAATGTTTAATTTAATTCAATTGAATTATTTTCCCAAATATTGATTGTTTTATTAAATCACATGTGAGACTGAGTATTTAGTGTGTGATTAAAACAATAATGTTTAGTCGATATGGTTTCTTCATGACTTTTCCATTTCTTTATGTTTTAAAAATCACAAACATTATATCTCAATGCAAATTTTATTTTCCCAAGGATTTATCCTAATAAGTAAATTTTCCTTCCCCAAGAAAATTTTCTCCGTAACTTTGTTTTCATTGTTCATTTCATAGTTTCTCCGAATATATCTATTTGTATTTCTAAGTGTAACATTTAGTTTCATATTTAAGAACATTGGAATCCTATAAATACATAGATATAGTGTATTCTATTTTTCAGGTTCTGAATTCAGACTCAAAATTCTCTGAATTCTGACTCCAAATTCCTTTGAATTCCGATTCCGAATTCCTATGAATTTAGATTCCAAATTACTCCGAATTCAGCCTCCAAATTCTTCTGAATACAGACTCTGAATTCATCTGAAGTCCAGAATCCAATTTCACTGAAATTGAGACTCCAAATTCTTTGATGTTTAGATTCTGAATTCCCCTAAATTCATACTATAAATTCATTGAAATTGAAATTTTGAATTCTCTGAAATTCAGATTCTAAATTCTCTAAAACTCAGATTCGGAATTCTTTGAAATTAATGTTCTATATTCTTGGAAATTCTCTTTCCGAATTCTCTGAAATCCAGATTCTTAATTCCTCATAATTTGGACTACAAATTCCATAGAATTAATACTCCAAATTACTCAAAATTCAGATTCCTAATTCCCCAGAATTCAGACTCCAAATTCCTCTAAAATTCATACTCTGAAATCTTTAGAATTTAGATTCTGAATTCCTTGAAAAACAGAATTCGAATATACATGTAATACAGAATCCGAATGTTGATTTACTTAGACTTTGAACTCTATTTTTCCATAGACTCCGAAAAATGGATTTGGTTGAGCCACCTTATTTTTCTTACCCTTTATTTAGTTATGAAACGATGATGTACATTTTGTTTCAAATTAACTATTGTTTGAGTGACATGTTTACAGGTCCCTTTGAGATTCAAGGAAAAAGAAGACCATTGGAGGAGGGATCCGACCACTAGAGAAATACCTATGAATAAGAGATCATTTGACTGAGCTCAACACTGATGAATGACTCAATTAATCTAGAGATTACATGATATTGAAGTGATTTCTAGAGAGATAGACTCTCATGATTTGTGCGTACTAAACATCTTGTTTAGATAGATTTGGGAGACTCTGATTGTTGCTATGTATAATTAGGACTTCTGGGGATAGGATGAAAGATGTGCCGCCTACCTTAATGTTTGAGGACTCCTGGGGATAGAAAGATAGAGGTTCCAACTACCTTAATGTTTGAGGAAGTGTGAGGATAGAAAGATGGAATTCGATATTCTTATCGAGGGCTTACCCTGGTGTGGGTAAGACATACTTTATTGAAATTATAAATCAAGGTACCTTTATCCACAGTTTTTAGATACCCTACTCTTTGGGTTAAATGATTTTTGAATTATTACTTGTATTATTTCAAGTTTATTTTCTACTACATTCTGATTAATAAAAAAAGTATAACTATCTTAAACATTCTTGTACTTGTATACTCTAATTATTAAGATTCTATATGCTTTAAGGTAGAATCCTTTTCCTTGTAAACATTTCTTAAGATTCATTTTCAGAACCATATATCTGGTATCTAGGAAGTTTGTAGAACTAAGTGGTCTTGTGAATTTACCTTATTTGACATTGTTAAACATAGTTTTCCTCAAGGTTAAAAACAAAAGTTTTTTAACCAACCTTAAAGGTTCTAAAATAATTTTTAAAGTATATAAATCACCCCCTCTTTTATATTGAGCATCTACATTCATTATTATGAGCCTAAAATTGGTATCAGAGGATGTATCTGAAATAATTATATTCGCATATAAGTTTTTTTCTCATGTTTTCATTATTCTGAATATATTTTCCTTGCATAGTATTTTTATCCTTGTATATAAACTTTTACTAATAACAAGTTTCTGTGGAATGATATTTTCTTTTAGATGGCAGGAATGAATCTTGGTTAGATTGAAAATCATAATCCTATGAGACCCGCTATATTTGATAGGAATTATTATGAATATTAGAGAGATCATATGAATACTTTTTTTATTAATACTGGAGTGAAAAACTTCTTTATTCTTAATGGAGATTATAAGATCCCTGATAAGGAAGTCCGAACTTTTACTAATCATGAAAAGTGAGAATATCAACTAAAATACAAGGTCCTCAATAATATTTTGTGTTCCATGACCATGAATATATATAGGCATATTTCGTCTTGCGAAGCTGTAAATTTTATTTGGAAGAAATTTGGGGATACTAATTTTGGTACATCCCTATTTATAGAAACTAGAAGAGATATACTTAGAGCAGAATATCATGGATTTTTATTTCCTTATGGAGAACCAATGTCCTAGGTACAACAAAGGTTTATGACTATTTCTAATAGTTTATAATCCATGGGTGAAAAACATTTATATGATGAGGAAATTGTGGACAAGATTAGAGATATCATTCCTGATGTGTGGGAATCTTAGAGAATAATTTTTGATAAGAGTAGGAAAGTATCTTAGATTACTATTGAGGAGATTTTTGGAACTCTTTTTCAATATGATACAAAAATAAAAAGGGATGCTGATCTGAATAAGAAGAAGAATGTAAATGGAAGTGTATCCTTTACATCTACAAAAGTCCAGACTCATGAAAGGGTTAAAATATCCAAGTAACAAAAAGTCACTATTTTATTTGAATATAGTGAAAGTGAACATTCAGAGAATGAACTAGAAAATCTTGCTCGAAGGATGAGAAAGATAGTTGGGATGAAATAATTTCAGTATTAATTTAATAAGAAAAAAATAAAGGATAAGAAAGACACTGAAGTCACTTGATATAAATGCAAAAGAGCAGGAACAATAAGGCCACATTGTCCTATACTTAAAATAAAGGGTATAAAGAAAAAGAATTGTGAGAGGAATATAAAGATGTACTACAATGCTAAAGATAAGAATGTTTTTAAAGGTAAAGACAACTGGAGTGCCAGTGGGGGAGACTCGTCTGATGAATCCTCAGAGTATCAATCTTCTGGTCAGAAGAATCTTGGTTTACTATCCAGTTTACCTATTGAAAATCATTGTTTAATGGACAAGGTACATAATGGTGAATCTATAACCAATGCATCCTTAAATACTAATTATAGTTATTTTATATATTATGAATCTTCGGATGAATAATCTTCTTCTAATAAAGATAATACTTTACCTACTTATGAATATGTCTCTTGGTTTGCTAAGCTTCTTGATAATTAAAATTCTAAGATCAAGAAAAAGATGGATAATAAAAATTATAGAATTTCTTTTCATACTAAAGATGTATCATATCGTTATAAATATCAGGATAAGAAAATTTATGAATTTTAAAGTATTTTAAAAAACATTGAGGAAGTTAATTCTGAGAAGGATAACTTTCTAAGGATCCAGAAAAAGTAATTTCTAAAAAAATATTTTAGAGACCAACTCTAGTGCTAAAACTAATGTTTTTAAGGATAAAAACATAGTTTTTAGACTGAATTCATAAATATTTTCCTTGAGGAAGTCTTTGTAAAACATTACCTTAGGTAATGAAAACATTGATATGATGTATTCCCAAATTAGGCCTATAAGGAATAATTGTGGATTTGGGTATACTCACTCAAAATTGATTTTTAGTAATAATTATTTTGTTCCTCAAAGTGAACCATTTTGCACTAAGTGTCAGTGTAGTGGGAATTGGTTAAAAAAATTATCCTAAAAAAAATTCAGTTGTTGGTTTTTCATAAATCTTGTTTTTATAATGAAATGTGGATTCCTAAAATTTTTCTTTCTGATGTTTTCAGATGCAAGAATGTTTGGATTCTGAAAGTCTAACACTCTAATTTTTAGGAAAGTAATGATAGTACCAACATAAATACATGGTACATGGATATTGGCTGCTCCTGATACGTAAAAAAAACTTCTTTGAAATGATTATCAAGATAAAAGGAGGAAAAGTATCTTTCCGAGAGAATGGTCTGGGAAAAATTATTTGTATAGGTAACATTGTTCATCTTGAAAAAACATTAATTTCAATTGATTTATTTGTTAAGGGTATTAAGAACAACCATATTAGCATATTTCATTTAGGTGATGAAGGTTACCTTGTTAATTTTAGTAGTGACAAGTGTTTTTCACACAATTCCATGGAATAATGTTTTATTTCTACCCATAGGAAATAGAATGTATATATAATAAACTTATAAGACCTTAGGATCCAAGATCTACCTGGTCTTAGTGAAATGGAAGATCACTCTTGGTTATGTAATAGAAGGTTAGGACCCTGTAACCATAGGAACCTATGATAAATATATAATAAAAAACTAGTTATGGATCAACCAGAGCATATATTTGAATCTTCAATAGTTTTTTATTCTTGTCAATCTGGAAAGAAACATAAATCATGTTTTTAAATCAGTCAGTGAAGTCTCAACTACTGATTCATTACAGTTGGTGCTTTTGGATCTTTTTGGTTCAACAAAAAATGGAAGCATTGGAGGAAAATATTATGAATTTGTATTAGTTGATGATTGTACTAGATTTACTTGGGTAAATTTTCTAGAAATGAAATCTGAATCTTATTATTTTTAAAAAAAATTTAGATCCCAAGTTAAAAATGAGAAAAACCTTCCATTGATAACTATTCATAGTTATCACGGAGGAGAATTTCAAAATTCTGATATTGAAACTTTTTGTAGTAAAAAATCATTACTCATAACTTTTCAATACCAAGATCTCCTAAAAAAATGGTGTTGTTGAAAGAATAAATAAAATTCTTCAATAAAGAAACACAACTATGTTGAGTGAATATTTGATAGCTAAAATTTTTGGGGCTGAAGATGTAAGTACTTCTTATTATACTATAAATCATGATTTCATCAGACCTTTCCTTAACAAAGCCCCTTATGAGTTATGGAGTGGTAGAAAACAAAGACTTTCTTACTTAAAAGAATTTGTTGCAATGTATTCATTCTGAATACTAATGATAATTTACATAAATTTTCACCCAAATCTGATGAAGTAATTTTCTAAGGCTACTCCAAAACTTCTAATGCATATAGAGTTTTTAATAAAAATACTTGTACAATGGAAGAAAAAATACATCTAATATTTGATAAAACCAGTCCGTTTGTTTTTATACAACCTCAACCTACATCTTCAGATGTTTTTTCAAAAAATTATTATCAACAATTGACAGATGATCTTTTTTATAAGGAAAATGTTCAAGAAAATATTACTGAAGCATTTACCCAAGAATATTTCCTACCATAAGTCGATGAACAGGTTTTAGAAAACCCAACTATGTTTTTTCTTAAGAATCATCTCAGTGATAGTATCATTTGTGATGTAAATCAATCGGCAAGGACTAGAAGTTCCTTAATAAATGAAGTAGAATATCTAGAATTCCTTGACCAATTAGAACAAAAAAGAACTGATGAAGAGTTGGGTGATGATGATTGGATAAAATCCATTCAATACGTGCAATATGAATTTGAAAGGAATAATGTCTAGACCTTGGTTGAAAGACCTAAGGAAACTTATATTATTAGAGTTAAATGGGTCCTTAGAAATTAGTGTGATGATAGTGGAATCATAGTAAGAAATAAAGCTAGATTAGTTGATAAAGGCTATAATCAACAAGATGGAATAGAATATAAAGAAACATATGCTCTAGTAGCTAGAATTGAATCTATTCGTATTCTAATTTCCTTTGAAACATTCTTTAATTTCAAACATTTTCAAATGGATGTTAAATGTGCTTTACTTAATGGATATGTTCAAGAGGAAGTCATTGTTGAACAAACTTCTAGTTTTGAACACACAAAACATCGTGATCATGTTTTCAAACATACCAAAGCTTTATATGGACTTAAACAAGCCCCTAGATCTTGGTATGATAGACTTACAAGGTTTTTTCTTCAAAAAATTTATTTTAAGGGAAATGAAAATCCATCCCTTTTTATAAATAATGATAAGAAAAATGTTTTGATTGTTAAAATTTATGTTGATGAAATTATATTTGGTTAAACTCAGAAATATTTAACTAATTACTTTGTGGATCTAATGAAATTTGAGTATGAAATGAGTATGATGGGTGAGTTAGCATTTTTCCTTGGTTTTCAAATTTCTCAAAAAGCAGAATGAATTAATATATCCCAAAATAATTATATTAAATATCTTCATAAAAATTATGCATATGACAACACTAAGAGTATAAGTACTCCCATTGGTACCAAAAATTCACTTGATCATGATGAAGCTATGAAACCAGTAGATCAAACATCTTTTAGAGGTATGACAGGATGTCTACATTACTTGACAGCTAGTCATCCAGACATAATGTTTTCAGTATACTTATGTGCAAGATATCAATCGAATCATAAGTAATCTCATTTTAAGGTCGTGAAAAGGATTTTTTACTACTTAAAGGGAACCTTGTATTTAAGACTCTTTTATACTATTGGAAATGATTTTTTTAAAATTGTTTTTCAGATGCTGAATTTGGCATCTGTAGAATTGATAGAAATAGTATATCTAGAACTTTTCATTTATTAGGAGATTCATTAGTTTTTGGGTCATTCAAAAAGCAACACTCAGTAGCACTTTCCACTACGGAAGCTGAAAATGTAGTTGCTGAATGTTGTTGTGCTCCAGTGTTGTGGATGAAACATTGTCACGAACCGAATCTGGTCGCCTTCAAACTCGGCACCCGACCCGGTCCATGGCAAGACCCGAAGGGCGTTCCCGATCCCCACGGGCTGGCACAAGTGCCCGGGTATCATAAAATGAAAATTGGGAACGATTTACCCGAGTTTATAAACATAAAACAACAAAAGAATCCAATGAAACAAATCTGGATTTTTCAAACCAAACAATCTTTTACAAAAATTCAGAACTGAATTACATGGCTTAAAACAACTCAAATGGTCTATACCAAAGTTAAAAATACAAATAAGGACAGCCCAAGAACCCTCATGGCAAGGGGAACCTCCCACAAGCCACCTCCACCCCGGTCCATGGCAAGACCCGAAGGGCGTTCCCGATCCCCACGGGCTGGCACAAGTGCCCGTGTATCATAAAATGAAAATTGGGAACGATTTACCCGAGTTTATAAACATAAAACAACAAAAGAATCCAATGAAACAAATCTGGATTTTTCAAACCAAACAATATTTTACAAAAATTCAGAACTGAATTACATGGCTTAAAACAACTCAAAAGGTGTATACCAAAGTTAAAAATCCAAATAAAAAAAGCCCAAGAACCCTCATGGCAAGGGGCACCTCCCACAAGCTACCTCCACAAGACTTCACCACCAAGGACCTACTAGAAACCCGAACCACTGGAACAAAAAAAAACTGTACCCAACCTGCGACAAACAAAACCATGTCTACTTACACCCAAGGGTGTAAGTAGGGTGTGAGCCAATGCCCAGTAGGATACCACCACTAAGAGATTCCATGTGATAAACATTTAAAGACGAAAAGCATGCAAGTTTTCAAAAACATGAAAAGCTAGTTACAATTTCTAAAAGATGCTACTTTGAATAAAAACAGTTTTCAAGTGGGCTATCATTAAGAATCAACACTTTTAAAAAAAATTTCAACACTAATGAATTTTCCAGCCAACTATACCGTATGCCGACGGTAAGTACAAAGTAAACAATGAGCACAAGAAATAGGAAGTAACACCTAGGCACTAGCTAGTTGTGGGTCCCAGGTACCTCGTATCTCGGTGAGAGTAACCATCACAAATATCCATTCTCGTGCACGAGCCACTAGTAGGGAACATACCCATAACCTAGTGGTCCCCAATAATCATCATCATAGTTTAGTTAGAGTTGTAAGCGTCAATCTTGCTAAGTGAAACTGAGGCCAAACCCCACGGATTCATTAGCATACTAGTACACGTCCACCCACCTAGATACCCAGGTTTTCCCCTTGTGCTCAAACATGTTCAACACATCAAGAAATGTACATTGAACATGAAAATATCATTTCCATATCACAAATTCACCAAACAGCCCATATGTATACCACACAAGTCACAAAAAATCCATTTTCCATTCAAAATGATTTTGAAATCCGAATCACACCAAAATAGCCCACAACACATTTCACATTTCTTCAACACTTCCACAAAACCATTAAACAATTTTATAAAACAATTATATGATATTTAAACTCATTTAACATCCCACACACATGGAATATAACACTTCTTTCATATTCAAAAATTCAATTTTTCACATCACACTCACACAAAACACTCCACATCACTTTCACATCACTTTCACTCCAAAATATCTCCTTCAAACAATTTAATAAAATATTTCCAAGATGATACATATCACATAGCAGCCTTTTCACAAATGAAATGGACCTTTTAAAAATATACTCCTACCAAAACAGTTTGCTGATATAGTTTCACCTATTACACAACCCAGTAAAGCATTCAAAACTTTCATAAAACAATTATAAAGAGTATACCCAAACTTTGCACATAAAATCCATTTCAAAAATCTCTTTTTAAACCAAAAGCACACCAAGACCCAACCAAAACAGAATTTTCAGCCCAATAAACATGAAATAATCCACATTCAAATTGTTTAATGGTTTTGTGGAAGTGTTGAAGAAATGTGAAACGTGTTGTGGGCTATTTTGGTGTGATTCAGATTTCAAAATCATTTTGAATGAAAAATAGATTTTTGTGACTTCTGTGGTATACATATGGGCTGTTTGGTGAATTTGTGATGTGGAAATGATATTTTCATGTTCAATGTATATTTCTTGACTTGTTGAACTTGTTTGAGAACAAGGGGAAAACCTGGGTATCTAGGTGGGTGGACGTGTACTAGTATGCTAGTGAATCCGTGGGGTTTGGCCTCAGTTTCACTTAGCAAGATTGACGCTTACAACTCTAAATAAAATATGATGATGATGATTGGGGACCACTAGGTTATGGGTATGTTCCCTACTAGAGGGTCGTGCATGAGAATGGATATTTGTGATGGTTACTCTCACCGAGATACGAGGTACGTGGGACCCACAGCTAGCTAGTGCCTAGGGGTTACTTCCTATTTCTTGTGCTGATTATTTACTTTGTACTTACCGTCAGAATACGGTATAGTTGGCTGGAAAATTCAGTAGTGTTGAAATTATTTTTAAAAGTGTTTATTCTTAATGATAGCCCACTTGAAAACTGTTTTTATTCAAAGTTGCATCTTTTAGAAATTGTAACTAGCTTTTCATGTTTTTGAAAACTTGCATGCTTTTCATCTTTAAATGTTTATCAAATGGAATCTCTTAGTGGTGGTATCCTACTGGGCATTGGCTCACACCCTACTTACACCCTTGGGTGTAAGTAGACATGGTTTTTTTTGTCGCAGGTTGGGTACAATTTTTTTTTGTTCCAGTGGTTCGGGTTTCTAGCAGGTCCTTGGTGGTGAAGTCTTGTGGAGGTAGCTTGTGGGAGGTTCCCCTTGCCATGAGGGTTCTTGGGCTTTTTTTATTTGGATTTTTAACTTTTGTATAGACCTTTTGAGTTGTTTTAAGCCATGTAATTCAGTTCTGAATTTTTGTAAAAGATTGTTTGGTTTGAAAAATCCAGATTTGTTTCATTGGATTCTTTTGTTGTTTTATGTTTATAAACTCGGGTAAATCATTCCCAATTTTCATTTTATGATACCCAGGCACTTGTTCCAGCCCGTGGGGATCGGTAACGCCCTTCGGGTCTTGCCATGGACCGGGTCGGGTGCCGAGTTTGAAGGTGACCAGATTCGGTTCGTGACAAAATGGTATCAAAGGAGGTTCAGGTTAACTCTTTGGGTCATGTTATTTGGGGAAGAGTCAGGATAGTATGGAGTTAGGATTGTTGGGACATGGAATTCTGGTTATGGGTAGTGTGCTTGATCACCACACCTCATTTCAGGATTCAAGTCGCCAGGGGAAGTTGGGATTTGTCTATGTCTTTTGGTTTTCTTGGTTTGATGATGATTAGGGGAAATGAAAAGAGAGTTGGGTTAATGGTCTCAATGAGCTCGCAGGGTCTGGCAAGCCATGTGGAGCTGGGGATATTCCCTAGAACACTCTCTGTGATAGTGAAGTTATTGGAATATGGCCGCCAACCATATGTCCAAGTCACCCACTGAAACTAGTTTCCTCTTGCACTGTTTTGTGCTTAGGTTTTGAAACCTTAGCACTTTGGTTTTAAGAAGTGTAAAGTTTTTGTGAAATGATTTTCAAATAAAGAGGGAATGGTTTGGTTTATGAAATGGCGGAACTTAATTTTCAGAATTATTTTGAAACAGAAAATGGTGTGATTACACCTCTTTTGAAGGCAGAAACTGTATTGAAGGTGGTTTTGAAAAGTGTTTCCAATAGAGTTTTCTAAACAATCAGAGTGTGTTTTAATGGGATGATATGTTTTTAAATTGATGTGAATATCTTGAATGTGAGTTATTTTCTAAATGGTTGTGACTTTCTGAAAATTTTTGTAAGTTGTGAGTTGGGATTTTGATCTCGTGGTTAGCGGTTATGAAAAAAAAGGGATGCGTTGGTTGACCGTGTTGGTTTTGAAAAGTGGAAAGAATTTTTGTTTTAACCTTTGGTATTTCCCTTAGTGACCACATGCATGGGGTTATATGGGATGATGGATGGTTGATGGCATGAATGGATGAGTGTCGGGACGGATATGAGGAGGGTGTCTGGTGTGGCACAAAAACATGCATGTGTGAGGCCCATGGGGTACCATTGGTCGATACTCTTACCGCTGAGCCGCTTGATTTCAAAGAAATGGTTTTAAAGAAAAAAAAAATGATGTCTTGATGAATAGTTTTGGGATGGTTTGTATTATGGGTCTTTGAAGATGTTGTTTTTGTGGGATGTTTTTTTAGTCCAATAACCTCTCCTATTTGAACTGTGTTTTGGGTTTGTGTTTGGTCGGTAAGCTGTGTTGTAGGGACGGTTAGTGGTCTCCTTTGAAAAATGTTTTGGGATGCCTTTACGATAGTTCCCTTCATGTATTTGGATCTGGTTTATGGCTTGTTTTGACCAATGGACCAGGTTGGTTGGGTCCTTGGGTTCTCCCATTGGATAAGGTACACCCCCATTAAAGGTTAATGCATAACTGAAGCGCAACCCAGATTGTTTGTCCATTGGAAAATCCTCCAGTTGATCAATATAAGGAATCCATTTCTTGAGATTTTTAGATTGAGTATACACCCTTTCCTTTATTGGTTTTGTGTATCCTCTTGTAGTGGGAGATTGATTATGGATGGTTGAAAGTGACTTTAGCCTCTTAAGTTTCCTAATTTTTCGAAGGTGGAAGTGTTCTGGGTTTGTTAGCATGGATGAGTATTTGGATGGTGTCTAAGAGGGCCTCTGGGTTCTTCATAGTTTCCTTGAAGCAAGAGTTATTATTAAACCACCAATTTTGAGATTTTGGTCCTGATAGGATATTGTGTCCACTTTTTGGACTTGTCTGTTGTTTAGGGACTTGGTATATGGTCATGTTCCATGTATTGTTTCTATCAATCACAAAGGTCCTGTTTGGTGACGCATTGTGATGCTGTGTGCTCTTTTGAATGTAAAGGTCAAGGTCACACAATCCTCTTAGGTTCTCTATTATGTTGGGAGTATGTATCCCTTGGGAAAAACATCAAATCCTCTATCTTAGTGGATGGTGTTTATATGTGTCCTACCCTTCTGTTGTTTCTCACCCAAAGAAACAAGGTGCGATGTGTGTGCTTATTCTGATCCCTTGTTTCAGTGAAATGTATGGTTTTGGTAAAGTGAGTTATGGAGTGTGTTATGTCTTGATGAACCCATCAGGGTATGTGGTGTAGTTGTTTGTGGCACTGAAAGAAGAAGTTCCACATAGGGGTTTCAACAGCCAAACTGTGTGGCCGAAGATGCTTCATTATTTTGAGCTCCAGCCATAGGTCCCGGAGAGAAGCTGGCGCGTAGTCAGGGGAAACCCCAGTGTCGTTTAAACCCTTGTACAAAGTCCTATCCTCAGTATGAAAGATAGGAAGATTTTAAACCTATGGTGTCATCATATTTCTTCTGTTGTTCCTGTTTGGTGGAAATAGGTGGAGGGTCTTGTACCCATGTCATCACACAATGTTATTCCCTCCCCCTTTGGTTTCCATTGAGTCTTTGGAGAATGGTTGGAAATTTGGCTAGACAAGTTGAGCACACGGTTTTCACATGGTTAGTTCTAACCATGAACAAAAAAAATAACCATGCAGATATAAGGATCCACATAGTTGTCGCACAGTTTCTCAAACTGTGTAGACTAACTGTGTGACCGTCCCAACTCCTTAATTTTGGGGTCTTTTCATGTCGGCCCATGCCGGTCAGTTAAGATGGTTGGTTCTTGTGGTGGGAAGACCCACCATGGGTATCGTGCATATTATTTTGTAAATTTCTAATGGATGTATACCCCTTTTACTAGGGAGTCTGTTTGGGACTTCCCCTATTACTGTCTTGATTCTGTCTCGGGAAAAAAAAAATTAAGTTGTCTCTTATGGTGGGGAGCTCATTTGTGTCTCTTCATACAAGTAACTCATGTTTTTCCTTGGTATTGTATAGGAAGTAGGTAATATCATTTGGATATATCTAACTACTTATATCTTCCTTGGGTAAACTTTGGTACTGGAGAGTGCCCAATGTATTAGTTAAAGTAAGGTAAGTGTAACCTTGTTCGATGTTGTTGTTCGTTTGAGTGAATTGCTTGAGTCTTGTTCTGATAGTGTTTGAGGTGTTATCCTTTGGGATAAAGCCTGAATGTGATTGATTGTTTCAGGAAAGTGGTGTATGATTTTTTTGTGAATTATTCCTTCCTTAATTGATCAATGGAGGTGTTTTGGCCTTTGGGGGGGCGAAACCTGGAAAGGGAGTACATCTTGGTTTATCAGTTCGGTTTGGCTTTCGTATCTGGCCTTTCTGTAGCTTTCCGGGGACGGAAAGTTTTCATGGTGGGGAGAATTGTCACATACATGAATTATTTTGAAGTTAAATTTCATTTTTTTTCCTTTCATTTTTTGTTTTGGATGGTTTCCAAAGGTTTTATGGAGAAATAGATGAGTTTTCATGAATTGGGCCAAACCGCGAGCCCAATTCCAGATTTAAAAATAAAATTTGTTTCCTTTATAACTTTTTCATTTTTTAATATTTTTCATTCATTCCAACTCCTAAATGTCCTCCCCTGATATATTAACACCAAAATTAAAATTTGGAGCCTTTGGAAATCCATAACCAAGGTTTATGTTGGTTTTTATTTAAGGGATTGGGCCTGCCCGAAAGCCCAATTCCAGTTTTAAAAATAATATTTGATTAATTAATAACATATTCATTTTTAAGTATTTTTCGGTGATTCAAAGCCTCATATGCGCCCCTTGAACCCAGACACGTGCACAAGCTCTCTCTACACTATTTGGAGCTCTTATTCATCACTATTTAGTACTGAACGTATTAGGGTTTCAAAAATCGGGCAGATTTGGAGAGGTAAATTGATCCTTTCATAACTCCTTAATTTTTCATCCTTTTTCCCCCATTTCAGTCCCCACATGACCTAATATGAATCCTTAGAACCTCCATACCAGTTTTGGGTACTTGAGGATTCATTATTTTGTAGATTGGGGCCGATTCCTTCAAGATATTTCAAGTAAGGGAATTCCTTCTTGGTTCCTTCCATCCTCTTTTAGTTTTATTTCCTTTTTCTTGAAGTTCCTCATGTCCAGAAGTTGGGGTTCGATCCTAATGTATGATTTGGTGTCTTTTGGGTAAATTTTTGTGGTTTAGGTCTGGATTTGTATTCCTTTTGGTGCAACGGTGGTGCGCTTAAGGTTTCGCACCAAGTTTTGAGGGTTTCGACACATTCGGTAGGTGATTCCGTGGGTAACCATTTAATGATGAGTTATTTTGCTTCATTAAATAATTTTTAATGTTCCTTATGTGCTGTGCATTATGTGAAAACCATTTTTGGTTGAAATAGTAAAGCATTTGTTTTTAGAGTTACATTTTTTTCTTGAAGTGTGTATTTTTTAAATGTATTTCATGTGTTATATCTTGTGGTAGTTTTGTAAAATGTTGAAGTGATTTATTAGTTGTTGAAAGGGGCTGAAAATTATGGTTAGGTAATGATATAGTTCCATGTGGGCCTAAAAATGGGGTGTATTTGAATGGTTTTATTTGTATAACCTTGTTATACTCCTTGAAATTGTTTTATGGATTTGTGTGTTCTCATGGGTATCTTTTGTGATATTATTCAACGTGATTATATAACATTTGAATGTGGATTATTTCATGTTTATTGGGCTGAAAATTCTGTTTTGTTTGGGTCTTGGTGTGATTTTGGTTTAAAAAGAGATTTTTGAAATGGATTTTATGTGCAAAGTTTGGGTATACTCTTTATAATTGTTTTATGAAAGTTTTGAATGCTTTACTGGGTTGTGTAATAGGTGAAACTATATCAGCAAACTGTTTTGGTAGGAGTATATTTTTAAAAGGTCCATTTCATTTGTGAAAAGGCTGCTATGTGATATGTATCATCTTGGAAATATTTTATTAAATTGTTTGAAGGAGATATTTTGGAGTGAAAGTGATGTGAAAGTGATGTGGAGTGTTTTGTGTGAGTGTGATGTGAAAAATTGAATTTTTGAATATGAAAGAAGTGTTATATTCCATGTGTGTGGGCTGTTATATGAGTTTAAATATCATATAATTGTTTTATAAAATTGTTTAATGGTTTTGTGGAAGTGTTGAAGAAATGTGAAATGTGTTGTGGGCTATTTTGGTGTGATTCGGATTTCAAAATCATTTTGAATGGAAAATGGATTTTTTGTGACTTGTGTGGTATACATATGGGCTGTTTGGTGAATTTGTGTTGTGGAAATGATATTTTCATGTTAAATGTACATTTCTTGATGTGTTGAACATGTTTGAGCACAAGGGGAAAACCTGGGTATCTAGGTGGGTGGACGTGTACTAGTATGCTAGTGAATCCGTGGGGTTTGGCCTCAGTTTCACTTAGCAAGATTGACGCTTACAACTCTAACTAAACTATGATGATGATGATTGGGGACCACTAGGTTATGGGTATGTTCCTTACTAGTGGCTCGTGCACGAGAATGGATATTTGTGATGGTTACTCTCACCGAGATACGAGGTACCTGGGACCCACAACTAGCTAGTGCCTAGGTGTTACTTCCTATTTCTTGTGCTCATTGTTTACTTTGTACTTACCGTCGGCATACGGTATAGTTGGCTGGAAAATTCATTAGTGTTCAATTTTTTTTTAAAAGTGTTGATTCTTAATGATAGCCCACTTGAAAACTGTTTTTATTCAAAGTAGCATCTTTTAGAAATTGTAACTAGCTTTTCATGTTTTTTAAAACTTGCATGCTTTTCGTCTTTAAATGTTTATCACATGGAATCTCTTAGTGGTGGAATCCTACTGGGCATTGGCTCACACCCTACTTACACCCTTGGGTGTAAGTAGACATGGTTTTTTTTGTCGCAGGTTGGGTACAATTTTTTTTGTTCCAGTGGTTCGGGTTTCTAGCAGGTCCTTGGTGGTGAAGTCTTGTGGAGGTAGCTTGTGGGAGGTGCCCCTTTCCATGAGGGTTCTTGGGATTTTTTTATTTGGATTTTTAACTTTGGTATAGACCTTTTGAGTTGTTTTAAGCCATGTAATTTAGTTCTGAATTTTTGTAAAAGATTGTTTGGTTTGAAAAATCCAGATTTGTTTCATTGGATTCTTTTGTTGTTTTATGTTTATAAACTCGGGTAAATCGTTCCCAATTTTCATTTTATGATACCCGGGCACTTGTGCCAGCCCGTGGGGATCGGGAACGCCCTTCGGGTCTTGCCATAGACCGGGGTGGAGGTGGCTTGTGGGAGGTTCCCCTTGCCATGAGGGTTCTTGGGCTGTCCTTATTTGGATTTTTAACTTTGGTATAGACCTTTTGAGTTGTTTTAAGCCATGTAATTCAGTTCTGAATTTTTGTAAAAGATTGTTTGGTTTAAAAAATCCAGATTTGTTTCATTGGATTCTTTTGTTGTTTTATGTTTATAAACTCGGGTAAATCGTTCCCAATTTTCATTTTATGATACCCGGGCACTTGTGCCAGCCCGTGGGGATCGGGAACACCCTTCGGGTCTTGCCATGGACCGGGTCGGGTGCCGAGTTTGAAGGCGACCAGATTCGGTTCGTGACAAACATAGACTCACAAACTATTGTATGAGTTTTACCAAAACACAAATAATGTGTGATAATAGTAGTGCCATTACCTTACGTAAAAACCCTGCACATCACTCTCGTGGAAAACACATAGACATTAGGCATCAATTTCCTAGGGATCACATAGAAAAAGAGATATCATTCTTCAATTTATCGGAACACAAGATCAACTTGCTGGTGTTTTTACAAAATCTTTATCCTCTGATAGATTTGAATGTGTTAAACATTTGTTTGGAATGATAACTGTAAGTTAATCTTCCATATTAACTTATTATTTAAACCTATATTATTATAGTAAGAAACTCCTTTTCAAAGGGGGAGTACATTTTCTTATTAGTCACAATTTTTTAGTGATCAATTTTTTTTCATAATCTAATTATTTTTGTAATCAAATTTTTCGTAATCAAAATTTCATATTCAAAATTTTTAAAGCCAAAATTTTCATTGTCAAAATTTTTCATAGACAAGAAGAATTTCCCTCATTACAAATATTTTTTTTAGTAATCCAAAAGGTATGTTTCTTTTGCTATGATTTCATAATTATTTTTTTACTTGATGTTATTTTCATTTTTTTTTTAAATTTTTATAATTCAATTTTTCTAAAATTTGAATGTTTATCTTCAAAACCTAAAAAAATTAGAACCTATCAAAATCCTTCTTTGGTTATCATGCAACTGTTAGATTTGATCAGAAGTTGTTTCAACCGTTGGATCAACTATAAAAGTTTAACCGCCACCTCAATCAACCATATAATGACCCTCCAATGGTTGTCCCACTGTTGTTTTCTAGCTTTCATGTGCTAAAGATATCTCTTTGTATTTAAGGTCATTCTGAATCTACAAAGTTTTCTTAGTTCTGAATGTCTACTGAAGCTTCTCCTAAAAAAGACATGTCGACTATTAATGAAATCTTTGAATGGTAGATATACCATGAAAGGTTAGTTGATCAGAAATTCTTAGGCAAATATGATTCTATTATTTCTAAGAATGTAAAGCTGAATCGTTGGGATACTCTATGTGTATCAAAAAGAATATCACAAGATCCATTCTATCTATAATTATTGATTGAGTTCTATAAGTCATCTTGTTTCTTCAATGAAGAAGTCCAAGATTATTTTTCCTTTAAGAGTTATGGAAAGACCTAATCTATTTCATGTAACAAGGAAACAAGTTGTATTGAAATTCCTTATGAAGGAGAAGCTGAAGTATTTACTGATAAACTACCTGAGGTATCAGGATCATTTCATAAGGAAAAGGAAATTGAGTTTCTTGGATTGAATGGTGTAAAGATTCCCATGATTATTCGTCTATCTACGAACCTACAGATTTATGAATTATGGGTTCAAGTCTTCACAGTTCCAAAGAAAGGGGCTAAGGATACTCTGAAGAAGAGTGATATCTATATATCAAATTTCTTGGTGAACCTCAGGAAGATAAACTTGGTTAAGTATATCTTTGTAATAGTTGAGAATATCAAGAATGGGAATATGGAATCTCAAATCATTATGTATCTAGCTATTCTATCAATGATAATTGTTCTTTTTTTAGAATCTTTCAGAATTCCATGAAATTCCAAGATGAGAAATTACAAGGTGATGTTGCTGAGGGATGATACTCTAAGAAGAATGAAAATTGTTTTTCAAGTGAATTCTGATAATTTTATGATCTGTCTGATGATGAAGTAGAAGAATTGTCAAAGAAGTAGAAAGTAGCTAAAAATTATAAGGAAGGTGGAAGGAAAAGACATGCTATGAAACTGAAATAGAGAAGAAAAACCACTGTGGGTAAGGAAAGTCAGTCCACACAAATGATGTCAAAGAAGCAAAAATATTGTCCTGATGAAGCAGTGGCAAAGTGGTGAGAGGATAAGAATAACATGAAGGAAGGGGAGCCTAAATTCCGTTTGGAAACTGTGGAGGAAAAATAATTTAAGGAAAAGGATATTGGGAATCTTGAAAACGAAGAGAAAGAAAAGAAGTAGAGGAAAAATTTGGCAGAAGATGAAATTTTCTAATATCTTCTTAAGGCTGCTGAAAAAACCTATGAGGAAATTCCGGATCTAGAATCCTTTCTAAAATAATCATTATAAAAAACTTTGGGACATAAATTTTTGATTCTGGAATCACATCAAAAAGAATAAATTGTAGAAGAAGAAGAAGTTGAGGAGGAAATTGAAGAAGAAGAAGAGGAGGAGGAGGAAGAAGGGAATGAAACTGATGATATCATAATACCGGTTGAAGATTACCATGATGTGGAAAGACCCTCTGTAGAATTATTGATCTGGACTTCCCACGCCGAATCCTCAAAACATGATTCTCCAGGAATATATGATAATGGATAAGAAGAAGTGAATAAGCAAACAAATGATGAAAGCAGTAATCATGACTTCATTCATCTGAAAGATCAAGTGGCTGATGTTGAGGAAGAGGAAGTTGAGGAAGATAAAATTTTTCTACATTCAGATAGTGAACATGAATCACCCAAATAACAAGACATCATTATAAGAGATAATAAAAGAAAGAAGGTGGCATTAGATATGCCATGTAAATCTGTGGTAAAGAAGAATGATGTTGGTACTTCATCAAGGAGGAAAGTTGAAGATATAGAAAAATAATCCTCACAAACCAAACAATCGGATTCTGAATAATCTTCCCTCGAACATGATTTTGTTGTTTAGTCATTGAAAAATAATTTTGGTACTTTTCCTTTATTTCCAAGCATAACCTCAAGATTCCATATGCTTCAACATACGATAAATTAGATGTCGAATTCAGTTTCCATGGTGATGAAAAAATGTGTCGCACTAGAGTAAAATTTCCAAACCTTCCTAATTGGTTTTGAGGGACATAAAAGATCGTGAAAGAAGATTACATGCTGGTCAAATAATACAATTGAAGAAATGAAAATCTTTTCTGAATTTCATGATAATGTTAAGGATTCTCTTGATACCAAAGATGGGAACATCAAGGATCTTTCAAATACTTTTGAGGAAATGTTATGTCTACAGGACACTACTCAGAAGTAGGAAGTTAAGGATCTGAATGGAAATATAAACTCTATGTCCATGAATTATAAAAGGGAAAGGGATCCCAGAATTGAGATGGAAGAGAATATTTCTGAACATGAAGAAGTGTTAAATGCCCAGAGATACATTCTTAAGGCTCATGAATAAAAAATTTAAGCCTTAGAGAACAATATTCAAGATCAGGATCAGTTTCTTAAGAATTCAGAAGAGGATTACAAAGAACTCAAGAAGGGAAAAAACATTTTGAAGAAGCTGATGTCAAAGGAGAAAAAAGGATATTTTATTTTCATTCCAGTCTTTTCTTGTATTTTCTTCATTGTAAAAATTCTGTCAAACTTACTGAAATTTTTTTCTCTATATATTTGGTTATTAGTACTAATGTCCCAGGTACCAATTTTTCCATTCCATTTATTCATTTTTGAAAATCAAATATTGTTCTAAAGGGATGATAAAAGGAATATAATGTGAAGATAATATTTCCCTAAGAAAGGGGGAGTTTATCTAAGGGAAAGTTGTTATCAATGAAGATTTTTGTATGAAAAATAATTTAAAATCTTATTCCAAAAATCAAGAATACATTCCTTAGTGATTCCAAAGCCTATGGGGGAATTGATATTATTCACTTTGATCCATAAGTAAAGAGAGATATGTTTTTATTTCCAAGTCCATAAAATTTATATGTCCTTAGATTATTTTTCATAAAGATGTTTCAGCCTTCAAAAAATAGGCTGATTGTTGAGTCAATTAAGTTTCCTTATGAATTTTCCTTTCCTTTATGTTTTGAAAATCACAAAAATTCTATCATAAGGCAAATTTTATTTTCCCAACGATTTATCATATTAAAGAAATTTCCCTTCCCTGAGAAAATTTTCTCCTTAAAATAAATTTGGTTGTTCATGTCATTGTTTCTCCAAATCTAACTCTTTTTTTTCATAAGTGTAAAATTCAGTTTCATATCTAAAAACATTAGAATCGTATAAATAATTAGATATAGACTATTCTGTTATTCAGGCTCTGAAATTAGACTCTGTGTTTTCTGAATTCCAACTCCGAATTCCTATGAATTCAAATTCCAAATTCCTCTAAATTTTGATTCCAAATTACAAATAATCCAGACTCGGAATTATTCAAAATTCAGACTCTAAATACTTCTGGATTCAGATTCCAAATTCTTTGTAATTCTGAATCTGAATTCCTCGGATGTTCAGATTCCAATTTCTCTGAAATTTAGACTCTAAATTCTCTGATGTTTAGATTCATAATTCCTCTAAATTCAGACTCTAAATTGTTTGACCTTTAGATTCTTAATTCTCTGAAATTCAAACTCGGAATTCTCTGAAATTCAGATGCTTAATTCTATGAAATTGAAATTCCGAATTCCCTAAAATTCATATTCTGAATTCTTTGAAATTAGGATTTCGAATTCTCTAAAATTCAGATTCAAAATTCTCAAAAATTCAGATTCTACATTCCTTAGAATTCAGACTCCAAATTCCTTAGAATTCAGACACTAAATTACTCAGAATCTAGACTCCAAATTCTTCATAATTCTAACTCTTAATTCCTCTGAAATTTCAACTCCAAAATCTATAGAATTTTGATTCCGAATTCTGTGAAAATAAAAATCCGAATATCCATGTAATATAGACTCCAAATATTTATTTACTTAGAATCCGAGCACTATTTTTCCACAGACTTCAAAAAAATAGATTTGGTTGAGAAACATTATTTTTATTACCAGTTTTTCAGTTATGAAATGATGTCATACATCAATTTATAATTAACCTTTGTTGGAGTGACATGTCTACAGGTCCCTCTAAGATTGAAGGAAAAATATGACCATTGGAAGAAGGATCCAACCATTGGAGAAGTTCCTTTAAATAGGAGCTCGTTTGAATGATCTCAACAATGATCTGACTTGATTAATATAGAGATTACATGGCTTTGAAGTGATTTCTAGAGAGATAGACTCTCATGCTTTGTGTGTACTGAACATCTTGATTAGATTTTACTTGTGAGACTCCGATGGTTGTTGTGTACCATTGATGACTTCAAGGGATAGAAAGACAGAGGTGAATACTACCTTAATGTTCGAGGACTTATGGTGGTAGAAACAAAGAGGTTACAACTACCTTAAAGTATGAGTACTTCTTTGATAAAGAATATTGAGGTGTCGACTACCTTGATGTTTGATGCCTTGTGGGTATAGTAAGATAGAATCCAATATTGTTATCGAGGGCTTACCCTTGTGGGGGTAAGACATACTTTCTTGAAAGTATAAATTAGGGGATCTTTATCCATGGTTGTGGGATACACAACTCTTTGGGCTAAAAGATTTCATACTTGTTACATGTATTGTTTCATGTTTATTTTCCACATCATTTTTATTAATAAGGAAAGTATAACTATCTTATACTTTCATGTACATGTATACTCTGATTAGTAAGATTATATACGCTTTAAGGTATAATATTTTTCCTTGTAAGCTTTTCCTTAGGTTCATTTCTGAAACCATATATCTGGTATCTAGTATGTTTGTAGAACTAACAGGTCTTGTGAATTTACCATGTTTAACTTTGTTAAACATCGTTATCCTCAAGGTTAAAAACCAATGTTTTATAACCAACATTAAAGGTTCCAAAGGAATTTTAAAATATAAAATTCAACCCCACATGTATATTGAGCATCTAAATTCATTATTTCGATCCTACAAAGAACACTAGGTATTTTACTCCCATGTAATGGATTGATGATGACAACAATAATAAAAACCTAGTTCGACATGAATTTCCACATTGAGACATTTTTTTTAGTCATGTTGGCATGAGCCTTGGGATGTGTGAACACATACTTGCACTATAATTCAGGATTTTAAAGTTTTAGAATATTATAACCTATAACTAACATATCTTATGGAATAAAACAATGATATTTTGTTTTGATCTGATTCTATGTGAAAATGTTTATTGAACTGTTTTATTCTTGCTATCTATTTCATATAAAACATTCATGAAAAATTGTTTTAAAATAACTTCCATCGATTAATTTGAAATAATTATTGTATTTAAATTATTTAAAAAATAATCCAATCCTTTATTTATTTAAATTAAAATCATAAATGGTATAATTATTATAGAATTGATTATGGAACACTAGGAGAGACCCTACAAGACTATTTAGCCAACACACTTCCTTTTTTATTGGGTGTTTATAGTTATTTTCATTCTAGGACTATTTAAAGGGAAATATCCACTTTGAGGTGGTATCTATTCTTGATCCATATGATTCTAGAGTAATGTACTGACCAGTGAAGCTACGGTTCACTTATTGCATAAGGTTTGGGACACTATGACTCAGTGGATGTTGCATTTATTTTGGATGATGTTCTGTTTAGGGATGTCTATATAACTTCTTATGGTACTTTGATCATAAAATATTGTTTTTAATGCATATTTTGTATTTTTTTATCTTCTATTATTCTATCTTGATGTGTTTTCCTCATGTTAAAACCACTGAAGTGGATTTTGATTTGATTCTAGGTGCTATTTTACAATCCACGGGGATCAGGAACTCCCTTTGGGATATTCCAAGACCATCTTGGGTGTTAGTGTACTAGGGTATCTAGGTTGTTTTGTGAAAATGGTAAATTCTATTCATGCTCTATTTGTTAAATAAAAACATTCTTTTACAATTCGATAAAAAAATAAAAAAATGACATGTATGGAAAAATATAAAAAGATTCATTTTTAAACCACTATAAATAAAGAAAAACATGTTAAAAATGGCCTTTATACACCATTTAATAATAAATAATAATTTACATAAATCATTCTGAAAAATGTGGACATGGAAGGAAATTATTTTCAAGGGAAACATCAAAAGATGGTTTTTAAAATAAATTCACTTACCTTGACTTTGACTTGTCACATACATTATATAACTCATATTTAATAAAAATAAACTAATTATTTAAAAACAAAATATCCTTTCCTAGGTTTAATAACTTATCCATAAAACATTTATCTAATTTATTTGAAATATATTTTTAATTATTTAATCATTTATGTCAATATCTAATGTTTTGAGGATGTTTAGTATAAAAGATGAAATCAACTTTGATATATTAATCAACGAAAAAGTGGTAATTAATTCATCATCCCTAGAATAATTATAATGAAATAATTATCAATTTTAAACATTAGTTATACCTTTAAAATCAACCATGATTGATTATTAAGAAAAATTAGTTACATTACAACATGGAGGTGGTTATCCGTACTTATGCATGCGCAACGTTCTGATTTTTCAGGGAACATCGGGGATAGAATTTTGGTATTATTTTATATTTATAAAATTATGAATATATCCTAAATATCATACTATACAATTAAATAAAATTATATATACCATCTATGTAATGTAGTGATGGAAAATGAATCACATCGCATCATGGAGGTGGTAATCCACATGAACAGATGAATGGGATTATCATTTTTAAATGGAATGAATGGTATGAAAATAAATGACATATTATCATTTAATAAAAATAATTATTTAATGAATATCATATATATTCATTAAATACATCATTATCACCATCCAAAATATGTTGTGATGGAAAATTAATTACATTGGGTTGTGTTGTGGTAGTCCTCCGTACACAAAATTGATGGTTTCATTACCCATTTTGTGAAAGTATCAAATAGAAATTGGTTATTAAATTAACATAATAATATCTAATTATTTTTATTATACTTATTTTATTATTTTATACTGTTTTATGAATATTATAATGATTTATATGAAGAAATAAAATGAAAACACTTAGTTATATGTTGTGCCAATTCTATAGAAAACATCCTTTTTATTACACATTTCTCCCTATTAGGTTGGTATTTTTTGATTGATAATTCTTACATCTTACTTTTCTATTATTTTTTTTGGAAATCCAAAAAATTTCTTAAACACATGTTTTCCTGAACTTTTATTTCCCGACTGTTTTATAATGTTTTTGTAGAAAAATTTATATTTTACCATACTTAGAATAAGTTTAATGTATTATGGATATAAACTTTACATTCTTTATTATGATTATTATAATGAGCATATGTCTGATAAACCTTGAACTCACCTTTATTAGATCATGTACTAGAGTTTCTATATTGTCTTTCATACCGAAAAAGTAATAATAATCAGACTGATATCAGTATTGATAAGAACTATATTGATACTCATAAGTGTTATAGTATTGATAAATAGAAGGAAGTGCATCAAACTGAATTAAGTTTATAATAATATTCAGAATAATTTTTTTAATTTAAGGAATAATTTTTACAATGTAATTTTGTAAATCATTATGATGTTAGACATTCACTTACACATGATCTTTATGAGAAGTCAAATAACAGGAGTCTATGTCATTGCGAAAACCTTGTAGAAATATAACCCTTAGGAGAGAAATCTGACTATTGAGAAGATTACAATAAATTTTTGGTTATTAAATGAATTTGTTTCTATTAAAATATATGAATGTTTATTGATTTAATTTTCAATTTTTCATTTTTATGAGTTGTGAGGATTTCATTGTCTGAACATCTTGTTCACTGACCTTGTAACTATTTAGTGTTTTGTAGTTCTAAGTAAACCTTGTACCATTTTCACCTTATAATATATTCCATTGTAATATAAATTTGATAATTGTAATGATTGAGGTATTAAGGGGTTAAATGAATGATAATATTATCCCTAAGAATGAGGGATACCGGGGATATGTAGATAGAGAATCCTATCTTTGTATTGAGGTATTTCGAGCAATGGAAGACTAAGTGATTCCAATTTTTGTATCAAGGGATTTACATATCTTGGGAAGAAAAAATAATTGTAGGTATAAATAAATTTATAACCTATGTATAGGATATATTCTACCATTATCTTAATGTTAAAAGTGGTTTTTCCATTTAATAAATTATAATTCATTATTATATTTTTTTATTCAATTGATTATTTTTAAAAGTGCTTAATTTCCTTACAATATTAATAGAAAGTGAAACATCATATTCACCTTTATATTTGTTTTTTATCTTTACTATTATCATTATGATAATTAAATACATTTTAATTAGTAATATCCATCACATTTGTGATTCTATTACACTAATTAATAGGATCTGTAGAGACCCGAAGCTTGACGATCATGGACATTACATTACTTTTGTGGAATACTTAGTACATAACAAAAACACACACACAAAGACCGTAATAGTTTAGTGTATTTGGAAACTTGGAATATAATCTTCTAATCATGGTGAAAGATCTTCAACATCTCCCATAAATATCTTCCTTTTTTATTTACCTAAAACCTTTATTTATATCCTTGGGAAAAGAAAACATAAAAGGGTGAGCTCAAATGCTCAGTAAGGGTAAACAAAAGAAATATCAATCACATCATATTCATAAGAACTTAACATTTTGGAAATCATAACCCGCAAAAGAGATCATAATATCATAAAATGGGATAAATCATAGTAGTGAAATGTAATACCAATAATCCTAACTTAAAACATGAAACTATGTGGAATACACACATAATCATAGATAATCATTTCTTATTAGTCAAGACTCATTACCAAGACTATCTTAGTGGACAAAGTCCATTTCTGAACCGAGTTCACTCCTGGTTTCAGTCCTGTTTCACTGAACCGGTTTAACCTTCCGTTCCATCCATGTCTTTCTCATGGGATATAAAATCTTTACCCAATGCATCAGAGGGAGATATAGGTCCCACCCATCTCATAATGATACCATTCTTATGTGTGACACAAAATCGTAAATCATACATCATTGCATAACCCATGTAATAGAAATGGGATTCTTAAACATCATGAAATCATAAAAAAATTCATATAAGATAAAGGAATTCATAAAAATAATTCCATCACAACATAATAAAATCAATGTAATAATAGGGATAGAAACAGAACCCTATATTATCTTAGATGGAAAATAATTTTGACAAAACACTTGAACTCCATTCTTGAGGAAAATATCATTTCTACTTCAAAAACATTTTCCTTTCTTAATATGTCATACAATTTTAAACTAAAAGAAGTTGATTAAAAATAAACTTGAAAACTTTTAATGTAATATTCTTGTAAATAATGTTTTAAAAATCCATTCATGCCGTATAAGTTAAAAAAAACATTCTTCTCGTACTTTTGTAGGAAAAGTCAAAAAGTACTTCGTTCCAAAAATGACAAAAGATTTCTTTCATATCCTTTACTAAAAACTCACCGAAGGGTAAAATTGGATATAAACTATTGTATAAGGATATAAATATTACATATTTAGGATACATGTATGTGGATGATAAATATTCCCCAGTAAATTCTGAAGTATAAACAATCTCGGATAAAAATGAGATTGCAAGATTTTCCCTTACCATAGGTCCAATTTTCTTCGTAAGTGTCCGAACCTCTTGTATAATTATTTAAATAATGTTATTGAATTATTCCAGAATGATAATTATTTTTATTATATCATATATGATCATATTATTAGATTCTTATTAGTAATATTTCATTACTACTTGTTTATTCAGGTGTTTATTACTTTTTTATCTTATGCGTGTTTTGTCGAATAAATTCTTATCCTTATTTTTAGGTTATAGATACCTCATTTCCAGAATGGTATTAGTATAATATATATCATATTTATTCACTCAATTCATTTATATAATCATTATACAATGATGATCAGGTAGAACGAGTCACATCACATCGTGGAGACGGTATTCCGTACGTACGCACGAGCGATGATATCATTCCCATGATCGTGGATTGTATTGAAGTGTATGTATACTATTTCAGAATCAATATCAATTTACAATAGACATATATAGTCATTATTTACACCATTATACCCATCCATGTAAGTTGGTGGTGGAAAATAGATTACACCACAGCGTGGAGACAGTATTCCGTACGTACGCACGCGCGGTGATTTCATTTTCCGTAGGATGGATAGATGGTGAAATAGGGTTGTTTCATACATATAATAACATATAAGTATATGAGTGATACTTATGTTATTACTTCATAATGAAACAACTAAAGAAGAAGAAGTGGAAGAAGAAATAAAGATGAAAGAATACGTAACAGACATTACCTCTTCTTTGAAGCGCTTCTTTGAGAACTCCTTTTAGGGCAATAAAATAGGTCTTTGAAGAATACCAGGACCTCTAGGATGTTTCTAGGGAAGTGGAGAAGATAATTTTTCAGGGGTTTTCCGATCATGAAGTCTCAAAGTGGTGTGAGGAAGAGAGGGAGGAGGTGCCCTTTTATAAGGGAGGAGAGGGGCACCTTTGGAATAACTAAATATATTATTTTTCTATAAAGACAAATTCGGTTTTAAATAGATACAAATTGATTTATTTCTAAGCTAAGGTGGGGATGGGTCGAAATAATCTCATCCAATTGAATTTGGACAAGTTTAGTTTACTATTTTAACCTTATCATTTAGTTTTAACTTTAAGTTAGATAATTTTACTTTTACCGTGTCTTTTTGTGTTCTTACACTATAAGGTTAATAATATTAATATAACAAGTCAAACGAACCCCAAGTTGTTTAGTATTAATATATATAACCTTAGATAAGTCATTTTACCGAACCATAGATTTTTAGGAATAAAATAACAATTAATAATATAATATTTGTTTTAAAAACTATTTTATGTCAATTTTGACACTATTTAGTAATTGATTTTTGTGAAAATAATAAAAGAATTATTAGTTCAAAAAATATAATTAAATCAATAATAACATGTCATATTAACCTATAAAATTATTGTAATTCATAAAAAGTCTCAAATTACATTTATTTGGGTATTTATAACATCAATTATGTAAATATTTCATTAATAAGATAATTATTGAATCATCATTGTGTCATTAATAAATTAACGTATTCGAAGTCTAAAAAATACAAATAAAATATCATTATGCATTAAATCCTTTTAACTTTCTAATGAATATTTATAGTATAATTTATCTTATGTTTAACCCTATATTAAAAATTATTTACTTATTAAACTTTGATTTTAACTATTTTAACCCTTCTTTAAATAAATTAATAATAAATGCCCTAATCTAATCCAAGAGGGCCTTAATGGTCATATTTTATTCCTAAGGTTGTTTTTGGTCTAATTACACTTATAAAATAGAATTAGGACATGTTTTAGGGTAATAATAATATCATTTTTACCCATAATTACACTATTTACTTTTAACCGTGGTAAAAAAAAAGTAAAAAGTTACTATTTACCAAAAATTATTTTAAACTCATTGAACAAAATTTTACTTACTGACATCAACCGTGTCTCTTGGATTTTTGAAATTCCACTCACATAAGCGGTAAAATCAAGTTTTATGAAAAATTCATTTTTTTAACTACCACTTAGTGGTTTCACTATTCATCAAAAAAAATGAAAGTTTCCAGAAAAATACCAAAAATTAGGCCTAAGCTATATTTGATATTATGAACTCAAAAATGATGTCTATTTTACCAAATTCAAAACATATCAGTTGCATTACTTAATTTAAAAATTAATTCCCGTCGTCAAAACAAGTAGCGTGTTCTTAAGAGATAATAACTATCAAAAGATTGACACTTGTTTATGTCTGGTTTAAATGTGAAATTACATCCAATGACCAACATTGTATTAAATTGTAAAAATATATTCTAAATATACTTCAAAACCACTCAAATTAATAATTTATCACTATTAATTATTTTGATTAAAAATGTTGTTTTTAATTAAAATTTAGTAATTATCACTATTCATCAGAAAATGAAAGTTATCCGAAAAGTACCAAAATTTCACCCTAAGCTAATTTCGATATTCTGAATCCAAAAATGAAGTCCATTTTGAAAAATAAAATTTAAAAAATTTCAAAAAGTCCTTATTACTATTCATAACGGCTAGTTTTAATAATATTTTAATAGCATATCGTTGTTTAGTGAAACTCGGTATTGCGTACTACACACGCTATCGAAGAAGCTCACCATTACGTGTAATGAAAGGGATGTCAAGGATGCGTGTTGTGAAAGCTCCTTTTGGTGTAGCATACAACACAAGACATTAATGAATTTAAAAGGAATATTTTTCATAAAATCTCGGGGTGTTACATTCTACCCCCCTTAAAATGAATTTCGACCTCGAAATTCGTCGGGGTTATAAATGGTTTACTACATGAAAGTATATTTAATAGAAACCCACATCGTAAAATGGAATACCAAAACCAAACTTTAAAAACAAAAGTATGAAATGTAACGGTTACCCAAATAAACTAATCAATGGGTTTCCACATAGGTGAAAATATAAATATGGAAGAAAAATCTAACAATCATGTTCTGATAGAGATTGGTAGAGAACATGGCTATGGAAAAGCCAGCAATCACAAAGCCATAAATTTGTGACGATCTAAGGTACCATCTGATTCATCAGATATAAGAGCACTACGACAACATTTTTGGTTTTCAAGATCATTTCCCTAAAGTTGATGAAATTGGAATTAGAAGAAATACTTTCGTGATTTTGGTATATTCTCACTGTTGGTCATTCTTTGGACAATTTCCACTTCATCTCTTAAAGAAATGAAGTTGAATTTTTTATTCGTGATGTGTTAGCAGATCATGTGATAGAATGAGGGGTCATTCCATCTGTCTCAAACAAAATGTTAGAAAAGTAATAAAAAAATACATAAGTCCATCTATAGCAAGATTAATCATATATGGTTCCTAAAATGGACTTATACTTCTTATATTATACTTCTTAATATAATAAAACTAGTTTCTACTAAAAAGGGACTTCGTGGAGGCCAATGGTAGGCGATAAAGGCCAATCACACTTTGGTTGTGGGTTCGATTCCCACAGCCTTGTCCGACGCAATGGGATGTCTCCCGTCCTACAGGTTGTCCTTTTTCTAAAACTACATTACTATAACATTCCATCAATAATATTGAAAAAAGTTCTATCCTTAATACTAACTTATGTCCAACATAATCCCTTCCAATCTCTAGGCTTATCCAAAATACTGTTATCCAATCTCATATTATAGTGAAAACGATTACCAAAGAGTTCAAATAACAAGCATGTTAATACCAACTTTGACCCCCATATATCATGAGATATGTCTTTTTGGTCACATTCCAATCATTCTAAGGCCTTAATCATGTATTCTCTTGAAAAATGAATACCCATTGAACCTTAATGAAACCATGAGTGCTGCCAAAATTTAACTCTTTCAACATTCCAAATCCCCAAAATTATACATACTCAAACCATGATATAACTATTTCCATATATCAGTCATGAGCTCATGAATACTGTCAAACATTTCATTTTCTCCTTATCCCTTCATTATGAAAATATCAATTTTTTTTTCTAAAAATATCTTAATCACTTTCCATGGATACTGGTACCATAAAATTATTGAAGACCACAATAGACCAATACATAAATATTCCAATATTCCACGTTACTATATACAACATTATTTTAGAATCCCATTACATAAACACTTAATAATTCCACCACATCGTTGTCATATTCAACATCACCAATAGTGATCGCATGTGACTTCCATTTGTCATTTTCCTTAAGTGGTTGCTCATGTCGATCATCACTAACCCTTGTATTAGGTCATTTATTAGCATAATGCCCCATTTCCTTGCACTTGAAGCATTGAAGTGTTGGTGGTGCATTCTCTGCAGTCTTTTATTTATTCACATCATTAGAATCACTTTTTCCATTACTTCGACACTCAGCTGCTCGATGACCTTCTTTTCCACACTTAAAACATTTTCTAGTCCCTTTAAGACAATCTCCACCACGCTTCTTTCCACACTTTGAGCATAAGGAAATATTCATCTTTTTTTCACCATTATTGTGAGATATCTCCTTGAACTCCATATTTCGTTTCTTGTTAAAACTATGAGATGGATAAGTAACCCCAACTTCCATTTCTACCTTGATAGCACAACAGACAATTTCTTCATAGCTACTGAAGTCTCTTATAGCTAATGACCTTCGAAGATTTGGTTTTAAGCCCCTGAAGAATCGATCAACTTTACTTTCAGGTTGGATGATAAAGCCAGATGCATACCTTGCAAGACTTGTAAAGATCTCTTCGTATATACAAAAAGATTCATAATCCTTTTAATTAGTTCAAGAAACTCCTTCTCCATCTTTGTTCGAAGAATACGAGGGAAGTACTTATTGAAAAATAAGTTCTTGAACTCTTCCCATTCCATGGACTCAATTTCATCTCTTGGCCTCATATTATTGATAAGATTCCACCTTTGATCAGCATCACCTTCCAAACGATACACTGTTAAGATGAATTTATCTTGTTCAGAACATTGAACAACTGAAAATATCTTTTCAGTGGTACTGATCCATTTTTCAACAACAAGTGGATCAGAAGACCCACTGAAAGAAGGTGGACGTTGCCTCATGAAGGACTCAATAGAATATTTTTCTCTTCTCTACTCATTTGGAAGTCTAGAATGATTCATAACTTGTGTAAGTATAGAAATAATATTTTTCACTCCATCTACCATGACATTTGTTTGTTCGGGAGGACAATCATTGCATTGTCCATTGCATTGATCAACACGGTTCCTTCGGGTTCCAGCCATCGTCTAAAACCTAAAAAGAATAGTGTGAGAGGAAAAAATCATGCTAGGGAAAACAACATAATAAATGGGGAGTACCATCAATATCTAACATCTTAGGTTAAATTATAAGATTGTTACCGTAGTTCTAGGACTATATCCTATACATATACATATCCTTAGGGACATCCCTAGACATACCTTAGAAATATCTTTAGTGATCTCACTAACGTTTTCGCATCCTAGTTTCCAAAGGTTTACTAAACCTTCCCTCTGATACCAACTATAGAGACCCAAAGATTGACGTTCATGGACATTAAATTACTTTTGCGGAATACATAGTACATATCAAAAACACACACACACGGACCGTAATAGTTTAGTGTCTTTGGAAACTCGGAATATAATCTTCTAATCATGGTGAATGATCTTCAACATCTCCCATAATGATCTTCATTTTTTTACCTAAAACCATTCTTTATATCCTCGGGAAAAGAAAACATAAAAGGGTGAGATCAAATTCTCAGTAAGGGTAAATAAAAGAAATATCAATCACATCATATTCATATGAACATAACATTTTGGAAATCTTAACCTGCAAAAGAGATCAAAATATCATAACATGGGATAAATCATAGTAGTGAAATTTAATCCCAATAATCATAACATAAAACATGAAACTTTTTGGCATACACACATAATCATAGATAATCATTTCTTATTAGTCAAGACTCATTTCCAAGACTATCTTAGTGGACAAAGTCCATTTCTGAACCGAGTTCACTCCTCGTTTCAGTCCTGTTTCACTGAACCGGTTTAACCTACCGTTCCAGCCATGTCTATCTCATGAGATATAAAATCTTTACCCAATGCATTGGAGGGAGATATAGGTCCCACCCATCTTATAATGATACCATTCTTATGTGTTCCACAAAATCGTAAATCATACATCATTGCATAACCCATGTAATAAAAATGGGATTCTTAAACATCATGACATCATAAAACAATTCATATAAGATAAAGTAATTCATAAAAATAATTCCACCACAACATAATAAAATAAATGTAATAATAGGGATAGAAAAAGAACCCTATATTACCTTAGATGGAAAATAATTTTGATAAAACACTTGAACTCCATTCTTGAGGAAAATATCCTTTCTACATCAAACACATTTTCCTTTCTTAACATGTCATACAACTTTAAACTAAAATAAGTTGATTAAAAATAAACATGAAAACTTTTAAAGGAAGCTTCTTGTAAATAATGTTTTAAAAATCCATTCATGCTGTATAAGTTAAAAAAACATTCTTCTCGTACTTTTGTCGGAAAAGTCAAAAAGTACTTCGTATGAAAAACGACAAAAGATTCCTTTCATATCCATTACTAAAAACTCACCTAAGGGTAAAATTGGATATAAACTATTTTAGAAGGATATAAATATTACATATTGTGGAAACATGGATGTGGATGATAAATATTCCCCAGTAAATTCTGAAGTATAAACAATCTCGGATAAAAATGAGATTGCGAGATTTTACCTTACCTTAGATCCGATTTGCTTCGTAAGTGTACGAACCTCCTGTATAATGATTTAAATAATGTTATTGAATTATTCCAGAATCATAATTATTTTTATGATATCATATATGGTAATATTATTATCTACTTACGAGTAATATTTCATTACTACTTGTTTATTCTGGTGTTTGTTACTTTTTGTTCTTATGCGTGTTTTGTTGAATAAATTCTTATCCTTATTTTTAGGTTATAGATACTGCATTTCCAGAATGGTATTAGTGTAATGTATATAATATTTATTCACTCAATCCATTTATATAATCAATATGCAATGATGATCATCTAGAACGAGTCACATCACATCGTGGAGACGATATTCTGTACGTACGCACGAGTGATGATATCATTCCCATGATCGTGGAATTGTATTGAAGTGTATGTATACTATTTCATAATCAATATCACTTTACAATAGCCATATATAGTAATTATTTACACCATTATACCCATCCATGTATGTTGGTGGTGGAAAATAGAATACACCGCGGCGTGGAGACGGTATTCCGTACGTACGCACGCACGATGATTTCATTTTCCGTAGGATGGATAGATGGGGAAATAGGGTTGTTTCATACTTATAATAACATATCAGTATATTATTGATACTTATGTTCTTACTTCATAATTAAACAACTAAAGAAGAAGAAGTGGAAGAAGAAATAAAGATGATAGAATCGGTAACAGACATTACCTCTTCTTTGAAGCGCTTCTTTGAGACCTCCTTTTAGGGCAATAAAATTGGTCTTTGAAGAAGACCAGGACCTCTAGGATGTTTCTATGGAAGTGGAGAAGAGAATTTGGAAGGGTTTGGCTGTGATTTAAGTCTCAAAGTGGTGTGAGGAAGAGAGGGAGGAGGTGCCCTTTTATAAGGGGGGAGAGGGGCACCTTTGGAATAACTAAAAATATTATTTTATTATAAAGCCAAATTCGGTTTTAAATAGATCCAAATTGATTTATTTAGAAGCTAAGGTGGGTATGGGTCTAAATTCTCTCATCCAATAGAATTTGGACAAGTTTAGTTTACTATTTTAACATTATCATTTAGTTTTAACTTTAAGTTAGATAATTTTACTTTTACCGTGTCTTTTTGGGTTCTTACACTATATGTTTAATAATATTACTATAACAAGCCAAACGAACCCCAAGTTGTTTATTATTAATATATGTAACCATAGATAAGTAATTTGGCTGAACCATAGATTTTTAGGAATAAAATAACAATTAATGATATAATATTTGTTTTAAAAACTATTTTATGTCAATTTTGACACTATTTAGTAATTGATTTTTGTGAAAATCATAACAGAATGATTAGTTATAAAAAATTTACTTAAATGAATAATAACATGTCATATTAACCTAAAAAATTAGTGGAATCCATAAAAAGTCTCAAATTAAATTTATTTGGGTATTTATAACATCAATTTTGTCAATATTTCATTAATAAGATAATTATTGCATCATCTTTGTGTCTTAAATAAATTAACTTATGTAAAGTCTAAAAATTACAAATAAAATATCATTATGTAGGAAATAGTTTTATCTTTCTAATGAATATTTATAGTCTAATTTATCTTATTTATGAACCTATATTAAAAATTATTTATTTATTAAACTTTGATTTTAACTATTTTAACCCTTCTTTAAATAAATTAATAATAAATGTCCTAATCTAATCCAAGTGGACCTAAATGGTCATATTTTATTTCTAAGGTTGCTTTTTGTCGAATTAAACTTATCCAATAGAATTAGTACATGTGTTATGGTAATAATAATATCATTTTTACCCTTAATTACCGTATTTACTTTTAACCGTGGTTAAAATGAGTAAAAAATTACTATTCACAAAAAATTATTTTGGTCTCATTGAACCGCATTTTACTTACTCACATCAACCGTGTCTCTCAGATTTTTGAAATTCCACTCACAGCAGCGGTAAAATTATGTTTTATGAAAAATTCATTTTTTCTAACTACCACTTAGTGGTTTCACTATTCATCAAAAAAATGAATGTTTCCAGAAATATACCAAAAATTAGGCCTAAGATATATTTGATATTATGAACTCAAAAATTATGTCTATTTTACCAAATTCAAAACATATCAGTTGCATTACTTAATTTAAAAATTAATTCCCGTCGTCAAAACAAATAGCGTGTTCTTAAGAGATAATAACTATCAAAAGATTGGCATTTGTTTATGTCTGGTTTAAATGTGAAATTACATCTAATGCCAAACATTGTATTAAATTGTAAAAATATATTCTACATATACTTTACAACCACTCAAATTAATAGTTTATCACTATTAATTATTTCGATTAAAAAGGTTGTTTTTAATTAAAATTTAGTAATTCTCACTATTCATCAGAAAATGAAAGTTATCCGAAAAGTACCAAAATTTCACCCTAAGCTAATTTCGATATAATGAATCCAAAAATGAAGTCCATTTTGAAAAATAAATATTACAAAATTTCAAAAAGTCATTATTACTATTCATAACGGCTAGTTTTAATAATATTTTAATAGCATATCGTTGTTTAGTGAAACTCGGTATTGCATACTACACACACTGTCGAGGAAGGTCACGATTGCGTGTAATGAAAGGAAAGTCAAGGATGCGTGTTGTGCAAGCTCCTTTTGGTGTAGCGTATAACACAAGACATTAATAAAATTAAAAATAATATTTTTCATAAAATCTCGGGGTGTTACATGATCCGTTTTGATTCTAATCTTTTAAACCCTGATTTTATCATATTGGTTCTAATTACAATGTCATTACATTGATTATAAGAATTAGGGCATGTTCAAATTGTCATACTTAAGGATGATTTGAGTTTTTTTAGTTTAATTATTTTAAACTACAATTCACCCCACTTGTATGGTAGCCTTTGTAAGCATATTCTTATGATCCTTATTAGTATATTTATATATAATGATCCAAAAGTATTCCATAGAAAATAATACATCTTGGAACTGGAAGAGATTATAGTAAATGTTTTTGGATGGACATATATGATCTTTAGTGCTCAAAATGATTTAGGAAGAGAGTAAAGGAGGTGTCGTTTTAAAAGTGTGGTGTGGGAAACTCTTTGAATTGCACAAAGTGTTAAATTAATATAAATTAATTTTCATGGAAAAGTGGACCCACATTTATATATTTAGAATATAAGATAATTATGAGTCCTAATCCTCTCATAAAATAATTTTTTTTACAATTTTATGTGAATTTTGTCACTCTTTTCTCTTTCTTGTAACCCCATGTTATCTCTTTCGAAGATAACTGTGATATAAATGATTTTTACTATTTATGAGTCAAAATATTTATTATAAAAGAATATGTGACCCATAAGTGGACTATATATGATATTTTAAACCATGTAAAATTCAATTTTCTAAATAGCGTAATTTTTTTGAATTTGAAATCATTTCATAAAATATTGTTTTTTATAAAATACCATTAATATGATTTCAGAGAAAATTCATTTAAATTGAAATTAAACATATAAAGATATCAATTTAATTAGATTATATAATTTTAACAAAACCATAATAATTTTTTAATATTTATAAAATTTCTGAGATGTAATAAATAAAAAAATAATAATTAATTTTAGAGCTTTTAAAATATTTTACATGATTTTTGTATTTCTTACACATGAATTATACTGGCATTGCATAAGCAATTAAAGAAATTATTTCATCACTAAAATTTTCCAATATATTACCTTCATTAAAATAATATTATTATTCAAAAAATTTCCTGTAATATTCATTCACTACTTATTTTTATCTCTATGGGAACATATAATATAAATATAAAAGCAAGAGAGGGATATTTTGTATTTTTCTTTACATAAAATGATATATAAGTAATTTTACAAGAAAAATGGAACAAAATTTTGATAACATAGAATATTAGATGAAGATGTTACAAAAAACTCATATTATATATTAACATAAACTTTTATGGTTATTTTTATAAATTATCATATTATCTTTAACCCTAATTACCCAAATTACCACTAAAAAGGTGACATATATTTACTACAGTTACTATTCATACAGACCCAAAATAAAAGATTTTTTTAACCAAATTTAAATATACATATTCCAAATATGGGATAAATTTTTCAATATTAAATTCATATAATTGGAAGAAATATAATTTAATTTAAATGAATAAAATAAAATGAAAATAGTAATTTTAAGAAAAATGATTTTAAAAACAAAAATGAGGTTATTCTAAAATCAGATTTAATGATGATTAAAATGAAATTAATGAAATTAAATATAATTAAATAATTCCTATGTTAAGTTAATATCAAATTACAATCATAAATACACATTTAAATGAAAAGAAATGAATGAATTAAGATTCATTATTTTTGAGTAATCATTGAGAAATAAATATTTTTAGAAGAATCCCGAAATTTCTCTATAAACATATTTTAAAATATTTATTTAGAAAATTATATCATTTTTATCTAATTAAATTTAAAAATTAACATAAATTAATTATAATACTTATTTAAAAAATTAATAAAAATAATTTTTGATGAAAACAAATTTTTCAAGACTAGAATGACTTATAGAAAATTTAGGGTTTATTTACGAAGTATTAATCATGAATTTTTTTATTATGATAAATATATATATATATATTATAAACTATTTTTATCCTATTTAAACCCACAAATTTTAAAACTAAATTATAATGGTCAAATGTAAATTAAAATATTTTTTTGTTTATTTAATCTCTATGTTGTGTTTCTTGTATGTTATTAGGCATAAACTTCCTTTTGAATCACATGGATGTTAAATTATAACACCTTTCCTTTAATAAATTTTACACTTTATATTTAATATTTATTTTTTCAATCAAGGGTTTTAAATTTTAAAATACCTTTTTTAAAAACCCACATCATAAAAAGTGTTACTAACACATTATATTGGAATGAGGGAAAGGGAAATGTGAAGGTTATTTGGAATAAAACATTACCAGGTTTCCAAAAGGGAGAAAATTTGAGGGAATTTAAAATATAGGCATATAAGAAAACATTAATGTAAAACTAATGATTTTGGTGGATAAATATCATTGACCAAAATAAAGTGAATGATCCTAATAAAGTGAATGACCCCAAAACCACAAGTCAATAGAGTGTGAAGAAGACCACTGATTCATCAAAAATGAAGATAAATTAATTTTTCTTCATGATCATTTTCCTAGAGTTGAGGAATTATTTTACCATCTACAATAATAACATAAAACAATATTCCTAATTTATTTTCTTTAGCTCCATAAACATAATTTTATCCTTTGTATTTTTTTTTCAATCAAATTCCACCTTTATCTCATCTTTTAATCCAATTTATGATTAATAATATTTAATTCTTGATGAACTATAATAAATATTTAATCTAATAATAGGTATATAAAAGGATGAAAAATATAATCTTCTAGTGATTAATAAAATTAAAATGGTTATCGCTTGATAATATAATATTCAGAATGAAAAAACCTTCATATGAATAATTAACAAATTTAACGCCCAAATTTTAACAATAACATCAATAGTTAATGATTGATCATTCAGTAAATAAATAAATATGTATCATAATTAACCTAAATATCATTAACATTAAATAAAAATTCACTCAAAGGTTATCTCATAACTTTCAAAAAACATCCCCCAAAAAATATTAACATTCTTCTGAAATAATCCTTCACATTTAACATATGGTTTACATATACCTCAAGCAAAAAATATATATCCAAAAATATCATTTTTCACATTTAAATCAAATCTCATAAAACCAAAATGTGGTGTATATTAAATTTAACCTATGATAAACTCTATCATTATTAACCAATGATGGTATCCATAACTCCCATGATAACCTCACATGAAAACATCACAATCTCCAAAGTTATATAAACCATCTTTTGAAAAAAACTATAACAAAACCGAACCCACACTCTTAGATCTGGTGATAAAAACAATTGTTAACATTATTTGGATTTGATAGAGATAAGAATGTAAAATTATTAGTAATCAAAAACAAAAAAATAAAATGAAAATTTTGGATCACTTATATACCCAATGAACTTTTTTGTTTATTTTTTTAATAATTAGTAAAAACTATTACATAGTAACACCCATGTATTTATGTATGGGTTTTCCAACTATTCATTTTTTTTATATTATGTCTTTATGATTTTTCAAACTCATACTTAATCCCTATGAATAACATTTGAAAATGTAGTATGATCACCAAAATATCAGTAAGTAGCATAAAAATAAGAAATTCATTAGTCTGGTGAAAACATGAAAAACCACAAAATGTTTACCCTTTCCACATTATTCTTTAAGAATATTAAATAATCATGAAAATATGTGGAAAAAATTTACATAAAGAAAACCTTGGAAACCCATAGAAAAAAGTAAAAACCCTTACAGGCATCTTAGAGTTTCATATTCATACCTTGTGTTCACTCTTGTCAGAAATTACTAGATTCTAGTTAAATCCATTGGAGAAACAACCCCGGTTAACTCACTACATATTGAATTTCTAGATAATAAGTTTCTCCCAATGAATTAATGAGATATATTAAGCTCACTCACAATAATATTTATCGGCCTCAACCATTAGTATAAGTTTTATCAGGTTCACCCGTTCTTTTAAGTTGTTTTTGGCTCACCCATTTGTATAAAATATATATTGCTCAACTATAATCCTATATAATTATGAAGTACCGAATAATGAATATTTTTTTTTATTATTTCAACTTTTCGTTATAAAACTTGAGAAAAAATATTTTTAATGCACAATCAAAACGTTTTCTATTGTCACATAAAAATAGGGAGAAAAACAACTTTTTTTGGAAAACTCGTTAAAATAAAAATATAACAAAATCATGTGAAAATGATTTCTTTTTCAAATAAACATTGTAAAATGTAAATTAAACTTCCAATAAATTATAATTCAATATAGTGGTAAATTATGATCATGCCATATTTGTTAAATAAAAACATCCTTTTATGCGTTGGTAAACATATTCAAAAGTGACCCGTATAGAAAATGTTAAAAAATTCACTTTTGAACCGCTGAAATGAAAGTAAAATAAGTTAATAAAGGGAAATTATAAACCATTTTATGTTAAATAATAAGGTTCATAATTAATTTAAAAATAAATTAACTTGGAATAAAAGGATTTGGAAGGGAAATTTTAAAAGAGGTTTTTAAAAGAAAGTCCCATACATTGAGATTGACTTGTCACTTATGTTATTTAGCATAGGTATAATAAAAATTTATTAATTATTTAGTTTCATATGAAACTTTTACATGTTTAAGACCTTATCATTAAACCATTTATTTGTTTTATTTTAAATTAAATTTTAATTACCTAATCAGTTAATTCGTCGTCGAGTGTTTTGAGGATGTTGGGATTAGAACTTAAAAATGACTTTAGTATGTTAATCGTGGTAAAATCTATAATTAATCCATCATATTGAAAATAATAATAATTAAATAATAATAATTTTTGTCAAAAATTATACTTTTAAATCCAACCACGAATGATGGTTATCAAAAATTAATTCGGTTACAACATGTAGATGGTAGACCATTCGTACACATGAGTAACATTGCCATTTTTTGTGAAAATGAAAAAAGACGGTAAGTATTATTATATCATTATAGAATAATTATTATATCAAAAATATAATATTATATCTTTAAATAATGATATATTTACCATCCATTATATGTGGTGATGAAAAATAAATCACATCATTTTGTGGAAGTGGTTATTCACAGTTATGCCAGAATAATGTTATATTTTTTAAATGAAAGGAAATGTTAGAAAATAGATAATTTTATTATCTTAGAAAAATATAATTATGTACTTAATTTCGATATATACATTAAATTCATCATTATAACCATCAACTGAAGGTTGTGATGGAAAATGATTTACATTGGTTCCTGAGGCTCTATTCCGCCATAGACACGAATGATGGTTTCATTTCCCATTTGATGGAAGGAATGGTGGGATATAGGTCATTAAATTAAAATTAAATTAACATATAAATATATAATATACACTTATTTTATTTTTTTCTATATGGTTTAGTTTCAAGGATGTATAAGAAGAAATAAAATGATACTGATCTGTTAAAAGAAATACACCTTCTTTAGAAAACCCCCACTTATATAATACTTAAGCCCTTTAAGGAAGATATTATGCAAAAAATAAGACCTATTGAATAGAGGTACATATTATATAAAGGGATTTGGTTAGGTATTGGAAAATTTAGAGTGATAAAAATGATAAACAAAGATTGTAGAGAAGGTATCGATTTATAATTGAGTGATACTCTTGGAATTACAAAAAATATTAAATCAAAATAAATTAATTTTCATGGAAAATGGGAACTAAATTGATATATTTCTAATATAAGAGGATGTTGAGTAAAAAAACCCATAAAATAATGTTTGGACTGGTTTTGGTTATGTTTTCACCCTTATATCTTTGTTTTAACCCCTCATTATCCATTTTTTTATTACCATGATATCATAGTTTTAAAGTATTTAGGAGTCAAAAAAGTTACCATAAAAGAAAAAGTGACTTGTAAATGGAACAAGTTTTATATATTGAACTATGTTCCATTAAAATGTCCATATATAATATTTTTTATTAATTTTAAATCTTTTCATAAAATATATTTTATTATATTTCTCTAATGTCATTTTTGGAACTATTCATTTAACCTGTCTTTAAAGTAATCAACATAAAAATTGAATAAGAATACAATCTTTTAGCACAATTGTAATATGTTATTTATATCTATAAAATTTGTTTTACATTATAGATCATCCAAAAAAATTACTTTTATAGTTTTTAATATCATCTTCTTAGTTTTCTACTGCTTGCACAAGCACTATACGAACATTGAATAAGAATTTGTGCTGATTATTTCATCGCTAAAAATTAAATATAAATTATGATCAAGAAAATAATTTCATTATTATCAAAATAACTTTTAAAAATCTTAATTTTTTTTATCACTATGTGAACATATAATAGAAATTTAAAATAAAGAGAGTGAAATTTAATAATATTCATAAAATAATATATAAGTCATTTTTAAAGAAAAAAGGAGGAAAATTTATATAAATTCAATTAATCGGTGATAATGGTCGAACTGAACACCAAAAATATATTTAAGGAATGCTTTAGTGTTGAAAATCAGTTAAGATACCCTAGTACATTGATATTTAGACTCGTGTTGACATGGATAGAAGAGCATTCCAAATATCCATGGGTTGGTGACTAGCACCTCACATCACACAAGAATTATAGTGAATGTTTTTCTAAAAAAATCATAAAACGTAACTTAAAAAAGTTATTATGTAAACAATAATCAGGGTGAAAGTAATATAATCAAATGGGTAATATAATAATCAAACTGTACATCATTAAAAGGAAAAAATTATAATTATATAATGGTTCAAATGGATCCCATGTTACAAGTGGATCACATCTCCACTGTTCACATCCCTTACTCCAGATTCCCATGGATCAAGCATGACTACAACCTCCATGCATCTCTTTCCAATTCCCTATAACAGAAAAAAATAATCTATAAATGCTTAAAGGAAAAGGTAGGGTTCGAAATGAATAGACTAATAGGGTATCACCAAGTGTTCCAAAAAAAATTCCATAACAATAACCCATATATTTGTTCAGTTTGAATAAAAAAATTCATATAAAGTAATTGATATATTTTATAATAATACTATTTTAATAAAAAAGATTAAATATATATAAAAATTTACTTAAATGAATATTTTTATATCAAACATTTATATATATATTTTTACAATGAATAAAGCATTTCTATAATAAGTGGAATGTATAATCAAGTAAAACTAACAAACAACCATGAAAATAATCCTTGAGGAATGTTAGTTTGTTGTAATAGGATCCTCACACTTCTTAATCATTATCAAGGCTCAATATAGGTGTTCAGACTCAAAGAAAAACCCCATTAAGGGACCCATTATGTGTAATCAATCAAATCCCCATTATGAGACCCATCATGGGAAATAATGTTGAAGATTATTTAGTTAGTGTTGTCATTGTTAATAAATTTATAGGGATTCATAGTCCTAGGATTCTTTTCTTGATCTCCCAAAAATAATCTTGCATCAAATGTGCTTAAAAAACAATTAATCAACCATTGTAAAATCACTCATTTCAAATCATAATCATCGATCAATTACCATATTTAAATTTCAATGTTCCTTTTCATTTCAAAACCAAATCACATGTTTTCATCAAATTCAAACCTTTTCAATTAATCATTCAATTTGACAAAATTTTCTTAAGAATTAATATTAAACACATTTAATCAAATACACATGAATATCAAGGAATATATTTTTTCTCAAATCCCATCATCCAAATTTAATTCCATTGAAATTAGTGGTTTTTATTATTACATACCCCTTTAAAATGAAAAATCAAATATTCTGAAATATAGGATTTAAAATCAATGAAAAACTCATTTAAAATCTTCCAAGATACATAAGGATTCAATTTTTGGGGAAATACCAATTGAACCAAAAAAATATAATTAAATTATTAAAAAAATAAACCACCATAACAAGAACACCAATGAAGAACGAAGGTAGAGGATAAAAATGAATGAAACCAATAATAAAGATACATTAAAATAGAGATTGGATCCATCAATAACATGATGATATATTATTATATAAACAAGAGAGAATATGAATATCGAGTGAAAACACAAGATAGAATATTCACTCATATGAACAAGATCCAACTAGATCATCCAGAATTGGATTTTCAAAGATAAGAAGTTAGATGAGTTAAAATTTCTTCTTGAGAGACTCTAAAGACTAGGGAATCATATTAGGGTCTAATAGGGATGTTTAATATATAAAATGTTTCTATTTTTATTTTTAAATAATATTTTTAACAATTAAAAACTGTGTGCATGATTTTATAGGAAGGTTTCACTATTAGTAGTAACTATGTTCCATTTCCATTGATGAGGATTATCTTAGTAGACTTCTCACGAGTCTTGTGAATCAAAACAAGATTAATCCCATTCAGTATTCTAGAAACTTAAATGTTACTACCCATATTTTATATGCTAATGATATTATGATGTTCTTAAAAGGTGATAAAAGAAACATCCAAAATGTCAAAAGTGTCCTGGCTTATTATGAAGATATTTCGGGCCCAGAGATAAGTTGGAACAAATAATTTTTTTCTTTGGGAACAACTTTTCCCACAACAAAAAAATTCACACCATCAATTACATAGGAAGAAAAGAAGGCTCTTTCCCTTTCACATACCTGAGTGTTCCTATCTTTTGGGGAAGGCCAAAATCCAGCTATTTCCACAGTGTTGTTGATCAAATTACCAATCAACATTCATCTTTGAAGGGTAAATCTCTTTCTATGTCTAGAAGAGTTTGTATTGTTAAATATACAATTGTTTCCAAGATGGTTTACTCGGTGATGGTTTACAATTTTCCTGACAGTCTTCTCAAGAAAATCAATGTATTCATTAAAAAAGTTTTTTGGACTAGTAGTACGATTGAAATAAAACTTGTCACCATACCTTGGGTCACTTGCTGTAATCCTTTGGACAAGGGGGTCTTCGAATTAAGAATCTTAATCTTTTTAATGAATCTATTCAAGCTAAGATGACTTGGAATCTGATTCATAACAACTATGAATGCTCATCCTTTCTCAATAAAATATTTTTTTGCAAGTTTCAGAATGGAATCTTGGGTTACATCACTTCTTCCATATGGCCGTCAATTAGACATTCTTTCCTTAATATCATGAACAACTCTAGATGGATGGTTAGTGTTAATTCCTCAATGAATTTCTAGCTGGACAACCAGACTAGTGTACCCTTTATATTAATGTTGACGTCCACCACTTCTACTGGAAACACCAACTCAACTATTAGGGATGTTGTTAACTCCCAGGACATCACCCTTCAAAATCACACCAGTCACATCATTGAAAATTATCCTTTCTCCAACACTGATGATTTCCTCATTTGGGAATCTTCACTTAATGGAGTCTTTGATTCCAAAAGTTTCTACAAAAACAATTTCATCAATTCTGTTTCTAAATTTGTTTGGTTGAAATATTTTAACAATCCTTGGATCAAACCCTCAAGACTTATTCTTATTTGGCGTGTTTCACATAATAGGATCCTCACCAATGTGTTCCTTCAATCCTTTGGGATTTCACTTAGCTCTAGATTCCATCTGTGCAAACAACACCATGAGGATGCTAATCATTTGTTCTTGTCTTGTGCTACAGCTGATGCTCTTTGGAATTACACTCTTGACATTTTTGGTTGTAGATGGTCACTTCCTACTACTATCATCTCTCAACTAAAACACTGTGTTAATTGGGATTCTTCTAAGAAAATCAAGAATCTTTTTCTTACTGTGATGGAGGAACTCCTGCATGTGATCTGGTATGATAGAAATAATTTTATTCATAATAATTACTCCTTCAGTCTCAATGCAGGTAAAAATTGTATTCTCATTGCCATCATGGATGCTGCCTCTCTTCAGAAAGATCATTGTGACAAATATATTGGTGACTTTGACATCCTTTTCCATCTTCGAATTGTGGGATCTTATAGGCAACCTCGGCGTACCTTTGAGGTCTTCTAGCAAGGTCTGCTTCCAGGATGGATCAAAGTGAATGTCTATGGTGGCTCTAGAGGAAACCCGAGTCTAGTAGTTTGTGGGTACATATTTGGAGACTTTCTTGGTATATGACTTGGATACTTCTTTAGTGGATGTGGTACAGACTCGGCTCGGGAGTGATTCATGCGGTGAAAATTGACAAACAAAAGGGTTGGAACAAGATGTGGATTGAATGTGATTCAACCACTGTTTTTTAAGCTATCTGGAAGGGGGTGGTGCACCCTGCATGGACCCTTACCTTTCGATGGATGAAATATCTTGCTAAGCTCATGGACCTCAACTACATTTCCACACATGTGTTTTGTGAAGAGAACATGGTTGCTGATAGTCTTGCCAACAAGGGGGTCAATCAAGATATTATGTGGATGGATGATTTGCCTAATGTTTCACTTCCTTTTTCATGATAAGGATTGTAATAAGATTATGTCTTTCAAACTTTTGTAACTCCCTTTATTTTTTGAGAAATAAATTGTGCCTTGGTATTTGACTGAGGCACCACCTCTTAAAAAAATTAGTAACTATGCACCATAACCATGGTCCCCTACTGGAATTATGTATGGGGAGAATGGTTTGGATGCATGGTTAAACTGACTATGAGAAAAACATGAAAAAAATATTCCCGAGTCTTTATAGTTTCAAGGGGTGGCCATATAATTTGGATAAAACATTAACCCCATTCCAAAGCACCATCACTTAGAGAACATTTTTCTTGGGCAAACTGCATGATTTTCCTTATCTGTGCTCTGACCATGCATAATCCCTTGGGAATCCAATTTTTTTCAAAAACTATTTATATTACACTAATGAATGAAGAATTTATAGCATGATCAAAACAAGGGTTTATAAATACATGAAATAATTTAATGATATCATACAACCTCTCCAAAATATTTTTTTTATTCCAAGTAAGCATGAAATGAATATTAATTTTCAAAAATATGGGGCCACTAATATCTCACCAGTGCCTCATGTTACTATATTTCATATGAATTGGGACATTGATTTCATGGAACAAATATGGAAGGTATTATCTTCTCACTAAGAACCTTTTTCTCAGAATCTTTAATACGGAATTGATGCTTAGTCATAGATAAATTAGATTCAACATCATGAAATTCCCTTATCAGGAAATAATAAGGGTCTGGAAGATACTTCATGAGATATGTCACATGAAACACATTGTGAATTGATTTCATTTATTGTTGTACGGCTAACTGGTATTCCCTACTACCAACCCACTCAGCAATCTCAAATGTACCCACAAACCATGATGCAATATGTAACTATTTCTAAATCCATCGACGACTCAACCTAGGGGAAAGGCTCAAGAACACATGGTTTCCAACATAAAATTTAATTGTATACATTGATGGTCAACATAGGATTTATAATTTCTCATTTCCATAACAATTATCTAATTGGGTAATTGAATCATTTATGTCATATTTTTAGAAAAACACTATCAAACTAAAGAAGCTTCACCAATCTCCATCCAATAATGAGATGATTTAAATGTTTTTCCATACAAATTTCTCAAAAAGAGCCATATATATATAATACTGGTAAATTTTAGGATAAGAAAACTCATCCACTACCAAATGGAATTTCCATTCCCCAAAAAAGTGAATAATTATATCACATAACATGTAATCCATGATCTGTATAGCTCATTCCATCTAGAAATTATTCTATGGATGATACATCATTCTCTATCAATCCTAGGTCCTCAGTTGCTCCTGGAGGCCTCCCCAAAAATGATAAGTGAATCAGTGATCCCTATCTAGATCTATAATAGATGGAACTCCATTAAATATGAAGATATATTTCACATAAAGACATCCAAAATATTCATTTTCTATTATATCTAGAATGGGTATAATGTGATCAGATTTAGTCAACCTTTTGATCACAACCGATATTTCATTCTTACCTCAGGGAGAATGTAAGAAAACTACCAAAAAATATATATAAATTCCATACCACTTCTCTGTTGGAACCAAAACTGAATGAAGTAAACATGAGGATATTCTGTTCTCATCCTTAACCTTCTGACATGTATAATAGAGGGATACAAATTATGTTATTTATTTTTCTCATAAATTGCCACCAAAATCATCCTTAAATATCATAGATCATATTCACAACAACAAGGTACATATTATAATGGGAATTATCGAAATCCACCACCATAAATGTTCTCACTAGAAATGTTACAGCATAATTTTTTTAGAAACATAGGGACCCCACAGAGGAAAATGTACACTCACCAATGGTCTACGCCCCATACAAATCAATTCCAAATTCCATGGAAGTGAAAAAATATATTTCTACTAAATAATAATCTAATTAAGAGAGGCTGTAAGCTTAATTTTTTTCAAACCAATTTCAACCACATCACCTCCAAATCCCAAATGCTACTGACCAAATAGAGCCATCATATTCCATTCTTCTCATGATTCTGTCATGGATAGTGTTGGATGTTTCCTTCTCAAAGAATCAGAAATTGAATTCCCCTTACTAGGGGTCTATGAGATGCCTAAGTCAAAATACTTAAGTCACTCCACCCAACACCTCTATGGAAGGATCAAATATTTTTGAGATAAGATATAACTCATGATTTTTTTGTAAGAATAAATGGTAAACCATTATCTAAAAAGGTAATGTAACCAAGTCTCAATATCATGTATCACAGGTAAATGTTCAAGATCATTGGTTGGATAGTTCTTCTCATGTGGCCTAAGCTATTTGGAACCATATGCTACCACATTATCACACGTATAAGGACACAACCCAAACCCATTCTTGATGTGTTAAAAAAGAAAACATAGCCCTGTAAAACCTCTAGGAGAGTGAAAAATAGAACACAAGAAAAAAGAAATTTCAACTCAATAAATAACTTTTTATTTTCTCAAAAAACAATAACTTCACTTCCTTTCAAGTGGGAATAGTAATTAGAGAATCTAGCTCCAATAAATCTTTAATGAACCTATGATAATACCCAACTAATCCATAGAATCTATACATATCAAAAATATTATGTGGTTACATCCTTTTCATAAAATAATTCACCTTCTATGGATCAACTAAAATACCATGTTCTTAGACAACACTTAACAATAACAGTACTTACCAAATTCATAAATTACATTTTGAAAATTGGAGTAATGTTTTTGATTTCTAGAAACTTACAAAACATCTCCCAATTGATGCACATTGGCCTCCTTAGACATAGAGTAAACTAGGATGTCTCCCTAAAAAACGACAATGAATGAATCAAGGTACTTTTGAAATTTATAGTCCATAATCTGTATAAAAACTACTAGATCATTATTTATACCAAAGGGTATAATGTGATACTCATAATGGATATACCTACTCCTGAAGGTAGTCTTTAGAATTTTAGATTCATTAATTCTCAACTTATAATTACAAGTTCAATGATTAATCTTCAAGAAATACATATAACATTTTAACTGATCATGCATATCTTAAATCTATGAAAACAATGCTTATTACTGACTATAGATTGATTGAGAATCTAATAATCAAATAATTGGTGAAGTTTTCTCTCCCATTTCTTCACAAAAAGAAAGGTTCCACCAAAGGTGACACAGCAAGGTGTAGGAAAACATTCCCTAATAAATTATCCAAGAAATATTTCAAATCCTTCAACTTAGTTGCTGTCATATAGTAACAAGGAATATACACTGGTTGAGTACTAGGTACAAAATTAATAGATAACTCAACCTCTGTTTTCTCTAGAAATATAGATAAATTAGAAGGGAAAAAATGATAAAGTCAATGAGAACTAGAAGGATATCATCACTCAAATATAACATTTCACTGTCAAATAAAACAACAGTATTACCCTACCCAACAATAGAATATATGGTCTAGAACTACATGTCCTCATTCCCCTTCCTCCCAAAAGAATATGACACATCACATAAAGAATTTTAAATGAGACATTCTAAAGAAAATAATCATGAAATTACATATAATAAATCAACCCACACATCCCATGAATGAAGTTAAGTGGTTTCACTCAAAGAACATGAAATTTCTTTTTTTTTCAATCTATGATAGGGAGAAAATAAAATAAGTACATCAGAGGCCATTCCCTCTCTTTGTTTAAAGTATCATATTTTTCATTTCATTATTCCTCAATATTATGTGGTTTTATATTGAGACCAAGCACAGAGACAGTGTGTTATTCCATGGATCAGTGTTTTTGGAATTTTTTTGAAAAATATTAAAAAAATCAATATAATGAACTTGGGGTTTTTTAGAAAAACATGAATAACATCAAAATAGGTTTTCATATCAGAAATATGAGCATAATATTTCATTTAGGATAGATTATTTACCCTAGGAATAACCTAACATTGGTGAGAACAAGTTGATTTTGGATAGTCATCACGAGTTCTTAAATGAAGAAAATAAATTAAGAATTCTTTTATTTCATTTTTTATGCAACAACATCCCTTTTGTCACAACTTTAGGGTTATCCGCATAACACTAGAATCCTCTGGAGAGTCATTGAAGGGAGATCTGGAGAATTATTCCAGACTAATGATGATGGATCATGGATCAACAAATAACGACAATAAAGTAACAATTCTTTGTCAATGATCAATCCAAACTTGAGTTAGGATTCATTTTTTGATCTTCTTCCCCATTATTGATCCTTAAGACGAATGCAGACTAATCCATGAATATATTGATCTATGGTTCGATCATATTTTTGGGATGAGAATATTTTTGTTAGTTTATTAGTATGATTTAGACTTTGTGATTAGAATTTTTGATAAATTATTACACCATTCTAATGGAGAAGAATCAAGATCAACACGATAATCGACTAATGTTTGTCCCTCTCAATTTCATTGTTCTTTTCTCCCTTGATTCACCATTCTTGATGTGTTCTTCATTTTCTCACCGCACGTTGATTCTCTATGTGAATAATTGATCTTCACACCTTTGATTCTTAGCGCAACGATCTAGAACCGTAGATCCTGGATTAGAACAACAAGACTATGTTGCGAAGGTGAGGACGATAGTGCAATTTGGCCGGGTTGGTGGTCTATCAAGGATCCAGTGTAGTAGCCAGCTACAGTGGAGGTGGCAGTTTTAGGTGGTCCAAGGAGGATTTGGCATTGGCATTGTATGGTGGTGCTGGACGTTGGCATAGTACACAATGATGTAGGAGGCGGCATCATCGACAGTGTGGGACATGACGGATACAGAGGTCCGTTAAGACTGATGGAGATAGACACATTGGTGAGATTAATGACACATAGCGACAAATGGAGTAGGCCAGACCAGGTGGGATGGGTCAGGTAGATGGGATGGGTTAGAACAATGGGGGTGTTTCATATCAATGGGTCGGACCCATGTTGGATCTAGGGAAATAGGGGTGTATCTTGGTTCTGGATGACAATTGCCATCAACTGTGCAGTGCAGTCGACCGCATGGTGAAGCAGAAGGTTGAGTTGTCATAGGTGCATCGACCACCCGAACAGTCCACTTGCGGCCAACCACAACCGTCAACCACAACGGCCGACCAGGCTTGATAGGTGGACTGAATGTGATGATCAATATAGGGTAGGATGATCTTCACAATAGGTGGATAGAACAAGGATGTTGACCACGACAGTATATCCACCGTCCCCCAGTAGGTCTACGTGCATTTTCATTCAATCGATTATAACTCTTATATAGAGAGTCTAATCGATGAGCCATCTATGGAATTGAGATCCTAACATTGGGACAATATTTATTAGACCAATGTTGGGATTTTAGTTTGGACTTGTATAGTTTTAGAGTGTTCTATTGGTCCTTTCATTGAGGGTCTAGTGCGACATTTCATCCACTTCTTTGGATTGTAATCCTCTCTAGTGATTGAGTCCTAGATAGAATTTTGGAATCCCTTTGTGAGACAGTAGTATAATTCTCTATCACCCCTTGTAATGTCTGTGGAATCAGCGTGACCACTGTCAGCAGGGTTATCAACCTCCATCAATTGGGCCCCATTTGTAGGGTTTATAGAATCATTGGAATATGATTCATTACGTAGTGGGTTGATCCAGATGGGGTTCATGGTGTCCTAGAATGGTCCTCAGCATGATCCCCTCTCTATGTATCATGGTATTTATAGACCAATTAATTCTCATTTATGCAGGGAACATAAAATATAGACTTGGTCATTAAGTGTCTCCAATGATATCATAGTTCGGGGAGTGAGTTCTCTTGGAACAAGTGTTTCTTCAAGAAGATATTGCGGTTGGTAGTTGGTTCTGACTGCCTGATGGCATGGTATCTCTCCCAAGTATATCTGGGTTTTCAATAATTCCTGTATATATTATAAAATGTCACATATTATATTGAGATGATTATAATTGGTGATTCATGTTTGGTGTTTTTAGGGAGTCCTAATGAGTATTTTTATACTAACTCCTACACGGGATTTTCCCGCATGTGTCATGTCTTGTTCAGATGGTGTCCCTTTTGACGGTGTCCTAGGAGGACCAAGAGTGGGTTTACCATAGTTGGAGATGGGAAGACAAAGGTTTTTTCCATGAGAAAACCTTTTTTTTAGTCCTCTCCCTTAGAGAAGGTATGACTCTTGAATGTTTTAGTTGTACATGTGTACCGAAACATTATGGTGGGATTGTTTTTAGCCCCATTTACATTCCAGTACTTTTACTATTTTACTATATTGGGGGATTTTAGATGTATTCATGGATCCTTTCAGTTGTTTTTCATTTCAGTATTTTATGGGTTAGAGATTTGTCTGTGTGTGTACATGTACTTTAGGCTAGTGCCTCCCATTTTTGGGATATCCCTACTCGGTGCTAGTCACCACCTCATAGCCTATTGGAGGCAGGATTAGAGTAGTCATGATATTGGTGCCTCTGAGATGGGTTCTGACAGAGTGGTATCAGAGCATAATTATGTTCAAATTTTGGACTGGGAGTCTATGAGGATTGTTTGGGGCAACAATGTTTTGTTTTTGAGTTTGTCTTTCAGGATAGGGACCCCACTTTTGGTGCAGCGACTAACGTGCCCAAACAATAGGAATCTAAATATCTAATTTTCAACTTAGTACATGAAACCACTAGTTTTAGGGGAAAATGGTACATGCATAATATAAGAATGCTTGTGTCTTCCATGTACTTTTTAATTAAGTTCTCAGGATATACATTATTTAATATGGCACACGTTGTTTATTTCAGGATTCCACCACATAGGAAGCCAGTTAGGATTCCACCGTGTGATCGTGAGGATTATCCACTCAGTGAAAAGGCCTAGGTAATGGTGCCTATATCAATGATAAAACCTTTATATGGTTTACCAGCTATACAACCACCCATCGAGCATAAACTACTACCAACACTACCAGATAAGGATGAACGTAGGCTGAGTGCATTGCATGAGATTCAAAGGCATCTACCTTCTAGGTTTCATGGTGAGCTATACCCCCAAAGGGCTGAGGATTCGATAGAAGCAGTCCCCCATTTTTTCCATCTTACAAGGAAGCCAAATGACTATATGGAAGTAATTTCCACTAGTATTATTTAGGGATCATTGGGGGTGATGGTTGAGCTTGGTGACTCACTCGCATAACAAGACAACTCTCTCCTAGTAATACTTTTAGTGTCTCTGTATATAGGAGATCTATCCAACCACATTGTGATCGATACACATATCGGAGTTTCTACATCTACAACAAGGAAGTATGACTGTGGAAGATTATTCAGTGAAGTTTACTGATCTTTTCGGCTACTCCTTGGACATGGTATGTGAGGAATTCTTCAGGTCTCAGACCTTCGAGAATGGATTATGCCAGGACCTAAGGGAATAAATGGTCTCCATTATCATTTCTACTAATGATGGGGTACTTGAGAGAGCCCTACTGGTGGAGAGTTTTCTAGGAGAACAGACACCAGTAATTGAAGCTAACAGTAGGAACCTGGTAGCTGATACCTCAGTAGTAGGTATATGAAGACATTCACATGGATCCAAGAGGTTCCAACACTTCAAAAGGGGATCCCAAAACTTAGGGTTAGCAGTGCAGGGCTCCCAAGGTGGATGGAATCATCCAAGGGATATATGGTGTTACCCATGCAGTAGTCGAGGACATATGACATGAGATTGCCTAACCCTTCATATAGATTATCGAGATATAGTCAATAGACCACCTAGAATGAGGTAGATATAGGAGAAGGGTGATCCATAGGGCGGAAGATGCGGAATATGTGAAGACAAGGAAGTAGGAGGTGGTTAGAGGTATGACTTATTACTACCATCACTCCCCGGTGGTCTACACCAGGCTTATGGAGCTTGTGGATAGGAATGGGGATAGCTATAGGGTTTGAAGGCTCATGACCATGAGACCCCAGATATGATATTTGGTATGATCTATATCTTTTCCACCTTAGCTATAATTTTTGTAGACCCAGGGTCCAGTGATTCCTTTCTTGCCACAAATATTTTTAGTGACTCAGTAATTCCGATTAAATTAGTGACTAGAACCTTACACTTGGAGGCTCCTACCGGGGGAGGATTGATGATAAAACACAAGTGATTATAGTGTGACCTGCCTATGGGAGGTGATATTTTTTGTTCGGATCTATTGATAGTGGCATTTAGGCCATACGATGTCATTCTTGGTATGGACTAACTATCACTCGTTCATGCTAAATTGAATGTTTTAGGCAAAAAGTCGGGTATATGCACAGTTATGGAACTAGGTTTTCTTTTTTTAGTGAAAAGGAATCTTAGGAAGTCCAGGATGGACTCATGTATTGGAGGGTACATCCAATTTTTAATCAGGTGCATAGCCTCACCCTCGGTGTAGTAGATGATATGAGTCCTCAGTTTCCAACAGTTGTAGCGATGTATGTGGATGCCTTTACAAAATATTTTCTAGGTTTACCTCACAATGGGGAGATGGACTTCAGAATTGATCTACACTGAGGGATGACACTGATATGTACACCAACATATCAGATGATCCAACAGAGCCTTGTTATTTGAGGATATATTTGGAGGACTTGCATAAGAAGGGCTTCATGAGGCCCGGTGCTTCACCCTGGGTAGCCCTAGTTTTTTTCCAAGAACATATATGAGAGAATGAGATTATGTATGGATTATTTAAACTTAAACCAGGTGACTTTGAAGGAATAATTATCCACTATCTATGATCAATGACCTATTTGATCAGTTGAAAAAAGTGAAATGGTTCTTGAAGATAGGCCTCAAATCAGGCAATCACCACCTGCGTGTTCAAGATGGAAATATTACAAAGGTGGAATTAAGATGTCTTTATAGTCACTATGAGTACCTGGTGATGCCGTTTGGTGTGAGAAAATCCCTAGAAGTGTTCATGGGACTCATGAACTAGATCTTTAATCATTAATTAGACTAGATTTTGGTTGTTTTCAATGATGAAATCCTAGATTATTCAGCATCTGAGGAGGAGAACATGAGACACTTAAGGACGGTCTTGGACACATTCCAAGAGAACCAAATCTACAAGAATCTATCAAAGTGATATTTTCGGATTTGAGAGGTCCATTTTCTAGGACATGTCATCTTAGAGGCTGAATTTGTAGTGGATCTAGTGTAGGTTGAGGTAGTGATTTCTTGGGAGCCACCCAAGAGTGTTACCAAGGTTCAAATTTACCTTTGATTGGAAGGTTACTATTAGAGGGTTGTACCCAAATTATTTAGAGTGGAATCACTGTTGAGATATTTGACATGAAAATGTTATATTTTTGTGTGGAAAAAAATATGCCAGTAGAGCTTTCAGGAGCTGAGGTAGGGGTTGACAAGCACTCACATCCTGAAGTTACCAGAGGTAGGACTTGATTACGTGGTGTTCTGTGATGATATAAGGACCAAAAAATTATGTACCCTAATGTAGAGGCAAGAAGTGATTTCTTACGGTTCACACTAGTTGGGAAAACATGGTGGAATATGCTCTCAGTTGGAGATCTTGTTCGCAGTTGTAAAAAAAAGTCATCAGAGAAGTTGGAATCATTGTAAATATTCTATATGGTTGGAGATGGATCAGATTACCTCCATTCAATGGTTGTCACCCCTCCACTATTACAGTGATTCAAGGAGGTACATCTTGGGGATACTAGCTATGAGACTCTTTGTGCTCATATGTCTACATAGAATGCTCCATATGTATATTCGAATGGTTGTGATCCTAGTGTTCTTTTAAGAGGGAACATAATATTACGAGTGGCGTTGTAGGAATAGGTTTTGAGAGAGTTTCATACATCCCCTTGGGTGGTATATCCAGGTGTGGTGAAGATGTACCAAGACATTAAAAACCAATTTTCTGTGGACATGGATGAAGAAAGGAGTTTTAAAATTTGTTGTTCGATGCCTTACTTATCATCAAGTAAATGCGGGGCACCATGTTCCATTGAGATTAAAAAAATCCCATGAGGTTCCAAAATGGAATTGTGATTGGATATCAATATAATATGTGATTGTCTTACCACTTACATCTAGGAGGCATGTTTCCATCTAGGTGATCATTGACCAACTCACCACGTCATTACACTTCTTATCTATCTAAGAGTAGAGTTTAGTAGAGAGTTTATGACACCTCTACTTATACTATATAGTTTTAATCCATGGAATTCTATCTATGATTTTTTCTTATCATGATGCTCACTTTACAACCAACTGTTGGAAGGGATTAAAAGAGGAATTTTGGGCCCAATTACATTTGAGAACGACATTTCATCCACAGAAGAATGACCGAAATTAATAGACCATTTAGGTTCTGGAGGACATGATGCATGATTTCATGTTAGACTTTAGACATAGTTGGGAGGATCAACTACAACTCGTGGTGTTTTTATATAATAAGATATCCCATTCCACCAATGGTATGGCACCATTATAGGATTTTTATGGGAAACCTTACAGGTCAACAGTTTTTTGGACTAACCCCAGAGAGTCAGCACTCATTAGTCTGGAGTTGGGGCGACCTACTATAGAGAAGGTAAATATCATCCAGAAGCATATAAAGACTACACAGAGCCATTATAAGTATTTTGTTGATAGGTTATGGAGTCATTTTGAGTTTTAGGATGACGAACATGTGTTCCTTCAGGTTCACCTTGACAAGGATTACAATGATTTGGATGGGGAATAAATCTATCCCTGATGTTCATTGGATCATTCCAGATACTACGTAGAGTTGGAGATGTTTGATACTACTATTATCTTCCACCACCATTAGATCTGGTACACAATGTATTTCACATGTTGTAGCTGAGGAGGTATCTACACGACCTATCACATTTCATCGATAGGGGTGAGTTGTACATCGAGGATGGAATGAATTTTGATGAGTACCCAGTAGAGATCGAGGATTAGTAGGAGAGGATACTTCATGGGAGATCAATTCCTTTGGTGCATGTCTGGTGGTAACACATGATTCTTTAGGAAAACACTTGGTAGTGGGACACTCCTATTTAGGCTTAGTACCCTCATCTATTTGAGTAGAAGTTGTTTTAGATTTTTAGGGACACAAATCTCCATGAAGGGATAATGTCATGTCCTGGATTTTTCCATGTATTATATTTTTATATTATATGGATTTATTTTAAGACCTGGATGAGAGAAGACATGTGATTCTAAGGCTCAGTGTTCTTAGAAAAAATATCTGAAAAGTATTAAAATATTTACTACAATTCATGTGTGGTTTTCCAAAAAATTTGGAATAACATTTAAATAGGTCTTCAGATCAAAAATTTGAGGGAAAGGTTGTTAAGGATTGTGAAAATACCGTAGTAGAGACCTAGCATTGGTTGGAACGGGTCAATTGTGGGAAGCCATCATTGGAACTTAAATGAATAAAATAAAAGAACAAATTTTATTTTATTTCAATTGATGATAAATAGACTGGTGAAACTTTAAATAATTTCGTTTTTCATAATTCCAGGGTTAACTACATAACCCTAGAATCCTCTAGAATGTCATTGGAGGTAGATCTAGAGAATACTTCATGATGAATGTTGTCAGATCAATTATCGATGAATGGTGATGATGAAAAAACCATTACTCACCAATAATCGATCCAAACTCGAGGTAGGATGAATTATTTTTATCTTCTTCCCCATTTTGGATTCCTATGAAAAAAAAAGACGAATCCACGAATACATTGATTCATAGATCAATCAAATATATGGGATCAGACATTTTTCCAGGTTTATTAGGATGATTTAATATTTGTGATTAGATTTGTTGATAATTTTTTACTATTCTAATGGTGAAAAACAAAGATTGACACAAAAACCAATCGAGGTTTATCCCTCTCGATTTCATTGTGATTTTCTACCCAAATTTACCATTCTTTGTGCATTTTTGTTTTCTCCAAATGATTTGAAACTATTGGTCAATAATAGAATATTGTGACTTCAATTATTGGGGAGATTATCCAAAAATGTATATCCATGATTAGAAATATGTGATAATGGTGCAACAATGAGGGAAACAATGTGAATTGTTTGGGGAGGTGGTTCGACACGGATTCGTCATGAAAGAAGGAAGTGGATGGGGCAATGGCTTCGACCAGTATGACAAGATGGAAGGGTCAGAAACCTAGGTCGGATGTGGTCGATGGTGTAAGATTTAGCGACATAGGCAGTGTGTTATGTGGAAGATGTGGAGGGACAACATAGGTGGATGTAATGGGGAGCTGTGTGAGGGGAAGTGACGAGCGGAGCCGGCCAGGCCAGGTAGGCCAGCATAGGAATATGGTTCAAGTTAGAAGGGACAAATGGGTTGGGTAAATTGTTCAAAAGAAGGTTAAATCTATGGTAACTGCATTAGATCTTGGATTCCATCAACCATGTGGTGTGATCGATAGTGAGGCAAAGATGTGGGTGGATCTGCCACAAGTGCAGCGACCACACGAGCCGTTCATGTATGGTCTATTGTAGTTTCCAATCAGGCACGGTAGGTGGAATGACTATGAGAGTTAGTACATGGGAGGATGCTCCATGCAGTAGGGGGACCTACCATGGAATTCAACATAGTGGTAGGTCCGCGGGACCCTAGCTGGTCTGCAGGAAGTTTCGTTCAATTGACCCTAACTCCTAAACGAATCATCCAATCGATGATCCATCTATGACGTTGAGACCCTAGCATTGAGATGATAATTTTTCTACCAATAATGAGTTTATTTTTTGAACTATTATAGGTTTAGAGAATTGTTTTATCATTTATTTGAGGGTTGAAAGTGTAATTATATCCATAACAATGGATTATAATCCCCTATGGAGGCCGAGTCTCAGATAGAGCTAGGTTATCCTTATGCGAGAATGGAGTGCGGTCCTCTATCACCCATAGTGGAGTTTTGGATTCATCATGACCTCCATGAGAAGGGATTTTATCATCTATATAGTGTGATGAAACATTAGGCTTTGTAGAATCATTGGAATATGATCCCCTATGTAGTGGGTTGATCGATATTGGGCTCATGGTTTCCCCCAGTGGTTATGGGTGTGATCCCCTCTCTGTGTATCATTGTGTTCATTAACCCATGTGTTCTCAATTGGGTGGGGTCCAAATCAGCTATACATCTACATCAAGCTTCTCTAATGATATCTTGGCTCATGGAGGTAGTTCTCCTAGAATAATCATTGCTTCATGAAAATAATGTGGTTGGAAATTGGATATGAATGCCTGATGGTGTGGTATATCTCTTGATTATATCTTTATTTTTTGCTACTTATTGTATCTATTATATAGTGGTACATCTTTTATTGAGGTGAATATACTTTGTTATTCGAGTTTAGTATTTTGGAGGGGACTTGATAAGTATTATTATAATCAACCCTAAATGGCCTTTGGTATAAGGCCCTAACCTTAAATATTACTTAATCTTGAGATACTTCAATATTACACGTTGAGGATCTTTTCAGCTTTAGAGTATTAGAGAATTAGATCATAAAACATGCATTACATTCCACATTTAAACAAAGTGGTTACATAAAAGATAGTAATCAATTTTCCCATCAACGAAAACATATTTAAAATAAAACATTGATTCTTTCTTGACACTTCCTTGACACTATCATCACATCATGTACCTTTCCCTTGACCTGTGAAAAACATTTCAAAAAACATGGGATGAGCATAAAAAGCTCAGTAAGAGATATAAAAATATGGGAAGGAATCATGAGTACATATATACATAAGAATGATACCATACATTACCCATAAAACATAAGCACTTTAACATACCTCATCAAATCATGAATAAATTATAGAAATCATAAGACATAAAGGTAACATGAGGCATTCATAACATTCTTACGTAGGGAGTAACCCTCTTGGTTACGTTTGGAATACCCATCACAGTATATTCCATAAATCTCTTCAGAAAAACCTTAACATTTAACTCCTTCGCATTACCCAATGCATTAGAGAGCTATATTGGGATCACCCACCCTTAGTTTATCACGGAACCACCCGTCTTCATAACAATTCCCAAGAACCATAACATAATCGTATCACAAAAAACATGCATAAAGGAAACATAACATTTCCAAATTTCAATCACAAGATATCAATACAACACATTGATATAATAAAAACATTATGAAAACCATTTTCAATACCAAAATAAAAGAAAAGTAAAACATGGTATTTATTTTTCATTTTAAAATAAGGTATGTCTTGTAGAGGAAGCTGAAACTCTAATAATGGTCACGGTGGCAGAGAAGTCGTTATCGCCGCATACGTACAACAGAAACATTCCCTTTTTTCGTATAGTAAAATGCTTCGTATAAAAAATATTCCATTTGGATAAACGTAAAAGTCAAAGGGGTTTATACACCGTATAAAAGAAGGTTGTGTATAAAACAAAATATGCCTCAATGAAAGGAGATTAAGACAAAGTCATTACAAAGATCATTTTTAAATAAAATATATCTATTATCTATATTAACTATAAGTAAACATAAAGAAATTACAAATACAAGATAGGACATAATAATATCATGACATAATTTGAAAGTAGGAGATTAACCCAAAGAACGAAAATTGGGTTAAGAAGTTCCCTTACCTCGTATCCGACTTGACTCCATCATTCTTTAATCTCCTGAATAATAAACTTGAGTTAATTTCTACTTTATTAAGAACCTTTTTCAAGTTAATTATTCCTTTCATATCACTTATTACCATGTCATGAACACTATGTAATTATTTAAGTTGATAATGTTGGTTTTAACGATAATTGGTACTTGAGTCAAAAATAAACTCTTTATAATTACAAGTTGTTCATGTATCCATTATATCCAGAGTTATATTCATGATTTAGATATCATATATATCAAATATATATAGTATATACATGCATTTATAATATTACATAACATTTAGAGGTAAGAAATGAAATGCACCATTCATGGAGATGGTAAGCCATGCGTACGCATGAATGCTACTTCCATTTCGATTTCATATTTAATGGAATTAAAACATAATGATACATAATAGTATTTTAATTCTAGTATGTTATCCTATATAATATAATTAAATATATCCTTTATACTTACCACATATGGTGTTAACGAATCAAATCACTTTGAGGGGGCGGTAGTCCGCACTTCCTAAAATGAAGATATCACGTTTACCAATAATGGAAACCATAAAGGTATGCCATAAATGAAAAATACCAAAGTTTAAGGAAAACATAAAAATATTATATATCATATATATATATAGTGACATCGTAATGGCCACCTTTGATGGTGTTATATGAGTGTTGAACAATCATCGTTTCGTGAGGCAGAAATTCGCCATCCACAGAAACAGAATGTTCTTTAACCATTAGATGTAGGTGTGTGTATGTGTAGCTCGAATACTTCTTATAACAACATCCTAGTATATTTAATATACTTTATTTGTTACAAAAGAAATGAATAAAAAGATTTTAGGGGGTTGGAGAAGCAAAATAAAACAAAAGAGCATTAGAGAAGACTTTACCTTTTAATCGGGTAACCCTTTTTGATTTGATCTCAAAGTTTTCCATTGGAAGACTTCTTCCCAGAGTGAGGCTTCTAGGAGTAATAGAGGGATGTGGAGAGACAAAATGGGATGGTTTTGGCCGATCCAAAGGCTTGAGAGGTGTGGGTATGGTGGTAGAGGTGGGGGCCTTTTATAAGAGGAGAGGAGGGGCACTCTTGGGAAGTTATAAAAGGTAACTTTATTACAAATTTCTTTTCGGATTTTAAAGGTCCAAAAATTATATATTTCGAGGATAAGGTGATAAGGGTTCGAAATATACTCATCCAATAGGTTTTTGACATGTGTAGTTCTTAGATTTTACATTATATTTTCATTTTATTTAAATCGTTAAATAATGAGGTAATCACTGCATCATCATGGTGTCATAAATAATTTAATTTATTTAATGTCTAAAAATTATAAAAAAATACTATGATGTAGGAAAGATTTTTATCTTTAAAATGATTCTTTATAGTCCAATATATCATTTATGTAGACCAAATTATTTTTTTTACTCAGGTGATACATTCTTTGTTATATTTAACTTTCTTTAAAAATAAAAAGATAAAAAGTCACATTCACACAAAAGTGATTCCATGGGGTCCCCAAGTTTGGAACAAGGAATCCCATGGTCAGACATGAAACAACCAGTAGTATTAGGACACAATGTTGGGGTCATTTTTTATTATTATGATATTATTTTATTATCCTTAACTGCCCGATTACTCATTAATCAAGATAATTAATGATAATTACCGTCGTTACTATTCATAATGTCCAAAAGAAAAAGAGTCTTATTTACATAATTTGGACCTTCTGATTCCAAATATTGAATCCATTTTACGAAATTACAAACATAGAAATTGAAATAACTAATTTAAATATAATTCCCGTTTTCAAAACAAATATCAGGTTTTTTTGAAACAATATCTATAAAAAGTTTGGCACTTGTTTATGCCCAATTTCAAAGTGAAATTAATCCCAATGACCACCATTGGATTACATGGAAAAAATATATTATATTTACACTTTAAAACCAATTATAAAGATAATCTAACCATATAATTAAATTAGATGAAAAAGCAGTTTTCATGTAAAATGTAGTATTTTTCCCTATTCATTAAAAAAATGAACATTGTCATAAAAATACCAAAAAATTATCCAATGTAAATTTCAATGTCCCAATAATAAATAATAAGTTTTTTTTACAAATAGAGCTTATATAATTTTCAAAATTTTGATTTAAAAATGGTTTTCCATCAAAAGGTAGTAAAACAATCTTTTAAAAATATTAGTGTGTTCCATGCTTAAGATTGGATTATTTATCATTTTAAGCCTCTAAAACACTATCTAATTCATAAATAGACATAGATAAGAATAACTATTATTTATTACTTACTTGGGATGTAATATCCTTCCCCCTTTAGAAAATTGCGTCCCCACAATTTATTTACTTATCGAATAAGTGGGGGTATTTATCCCTCATTGCATTTTCAGATTCCAATGTTTCCTCTTCACTCAAGTGGTTCTTCCACAAAACCTTTACTTGATGAATCACCTTATTCTGAAACACTTTCTCCCTATGATCATGAATCTGAACCAGTTGTTCCACATATGATAGATTTTCTTCCAACTGAACTACCTCTGGACTCAAAATATGAGATGGATATGGCATGTACTTCCTAAACATTGAAACATGAAAAACATTGTGTACCTAAGATAAAAAGGGAGGTAAAGCCACTCGGTAAGAAACTGATCCAACTATCTCTAGAATTTCATATGGTCCAATGAACATTGGACTCAACTTTCCTTTCTTACCAAATCACATCACACTTTTCCATGGTGAGACTTTGAGAGAAACATGATCACCTACCTCAAAAGAGTGATCCTTCCTCCTATTGTCCGCATAACTCTTCTACCTTCTCTGAGCTGTTCTCATGTGTTTCTGTATCAGTTGAACTTTTTCTACCTACTAATCTACCAATTTTGGTCCCATCAGCTTCCTTTCACCCACTTCATCCCAGAAAGCTAGAGTTCGACACCACTTCCCATATAACGCCTCAAATGGTGCCATCTGTATACTAGAATGAAAAATTTTATTTTAAGAAAACTCAACCAAAGAAAGATATTGGTCCCAACTTCCCTAATAATCCATCGAACAAGCATGTAGCATATCTTCCAATGTCTGAATTGTTCGTTCTGACTTCCCATCTGATTGAGGATGAAAAGATGTACTAAAATTTAATTCAGTACCCAATGACTTCTGAAGGCCTTTCCAAAAGATAGAAGTAAACCTGAGATCACGATTAGATACAATGGAAAAGGGAACTCCATGTAACCTGACTATATCTTTAAGATACAAATGAGAAAGTTGATCTAGGGAAAAAGTATCTCGTATAGCAAGGAAATGAGCAGATTTAGTCAAGCGTTCAACAATAACCCAGATTGCATTATTACCTCGAGGTGTCTTCGACAATCCCACAACGAAGTCCATGGATATATTCTCACATTTCCACTCTGGTACTGGTAAAGGCTGAAGCATCCCTTTCAGAAACTGTCGCTCTACTTTTACATGTTGACAAGTCAAACACTTCACAGTAAAATCAGCAATAACCCTTTTCATTCCATCCCACCAGTAATACTCCCGAAGATCTCTATACATCTTAGTACTTCCTGGATGAACTGAAAAAGGAGAACTGTGAGCTTCACATAACAACTCTCTCTTCAACTGTGAATCACAAGGAACACACAATCTCTTCCCAAATCTCAAAACACAGTCATTATCAATGTTGAATTCAGGCAACTTACCCTTCTAAACTAGCTCTACCTTTTTCTGCAACTCACTGTCTTGCTTCTGTACTTTCTTGATTCTGTTTGATAGAGAAGATTTCACTGATACTGGAAACAAAAAAGAAGGACATTTTGCACCAACAACTTTTATGCCAAATTTCATCAAATCCTTAACTAAAGGATCACGTTCTAAACACAACATTGTTAATGAAGCATTACTTTTTCGACTCAAAGCATCAACCACTTTATTTGCTTTTCCCAGATGGAAATGAATTGTACAATAATAATCCTTGATTAATTCTATCCATCTCCTCTGTCTCATGTTCAATTATTACTAAGTGAATATATACTTTAAACTTTTGTGATCGGTATATATTTCACACTTTTCTCCATACAAATGATGCCTCCAAATTTTTAAAGCGAAAACAACATCAGCTAATTCCAAATCATGTGTAGAATAATTTACCTCATGAGTTTTCAACTGACGTGAAGCATAAGCAATTACTTGATCATTCTGCATTAGGACACAACCAAGTCCTTTCAATAAAGAATCACTGTAGATAACAAAATCACCATTCTTGGAAGTTAGTGCCAAAACTGTAGCATTCACCAATATTCTTTTCAATTCCTGAATACAATCATCACATTCTTTTGTCCAGATAATCTAAACACCCTTCAGAGTTAGATTAGTCATCAGACTAGATAACAATGAAAAATTTCTAACAAACCTTCGGTAATAGCCTACCAAACAAAGGAAACTACAAATCTCAGTTACATTTGTGGGTCGTGGCCATTCTTCAACAACCTTTGTTTTTGCACGATCAATAGTTATCCCATGTTTAGAAATAATGTGACCAAGGAAATAATATTTTTGCAACCAAAACTCACACATTCTGAATTTCCCAACAATTTATTTTCTTTTAATGTTTTCAAAATAACCCTTAAATGTCTTTCATACTCCTCGTTACATTTATAAAACTCCAAAATATCATCAATTAAAACCACCACACACTTATCCACGAACTCATGGAAAATTATATTAATTAAGTCCATGAATACAGCAGGTGAATTGGTTAGCCCAAAAGGAATTACTACAAATTCATAATGGCCATATCTTGTAAGAAACACGGTCTTCAGAACATCTGCTTCCTTTACCTTCAGCTGATGGTACCCCGATATCAGGTCAATCTTTGAAAAATACTAAGCTCCCTGGAGATGATCAAACAAATCATCGATATGATGAAAAGGATATTTTTTCTTAACAGTGATGTTATTAAAGTCTCTATAATCAATGAAAAGTCTCATAGAACCATCTTTCTTTTTAACAGATAAAACTGGAGCACCCCATGGTGATATGCTAGGTCGAATGAAACCGTTATCCAATAAATCTTTCCATTGCTCCTTCAACTCTAAAAGTTCAGTTTGAGCCATTCGATAAGAGGGTTTTGAAATTGGCTTAGCATTAGAAACTAATTCAATACTAAATTCAACTTCTCGATCTCGTATTATTCCAGGAAACTCATCAGGAAAAACATCTGGATACTCATTTACCACTAGAACATCATTAATCTGAACAGTTCCTTTGTTTTCAACGATATGTGAAAGGTAACATTCATTTCCATATTTTACAAGTTTCTCGGCCTCTTGATATGTTATCAACTGTAAGGTTTCATTCTTGTACACAAACTGAAATTCTTTCTGAAAAGAAACTTCTTTATCTCTACAGTCAATCTTAGCATTGTAAATAGAGAGCTAATCCATACCCAGGATAACATAAAACTCTACTAGTGTTAAAACAATAAGGTTCGCAAGTAGGTTCGTTCCACGGATAAGGATATGAAGATTCTTATAAATTTTTTTTGCATCAACATTTCCCCCAGTTGTTTTTACCACAAGTTCAGGAGTCATTTCTTGAGATGGTATTCCCATTTTACTAGAAAAGTTTGCAGAGATGAAAGAATGGGTAGACCCCGAATCAAACAACACACTGGCATAATCTGAAAAAACAAAGTACCTAATACAACTTCATTTGATGGCCCGACATCTACTGAAGTAGTTGCAATGGATTTCACCACCCCTTTCTTCTTGTAGTCTAACTGCTTCCCATCACTTGAGCTCTTTGTCGAACACTAATTTGTATAGTGAACCATCTCATTGCACATAAAAAATTTCACTAACTGTAAATCAAATTTGGTCTTACCATCATCTTGATCTTTTTCAGTGTAATAACAAGCCTTATGTCCCATGTTACCGCATCAGTAGCACTTTCTATAATTCAAAAGACATTCCCCAGCATGCCTTTTACCACATTTATCACAAACTGGAAACTTGTTTTTCTTACTGTCAGACCTTTTTGAAGAATTCTTTCCTTTCTACTACCACCTCGGTCTCTTCTTCTGCTAGTTGTTATAGAACACTTGATCATCGAAAAACTCCATTTCCACCTTCTCATCACATCGAAAAAGCTTTTCATAACTTTTAAACTCACGAAAAGCCAATGCCCTTCGATATTTTGGCTTTAATCCTGAGTAAAAATGTTTGATTTTAATATCAAGGTCTTGGATAAAATTTGGAGCATACCTTGCTAATCGTCTGAACCTTTCTTCATAGGTAGCCACGAAGTCCTCCTCTTGCCTCAATTCCAGGAATTGATTTTCCATCCTAAGTCGAACCGCCTTAGGAAAATACTTCTCAAGAAACATACCTTTTAATTCATCCCAGTCGAGAGCATCAATCTCATCAGATTCCCTGATATTTTTAACCATCGACCACCACTGATCTACTTTACCCTCCAAACGGTAAATAGAAAGACTAACCTTTTGATTTTCTGGACACCCCATGACATCGAAAATCTTCCCCAGTGCTTTAATCCACCCTTCAGTTAGCACATGGTCAGATGATCCTCTGAATGATGGGGGATGTTGCATCATGAAATGTTCCACCACTGACACGTTCTTCTGCAGTTGATCTGGCTGATCTCATGCATGGATAATGCCACCGTTTATCTCTTGAGTCAAATGTGCCATTTCTAAAACAAACTATTCAGTTCCAATTCCGACCATCTCAGGATGCTGATTCGGAAGGTCATTTCCTTCTATATGCCTTCCTTGCACTGCCTCCCTTTTTCCTCTGCGGAAAACCATTCTGAACAAACATGCCTTAGATAAAGCAACATGGTAATCTTCAAATTCTATATCATTTCAATTTGACCAAAAAAAAAATATTTTTTTGGATAATCATTTACTAAAATTCTAACTCCTAAAGTAATCTAAACCGACCTCTGATACCAACTATAAGGCCCCATCCTTAAACATTACTTAATCTTGAGTTACTTCAATATTACACGTTGAGGATCATTTCAGGTTTAGAGTTTTAGATAATGAGAGCATAAAACAAGAATTACGTTCCACATTTAAACAAAGTGGTTACATAAAAGATAGTACTCATTTTACCCATCAACAGAAACATATTTAAAATAAAACATGGATTCTTTCTTGACACTTCCTTGACACTATCTTCACATCATGTACCTTTCCCTTGACCAATGAAAAATATTTTAAAAAACATAGGATGAGCATAAAAAGTTCAGTAAGGGATATTAAAATATTGGAAGGAAACATGAGTACATATATACATAATAATGAAACCATACTTTACCCATAAAACATAATCACTTTAACATACCTCATCAAATCATAAATAAATCATAGAAATCATAATACATAAAGGTAACTTGAGAAATTTATAACATTCTTACGCAGGGAATAACCCTCTTGGTTATGTTTAGAATACCCATCACAGTATATTCCCTAAATCTCTTCGGATAAACCTTAACGTTTAACTCCATCGTGTTACCCAATGCATTGGAGAGCTATATCAGGCTCACTCGCGATTAGTTTATCACAGAACCACCCATCTTCATAACAATTCCCAAGAACCATAACATAATCGTATCACATAAAACATGCATAAAGGAAACATAAAATTTCCACATTTCAATCACAAGATATCAATACAACACATTGATATAATAAAAAAATTATGAAAACCATTTTCAATATCAAAATAAAAGAAAAGTAAAACATGGTATTTATTTTTCATTTAAAAAAGTTACGTCTTGTAGAGGAATCCGAAACTCTAATAATGGTCATGGTGGAGGAGAAGTCGTTGTCGCCACATACGTATGACAAAAACATTCCATTTTGTCATTTATTAAAACGCTTAGTATAAAAAATATTCCTTCTGTATAAACATAAAAGTCAAAGGGGTTTATACACCGTATAAAAGAAGGTTGTGTATAAAACAAAATATGCCTCAATGAAAGGAGATTAAGACGAAGTCCTTACAAAGATCATTTTTAAATAAAATAGATCTATTATGTGTATTCACTATAAGTATATATAAATAAAGTACAAATACAAGACATGACATAATAATATCATAACATAATTTGAAAGTAGGAGATTAACCCAAAGAATGAAAATTGGGTTAAGAAGATCCCTTACCTCGTATCCAACATGACTCGATCATTATTTAATCTCCTGAATAATAAACTTGAGTTAATTTACACTTTCTTAAAACCATTTTCAAGTTCCTTATTCCTTTTATATCACTTATTACCATGTCTTGAAAACTATGTAATTATTTAAGTTGATAACGGTCATTTTAACGATCATTGGTACTTGAGTCAAAAATAAACTCTTTATAATTACAATTTTTTCATGTATCCATTATATCCAAAGTTATATTCATGGTTTAGATATCATATATATCATATATATCTAGTATATACATTCATTTATAATATTACATAACATTTATAGGTAAGAAATGAAATCCACCGTTCATAGAGATGGTAAGTCGTGCGTACGCATGAATGCTACTTCCATTTCTATTTCATATTTAATGGAATTAAAACACAATGATACATAATAGTATTTTAATTCTAGTATGGTATCATATATAATATCATTAAATCTATACTTTATACGTACCACATATGGTATTAACGAATCAAATCACTTTGAGGGGGCGGTAGTCCGCACTTCCTAAAATGAAGATATCGTGTTTACCCCTAAAGGAAACCATAAAGGTATGCCATAAATGAAAAATACAGAAGCATTAGGAAAACATAAAAATATTATATATCATATATAAATATAGTATCATCTTAATGGCCACATTTGAAGGTTTTATATGAGTGTTGAATAATCATAGTTTCGTGAGGCAGAAATTCGCCATCCACAGAAATAGTATGTTCTTTAACCATTAGATGTAGGTGTGTGTAAGTGTATCTAGAATATTTATTATAAAAACATCCTAGTATATTGAAGATACTGGATTTGTTACAAAAGAAATGAATAAAAAGATTTTATGGGGTTGGAGAAGCAAAATAAAACAAAAGAGCGTTAGGGAAGACTTTACCTTTTAATCGGGTAACTCTTTTTGATTTGAGCTCAATGGATTCCTTGGAAAGACTTCTGCCCAATGTGAGGCTTCTAGGAGTAAGAGAGAGATGTGGAGAGACCAAATTGGAAGGGGTTGGCCGAGAAAAAGGCTTGAGAGGTATGTGTAAGGTGGTAGAGGTGGGGGCCTTTTATAAGAGGAGAGGAGGGGCACTCTTGGGATGTTAAAAAAGAGAACTTTATTACAAATTTCTTTTCAGATTTTAAAGGTCCAAAAATTATATATTTTGATTATAGGGTGATAAGGGTTCGAAATATACTCATCCAATAGGTTTTTGACATGTGTAGGTCTTAGATTTTACATTATCTTTTCATTTTTTTTAATCGTTAAATAATGAGGTAATCGCGCATCTTCATGGTGTCATAAATAATTTAATTTATTTAATGTCTAAAAATAATAAAAAAATAATATGATGTAGGAAATATTTTTATCTTTCAAATTAGTATTTATAGTCCAATTGATCATTTATTTAGACAAAATTAAAAATGTTTTACTCAGGTGATACATTCTTTGTTATATTTAACTTTCTTTAAAAATAAAAAGATAAAAAGTCACTTTCACACAAAAGTGATTTCATGGGGTCCCCAAGTTTGGTCCAAGGAATACCATGGTCGGCCATGACACAAACATTAGTATTATGACACAATTGTGGGGTCATTTATTATTATTATTACATTATTTTATTATCCTTAACTACCCGATTACTCATTAATCAAGATAATTAAAGATAATTACCGTCATTACTATTCTTAATGTCCAAAAACAAAAGAGTATTAATTAAATAATTTGGACATTATGATTCCAAATATGGAATTCATTTTACCAAATCCCAAACCTAGAAATTGCAATAATTAATTTAAATATAATTCCCGTTGTCAAAACAAATAGCTGGTTTTTTTTGATACAATATCTATGAAACGTTTGGAACTTGTTTATGCCCAATTACAAAGTGAAATTAATCCCAATGACCACCATTGGATTAAATGGTAAAAATATATTCTATTTACAATTTAAAACCAATTAAAAAGATAATCTAACCATATAATTAAATTATATGAAAAAGCAGTTTTGATGTAAAATGCAGTATTTTTCACTATTCATTAAAAAATGAACATTGTCAGAAAAATACCAAAACATTATCCAATGTAAATTTCAATGTCTGAATAATAAATAATAAGTTTATTTTGTCAAATAGAGCTTATAAAATTGTCAAAATTTTGACTTAAAAATTGTTTTCCATCAAAAGGCAGTAAAACAATCTTTTAAAAATATTAGCGTATTCCATGCTTAAGATTGGATTTATTCTCATTTTAAGCCCCTAAAACACTATCTAATTAATAAACAGACATAGATAAGAATACCTATTATTTATTACTTACTTGGGATGTTACATTTGGCCACACATGTCATGTCTTGTGTAGATGGAGAAAATTTTGATGGTGTCCTAGGAGGAACAGGAGTGGGTGGAGAAATAATGGAGCTGGGTAGACTGAGGTGTTTTCTAGGAGAATTACATTGACATAGTCCTCACCATTGGATCAGGTTGGACTCTTAACCATTTCATTTAGAGTTGGGTATTGACACGTTGTGATGGGCCTTTTTCTGGACCTATTTACTTTCAATTACTTTAACTGTTAGACTTTGTTGTGGGATCTTAGATGTATTCATGAATCATCTAATTTGTTTTAAATTTTTGAATTTTGTGGCGTGAATATTCTTACGTTAGTATATGTAATTCAGGATAATGCCTCCCAATTTTGGGATATGCCTACTTGGTGTAAGTCACCATCCCCTAGCCAATTGGAGGCGGGAATGGTGTAGTTACCAAATGGACCCTATGGGGTGGTTCATTACACTTTGTTCAACGCGGCATACTAATATAGATAAAACAAAAAAAATCTCCCAAAAAAGATTTACTAGTTTGAAAATATAAGATAATGATAATGAGTGAGATAGAGAAGTGTCAAATAAATCAGTCACAAAGGATGAAGCTCTAGTGATGGTACATCTTAGAGTCACTAACCCCACATCAGTTTCCTCTAGAGACCCTTCCGATGTGTGAATAAGATTTATTCCATATGCCTATGGAAAATCCATTATTTCATAATGTATCTGATTGATCTATATTACCTTTTGGTATTGATAGTCCCATTTTACTACATAGAGAAGAAAACATATGGCATAACATCTACAGGTGTCTGGAACTACCATAAGAGTTAAAGATTATTAGTGCCTAAATGAAAACCCACATCGAATTCCCAACTATACCACAATAAAATCAAGTCACATGGCCTATGACAAGAACTACAAGAGGTTCAGCTGATTCATACTATCAAAGTACATCACGAGACTCATCATACATTATCATTTATTTAAAGGAACTAAAATGATTTCTTCTAAGAGGAAAATGGTCTCCCATAAACCCTGACATACTAACATGGTTAAGCACAACCATCAATTCATTATCCAGTATGTTATCATTAAAAGTTAGAATCATCATAAAAACCAAGGATAAAATATCTAATCAATGGACAATATCAAATCTTGAATCTTATAATTTTTAATTTTTCACCACCTAAGGAGAAAATTAATCAACTTCACCAAAAGGATTTATATAATAAGTTATAGTACTATCACCTTGATGAAGAATGAGTAAGAACATATAATTTTATAAGACTATTGATTATTGATATAACTTATTAGTAAAAATATCTCTATTTACTTTCCACTCTAACTCTGTATGGTTCTTTTAAGTCAATTTCAAATCAAACCTTCTCCTGTAAGGTCCCTAAAGCTTAAAAGAAACACATTTCACATTAATGAAATTTAGTATTTTGAATAACTAAAAAGGAATATCTATATTTTTCAACTAATCCATATCCAATTGTGGATAATTAGAGACTTGGAAATATAGGGGTTTCTGAGGAAAAATACTTTAGGCATGATTATAAGATTCATCCCATCATGGATCTACAAATGAAGCCTTAACGGGATATGGTGTAGGTACCTATCCAAAATATTGGAAAATACACATGAATATCTCCAAAATATTATAGTCCACTAGAGGCTTCACTCACTATAGTTTACGAACAACTTCCTCTTGTGTCTAATTCAAATATCTCCTAGAAGACATGTTACTACACATTTTCAACATGTAATAATCAATAACTAGGAATAATACAAAGATAAACAACTCAATCAAGAGTCACAAGGGAAAAAAATAACTAAAACACTATCAGAATACTTCAAATAGTAAAAAATTTTACTCAAAGAAACTTTTCCCAAACACCTTTGAACCCACATTATCATGAGCCAACCCATATACCATGGTACATTTATATCAAGAGTGCTATTGACATGGCTTGAAGGGTTTTCACAATCCACAATGGTTGGCGAATTTCTCTTGGAATCAAACAAGAATTAATGGGAATGATTTTTCCACAAACATATTTGAAGAGATATGACACAAGTCTATATATAAATACTCCTCAAGGTGAAATCACTAGAATTAAATAGGTAAAACAATACCAAAATAGTACATAATTAAAAGACACAACATTTAATGTGATAAAAGATCAAAGGTATCCCATGTAACAACTTTCTCACATCTATAACGGTCGCCTCCATCCCTCTATAGTCTCACAGATGAAACAAGAATCCCACCTACATGTGATGGTTTACACCCTGTTCAAAGCATAATAAATTATAAAAACACATGATGTAAAATCTAGGGCATAAGATAAATATCCTAGTGAGGTCCCAATATGTGTCCTATAAGTAATCCATAACAATAATCATTTTATTGTTTATATTGAAATAGAACATTTCATTGGAAGTCATTTAAATATCATCAATAAAACACAATTTTATTTAAAAACATGTAAGATATATCAAAATGGGTTTAAATAAAAATTTTATATAAAATATTTATATAAAGAAATTGGAATGAATAATGTAGTTCTATAATCAATGGTATGTACAGTCAAATCCAGAAAAACAAAGCACCATGATAATAATCCTATGATATGTTAATTTCTACCTATAGGATCCTCATATTTCATAATCATCACTATGGATCATGATAGATATGAAAAATATAATCAACACCCCATTAGGGTACCCATTATGGGAAATACATCTTCACCCCATTAGGGGACCCATCATAGGAAATCATACTGAACATTGTTTAGTTAGTGTTATCTTCAATAATCCATTTATAGGGAGTTAGATCTATAGAGTTCTTAACCTAATCACCCACTGACTAACCAGGATCACATGTTCTTAAAAAAATCTATCAAGTGAAAATCAATCCTTTCAAATCATAATCAAAGTTCAATTTTCAAATTTCATTTTACAAATTCCTTTTTCATTTGAAAACCAAATATTAGGTTTTCTTCAAAATCATTCCTTTATATATAACCTTTCTATTTAATCCAATTTTTGAATGAATAAAAATTAAACTCATTTAATCAAATCCACTTGAAAATAAAGATATAATTCTTGTCAAATTCCATCCATAAAATGGAATTCCATTGAAATTGTAGTGATTTTCAAAATATTATGCCATTTTAAAGTAAAATATCAAATCATCCCAAATAAGGGGTTTTGGATAAATTTAAAAGTCATTTAAAATTAATCACAAAAAATAATCATTAAATTTTATGTTAATTCCATATGGAACAAAAAATCTTTAATCACGTGGCCAGTTGAATTAACAACCACAATCGCAAATAAAATGAAGAACGAAGTTGGAAGAGATCAATGAATCATGTCTAGAATCAAGATCCATCAAAATAGGGGTTTGGTCCATAAATTACATGATGATTCAATATTATATAAATAAAATAAAATTAAAACATCATGAGAATTCCCAATAGGGGAGATTCACTTATCGGATGGATATCCTATCAGATCCCCAACACATCGATTAAAAAAAGAGGTTGGAGAAGTTAAAATCTCCGCTAAAGGTCCAAAAAAGAGTAAGGAATAATATTAGGGTTAAATGCAAGAGTTTGACATTGAACATGAGGATCCTATAATTTTTAATTAAATTTTGGGGTAATTTAAAACCACACCCATGTTTTTCTGGGTAGGTTGCACATTTAGGGAAAACTGTTCACCTTAACAATGACCCCCTACTGTAATTTAAGATGGATTTTATGGTTTGGATACACAATGAAACTAAACACGCACCAACTTTGTGAAACCCACTATCCCTGGTGCACACATTTCTGATGGGTGGACACTCAATTTTTAAAAGCAATTCACCACATTCCAGAGCACCATAAACTAGAGCACGATTTTTTAGGCCAAACCCATAGTTTTCCCATACATGTGAAAACCATGACAAGCCCCAGGGGCATCAATTTTTTTTCGAAAAAACTCCGGAAATGACCCCAATACAAGATCCAATAAAAGTAATATTTTTTTTTTATGAAATATCTGAGAAATGGTAATGGGATCTTAAATTTAGGGTATTAGTTCCAAGAGCTTCAGATGAATGTGGTGGTGGGTGATATATTAAAATTTATTTTAATATTTCTATGTATGGAATAATGAGTGATGATCTTGAACGTTATATTTATAATTAATTTATTTAATTTTTGAATAATCAAATACCTGGGAGTAGGACCATTTTTCTATTTTAATGTTGATCATCTAACAAGACCCTACCAGTTTTCAATCATTTTTCTACAATGACACAATGATATAATTCCTCTTGTGATGATCCACAAATTTTCTTTAATATCCATGAAACACCATTCATTCTTTGGGTGATAGTAAGATGAATCGATTATCTTGCATTGTTTGTGTTGATGTCTCATCCTTTGGTCCTGAAGTAATGTCTCTAACATTTCATGTTCATGAGAGGGAGAGAGAAATAGGATTCAATAGAGAATATAACTTGCGCAACAATTCTCTAATTTTTATTTCACACCCTATACAATACACATAATACTAAATTTACCGGGCTTGGGTTTTTCTAAATTAATTATATACTTCCATTTAAAACATTTAATAATATTATATCCAACAATAAACCCAATTTTTTATAGTAAAAAAAAATATTATTATTTTTTGGGGTGTGCCAACCTGTGCTATAAAAAGTATTATTTATGTGGCTTGTTAATTAATATTTTTACTAGACATGGTATTGGTTCCTTAAAACTCTTCTAGAATTTATTGAACACCTAAATTAATAATGAATTCAAATATTTTATTCATCAATAAATATTTTCGTTCGATAAAACATGAATAAAATTATCCCTCATTCTTGAGAATAAAATTAATTCAATTAGTTAAATTCAATTAGATTTTAATTTTGATTATAGAAACACCTTTTAGTGTGACCCTCTATGATTCCATATCAATAAAATTAGGTGAGCTTTCTTAATGTTCAAGATTACTATCTAGAAAAAGGATAAGACACCCGAGAGGAAGAACTTAATGTTGCAATGATAACAAAAAAATATGAATTATCACAGTGAAATATAAGAAGTTTGTAACAATATATCATATTCTAGGATTCAAATATTTTTCACCAAACTATAAAACCCTTATATTTTGGGAATTTTCATACATTCAAATTAATTTATCCTTTTTGAAATTTTTAATTCCACACAACAATTAAAATAGTTTATTTTATATGAAAGCACTATGTTTAGATTGTTTTATACGTAACCACAAATTAATCATGCACTACATTCGAAATAAAATTTAACAGTATCTATAGAAAACACTGAGGTTTTCTGGAATTACACACAACAATGACTTTCCTCGAAGGCTTGTGTAACACTCAAGACTGAGTTTTATCAAACAATAATATATTATTAAAATGTAATTATTTAATATAATAAGATATAAACTAGACATTAAATTAGTGGTTATGAATAGTATCAACTAATTTATGAAAATATTTTATTTACAAAAATATATTATGAATTCATAGGCTACCAATAAATTATAAATTAATATGAAAACTAATTTAATATAAAGGAAAATATTATTATTTTTTTGATCACAATGTTGTTCTACCCTAATAAATTAAATTAATTATAATCAGTAAGTGATTTTAATGTAATAAATATGCAATATATTCAATAAAATATTATTTATATAAGTAAAATATATTTTTTAGAATAAGATAAGAACAAACACAATTTTATGCTTAGTAATCGATATTTTTATAATGGCAGTTTTGCAACATTTATTGGAAATACTATTTTAAGACAAAATTTTGGTTAATTTTATATATTTAATATATCAAAATAAACATCATAATTGAAATAAATATATAAAAATTAGGTTACAAATTTTTTTCATTTTTTTGCAGGGTTTTATTTTTCAATGAATAGTTAGAAATACTTAATTTTATTTCGATTTTTTTCATCTAATATATGTAAATTGTTAAATTACATTTTAAATTTTTTTAAATATTTATTTATATAATATTTTTTTCAATTAATCTTATTTAATTAATTTGATGCAAATTCACATTTAAATTGAATATAAAAACATAGAGAACTTTTTATTATTTTTACTTCAAAAACTCGTTGTTTCATCCATCAATGAGATTAATTTTAAATTAATTTCGTCCAATTATATGATTGGAATGTATAAAAATAGATTCAAATTTTTTAATAATAATCTTTTATAATATTTAGTAATGTAAAATCTTTTTTTTACCAAAAATATTAGTGAATGTAATTAAAATTAATTACATGGAATAAGGTATAACAAACTTAAACTATGGACAAAACTATAAATTTAAGACACAAAATGACCTAGAAACATGTCCACAATCTATTTTTTGGACATATTTATACCCAATACAAACTTTTATCAAACATTTCACATTATTGGATCCACTGGACATGTGAAAAACATGTATGGATTTCCTTTTTTTGAAATATGACTTGAGTTCCACTCAACCACTATATAAAGGCATCATCTCCTCCCACTTCTTCAAACCACTCAAAACCCTTAGGTTGGGCCATGATCTACTAAAATTACCTCCCAAAAACCATAAATTACTCCATGAATACTCCCTTTGTTCATAAATCCTTCAATGAATACCTTTGGTGAAAAACAAAATGAGTTACCCGATGAAGAGGTAACACCCTCCCTCAAGCTCCTTTATTTTATTTTCATTCTTCCCCACCTTAATTAATATTATTGAGTTATTATAAAAAAAGTATCCTAAATATAATTAGATGTTTTTATGGGATTTTTTTACCTACACTAACACATACATCCATCTAGTGGGTAACAAACATACTATTTAGGTCTATAGAGAACTACTGCTTCACTAAACAATGATTATTCATTTTTCACTTTCCGCCCCTCATCTTGGAAATTATGAAGAAATATATGATAATATATGTTATATATTATATTTTTATACCTTTTATCTTTGGTAATAATTTTACTACACCTATCATTATAATTTTCTTTTGGTGTAAATATGATAATATCATTTGAGGAAACGTGGACTACTGCCCCCTCAAATAATTGTGATTCATTCACAAAATACACAATATATATTAATGATGGGTTTAGTGAACATATATGAAATATACGATATAATAATTCTAGTGAAAAAATGATATACATACATGCATTCATACATACATACATACATACATACATACATACATACATACATACATACATACATACATACATACATACATACATACATACATACATACATACATACATACATACATACATACATACATACATACATACATACATACATACATACATACATACATATATACATACATATATACATACATATATATATACATACATACATTTCATTTAATTTCATTCTTTCAATATGTCAATAAAAAAGAAGCAGCATTCATGCGTATAACAACCTACCGTCTCAATGAAAAATGTATTCCATTTTATTACTCATATAATATATATATTTTTACACTAATATTATAATGAATATAAATGGTATTTATATCATTTTATAAATTATGAAAATCATGATATAACTATATGGAAATATAAATAACAAATTAAGTCACATGCAAGGAACAAATCAACTATTACTAGATGTGAAACCTTAATACAGGATTTTTAAAAATCATGTATTGTATTATCATAATAAAACCACATATGTTATTGGATATAAGATTATCCATATTTAAAATAATTATGATATAATTAAATTTATTATAAATTAATCTTGAACGAGTGAAAAGAGAGCCAAGACACAAGGTATGGGAATTTCATCTCAATTTTAATTTAAGTGAGATACAAGATTTATTCACCACCCATTCCTTTTTTGTAGTATATATAATGACCATGGATGTATTATATTTTTCTTATACTAAAATTTATGAGTGTTTATATATCCAGTTTATGATCATTATTTCATGGGATTTATTTTTCAAAATTCACCAAATCGATAAATAAATTTTGTCATAATTTTCCCTCTTTGAGACACCTTCCATGTTCTGCACCTATATTTTTCCTAGTGGTGTATATAATACCATTGCAATTTTATATCATGAAAATAAATTTTTTAATTAAATTTTAATCATAATGTTATTTCAGTTTATTAAATGTGGATTATGGTTCAAGGTATCCAAGTGTTAAGAGTTTATAGAAACAATCTCATTAATTTTCAAGACTGTTTATGATTATGATTTCTAGGATGAAATAATATGATAAATATCTCAATAACATTCATGAATTTTATTCACCTCTGGTTGTTCATTATATCTTCATATATTAGAACCATTTTCCAACTCATTCTTACAAAATACAGTTTGGAAAGTGTTTTTTAGGAAAGTGAAAGTTTACCTCTCTCTTTGGTCAGAAATATGTGTTCCTTCAAAATCATGTTTTCTAAAAAGGTTTTCCAAGAATATTCCAATAGTATACTATAATCATTAAAAAAAATTACATTTTTTTATTTTACCAGTTTTTTCAATGGAATAATCTTGTCACTTTTCAAAAACAGAATTTTATTACCTTTTTACCATGAAAAAAGAATATTATTTTTAACTCATACAATATGTACAGATTTTATAACAACCCTGCTTTTTATTACAAAATTAGACATCTTTTATTAAATAAAATATTAACTCGACATAACATAGAATATTGAGAGGTATAGTGTATTAGGGGCTTATGAACATTAACTAATGAATTAAAAATTTAAACACAACATCTTTATTGAATACTTCTTTTACATGACCACTACATTCCCTCGTACTTAGCATTGTATGGGATAACCTGAAGACAAGCATAAAAAAGGGTGAGCTATAAATACTAGTAAGGGAAAAACATGGAATAAAATTTAGAACACAATACATGTTAGGCAATAGTCATATCAATGAATAATAAGAGAAACATGAACAAAATGGAATGATAAATCAAGATAATCATAACATAGAGATGTGGAAACAACACTTAACATGGAATTAACATTAGCTAAGTCTCATTGTACATTGAGCATCTGTAAACCCTCATTGAACATGAATAACAAGTAAAACCTAGATTAAATTGAATTAGAATGAGTCAAAACTCATTTAACATGACATATCATGATACTATACTTTACCCAATGAATTGGATCACTATTAGGGCGCACCCTTCTTAAACATTCCATTTCTTGCAAAAGTGTGCCACATGGATCATATAACATGGAATCCGTCAACATCGTAAGTTATTCTATGATTAAAGAATGTGTAATTAATATATGAATGTACAATTCAATATGTATATGGTAATAAAGTGAATATCCTTGATGGAGACATGGGCATGGTATTCACTACATAATGATCATTTGTTGGAAAAAACGCGGTGTAATTTCGCCAGCATAAAAGCATGACATTAGAATTCCTAAAAATGGTTAATGAGAGAGTAATGGATGTTTCATCAAATTTACATGATATTGATAGTACGGGGGTTGATATAGATACATGTCCCAACAAATGTAATTAAATTTAGATACATAATACAAAATAATTGCTTGAATGTAAATGAGGAGAGAGAAATTTCTTACTGAATTTCATCATGGTAACAGGTGTACATGGGAGGAATTAATGGGAGAGAAAGGTGATATATCATTGTTAAAACATGAATAGTACAGTATGGGGGAGGTGATAAATCATACCCTAACATTTAAAATTGAAAATAAAAGGGAATAACAATATAAAGAAACATGTACATAAACTAGGAAAGTGAGAATCCCTTTACTGGAAGTGTGAACACAAAGGCTTGAGAGGGGCTTGAGAGAGGCTTCTTGGGAGCTTGGGGAACCTTGGGTGGATTCTAGAGAGAGGAGGGAAGAAGTTGGATGAACTCAAAAGGCTTTGAGTGAAGAGAAGGTTTGAGCATGTGCGGGTTTATATAGGAACAGAGAGAGAATTATTTATTATTTAGGTCCAGGACACTAAGCATTAAACTAATCAAAACCACAAACCATCCCATGGTTTTGGCCAATGGGTTTCTCTAAAAGGAAGTGTAAATAAATATTTTATAAGTCCAATGGCCTAGCTTCTTAAAATAATAGCGTTTATTATGTCGATATGAGTCACACTCCTATGGAAAACAATTTAACAAGATAAATTGTTTTATATGTCTTGGAGGGTCCACTAATGCTTTGTAAAATAAATCAAAAAAAAATCACATTATTTTAATGTTAAAACATATATTGGGTGGAAATAATTTTGGGATTATTTTATTACATCACTATTGGGTTACTATGATGTCATAAAACACATTATATATTTAAATGACATTTAATTTTTACCCAAAAATTTAACTCAGTTAGAAAATAATGAAAAATTCAGAAATGGATATTTTTGATGTTCTGATTTCAAAAATAATATTCATTTTATCTAAATAATATTCTAAATATGGGAATTTTCACTTTTAAAATAAAAACTGATATTTATCAAAAATTCATGGGTTTTGACCAAAATGGATTTCAAACCATAATTAAAATTAAAATTGTATTAATAAAAATTATATGATAATTTAAACATAATAAAAATAATTTATTAATTATAATATATTATTTCAAAATTAGTTAATACAAAAATATAGTTATTTATGAAAATTGATTCATTATTTGAACATTAAACAAAAAATACTATTTTTGCATTAAAAACTATTTAAAAAGTAAAAATAAAAATAAAATTATTTTACATTCATTATTATATACAATAATAATGAAAATAACCATAATGTTAGGGTCTTGTTACATAACCCCTTATAACACCCACATAAGACCGAAGGGTAAGGTGTGGGATGGTGACATACTCTTGGGGTGGCTCAGATAAAATCGCTCGAGTGGTAATCTCTATCAACATCCACTTCTCCAATAGGTGGTTCTAGAAATGATTAATGTATTCATGATCATCTTGGAATTATTCAAGAGTAAAGCCTTATAACGCCACCACCTTTCCAAGTTCCGACAAATGGGCTTTATATGGGGCAGGTCTACTAGATGATGCCATCGCATCCTTTGTCAGAGTAAATTTGCTGCGTTAAAGACCAATATTTATAGTAATCATGATATCACTATTCAATGGCTATATTATCCTCAATAAAAATTATTAATGTTATTTTAAAAATCCAAAAACATAATACCAATTAATTTCAAATTTTTTATAACCATTTTACATAAAAATACATTTAATCAGATAAAGAGGAATTTTCATTAATGAATGTTTGGGTCATTACAATCCTCCCCATTAAAAAATTTTGCCATCAAAATTTCATTTTCCCACACTAAAATAGATCCGGGGAACTTTTCTTCATCACTTCCTCCGATTCCAATGTCGCTTCTTCAAACTTGATGTTTTGCCACACCACCTTTACGATGGGAATTGTCTTATTTCGTAGAACCATTTCTCTACAATCTAAGATCATTAATGGGTTCTCCTCATAAAAAAGTTCATCCTCTAATAATACTACCTCTGAAGAGAGTACATGTGAAGGGTCTAGTATATACTTCTTTAAGAGAGATACATGGAAGAAATCATGTACATTGGCCACGGTAGGTAGATGTTCTAGCTGATAGGCCACATCCCTGACTTGATCAAGAATCTCAAAGATTTCTATATACCTATTAATTAACTTCCCATTCATTACAAACGTAATGACCTTCTTCCACAGAGGTATGCGTAGAAACACCATGTCTCCAACTATTATCTCAAGGTCTTATCGATGGTTATCCACATAACTCATCTATCAACTCTGGGCAAACTTGATATAATGCTGAATGATTTTCACCTTCTCCACTATTTCTTTAACCATTTTAGGTCCTAGAAGAATACACTCGCCAACTTCATCCCAACACACTGGTGTTCGAAACCTTTTCCAAAAAAGGGCATCATATTGTGCTGTTCAGATTCTCGAGTGGAAACTGTTATTGTTGGAGAATTTAACCAGTGGAAGATATCGGTCCCATCTTTATTTGAATCCCCTAGAACATGGTCATAACATATCTTCTAGTGTTTGAAAGGTTCATTATGATTGGCAATTAGTTTGAGGAAGATAGGCCGTACTGAAGTTCATTTTAGTGCATAGAGAATGTTGGAGACTTTTCGAAAACATCTAGGTAAATCCATGATTCTGATCAGATACAATAGATAGTAGTACTCTATGTACCCTTACCACTTATTTGATGTAAATCCATGCCAGTTGATCTAATGAGAAGTCCTCTCAAATCACGATAAAGTGAGCTGTCTTAATAAGACAATCCACAATGACCCATATAGAATTGTTTCCTCTGTATGTCCATCAAAATCTAGAGAAAAAATCCATGGTAATGCTTTCACACTTCTATGTTGGTATGGGTAGTGGTTGCATCATACCACTAGGCTTTTGCCTCTCATCCTTCACTTGTTGACATACCAGGAACATTGATGTATATTCAACAATCATATTTTTCATATTGCCCCACCAAAAGTTTTCCTGGAGATCTCGATACATATTTGTGCTCCCTGGTTGAATAGAGAAGGCTGAGATATGTGTGTCATTCAGAAGCTCCTTCTTTATTACTAGATCAGATAATACACATAATCGTGAACCATATCTCACAATTCTTTCCCTATAAACCATGATCTCTGAAGATTTCCCATTTCTTATAGCTTTCACACATTTTAGAATTTCCACTTCCTTTCATTGAGCATCCTTTATTTTCTACAAGAGGGATGGTTGTGAAATCATTTGAGAAAGGATTTATGATGTTCCTCCCTTAAAAATTCCCCAATCCATCCTCTAAAAATGCAATAATATTGGATCCTTCCCAATTCTAATCTACGACAGAATTGCTGGATCCTTTCTACTTAGAGAATCTACCACCTTGTTCACTTTCCTAGGGTGGTAATGGATTGACCAGTCATAATCCTTGATTAGTTCTATCCATATTCATTGGCTCAAATTAATCTCTTTCGGTGTGAATATATATTTCATTCTCTTGTGATCATTATATATCTCAAACTTCTCCCCACAGAGACAATACATCCAGATTTTCAAAGCAATGATCACAACCACCAACTACAGATCATACGTGGGATAGTTTTTCTCATGGTTTTTTAGATTTCTTGTGGTGTAGGCTATTGCTTTGTCATTCTGCATCAACACACAACCCATTCCCTTCTTTGAAGCATCACTAAATACCAAAAAATGTTATTCAATCATGGGTAATGTGAGAATGGGCACAATGATAAGCCTCCTTTTCAACTCTTTTAAGCTCTCTTTGCATTCATAACTCTTAGAAAACATTACTCCGTTCTAAGTTAGCTTGGTAAGACGGTAGGACAATCGTGTGAAATTTATCACAATTTGGTGATAATATCTAGCTAACCCCAAGAAGCAATGGATATTTGTTACCCATAATGGCCTTGTCCATCCAACAATTTTAGTCCTCTTTATGGGATCCACTAATATCCCCTTTCTTGTGATGATATGACCCAAGAATGAGGCCTCCTACAAATAGTAATCACACTTTCTATACTTTTCATAGAAATTATCCTTCTGCAAGGTCTGTAGTATTGTTCTTAGATTCTCCTCAAGATCCTCCTTGGTTTTGGATTATATTAGAAAATCATCTATAAAGACTACCACAAATTTGTCGAGGTACTCTCTAAACAATATATTCATGATGTACATGATGATTGATGTATAATTAGTGTGTCTGAAAGGCATTACTATGAATTTATAGTGTCTATATCTTGTACAATACGAAGTTTTGGAGATATCTTCCTTGTTCACCCTTACGTGATAATATCCCGACTGCAAATATACCTTGGGGAAGTATTGTGCTCCGCGTAGCTGATAGATAAAGTCATCAATTCATGGAAGCGTATACTTGTTATTTTTCATTATTTTTTTGAGTTCATGATAATCAATGCTAATGCACGTTAACCCATACTTCTTCTTGATGAAGAGGACTAGTGCACCCCATGGTGAATCACTTGGGCATAAAACCCTTTATCCAAATTCTTCTATAGTTGTTTCTTCAACTCACCATGCTTCAAAAAATCCATTCTATATAGAGTCTTGGATATTATCAACTCCCTAGGTATAAGATAAATTGAAAATTCGACATCTCTTTTAGGAGGAAGACTAGGAAATTCCTTGGGAAACACTTCAGCGAATTCCCTCATAGTAGGAATGTTTTCAAGGATGGTTGCCTCCTTAGAATCAGTCATCTCAGCTAGATATGAATTATCATAGGTCAGTAATATCCACAATTGAGATTATGGAACTAAAGAAGATTCATCCTCCTCCTTGCGCTTATACAGAATCGGGGGTTGATTCTCCACATGGAGAGTGATTTCTCTCTCATGGAAATTAATGTTGGCTCTGTATAAGGAAAGCCAATCCATGCAGAGAATCGCATCAAATTCCATGAGAGGGAGTATGAGGAGGTTCGCTGGGAAGTTAAATCCACAAATTATAATATGGGTGGAGTTATATTCATGGGATGCAATGATTTCACCATTTTCCATACTCACCGACAATTTTACTTCCATGATTTGGGGTGGTTTTGGGATTGTTCTACTAAAATTTAGGGATATAAAGGTATTTATAGACCCAGAATCAAAAAGTACATTCTCTATTATTGAATTAATAACTAGAACACCTCTCACCACTTATTTTTTGGGGTTCACTTTGGTAATAGTGATGTCAAAGGATCACCCTTTTGGCCTTGTAGATTGTTGGTTTCCTCCAAAAGTCCTTGTATTAGGGTACATATTTTCAAAGTGACGTAGTTCATTAAAGTTGAAGAAATGAATAACATGTTGAGGGTCAAACTGACAATTCCTCTCCTCATCATAGCTGCAGGTTTTTCTTATTAGTATTTAATAGCTTGGTTCCCTTTTCATCCACACCTAAATGATTTCCATGTCCCCTTCTAGAAATTTCTGGGGTGATTCTTCCCACACCTCTGGCATGTGGGCTGTTAGATATTCGTAGCACCATTGGATTTATCCATATGACCACTATAATTGAAGTCTTCCTTATGCTTATAATCCCCATTACACCCCTGAGATTATCCGATCTCCATTTCTATTTTGAGGGCATATTAGGCAATTTTATCATTATTTTTGAAGTCAAATATCACTAGGGCTTTCCGCATGATAGGTTTCATCCCACCAAAGATGCGGTCAACCTTGAATTCAGGGGTGACAACAAATCTAGAGGCATATCATGCATGCCTTGTGAAGTTTTCCTTGTATGATCTGATGGATTCATCATCTTATTTCTTGAGGTAAAAGAAGCCCCTTTCCATCATAAGACAGAGGGTGTGCAGAAAATAATTATCAAAAAACATCTTCTAGAAATCCTTCCTTTCCAACACTTTAATATTTTCCTCATGCTTCATAATTTTTTATCAATGTTCACTATTTATCAGCTTTAACCTCCATCTGATAAGTATCTTGGAGAACCTTCTCTTTTTTGGAACATTTAAGGTTATAAAAGATCTTTTCAATGGATTTGATCTGTTATTCGGTGATTTAGGGATCATATGATTCATTAAAAGTAGGAGGCCTTTGTCTCAAATAGCTCTTGATAGAGACTTGTTATTTATTTGGGGGGGGATGAAAATTCCTCTTGACCCATGTTTCTTTTCAAATATTGAGTTTACTAAGAGATTATTGTGACAAAGTTCTCAATTCATACTCCCATCGGATTGAGGATCTCATTAGAACAATCATCGCATTGATCTTCACATCATTTGTTAGCCCGAGTCCTCCTATTATCGGCTATTGGATGAAATAAAAGGAATATTAGGGGTAACACATAAAGGGCAATCCAATGACAAAAAATAGATGACATATAAATTACTTTTATTTCCTTAATTTATGAATCTATAAGCTTTATTCTATGTAATCTATGATCTACATTCTAACATGTATTTTTAGAGGCATTTTTTTTAAAATTACATTAATATTGGTTCATACTATGCTTGTTAATTTACTAAAGCATATCCCTCGAGAGTTTCATAATCAAGATTGAAATAAGGCCTATTTTTGTGTAACCGGATACCCTAGGTCAATGCCAAAACTCTATGTCGTAGTTTTCACTCCTAGGTACATCTGTGCCAGAGCCGCCTCTACCTGCTTGTATCCAGATAGGGGTTTATTTCCTTGATAAACCACTTATTAAATACTCACAAAAACATAGGGATGTTTTTTATAAATAATATAGTCTCTAATGATTTACTATGGTATTCTAATCCTAATCCCAAAATTAAAATAACCTATCCTCTGATTCCAACTATAACAACCCTGCTTTTTATTACACAATTAGTCATGTTATATTACATAAAATATTCACTTGATAAAACATATAAGATCAAGTGGTACAGTGTATTTAGGGCTTAGGGACATTAAATAATGACTTAAAATAAGAAACATGACATCATTATTGAAAACAACCTTTACATGACCACTACATTCCCTCATACTTAGTATTTCATGGGATAACTTGAGGACATTCAAAAAAATGGCTGAGCTATAAAGCCCAGTAAGGGAATAAACATGTAATAGCCTGAGGAATACATTAAATGTTATAAAATAGGCATATCAATGGAGAAAAATAGAAACATGAACATAAAGGAATGATAAGGCATGATAATCATAACATGGAGATGTGGCAACAACACTTAACATGCAATTTGTATGAGCCAAGACTCATTGCCCATGGAGATTGAGTAAGCCCTCATTTTACATGAAGCACGAGTAAAACCTCATTTCACATGAATTATCATGAGTAAACACTCATTCCAATGACTTACCATGATACTATACTTTACCCAATGCATTGGAGAGCTATCTGGGCGCACCTTAAACATTTCGTTTCATGCATAAGTGTGCCACATGGATATTATAAAATGAAATCAATCAACATCATAAGTTATTCCATGATTAATTAATTCGGAATAAATACATGAATGTACCATTTAATATGTATATGTGGATAAAGGCAAATACCCTTGATAGAGTCATGTGTATGGTATTCACTACACAATGATCTTGGCATGAAAAAACGTGGGGCAATTTCAGCAGCATAACTACGTGACATAAGGATTCATAAAACTGGTTGATGAGAAAAAATGGGTGTCTCATAATATGTTCATGAAATGGGTAGTAAGGGGGGTCATATAGATACATGTTCCAATTAATGTAATGTAATTTAGATACATAATACAAAATAATTTCTTGAATGTAAATGAGGAGAGAAAAATTCTCTACAGAATTTCATCATGGTAATAGGTGTACATGGGAGGCATTAGTGAGAGAGAAATGGGATATATAATTATTAAAACATGAATAGTATAGTATGGGGGAGTTGAAAAAATTTACCCCATCATTTAAAATTGAAAATAAAAAAGTCATAAATATATAGGGAAACTTGGACATAAATAAGGAAAGTGAGAATCCATTACTTGGAAGTGTGATCCCAATGGATTGGGTGGGGCTTGACAGTGGATTCTTGGGAGATTGGGGATCCTTGAGAGGATTCTAGAGAGTGGAGGGCCTAAGTAGGAATAACTACAAAGGCTTTGAGTGAAGAGGATGTGTAATCTTGAGTGGGTTTATATATAAAATTAGAGGGAATTATTTATTGTTTAGGTTTGGGACACCACCCATTAAACTAATCAAAATAGAAAACTAGCCTATGGTTTTTGAAAAAGGGGAGAGGAAAAAAATATTTTATAATTCCAATGGAATAACTTCTTATAATAATAGGGTTTCTTTTGTGGAGGTGAGTCACATTCTTTAGGAAAACAATTTAAAAACATAAAATGTTTTATAAGTCATGGTGTGTCCACTAAAACATTGTAAAATAAATCAAAAAAACATAAAATCACATTATTTTAATGTTAAAACATATATTGTCCGAAAATAATGTTTTGAGTATTTTATTACATCACTATTTGGTCTTTATGATGTTATAAAGCACATTATATATTTAAACAATATATAATTTTTACCCAAAAATTATGTTGTCTTATGAAATTTTGAAAAATTCACCATTGGATAACTTCAACATTCTTATTCCAAAAATAATATTCATTTTATCTAAATAATTTTCTAAATATTTAAATTTTTAATTATTAAATGAAAACTGGGAATTATAAAAAATTCAAGGGTTTTGGAAAAACAACTTTCGAACGATAATAAAAATTATACGATCATTTAAACTTAATAAATAGTAATTTAATAATAATAATAATATTTTATTAAAATATTATTTAACACCAAAATCCTTTAATTTATCAAAATAGATTCCCTATGTGAGCATTAACTTAAAAAAACTATTGGTTCTTTTAAAACTATTTACGAAGTAACAATAATAACAAAATGAATGTATATTCATTATTATGTACAAAAATAATGAAATAATAATAGTGCTAGGGTCTTGTTACATAACCCATTAAAACACCCACATAATATCGAAGGCTAATGTCTGTGATGGTGATAGACTCTTGGGGTGTCTCGGATAACATCGCTCGAGTGATAATTTCTATCATCTTCCACTTCTGCCATAGGCGGTTCCGATCAAGCTTAACGTATTCATGATCGGAATGGGCTTGGTCAATAGTGAAGCCCAATAACACTACCTACTATTCGAGCTCTGAAAAATGGGCTTCATACAGGGCATGTCTATAGGATAAGGTCATCGATTCCTTTGTCTATGTAAATTGGATTTGTTAAAGCCCTATATTCATACTAATCCTGTGATCATTGTTCAAAAACTATATTATCAATAGTCATAATTCATAATGGTATTTTAATAATCCAAAAACATAGGACCAATGAAGTTCAAATTTTATATAAACACTTTTGATAAAAATAAATTTAATCAGATTAAGTGTAATTTTTATTAATGATAGTTTGGGTCATTACAGATTTAACCACCTTCATTTGTTTGAAATTACATTACTTATTTAAAAAAAATATATTTTTAAAAAATTATTGTCAAATAAATTTTCAAGGAATATTTTTTCAAAATCGGTTCAACATTATTTCATAAGTTTTCAATTAAAAATGGTTTCAAAACAATTTCAAAGTCTATTTAAATGTTTTCATTGTTTTTTCAATGAAATAGTTTTAAAAATGTTTTCAAGAATTCTTTATATATTTTCGATGTTTTTTCAATGAAATGGTTCTCAAAAATTTAAAATTATTAATTTTAATGTTTGCATATTTTTCTAAAGAAAATGTTATTCAATTTTTGTAATATTATTCAATAATTTTTAAAGGATTTTTATTTAAAATGATTTGAGGCCTTCTTTATAATTTTCAAGTGATTTTATAAAAAATTATTTTCAAATTGTTTTATGCATTAAGAATAAAATTTCAAATAGAAACTATATTTTCCTTAAGAAAATTATAAAATATATTTTATCATTATTTCTCATCTAAGATGACATTTTCGAGTGTTACTCATGTGTTTTAAAGGAAACTAATCGATGTATCCTTTCATATTATTTCCTTGAATGATTTATGAATATATGGAATGATTTTTATAAAACATATTTCTTTCTCATGGGATATATACTTATGAAAACTGTTTCTACTCACGGGTTATATGCTTATGAAACATATTTCTTTTTATCAGTTTATATGTTTATGAAAACAGTTTATATTAATGGGTTATGATTTGATGAAATGAATATAAAACCTACCATTTCACACAAGTTATGAAATTATTACATATTTATGACACCAATTTCATTTCATGTGTAATAATATCACTGTTTATGAATTTATGGAAATTTTATGAATGATTTAATTATGTGATGGTTGGGACTTATATCTACCTTTAATGTAGTGGTTAAAGATTTATATCTCATTAGAAAGACATGGAATCAATGATAAATTAACTCAGTTCAGTATTACAAGACTGGAATGAGGAGTAAACATAATTCAGAAATACAGTGCTATAACTGATTTTCAACTCAGTTCAGTATAAGAATTTGTCCAAAAAAATTTCCTTCATAGTGATTCTTGGACTACTATGTAAATCATTATATATGATTATCCGTCTACCACAATTCCATATACTATACCTATGTTATGATTTCATATATTATGTTTTCGGTTTCCTTGTGATTCATGTCTTATGAACTTCTAATATTTATTTCAGGATGCATGTATGTGATCATTAATATGGAGGGTTTGATCTTTTAAATTATTGATCATGTTCTTGTAGGACCCCAGGACACCATGAGTGGGGAGGGGTGAATCATGGTGTCAACTTTTTCTTTTAAATTAAAGTATCTTGTTTCCACGTTGGTAGGAACTAGTTGAACCTTAATGATAGAAATGATTAGCAATCAAAAATTTGCATGCAGAAGAGATGACATAGCAATTTTTACTTGGTTCACCACTAAGGGTACGTCCAAGGAGCATACGCCAACAAGTTTCTAGTCGTACCTAATTCCACTAATCTTCACTATATGTGGATTAAAACGGATTGGGCATAGTCACCCTGTCCTAGGCTCACTGCCTTTAAAAATGTTCAGGGATATCTCACTGCGTCCCTCAGGTCACTCCCGTTGACTCCACCTGACTCACTGTCATTGATGAAGTCCCACTCAGTTTATAGATGTGAAGGTCTCTTCAATAGATTTGCATTAAAGTCATTTGTCTCTTCTTAGCATGAGACTCTTCTTGCATCCATGTCCGAAAATGATGCACCCGAATGCACAGAACCACTCAAGCGGATAACCAGAACGTGCAGACAAGCTTCACTGACAATTGCGCACAACACCAACCCTTTTCCTACAAATCCTTCCTATTGCACGCAAAATTTTCATTTCGCGCATACAAATATTTCGTGCAACCACAAACTTTTTCGTGAAGCTGAATATTTTACACACAACCCTAATTTTTACGCGCACCTTATCCTTTTCTGTGCATCCTGGAATTTTCAATGTAATCCAGAAAATTTCAAGCAAGCCCCTTTTCACGATTCTTTTTTCGCACATCAGACCTTGGATCTTATCTAAGTATTCAAACATACGGAATGAGGGGGTCACCTCTTATTTATAGGCGTCTAAGACCCCTGCGCGCAAAATCATCTTTGACAAGAAATCCTCTCATCTGGCGTGTAATTTTCTGCGTAGGTATCGTTTTCCACGCACCTCTCCAGATATTTTTCGCAGCCCATGCCTTTTCCATTTGTCGAAATTTTGTTTCTGAAACACTATTTTCACGAAAAACATCGATCCACTATTTTGTGCATCACGCTGTTTTTTGAACCCATCTTAAGTATTTCATGCACAACCCTTATTTTCCATGCACCACTTACTCTTTGTGTGCACCTCCTTTTGCAGACAATCCATGTCTTCATTTTCTGATTTTGAGGCCCAAAAATTTGGCAAACACTGGGAAATAGCGCCACCATCAATACTGTTGTCTGCTTAAACTGTATGAATACTATATTGGGAAACATTTTGAACTTCCACTGAGTATTGACAACAAACACAAACCCAAATCTAATTCCTGCATAGAAGAACCATGGTTCCAACAGTTCTCATACCCCTATGCTTGTGGTTATTCATACATTCCTCCCATGTTTACCGTTAATTCTCTTCTGGGATCACCACTTATTATATTTCCATCCCTAGGTTATAAAGAAATATTTCCTATATGATATGTCAAATAGGGGTGCTAGTCTTGGAGAACCTAGTGTGAGAAAATATAGCTCAAATATGTACTAGTTTTTATGATTCTATGAGTCCAAATAAACTAAACTAATATGGTTTTAGTCACCCGTTTGAATAATGTTTTAATTATTCCAAAAAAGTAATGTAATGTTAATTTATGAAGAGAAAGGTTCATAGTTAGTTTCCTATCAAAGGATTAGTTAACTGTTGGAAACTAGGATGAGAAAAAATTAAAAGGATCACTAAGTATATTTCTCAGGATATGTCTGGGGATGTCTCTAAGGATAAGTATAAATATGAGTTAAAATTTAGGAAAATATCTTGGAATTATTGTAATGGATAGAGTGTTTAGATCCCTATAAATAAATCCATTTTTGGATAATATAAGATGATGTCGATCTGGAAAAATGTACCTTATGGTAAAAACTCCAACATAATGTTCTAGGTCTGACTCCAGAAAATATTGTATATGAAAACTGGCCTTGTTGCACACCTGGATTGAAACTCCCTAGGGATATGCATTGGAAATGCACAAACACTTCATAAACAATCATAAAGGATTTAAATATAAGTTGGAAATGAATAGTATATGAAGAACCTAGGGTGTCGTAGATTAAAGAAGGTGTCATGATTTACACATCCTATAAGTAATTAATTTATTGACTATGTGGTTTTATTCTATTTTATGAAATTCCCACACTATGCTTCGGGTTTTATACAATATTGGGAACTAGATGGAACAATATAGATGTTGAATGTGACAGATGATTTTTTGATGAGTAGTCAAGTGGGATGGTTACTAGAATTAATGATATTGTGATCATGACTTATCAGTTTTCACATAACATGATTAACAATGTATACCTTTACCAACTCTCAGACTCACCAAGGAAGAGAAACGTGGAGTTACCTATGAGTTTGGGTAATTGATACCATATAGAAAAGAAGATTCAATTTCCATTGTGTCAATAATGTTGAAGTAATCACCTAAGTGAATGTGTTTGGGGAATAAGAAGATTTTTTTGACTATGGAGAAGGACACAAAGAATGTAATTGCCAGGGAAAATTGAGAGTTTTGTTAAAGAAATTGACAAGAATAATGTCTTCCCTAAGATATCATCTAAGGTTATGTGTTTTATGTGTGAAAAAAACTATCATTATGAAACTCAATGTCTTGATATGAATGTTATTGAGGAAAATCAGAAAGTTGGTGGGTGTAATGGTTACATTGTTGATTATGAAGATACTACAAATGAAATGTGAAATGAGTGAGGTATTATTTAATATGATGAGGTAGCCTTGTAAATTTATTAAGGATGAAGTGTAATTATCAACTTATTTATGTATTTTGTTTCAATAATTATGTTATATGAGTTGTGAAATATATAAGGATATTCAATTTATATTTTTCACCATAGATTTACAAGAACACGTTAAATGGTTCTGATGGAATAGAAAAGTGATTTAATGTTATGGTTATGTCTATGGAAAACAAATGATTAATGTAAAGATAACCCTTAATATGTTCCTTATGTTATGATAATTTTTTTGGATAATTATATGTGGGATTAGAATAAGTAAATTCGAAGTTAAAAATTACCTTATAACTAATTAATGACTTGTTAACATGTGGTTTGTTCCATCAATGGTGAAGTTTAGAACATTATTGTATTTATGGAATATATCCAATATAATATGAATAAGGAAATTTTCATGTATTCAATATGGATTTATGGTAATTCAGATCATTACCCAGTTTCAGGAGAATTCTTGAAGATGTAATTAACTTGTTTGGAAGGTGATAACCTATAGATACTTTGTGATATTTAGAGAATCAATGTTAAGATGATTTTATGACTTTTATTTAATCATTTTTTATTTTCATATTTCATAAGGGTTATAATGTTAACTAGTTTATGTTAAACATTAGAGTAATTATTTTTGTACTGATATTGTATTGAAAAATTTTGTTTAAAGGATATGTAGTGATTATCCTTACTTCAAGGATTTGCATATTACTTATTTTGGAAATTATATTATTGTGGTTTTAGAAAAAGACATCTTTTATTTATGGTGACAACCAAAAAATTCAAGCTAGGTCATGGGTCTTGAACGCATAACTGAAGGATAGTAAAGGTTTTACTCCCACCATTGTCTTATGTGATGTCCTCGTAAATGTATAATTTTTTATGATTAAATATTTATGAAGAAACAATAATGTTATTTTTTATGTTTAGAGGTTAATGTATTAACCATATTTATTTTGAATTATCGTTAGAGACAAATAGTTATTATTTTTATTATTTAATAAACCTTCAGAGATGCTAAAAGTGAATTTTATTACTTCAGGCCTCAAAGATAATTTTTGGATATCGATTTTAAAAAGTAATGGATGAATCAGAAATAGATAAAAAGATAAATGTAGAGTGAAATTTGGTTTATAGAAACATATCATGTAATTATATTTCCTTATATTCTTGTAGAATAAAATAACTACTTAATTTAAGATAATGACAAAAAAATGTGTTTTCCTTATACCATAATTTTTTTTGAACCTATAGTCTTTCAAATCATCATAGATTTTTGAAATCTAGGCCCTAAAAATTTATTTAAAAATTTAGTTATTTTTGATTGATGACATAAATAAATCCATATAAATATTTATGTTTTCTGGTCATGTCCAACATTCACTCCCAACCTATGTTATCCTATGTTGAAACATAGTTATTTGTTACATTGGGTAACCATTATGGTTCCAACATTCCATTTTTAAGGGATGTTTTTGTATTCATTTTTATGATGTCAGTTTCTATGAATAAAACATTCATGAATTAAACCAATGATTACCCAAATAAATTTAAAGGGTGAAATTCATTATATGGGTCTTAGAATGAATCACCTCTAGATTTTGTGATTTTTTTTTAGTCAAATTAATTAAATATTTTTGGTATTTTTCATTTCACAAAACCCTAAAAATAGTTTATTTTATATTAATAAAATATTTTTGGATTTCATTATATGAAAAACAATGTTAATCATGTAATACACAGAAACGAAATTTTAGTTTTTTCTACATGGAACACCTAGGTCAGATTTCATTATAGGCGATAGTGACATTCCTCGATGGATTGTGCAATGTGCAAAACCGAGATTTATCGAACAAAAATCTATTATTAAATTGTTATCATTTAATATGATACGATATAAAATTGTTGTTAAATATGTGGTTATGTGTAGTATTAAATAATTTTTGAAAATAGTAGTTTTTCAAAAATATAAGCTGAACTCAAAGGTTGAAAATTAATTAGAAATGAATACAAAAACTGATTTAATATAAAGGGAAATATTATTATTTTAATGCCAAACATATTTTTTACCATAATAAATTAACATAACTGTAGTTTTTGAGTGATATTAATGTAATAAATATGTTATATAGTTGATAAAATATTTTCTACATTTATCCCACCAATTTGATAGACCTAAGATAATACAAATCCAAATTGTTTACATAAAAATCTATATTTTTATAATGGTAGTTTTACCGCCTTCTAATGACGAAACCATTTTATGATTTATGGAAATTTTATTAGTTGAAATATGTGAAAATAAACTTCATCTTCGAAATGAAAACATTAAAACTGGGCTACGATAAATATTTTGGTATTTTTCTAAAAGGTTGCATTTTTAATGAATAGTTAAAAATACTGAATCTTAATCCAAAATATCTTTTTAATCAAAATTATTTATAGATTTATATTATATTTTAATTTGGATTAATAATTTAATTAGATAATATATTTATCATTTCACTAAATTTAGATAATTGGTACCAATTTTACATTTAAATTGGATATAAAAACTTTAAAAACCATCGAACATTTTTACTTTAACAACCCATAGTGTCATCCCATCAGGGGGAATAATTTAAAATTAATTTATACAAACTCTATGATTAGAATTTAGACAAATGGATTCCATATTTTGAATCACAATATTATATATTGTCTAATAAGTTCAACATATTTTTTGATCAAAACAATCCGTTAATATATTTAAAAGTTATTACCAAGATTAAGGTAAAATTAATCTTATCTAAGGACTGATCCTTAAATTTATGACCCAAAATGACATAGAAACTAGTACATGAGACATTTTATGGACATATATCTACACTATAATAACTTTTCTATATTTTTTTTCCATTAGTGAATCTAATTGAAATGTGAAAAACATGTACGTAATTTGTTTTTCAAAACATTACCAGAGTGCCCCACCTCCTCCACTATAAAAATGGCTTCTCTCCTCCCACTTCTTCACACCTCTCAACCAACTTATTTTCAGCCAAGAACTTCTAAAAGATCCTAGAAAAAAAACCTAGTTTCATTATTGAATCCATATTTTGTTCATAAATCCTTCCATATAATCAATTTGATGAAAAACAAAAGGAGTTACCCAATTAAGTGGTAAAACACTCTATCAAGACCCTTTCTATTATTTTCTTTCTCCAGCACCTCAATTCATATTAATCTTGGATTATATAAAAAACCAATATCCTCAATATAATGAGGTGTTTATATGAAAATGAGTAGACCTAATCTTACACACACATCAATATACTGGTTATCAAATTTATTATTTATTTGTATGGCGAAATGTCACCTCAAAAAATAAAGATTGTTGATTTTTTCATTTACCACCTCTCATGGTGGATATTGTGACGGAAAATAAGATTATATATATTATATATTTTATTTATTATGCACGTAATATTGTTTAATTATTTTACCACAAATATCATTATACTTTCAGTTTGGTGTAAATATGATAATTTTTTTTGAGGAAGGGTGAACTATTGCCCCCTCTAAGCGATGTGTTTCATTCAAAAACTAAATGGAATGTATTATGGATGTCTTTAATGAACATATATGATATATATGATATAATAATGTTACTATAATAATGATATATATATATATATATAAACACCCACACACCCACATATATATTATTTACTTTCTTTCTTTCAATACGCCAATAAAAAAAAGCAATGTTCAGGTGTACGTATGACCTACCGTCTCCTTGAACTGTGTATTCCATTTTCATAATTATTTATTCTATAGATTATTAAAATAAAAATATATGTAATATAAATGGTATTTATATCATTATTTAAATTATATAAATACTGATATATGTTTAGGGACCAAATATACAATAAATTAGGAGACATGTGAGGAACAAAGTGAATATTACTTGAAGTGAAACCTTAAAATAGGAATGTTAACAAGTGGGTAATATAAGGTCATAGTGAAACCATATATGGTATTATATATAGGAATATGATTCTGTAAAATATGTATAATATACTTACATTTATTATACAATATGATTTTATGAGTATTAAAAGAATCAATACACAAGGTATGTGAATTTCATCTCACTTTTTATTTCCGTGAGATACTTTCTTTATTCACCACTCATTACTTTTTTGTGGTGCATATAATACATATAGATGTATTTTATGATTCGAATAATTAAAATTTTGGGTATTTACATATAAATTTAATTATATTTCAATCATGGGTTATATGTTTCAAAAGATACTAAATCAATAAAGTAGTTTTGTCTCAATTTTCCTTCTTTGAGACACATGCCAGGTTATGCACATGTATTTTCCATACGGTTCATATAATTAATTTGAAATGTTACATCATTAATATCCTTATTTTACTTATATTTTAAGATCCATTTAATTTCATTTTCTTACATCGATAGTATGGTTCAAAGTTACCAAGTGGTAAGTGTTTTATAAACAATCTCATCACCTTTTCAGATTGTTGATGTTTATTCTTCATTTGAAGAAATATTACGATCCATATCTAAAAATAAGTCATGAAATTTTTTAACCTATTATTATCCTGAAATATTTACATATTGGAACTTTTTTTCCACTATTTGGTACATAATATAGTTAAGAAATATTTTTCTAAAAAGTATAATTGTTCTACTATTTTCGGTAAGAAATCTGTGTTCCTTCAAAACAAAGTTTTCTAAAAAGGATTTTCTAGAATATTATAATATTCTACTATAATTATTAAAATATATTATTATCATTTTTTGTCTTTAAACAATGTTTTGAATGGAATATTATTTTCAATTTTAGAATAAGGTATTTTATTACATTTTTACAAGGAAAATGGAATAATATTTTGACCAAATAAATCATGTAAGGATTTACCCACCATCATTTCTATGAAGTTAAATTATATGTTTAAAAATGTAATTTTTTAATGTAATGATTTTGAAAGTAATTTTCACGTAATTTTTTTCTCAATTATTTATCACACTTTATTTAAAAGAAATCAACTAAAAAGGTTTTAAAAACATTTTCAATATTTCTTAATAAGTTTTAAATGTTATTTTAGATGAAATGGTTTTAAAAATGTTTTCAACATTTCATTATAATTTTTCAAAATAATTTTAATGTTGTTTTCAATATATTTGAAATGTTTATTTTAAATATTTTCAAAGGGTTTCCAATATTTGTTTTATGGTTTTCAATATTTATCTATAATTATTCAAAGAAAATTATTTTCATGATGATTTGAAGTCTTTGTGATAAGTTTTCAAGGTATTTTATAAGATAATTATTTTTAAATGGTTTTATGAATTAAAAATATGTTTAGAAAGAGGAAAAGATATTTTACTCATGAAATGTTTCTAAAATATCATTCAAAATTACTTTCCATATAAGATGAAATCTATTGGTACTACTCATGACATTCTGGGGAAGTTATTCAATGTATCCATTAATATTATTTATTTTAATGGTTTATGTTTTGATGAAATTATGATTATGAAACTAGTTTCTTTTCCACATATTATATGTTTATGAAAACTGACTGTCTTTCCCATGTTTTTTGTTTATGGAACCCGTTTCTCTTTCATGGGTAATAGGCTTGTGAATCCCAATTATTTTCATGGGTTATCCATTGATGAAATAATTATGAAACACACATTTTGTCAATAGGATAATACATGAATACATATTTTAACCCACATTTCATTTTAGGGGATATGGTATAATTGTTTATGATTTTTTGGTTCATGTATGTATTATTTAATTATGAAATGGGTGTGTAAAGACCCACAGATTGACATACATGGATATTACATTACAATTGTGGAATACTTAATACATAACAAAAACAAACACACAAGGACCGTAATAGTTTAGTGTATTTGGAAACTTGGAATACAAACTTCTAATCACGTGGAATGTTCTTCAACATCTCCCATAACGATCTTCCCCTTTTGGTTTCCTTACCTAAAACCTTTATTTTAATCTTGGGGGAAAATAAAACATAAAAATGGTGAGCTAAAATGATCAGTAACGGTAATCATGGAGAAAATAAAACAAACCATATATATTTGCACATAAAAACATGGACATTATGTTTAAACATCAATATCTTGAGAAATGACATAAAACATGGCAGTACGTAAGGCATAGATCATAATGGAACATCAATCATGATAAAATAGCATGGGAATAAAACTTGTAATTGTGTAAAAACATTAAGCACATGATATGATTTCTTTATTATCAAAGGAATTACTTCCATGAAAATCTTAGTGGACAAAGTCCCTTACTGAACCGGGTTTACTTGCTGTTCTAGCCCTATATTACTGAACCAGATTTACTTGCTGTTTCATCCATGTCTATCTCATGAGATATAAATATTAACTAATGCATTGGAGGGAGATATAGGTCCCACCCATCTCATATTGAAATCAATCTTACGTATTCCACAAAACAATCATAAATCATTCATCATAACCTAAATAATAAATTGGGTTTCATAAACATCATTCCATCAAAACATAATAAATTTAAAACAAATGGATATCATTTCATCATAAGAAAAGTGACACCATATAAATCATAGAGGCATTATACTTGAAACATACACATATGAAAAAATGTCATCTTAGATGGAAAATGGTTTTTATAAAGAACTTGAAATGAAATATTGAGGAAAATATCCTTTCTTCTTGAAAATCATTTTCTTTTCACAAAATACCATTCAATTTTAAAAGAAAATGATTTTGTGAAAATAGTCATGGAATCTTGTAGAGTAAGCTTCATGAAAATAAGGTGTTTTGAAACCATAAAAATCCGTTCATGCCGTCTAAGTTAAAAAAACATTCCTCTCATACTTTTGCTGGAAAAGTCAAAAAGTACCTCGTATGGTAACAAAAAAAAATTCCTTACATACCATGTAGTAAATGTCAAAAATGGGTAAAAAGGACATTAAACATACATGTGAACATTTTTATAAAACGTGGACATTGATGATAAATATAACCCCAGTAAATACTTATGTATAAGCAATATTGGATAGAAAACAATTGAGATTGAAACATTATCCCTTACCATAGGTCTGATATGCTTCGTACGTATCTGAACCTCCTCTTTCTCAAAGTGCCTCTTTTGAACTTCCTCTTAGGGAACTAGAGTTGGTATTTGGAGATGACCAGAACCTATATAAGGTTTCAAGGGAAGTGTGGAAGTGAAATGGGTAGAGTTTGGCCGAGATTCAAGTCTCAAAATGGTTTGAGGAGGAGAGGGATGAGGTTCCCTTTTATAAGGGAGGAGTGGGGCACGTTTGGAATCCTCAAAAATATTAGTTTAATATAAATTCAAACCCCACATAAAAACCTCCAAAAATGACTCAATTCGATGATTAGATGTGATAGGTTTGTAAACTCATCAACCAATCAAATTTAGGCACGTTGTGATCTTATTTTAAACCTTATCATTTTGATTTATCCTTATTTAATCTATTTATTTTTATTTGTGGTAATAAAATTCTAAATTTTAAATGGTTATAAATAATCACTTATGTGTTGTTAATTTTCCATAATTGGATACATTATGACATTTTCGACTATATAAATTTCAATTTATAATTTTTAAATATTTTTGTGATTTTTAAACAATTTAATAATATGTTATTTTTATAAAATAACAATATTTTCAATTTTCACACTATTCATTTATTTGAATTTAAATAAAATACACACAGAGGATATATTTGAAATAACATATTTAATAGGTTCATAACATGTCATATTCATCTATAAAATTAGTGGAGAACATTAAATAGTTCATATAATATTTATTTTTCTATTTTTAAACCCATTTATTTGATACTTCTCTTAATAATATAATTTCTACAACATTTTTGTATAATTATTAAATATACATATTTGTTGCATAAAAATAATAAATAAAAAACTAGGATGAATAAAAGTCTTATATATTTCATAATAATTCTTTTAGTCAGATTTATATTATAAAACACTCATGTTTTAAAATGTTATATTTATTAAATTGTGAAGGTGACAACGTTTACATCGTTTAAAATAAAATAATATAAGTGTCATAATCACTTTTATAAGACTCCAAAATGTAATATATTCGGTAATTAGATGATTATGGTGTATATATACACTACCAACAAATTTTGGTTAGGTTTGTGAGCCTTTTAATGGGTATTATTATTTCAATAAAAACTATATTACTTATTTTTTCACAAAATAAATAATTTCTGCATCATTAATGTATAAGCTATTAAGTTAATTAAATATCTCTAAAAAATTATAAATAAATTACCATGATGAAGAAAAGCATTTTATATGTCAAATGAGTATTTATAACTGAATTTATATTTTGTATAATCTTATATTAAAAATACTTAAATTATTAAAGTTGAGTGAGACATATTCCACTTTCCTTTAAATAAAATAAACTAAAGGTCTTAATCACCTCCATGTGGGTTCCAATGGATTCCATTTAGACCAAAATATGACTTAGGATGAAATATAAGCATCCAATTATATTAATACAAGTTTTAGGGTAATTTTATAATATTATATTTACCCTTAATTACCCGATTTACCTTTTTCTATGATAAATAAAATTTACCGTAGTTACTATTCATAATACCCAAAAATAAAAAGTATCTTATTAACATAATTTGGACCCACTGATTCCAACTATGGAATACATTTTTATAAATTAAATACACCAAAGTTGCATAAATTAATTTAAAATTATCCTGTTGTTAAGAAAATAAGTTTAAAAAGGTAAAACATTGCAAAAGATTGAAATGATTTACCTATGAATTCAATGTAAAATCAATTATAATAACATAAATTATATTAAATTGTAAAAATATATTCTATTTATACTTTAAAACCATTAAATATTATAATTTAACAATTTAAATTATTATGATGAACAAAGTTGTTTTTAATTAAAATATAACGTTTTTTACTATTCATTAAAATATGAAAGTTATCAGAAAAATATCAAAACATTATCCAATGTTCTATAAAATTTTTAAGATTAATTATAATTTCATAAAATTCAAAATATATTTACTACTACTCATAACATCTATTTTATAAAAATATTATAACCATATATCGTTATTTAGTGAAACCCGATATTGCGTACAACACATGCTATTGAGGAAGGTTGTGGTTGCGTGTAATGCAAGCCAAGTCAGGGCTGCGTGTAGTGAAAGACTCTTTTGTTGTTGCTAATAAAAAAAATCCAACCATATTACATTTATAAATTTAATATATATATATATATATACTCAATGTTGCGTAGAATAACTACTATCTAACAAACTTGAAATTGTGTGTAACACGATCTTAGATTAGTGTTGCGTATACAGCAAGATAATATGGTGTTGCGTATAGCGCAATATTATCTTGGTGTAGCGTACAATAGAATATATGAAAGAAATTAATATTGCAACATTATCCCTTACCTTAGGTCCGATATGCTTCGTACATATCTGAACCTCATCTTTCTCGAAGTGCCTCCTTTGAACTCTCTCTTAGGGCACTACAGTTGGTCTTTTGAGAATACCAATACCTCTATATGGTTTATAGGGAAGTGGGGAAGTTAGATGGGCAGAAGTTGGTCAACCTTCAAGGCTCAAAATGATGTGAGGAGGAGAGGGAGGAGGTGCCCTTTTATAAGGGAAGAGAGGGGCACCTTTGGAATCTTCAAAAATATTAGTTTAATATAAATTAAAACCCCCCATAAGAACCTCCAAAAATGACTCAATTTGAAGATTAGATTATATAGGGTTGTAATCTCATCAACCAATAAATTTAAGACATGTTTTGATCTAATTTTAAACCTTGTCATTTTGATTTATCGTCATTTAATCTATTTAATTTTATTTGTGTTAATAAAATTCTAAATTCTAAATGGTTATAAATAATCACTTATGTGTTGTTAATTTACCATAATTGGATAATTTATGACATTTTCGACTATATAAATTTCAATTTATAATTTTTAAATAATTTTGTGACTTTTAAATAGTTTAATAATAAGTTATTTTTATAAAATAATAATAGTTTCAATTTTGACACTATTCATTTATTTGAATTTAAATAAAATCTACACAGAGGATATATTCGAAATAAAATATTTTATAGGTTCCTAAAATGTCATATTCATCTATAAAATTAGTGGAGGACATTAAATAGTTCATATAATATTTATTTTACTATTTGTAAACCCATTTATTTGATACTTCTATTAATAATATAATTTATACAACATGATTGTATAATTATTAAATATACTTATTTTTTGCATAAAAATTAAAAATAAAATTCAAGGATGAATATATATCTTATATATTTCATAATAATTATTTTAGTCAGATTTATATTCTAAAAAAAACATCTTTTAAAATGTTTTATCTATTAAATTATGAAGGTGACAACTTTGACATCATTTAAAATAAAATAATATAAGTGTCATAATCACATTCATAGGACTCCAAACGGTAATATATTCGGTCATTGGATTCCTATGGTGTATATATACACTAAATATAAGTTTTGGTCAGGTTTTTGAGCCTTTTAATGGGTATTATTATTTCAATAAAAACTATATTACTTATTTTTCATTAAATAAATAATTCCTGCATCATTAATGTATAAGCTATTAAGGTAATTAAATATCTCTTAAAAATTATAAATAAATTACCATGATAATGAAAAAAAATTTATCTTTCAAATTATTATTTATAACCGAATTTATATTCTGTATAAACTTATATTAAAAATACTTTATTTATTAATGTTGAGTGAGACATATTTCACTTTTCATTAAATAAAATAATATGAAGGTATTAATCACCTCCATGTGGGTTCCAATGGATTCCATTTCGACCCAAATATGCCTCAAGACGAAATATAAGCATCCAATTATATTAATACAAGTGTTATGGTAATTTTATAATATTATATTTATCCTTAATTACCCGATTTACCTTTTACTATGATAAATAAAATTTACCGTAGTTACTATTCCTAATGGCCAAAAACAAAATGTAGCCTATTCAAAAAATTTGGACTGAATGATTCCAAATATGGAATCAATTTTTGTAAATTCAATACAAAAAAGTTTCTGAAATTAATTTAAAAATTAATCCCGTTGTTGAGAAAATGTGTTTTAAATGTTGAAACATTGCAAAAGATTGAAATGATTTTACCTATGAATTAAATGTAAAATAAATGCTAATGACATACATTATTTTAAATGGTAAAAATATATTCTATTTATACTTTAAATCCATTCAATATTATAATTTATCCATATAAATTATTACTATGAAAAAAGTTGTTTTTAATTAAATATAGCATGTTTTTACTATTCATTAAAATATGAAAGTTATCAGAAAAATATCAAAACTTAATCCAATGTAAATTTTTATATCTTGATTCAAACTAAAAATTTTATTTTATAAAATTTAACTTATAAACTTGTAAAAAACAATATTGAAAATGGGTGCGCCATCAAAAGGTGGCAAAACTGCATTTTTTGAAATATACTTATTTTACCCGATTTTTTTTTTGTTCTCATACCATGTTCTATAAAATGTGTAAGACGAATTATAATGTCATAAAACTCAAAATTTATTTACTAATATTAATAAAGGATATATTATAATAATATTATAACCATATATCAATGTTTAGTGAAACCCGGTATTGTGTACAACACACGCTATCGAGGAAGGTTGCGGTTGCGTGTAATGCAAGCCAAGTCAGGGTTGCGTGTAGTGCAAGACTCCTTTGTTGTGGAATATAAATAAATTCAACCATATTTCATTTATACATTAAATATATATATATATACACTCAATGTTGTATAGAATAACTACTATCAAACAAACTTGAAATTGTGTGGAACACGATCTTAGATTAGTGTTGCGTATACTACATGCTAATATGGTGTTGCGTATAGTGCAAGATAATCTTGGTGTAGCGTACAACAGAAGATATGAAAGAAATTAAAAAGAATATATCTTATAAAATCTCGCATTGTTATGGGGTGAGACCTATATCTCTGTCCGATTCATTGTGTGAAGATTCATATCTCATGGGGTATAAATGGTAGGTATGAGAAATGAACTCAGTCCAGTATTACAGGTATAGAACAAAGACAGAACATGGTTTAGTAATACAAGTATAGAATCGGGTGTGAACTCAGTTCAGTAATAGGATTTTCCAAAAAATATGGCCTTGGTATCAATTCCTTGAATACTATGAAAATTATTATGTATGCTTATGTGTCCGAAATAATTCCATGGGTTATTCCTGTGTTATGATTTCATGGATTATGTTCTTTATTTCCTTATGATTCATATCTTATGAACTGCCAGTATTTCTTCCATTATTCATTTATATGATATTTGATAAGTAGGTAATGATATTATATATTCATGATCATGTTCACATACCACTATGCTCATGTTTATTCATACATGTATTCATTATTTACCCTTATTGAGCATCTCATCTAACCCATTTTAATGTTTTATTCCCCATGTTCTGAAGACCTACTTCCTGTATGATATGTATATAAGGGGTTATAGTCTTGGAGAACCTTGTGGGAGATAATTTATCTCGATCATGTACTAGTGTTTATGTTTCCATACTTCCAAAACCACTAAACTAATACAGTTTTGGGTGTCCATTTGTATAATTTTTTAAGTATTCGACAAAAGTGGTGAAATGTGTATGTTTGAAAAGTGAGGGTCTTAATACAAACAATATTCTCAACATGTCCTTATTTGAATATCTGAAATAAATGTTCTATTTAATTATGGAAAGGTAATTTAATGTTACTATTCTATTCCAATCAAAGGGTATAGATATCGATTTTCATAAATATGAAAGACATATCAGTTAATAACATGTCAATCATGATGATCACAAAGTAAACTACCCCACCACAATAATATTAATTAATAGTTTTCATCCATAGATCTATGTTCATTAGTCATTACATTCATTCAAGAAAAGGTTAAATTCTATAGACCGTTACACACAATCAAAAATAGAAATATTCGATGACCCCAAGGAATGTAGAATTCATACTGATGGTTTTATTCTCACAATCTTCTATCCTAGTGATTACCAAGTGATAATTTTATGAGCAGAGGACTCGTTTAATTATGATTACTCACACCTAATTGTCTATGTGTGATTTGTACCATCATCGTAAGGTATCCAAACACAAAACTATATTTTATAATATCATCATAGTATTTCAAGGATATCATCACTTTATGGAACTACCATGACCATTTCGATTCGATGTATAATATAAGACATTATTTGATTGATTTATAGAAAAATAACAGACAATATATAATAATAATTTTTATTAATGTTAAATATATCGAATATACATGTAATCAATGTACACATTTTTTTTCATAGGACACCAACTCCAAAAAACTTCCACATGGACTAGATCCATCTGCATATGAATTTCAATCTGCTAAATGTTACTTGATTATTTTTTTCTACTTCATTATGGCTATTTTCTAGGGGTTATCAATGTTATCTTATATTGAAATAATTCTCACTAAAACCTCACCTCCCTAAGAAATATCCCTTAAGAGATGAAAATTTAAAAATGTGTTCTTCATCCGCTGATGGGGCCTTAGACCTTTTTCAAGATCTTATGCTATAATATTAACATAGTAGAGTGTGGTAATATATTTAATTATAAGTACCACATCATTCACACTCATGGATTTGAGAATCCATAATTCTTCTCTAGATACCTCAAATGATACAATATACTCATACGCTAATCTAGAATCTTCCACCAAAACAATCATTGAGATCCTACACCTCACAACACCTTTATTAAAAGTAAAGATATATCCCATTTGTGACATAATTTCATCTTTAAGGGTTTTGGATACTTGCATAAAAATATCATATGATGAATTTTTGACTATATCCTCCAAAAACCATGATAATATCATTAATATGCATCAAATACCAAAGGATCATAATGACTTACATCCAATGGTGGGTACCTGAGCCTACTTGATATCTTCCCACTAGAGATAATGAAAACGTGACATCTCGCATAGTAAATATCATAACATACATAGCTGACCAAATCACTAAGGTAAATATAATATTTGATATAATATTTCATTATTCATGTGTTTGAGGACAAAATTTCTTGGAAATATGAATTCCATGTGATGATGGAAACCATATTCTATTGGATTGTTTCACATTGAATCCCTTCTGTATCTTTTCAATGTTTGTAATTTATCTTATGCTAATCAAACACTAAGATCAATCATGGTAGATCTTGATCCCAATAATATATGTTGCCTCTCTCAATTCCTTCATAAAGAAGAATTTTTTCATCTATTCCTTAATATATTGTAAGACTAATACTTCATTTCAAATGAGTTATATGTCATAAAAAATACTATTATGAAAACGTATTCCCACCCAAGAAAATGTTTATGAAAAAGGCACACACTAATTATTTGTGAAACAAAACTCAGTTATAGAATCTTCAAAATGAATGTTCCATGACCCAGATGCATCCTATAATAAAAAAATAAATTTTTTCAATTTCTTATATCTTATTGGAATCCTTTAGAGTCAAAAATCCCTGGGTTGTGTCATATATAAATATTCCAGATGGTTCCCATTAATGAAGGATATTTGGAAATGTATTTTTTTAATTCTCATAGTCATGGTATGTTATAATGTAAAGTAGAGTTAATATGGATTTCAACACTTCATCTACTAAAAATGATTCATCACAGTCAATTCCTTGATGCTTTTTAAACCCTTTTTCATCCAATCATGTTTTTTGGGTACTAAATTTTACATATATGACTTGTTTATTCATGAATATCCATTTTCAACCAACAATATTTACATCCACTATAGGATCTACAAAAAATATATACTTGGTATTGGTATATAGAATCCATTTCATAATTCATGGATTATTTACACTTAGAAATATTTATGCCACTTAATACATCCTTATTGGTTATAGGATCATTAATATCAAATAGTAATGAGTAAATATCCTTAGTGACTATAAATCAATGATTTTATTGTTCTATAACCTCTCTTGTAATCCTATATAGTAATTGTGTGTCTGAAACAACTTCTTCTATAGAGATTTGTGGAATCTATTACTGTACCAAATATTTTATACCTTGAGACTAAACTTCATAGAATTATAACTTTTTCCCACTATTAAATTTAGAGATGTTCTTACTCATAAGTAATATTTCATGTCTTTCCACCACTACCTTGTTTTATGAGGGGTCATATAGTTAATACCCCCAATTTATTTTGTGTATCCAATAATGGTACACTTTTTTCCTTTTAGTGCATGTTTTTTACCTAAAGAGGCCTTAGAAAATTCTTCTCAACCCCACCCTTATATGTATGACCACATATATTTACTTCCATTCAATTAAATGGTATGGTATATAACCAAAATCTTCATTATCTACTTGTTTTTCTATTTATGATACTGTTTGTAATGCGTATCTCCAAAAGAATAATGAAAGACTCACAAGACACAATAATGATATCAAAATGTCTAACAAAATATGTTTAATCCTTTCACTGATACCATTACACGACGATGTATAAGGAAGAGTGATTTATAATAGGATCTGAAACACCCAAAAGTAATCAATTAAGTATTTCTTAAGATATTATCCCCCACGATCTCAGTGAAGTTTCCTAATATTATTACCAAGATTCTTCTCAACTTAATTCAAGTATTGATTGAATTTATTATGACATTCTAACTTATACCTCATTATGAATAAATATCCATATATATAAAATCATCAGTAAAAGATATGAAGTATGAGTACTAACCCCATGAATCAATACAAAATGGTCCACACATATCTGTATGAACTAATTCACGAATATATTTAGACCTCAACTCTTCCAAAAAATGGGGATTTGTTGACTTTATCTTTCAAACATATATTACATATAGCATGAATGTGGTATTAGTTCAAATGAATATAAATATCCATCTTGGAATACTTTAGTCATGTGATTTACATTTACATACCACAGCTAGTGATTCTATATCTGGGTGTGGTATGAGTTATCTGAAGTAACTTTGTTATCGAATTCCATTTGGTGGTTTGAGAAATCCAAAAAATTGAATAATGTTATTTAAATTCCACTTACCATAAAAAATGATCTATTTATAAAAGAAGAAATATTTATTCCCGAATTGGTAAAAAATCCATATGTATCAAGACTCAATATAGAAATGATGTTTCTTGTAATAGATGAAACATAATAACAACCCCTCAAAAACAATATCATTCTAGTTAGTGATGTGAGGTGGTATTTATCAAAATCTATGATAGCAGGATTGGATCATTTGGATACTCATAGATTTATCTCCCCATAGTAAATTTTTATAAATCAATTTTTTGATTTATTTAATACACATGTGAGAACTTCAGTCTATATCAAATAAAAAAAATTTAGAAGTAGGGAAATTTTACTCAATAAAATTTTTAATTGATGCTTCCCACTAATTTTTTAGAAGTGTAATTTTTTTTTTCAATGGACCTACTTTCAACATTTGAAACAAACAACATCCTACTCCTTTTATTTCCACTTGATCTTCCTCCTATTGGAATGTCCTGAAGAAGATATGGGCTTGGATATATATTCTTACCCATTATATTTATTCACTATATGGACCAAAGGCTTATCATGATTCATCACCTTATCGACTTGGTAAATAAGAGTAAGAAGAACATATATAGACTTCCTAAAATTTTTCATAATGATGTTTAAAACCAAACTAGAAAAAATGTAATGTAGTGATTCCAGAATGAGATTATTTCCTAGTTTTTTAGTGAGTTTAAATCCTATAATATCATGTTGTAGACTGAAAAGTCATTTTTTTTATTTTTGAAAAACATTTTTTGGTCAAGTGAGAACCCACCAAAAGAAATCACTTTGAGGATATGTGAGAACTCGACAATCATTTCAAGGAGCCATTGATGGACTAAAAACGAACCATATCAAAGACCAAACTCCCCAATACACCACAAATACTTGCATGATCATCACTTTGAGGATATGTGAGAACTAAACAAAAAAAACATAAAACCCAGACTGAAACAAGCCACAATAAAACCACCCACTAGAGCCTTCAAGATAAGAAATGACATCATTAGATCCACCAACACCATCAAAATTTTCCATATAAAACTTTGAACTAGTCCATAGTGGGGATATGCATGAAGGTTAAGGCCAAAAGAGCAAAGGATAATCTTAAATTGGCAGAACCAACCACAAAAGGGAAAACAATGAAAAGGGGAGATTAGGTGAGGGAATTTCTCAGCCCCAAGCATTCTAGGGGTTGCCCTTTACAACCTCATAATGACATGGGAAGAAGACAAAAACCCTACCTGATCTAACCCAGAAGCAAGATGGAAGTTAACATTGAAAAGAAGACATCATCGGAACTGAGAATTCTGGAATCTTCCATCTGCATATATGTACTAACTCGAGAAAACATACAACAATTCCCCAATCTAAAACACCACAAACCACACCAGAACCACTGATACTGACCACCAAAAACATCGTCGACAACGAACATTCCTACATAGAAATGAAGAAAACGCCCCAGGGAACAGAAAGTAAGGGGTTCTTCAATAGGGATCGCGACTCTAGAAAACCGATGGTTGAAAGCATCTTCTCTCCGTCGCGGGGTGGGAGATTCACCATAGAATCCTGACCGCATCGCCGATGTTCTGACTGTGAGACCCATTCGACCTAAGATGATACGAGGAGCACCGTCTGAGACCTCCACATCGGTCTTCGGGGAAAGGGGTGCATTCGGGGCCGAGAGAACACAATGTAGCTAATGATCATGACTACATTAGGCCTAGCTGGGGAAACTTCTTTAATATTTCTTCAAAATAGCACATTAAAAAACTCAAACCATTCTTATATGACTCCATCCAGGAAAAGAACATAGAGGTGATCAAGCATTATATACTAATCCATGTTTTCATGAGACTTTATGAGTTCACTAGAAATAGACAAAATGATTAAAAATGTAACTTTGACCACATCAGTCAAATGTTTCTCATAGACAAGTTATTATTCACTAATTTTCTTTTTGGAAGGCATATCAAGCATTTAGGCCTCTAGTATGTAAAATATCGGTTTAGGGAATAATAGATCCCAAAGGAATATACACCACTCAAAGAAGTTACTTCTTGCAAGGGGGTTTCTCTTTCACCAAAATTTATCATAGGGATACTGAGGATAACGATCTTTCTATTTCATTCTTCTATTAAAGAGAATATTATTTGTACTTTTTAATAATTACAAATTATGTGAGAAATAATAAATTAAATTATTTTTATAAAGTCTCCTAGTATCTAATCATGTCCAAATATTCCTCACCATTGAACGTATAATGTCTAGTTTCTATTACATTATAGTGTAAATGATCAATATACCACTTCACATAACCCCATTGAGCTTTATTCAATATACATGAAGGTATTTCAGTTGGTAGGTCTTTTCTAATTGTGGGATTATAACTTATTAATCCACTTAGTGGAATCTCTTATTTTGAAAATGTGACATAGATTTCCCCAAAACTTGGCTCAAAGTTAAAAAAATTCTACAAAGGGATATTTCTCTTGAAGTAAGATGGTTAGGTCAACCCATAACCTTTAAAAGTTGTCCTCTATAAAATCATGTGCCCTGATGAGGTTTTGTGAGACACTTATTTTCATTACTTTCATTCCTTACCATGAAATGGAAATCTGTGTGTAACATAATATTTAATTGTGGGATTTAATTTATTATGAATAAAATTTATCTTATTTTATCCTTTACATGACTTTTTGATATAAAGTAGATGATTCTTAATTAATTAAACACATTATATATAACTGTTAGAGTTGGTGTCTTAGAACCCACTATTTCTACTTTGATTACATGAATATTTGACGTGTTAAATATAAAACTAAACATCTTATTACATATTGTTAGTTATTCTGTATTACCATAATGTAATAATGTACAAGAGTGTTTATATCTTTAAAAAGATTATAGTAGTTCCCCACTATTATGAGAACCATGAAGTTCCTCGACAGTATTCTTAATATAGTTTTATAGTTGGGTAATATATTATTATGTTACACATATTATTTAGACCATCATGTGAGATTAATTGTAAGTAGATGAGACTTATCTTATGAATTTCTCACATTGTAATCTCCAAGACGGATGATTATGAGAATAGAATTTCTGGTTGGAATTCCTCATGTTTTGGGGTCATAGGATATTCTGATATGGAAGCATGTGTATTGGTCATTAGACATCAAAATTATCTTTAATGAAAATCAAGACTTTCACACTAGTTTTTTCTAACGAATACCGTCATGCCATATGTTTGTGGGAAGCAAGGTATGTTGGGTGCAATAAGAATGAGATGTTATTAATTGATTAGTTAAGAAAGGATTTTCCCTTCAATATTTATGGAGTTTGAAATATCGAACCTTTAATTGAAATAGAACCGTTACCCTAAATTCCATGGTTATAGTGTAATGATGAGTTTATTTCTGATTGTCAAAGAATGATGTATCAAGCATATATGTTGATGACACCATCATGAATCTTGATTTCTAAGATTATGTGAGAAACAGATTATATTAAACAATGAGTGTTTGTATTTGGTTTTCATTTTTTGAAATTATGTTCATTCTTTTGGTTGCCTTGACCCATTACTAGACAATAATCTTGGTATTAGGGAATCCCGAAAAATGAAGACCAGAAATAATTCAAGTGGGTCACACGCTAATTATTTCTATTGGTATTGATTAAATTCTATTTGAATTTAATTAATGGAATAAATATTATTCTCAAGGCTGAGGAATAATTTTATATAATGTATATAGATCCCATAAATTAAATAATTATTTATTCACTAGACTGTGTATAAAATTTATTTATTTATTTTATTGAATATTTAATAAATATATATTTACTATTTTGTGAACAAAATATTTATTTTAGAGAATAAATTATTTATTCAAGAGTTCAATAAATAAAAGAGATGTTCGAATTGACCAAGTCCATGTTCGTCGATAAAATAATTATTTATGATTCGGAATATATTATTTATACATTTTCCAAAAATTTGGCACACCAAAAAATAATAAAACTATTATTTTTATTATTTTTCATGGGAATTAATTAATTTCTATAATAATATTTATTGGTTGTTATTAAATTATAATTTTTTACTAAAATCAAAGCTCTATAAATATATAGCTACTTCTATTATGTAATTCATTCGAAATAAATTCCATGTTTGAGAATAAAGAATTGTTGTGAATAATGAATTCAATCCCACATAATCTTCCTCTCTCCCTCTCAAGAATGAGTATCCCAAAAGATAATTTCTTCAAGACCGAAGAATATGTGGTCAAGAAAGAACAAAAAATGATATTCGATTCACTATTATAGCACCTGTAGAATGAGTGGTGTATCTCAGAGACCATTGAAGCATATGCGGATCACCTTTAGATGGATTGTACCATTGGATCCTCTCAAAAGCTATGAAGGAAATCCAGAGGGGCCGTTTTGGATGATTAAAAATAATCAATGATGAAATTTTATAATCCTAGGTATTTATTTCATTAGATATTAAATAAATTAATTATAAATTTGACATGAAAGATCCCGAGTCTTGGTTTTTGGAAATTAATATTAAAATAAATTTTAATTTATCATCCACCGCCATACTCTTTCGCTGCACCTGAAACAAATATGTGGTATTATAGGGGTTATGTTTAAATTTAAAATTATTTATTTGATTATTGATCTATTCTCAAGTATGGTTAGATTTTGTTTGATGTTATTTTTGTTTAATACTATTCAAATTAACATGTTAGAGATATATTAATCATGTTTGTTTAGTGATTCATTCTCTTAAATGTTAAAGAACAAATGAAGAATGATTGGAGATTCCATCGTGAAGTGTCAAATCATTGGCTAATAAAATAGGTTTATATGGCATACACCTAGAGAACATTCTCTATACCCGTCCACAATGTATCAAGTTGTGATGAGTAATTAAGTACACACTATGATTTTATTGCTCATCCCATGTTGACAGGGCCAACCTGGCACATTGAAATCAGATACAGGGTGCGTAATTGGCATGTACACACAATGTAGTTTGACTGACTCAACACACTGAAACCCTAGACGCATAACATGGATATGCGGAAATAGAGGTACATGACATGTAACTATATGTAGGCATAATTTAGTTTATATTTAATGTAAAAAATTAAAATTACAATAAATTTTACATTTCAGCATCGAAACATTATTTTATTGATTTTCACACAATTGGGATTGTGACAATATAATAATGGATTTAATGAATTTTAAAATTCTCAACTAATTTGTTGTAATTAATATTTCATTATTGGTTATTATTTTTATTTTCCATGAATCCAATGAATGATGGGTATCCCCAAATAAGTTTTTATTTTCATTTAAATGAATGTGAATAAATAAATAAATAAATAAATTATTTAATACAAGAACATTTATATTAACTAATAAAATAATGAATAAATAAATTCCACTCATTTACTTTTTAATATTTATTGCATGTGTGACCATTTATGATCTTGACCAAGGCCTATGCATGTGTTGGAATTTATTTAATTTAATTTTCATCAGGGTTTTTCAATTATATAAAATTCAATTAAAAGATAGACAACGAGTCATCCATCTCTATTTTTCTGTAGGACCTGCATGTCCAAGGACATTTATTTAATTCCCTATAACCAATATATTGGTTCCCCTCAACTATGTGTGAGTAATAAATATTTGTAATTCATGGATAATTCCAAGGTGCATGGGGATGGTTCAAGATAGAAAAATAGTGATGCCAAATCGGTGATACATAGGTGGACATGTGGAATGTTGTAGCTCATACCATGTCTTCCCTATGGAGTTACATTCTCTAGGATATAGGTTGATTTAATGTCTGCTAATTAAATCAAAAATTATATAATCTCTTTATTGGGTCATTTAATTAATTATTTTTTCTCTGTCTAATGCAATAAATTTATAATTATTTATGGAAAACCACAGTCAAATATTTGAGTTAATATGGAAAGGAATAATTTATATAAAATTGAATATTCATAAATGTTTCATCCAAACATGGTTAATTAATTATATAAACAACCACATAAATTTTAACAATACATTTAAAAGATAAAACAAGATAAAAATTTATGAATAATAAAATAAAATCCCCCAATCTAATATCAGGTTAGAATAATCATTTTGTTACTTAAATATGATCAAAAATAAGTAGAACTATGTTTTTGACCAACCCATGTTGGGAAACATAATTTTATAAGGGTAGTTCTTATGAAATTTTTAGGTTGACATACCAATTTTACATCAAAAGAATTATACCTTTCTATACATAGTTTAATTTAGAGGCAAGTGTTGAGAATGTCCAAATCAGGATTTCTGGATTGGGGAGTCTTGGCAACAGATCAAGGACAAACAAGCCTGCAGTTGGAAAATACTTTCATTCCAAAACACCTTCAAAATATATTGACCAACACTTATTGGGGTTATATGAAGTGGAATATGGATCCCTACCACTAGAATATATGAGAAAAATGATATTACATGTTCAATGGTAAGGGAAATTGAGACTTGATAAAATTATGAGAGATTTAATAAAATAAATAAATTATTTCTCATAAAATATATAATAAAGAAAATTAATAATAATATGCTCTTTTAATTTTAGAATTAAATGAAAATCACACTATCCCTACAATAATTATAGGATAAAGTCAATCTCCCCAATAGCAGTAACTTCCAGAATGGTTTGAGACACCTTTGGGTTGTTCTACACCATGAACGGAAATCTAAGGTGCTGGAATCCTCAATTATGGATCCACCTACTCTTAAGGCAAGTGATTAAGATTTTTTAGTCTATGAAAAACATTTGAACTATACATTTGAAGTTCAATGTTTTATACTTTCATCTATGTCTAGCGAACTCATGAAGTCTCATGAAAACATGGATGCATATAGCGCGATTGAGAACCTTCATGGTCTTTACTAGGAGAGTGCTAAATAGGAATAGTTTGAGATTTACGAGGAACTCTTTCAGATTAATCATGGAGATGGTTACCTAACTGGAAATCATGTAGTCAACCTCATTTTCTACATTAGGAACCTAGAGGTTCTAGGGTTTAAAATCCCTAAATATCTGGGCATAGATCTCATTATCAAATAACTCCCTCAGAGCTTCTACAGTATTGTTGGGAATTTTAATATGAACAACATTGAGAAGTCTCTACTAGATCTTCTTATTCATCATTTCCAAGTAGATTAAGATATAAAGAGAGAAAATCCTTCTGTCCCTGTACTGAAGAAATGGAAAGGGAAATAAAAGTGGTTTAAGACTACGGGTTTTTCATGCCCTTCCATGAGGAAGAAGATAAAATGGGAAGCAAGGGAACATGATGCTCTCTGTTTCGCATGTGGCCATAAGGGGAACTAGAATAAAAGCTAGACCTAGATAAAGAAGCAAGGATATTATTTAGGTGTGTTTGTTATTGTGTGAAATTTATATATTTAACAAATTGGGTATTTCATATACATTTTGGTACTTACATTTGTATTAAAATAAAGGTACCAAGTAGATTTATAAAAATTGAACGAGGGGATGAAGATATACAAGATGAAAATGGAGCTAAACTTGTTGTTGTACCCATTAGGGACCAGCACAACACTTTACCAACCAAATTGATCATGGTTTTAAAGGGTTGTTATTATTAGCCTTTATTAATGAAAAACATTATTTTGGTATCTAGAATATATAAAGATTGGAAGATTTATTATTTTTAAATAAATGTTACTTATTTTATAAATATATAATTTGTAATGGTAAGGAACACTTATATAACTATCTTTACGTGTTGGATTACTTGAACCAGGTAAAGGGAAATTGATAATGAAGTTACTTCACATACCTTATACCAAATCCAACTTTGGAATCACCAGTTAGGTCATGTAAAAGAAAAGTGATTGAAAAAATTACATCAAGATAGATATTTGTATTCATTCAGACAAAAACAACTTGGTGTATGTCACACATGTTTATAAGGAAAAATGACCAAAATCCCTATTTAGTGGGAAAGGTGAATGGTCCAAAGAGATTCTTGAATTAGTTCATACTGATATGTTTGGAAAATTTCATGTTGATGAAAGGGGTGGTTAATCATACTTCGTAACTTTTACTATTAATTTTATTTGATAAGGATATAATTACTCAATGAGGTATAAGTCAGATTCTTTTGTAAATTCAAGGAATAAAATAATGAAGTTGAGAACCATCTTGGTAAGAATATTAAGAAATTAAACTTAGACTGTGGTGGAGAATATCTCAAACAAGACTTCATTGATTACTTACTAGAGATTTATATCCTATCCCCAACTCAATCTTCTTTACATGCCTGAATGGAATGTTGTAAGAAAAAGGAGGAACCACACCTTGTTGGTCAAGGTGAGATCAATGATGAGTCATGAAAGTCTCCCAATATTCTTTTGTGGATTTGTGTTACAATAAAAAACCAAAATAAAAATAAAATTACCCACTATATTGATAAATGATATTCGATAAATATTTATGAGTAGAAGAAAAACCATGTTGTCGGATTTACATGTTTGGGAAGAAAAGAGTTTTTTAAGGCCTCTTCAGGTAGCAAAATTTTTCCCTGAGGAACAGAGTGTGCCATTATAGGATACCCCATTGAAACAAGGGGATATTACCTATACGACCAATCAGATAAAAGGGTTACAGTGGCAAGGAACTCCATATTCCTTTAGAGGAAGCACATATCCAAAAGAGATAGTGGAGGCAAGATAAACATTGATGAAGTTAAGGCTCAAGGGACAAAATAGTTGGTAGGAGATTAGATTCCACAAACCCTATGGAAGAAGAAACTATTCCGGAGACACAAGAATTGTGTAGGAGTACAATAGAGATTAATGAACCTGAATGGTCTGGTTTTCTAGTCTCTAATGATGGTGACTCATTATTACTTAATAATAATGATCCTCTAACCTACGAGGAAGTAGTAAGTGGCACATATGTTTTCATGTTGAAAAAATACATGAATTATAAAATGGATTCCATGTAGCAAAAAAATGTATTGATTTTGTTATATCCTCTAGTGGATGTAAATATCGTTGGTTTCACATAGGAATTCAAGAATAAATTGCATATGGAAGGACATGTTAGTACCTATAAGGTGCGACCAGTTTCAAAAAGGGTTTAAACATCATCAAGGTATTGAGTACGATGAAACCTTTTCACTAGTTTCAATGATGAAATCCATAAAAATTCTAATTCCCATTATGGATTACCATGACTATGATATCTGGAAATTAGATGTCAAAATATCATTTCTTAATGTTAACATCCAAGGAGATTTTTACATGACACAACCATAAGTTTTTATTACACCAAATAATGCTAATAAGATTTGCAAGATTCATAAATCCATTTATGGTTTAATGAAATAATCTAGTTCAAAGAACATTCATTTTGATGAATCCATAACAGAATTTGGTTTTATATATAATGAATGTGAGCCTTGTATCTATGAAAAATTTTGTGGGAGTGAAATCATTTTCAGAATAGTATATATTGATGACATATTACTTATATGAAATGAAATACTTTTCTTATAGTCTATTATGAAATTGTTGGATAAATGGTTTTACATAAACGTTCTTGATTAGGTAGTATATAATCTTTAAATTGAGATTCATTGTGATAGATCCCAGAGGTTTCTCGACCTATGTCAAAGAAAATACATTGACAAGATATTGAAGTGATTAAGTATAGAATAATCCAAGAGGGGATTGTTTCTAGCATCCCATGGATTTCATCATTCCAAGAAAATGTTTCCTCATACCGATGAGAAAAGAAATACAATTGAACGGATTTCTTACAGATCAGTGATTGGGTAAGTAATATATGTAATTCTATGTACAAGGCTAGATGTCTCCTAAGCATTATGTGAGGTAGGAAGATATCAAGATGATCCAGTAGACCACTATTGGATGGAAGTCAATACTATCCTTAATTATCTGAGGTGTACTTGGGATATATTCCTGGTTTAAGGAGGAGATGAGGAACTAGTCATCAGAGGATATACAGATGCTAGTTTCCAGAAGGATCAAGATGGCATGATGTCACAAACGATGTAAATCATAACATTAAATTGAGGCATTTTGAGGTAGAAGAGATAAATGAAGGCTCTGGATATAGATTCTATAGTAGATTCCAAGTATATCGTAGCTTTTGAGGTAGTTAAAGATGTAGTTTTTATGTACAATTTCATTTAAAAACATGATGCCGTACTTAGAAGTAATGATCCTATCACACTCTATTGTGGAAATAATGTAGTGCTGGATCTCAAAAAAGAGACAAGGTTACATTGGTAGGAGAATCAAATTATTTGGATGTATCATCTCTTGAGGGATTTTTCCTAGAGAGGTGAATTTGCAGTGAGAAATATTTTCATAGAAGACAATGTGGTGGACCCCTTGACTAAAGCCTTGATTCATCTGATACATGATTATCATGTGAAGTATAGTGGTTTAAAAGTCGTAGGAAGTTGTCTCTTATCCATGTAAGAGTTTATTAGAGGTCATGTCCTAGAACCAACATGTTTTACGTTGATTACATGAATATTTGATGTATTAATTATAAATTTAAACATCTTATTACATAATTTTTATTGTTCGATATGACCATAAAATAATAATTTCATAGATTATTTTTCTCATTGATACAGTCATGGTAGTTCCCCACTATGATGAAAACCATGAATTTATATGACAATATTCTTAATATAGTACTATGATTTGAGAAAATAATATAATGGGATGCATAGTATATAGACCGCCAGGTGTGAGTTCTCTTAAACAGATGATACTTCTTATCATGAAGTTTTCACTTGGTAATCTCTAAGACGAGAGATTATGAGAACTGGACCGCAAGTAGAAATTCCTTATTCTTTGGTGAAATAAGATATTCCTATCTACAAGAAATTGAAATGGTCACTGTAATTTAACATTAATAATAATTCATTTCATGACTCATGTAATTTTTCTGAGGAAAACCATCACACCATATGTTGGAGGGAAATAGGGTAGTTTGGGTGTGTCATGAATGACATGTTATTAATTGATAATTGAAGAAAGGATTTCTCCCATTCATATATATGGATGTTGATATCTTAGACCTTTAATTGAAATATAACCATCACCCTAAATTCCATAGACATGGTGTATCAATGAGTTTCTTTCAGATAGTCAAAGTATGATGTATCAAGCATTTAGGTTGATGACACCATCATGGAACTTGATTGATGAGATTATGTGATAAAGGTATTATATTACACATCGAGCATTCATAGGTGGTTTTCATTATTATGGCTTTATGTTCTTTATCCAGGGTCCCTTGACCCATTTCTAGATAGTAATCTTGGTCTTTAAAAAATCCCACAAAATACCATTGAGAAAGAATCATAAAGGGTCACACACTATGTGTTTCTGGTGGTCTCGATTAAATTTTATTTGAATTTATTTCATGGAATAAATATTATTCTCAAGACTGAGGAATAATTTTATATAATTTATATTGATCACCTAAATTAACTAAGTATTTATTCAATGTATTTTCAATAAAATATATATATTTATTTAATTTAATATTTAATAAATATTTATTTTCCAGTTTGTGAAAAAAATATTTATTTAAGAGAATAAAATATTAATTTGGGTGTTCAGTAAAAACAAGAGGAGTTTGAATGGACCATGACTATGTTTGGTGATAAAATAATTATTTACTAGTCAGAAAATTATACTTAACCAATTTTTTTAACTTGGAAACCCACAAAATAATAAATATATTACTATTATTTTAGGGCATGGGATTTCATTAATGGTTATAATTATATTTAATGGATGTTATGAAAATAATTTTTGTAATTTAAATCCCATATCTATAAATATATGACTACATGTACTGTGTAATTCATTCGAATCCAATTCCATGTTTGGGAATAGAGATTTTTTGTGCACAGTGAATTCTCTCTTGATTCCTCTTCCTCTCCCCCTCACAAGAATGAGAAATCCCAAAAGAATTTCTTTAACTCGGAAAAAGAGTGATCAATAACATACAACACAAGACATTTGATTCACTGCGCTAGCACCTAGAGAACCAATGTCATTGCTTAGAGACCATTTTAGCTTGTGTGGATCACCACTAGAGAGATTATACCCTTGGATCCTCGCAATTACAATGAAGGAAATCCAAAAGGGCCTTTTGAAATGATTAATAATCTTCAATGAAGAACATTCCTAAGCCTAGGTATTTATTTCATAAAAAATTATATAAATTAATTATAAATTTGAAAAAAAAAATCATCTCTCTTGGTTTCTTGCAATGTTTATTTAGATAAATTTTAATATATTACCCTCCACCGCATTCTATAGTTGTACCCAGAATAAAAAAATTATTTATTAATAATATTTTTATATCAATTTATATCTTCATATATTAAGTCATTTATTTTTGTGATCATGATATTGCACCCACAAAATAAATTACTATATAGATAGAAATTTATAAATAATTAAATGAAACATTCATGAGATTTATAAAATGGTTTATTTAATGAGCTGAAATTTAATTAACCTATAACCTATGGAAAATAACTCATGTTTCTGGTCCAGGTATGAGTTTTGGCATTTCACATATAAACCTATGTAACACCTGGATTGACATCATTTTGGTTTCATCATGAACTGCCTCCATGTCCCTTAGGTATCTCAATTATTTAGATGTATTTATAACTTAGATATATGTGATGGGAACCAAAGGATTGGATAAAGAGGGATTTCATAATAGATTTGGAGACACAAGTCCTACATAATTATGGAGGGAGGTATGAATAACATTCCATCATATTAATTTTAATCATAAATAATTAAAAAAATAAACTATATTAAGTTAAAACATCCAACACGTATATAAGTATTAATGAAGCTAATGTACAGTCATACATGCTACGTATATGAAAACATAAATGGATAAAATTAATCTTATATTAATTCATTATTCATTAAGATAAACATGCTTGGATTAATTAATCAATTAATTAATTCCATTATATCTTAATGTTCACATGATTCCTATTAGAGATAACCATTATAAAGAAATTAATTAAAAATAAATGAAAATCCCTATAGTAGAAGATTTATTATAATTAATTAATCCAGCATTTGGAATTCTTTAAAATAGTTATTAAATTTTCAAACCCTGAGAGTTCCAATCAACGCAACAAGGTTTTAGTTCTTCAATTTGAAATTTAACATAATTTAATTTAATTTATCCAATAATTGGGAGACTAAATGGCATGTAATATCAAGGTATATACTGCATACATATATTTCCATGTATCTAGGTCATAGTTTAGGGGATTTTTCATTTGACATGCCACACAACACCACATGTACATTCCTATTACATGCTGTGTATTCTCTTTCCATAATCCCATGATACTCACTCGAGTCTTCAGAGTGTATCTAAATGGGAACAAATGATATGTACGGGCTCGCTAAATGTTGTGTTGTTCGAATTTCACATTCTAATAAAGCCCACTAAAATAATCAGCATGTTCTCAGGCGAGATACTACATGATGTATGCATCCAACTACATGTAATGTATCTAAAATTCTATTTTTTCTATATAAATTGGTGTGTATATTAGACATGGGAATTGATGAACAAAATGTTATTTAAACTTCATAAATGTATTTTATATTTTAAATGGTCCATGTTGTCAGTATCACATGATTTGACATTGTATAATGGATACACAGACTATAATTTACACCGCTAACCAATGTAGACTATATAGAATGCATTCTATATGCACACATTTAATCTGAATACCAATTTCTATGTTGTCTGGTCAATATGATTCACACACCACGTATAATAATTTCATGGAATTCCATGCATCTCATGTCATGGATAGGTGTAATGTACTTGGGTACATGGCGTATAGTCTGACTCCACACCATGTAACCTTATCTTATATGCTAAAAACTGGTTGTTCCATATGGAATCTCCAATCATTGTTCATCTGTTCATAGACATTCAAGAAGATGAAAAAATGGATGAACATTATTAATAGGTCGATAAGATGTTAATTGAAATCATATAAAGGATAAATAGTTTTAAATAAAAATTCGTAATGATTTCGTATGGATCAACTATAAAATCAATAAATATGAGTTGAAATGTGACACCTATGACACCAATTGTTTGTTTCAGGTTCAATAAAATCATGTATTGGTGGGTGATATGTTAAATTTTATATTAATATATATATATTCAAGAGACCTCAATAGAGGATCTTACATGTTAAATGTTTAATTAATTAATTTTATATTAGATGAAACAAACACTTGGGATTAAGATCATTATTCAATGTGAATGATGACCACCTTAAAAAAATTTATCATATTTCATTCATTTCACTATGAGGATCCAAGGATAGAATCACTCTAGTGGTGATCCATGCATGCTATAATGATCTCGATGATATTCCAATCCATATCTCGGAGTGAGGACTTAGAATTGATTATCTTGTGTTTCATGGGTTGATCTCTTATCCTGTTAGTGTTGGAGTCCTAAAAACCATCTGTTTTGAACATTGATTACATGAATGTTCACTTATTATATATTTTTCATTATTCTGCATGACTATAATGTAATAATGTCCAGGAATATTTGTTGCATTAATAAGGTCATGGCAGATCCCCTCTATGATGTGAACCATGATATGCTATAACAAATATTCTTAAATAATGTTCTGTGGTTGGATGACATACTATTACAGGACACATAGTATACAGACCGTCATGTGTGAGTACTCGTAAGAAGATGAGACTCTTGCTCATGGAGTTCGCACTTGGTAATCTCTAAGATGGGAGATTATGAGAACAGACCCGCCAGTAGTAATTCCACATGTTTTGGTGTCATCGGATATGGTTATCTGTGAGCGTTTTTAATGGTCCTTTGACTAGAAGATAATCATTAACTCATGTCCTGACTCGCACACTTAGATTTGATGATAAAAACCATCACAGAGACAGTTGGCGGGAAGTAGGGTACGTTGGGTGCGTCACGAATGACATGTTGTAAATGGATAAGTCAAGGAAGGATTTGTCCCTTATATATTTATGGAAGTAGATATCTCATACTATTTGATTGAAATAGAACTTCCGAACAAATTCCATGTCCATGGAGACACGATGAGTTTATATCTAGAAGTCAAAGAATGAAAGATCAGGCATATAGGTTTATGAAACATCCATGAATCCTGCTTGATGAGATATAGATACCAAGGGATTTAATTACATAGTAAGCATTCGTATGAGGTGACACATCAATGCGGTGTCAAATTCTTTCTCTTGGGTTCCTTGACCCATTGCTAGAGAGTAATCTTTGACTTTGGGAAATCTCGCCTAATCCCATGAGAAAGAGGCCAAGAGGGTCACACACTAAGTGTATCCAAGTATTTCAAGTAGAAAAAGATTATTACTGTACGTGGTTTAATAATTATTCAAGGAATCCTAAATAATTTTAATGATGGAGGAAGAATGAAATGCAAAACAAGATATACACACTGTGTATTAATGATTACACACCATGTATTTTTTCATGGAAAACAAGTACACGTCGTGTGTTAATGATTACAGGCCGTGTAGATTTAATTTTGGAAAGGAAACGAAAAACAAGTACACATCATGTATTAATGATTACACGCCTTGTAGTTTTATAGAAAACAAGTACACATCGTGTATTAAATATTACACACAGTGTAGTTTTCTAGTTGGTATTTTGAGGATATAATATTGTTTTATTAAATGATATTTATTATAATCATCATGGGCGCATGTCAAAGAATTAATTATTCGACATGGGGGTTTTCAATAAGAGTAAAAGAAATAAATAAAACACGTAACACATATTTTTATTATCATAACTCTACAACCTCAAACCTGATTATAAATATCCTCACAACCCCAACTCTTTTCCAACAACAAAAGAATCATTGTGGACAACAATTATGGAGAATTCATTCATGGCCGAAGGAACCTCTTCCTCCAAGAATGATCTCAAGACCGAGAGAGATCCTCTTCCATCGGATCACGATGATCTACGGTGGAGAACGCATGCAATGGTTTCTCCATGCTATCTCCCAGGGGAATCCCTTGGCGACATCCAGAGATACGAGGTGCACGTGTGGATCACCGCTAGATAGAGTCTACACTTGGCTTTTGCGATGCAATGACAAAACACATCGGAACTTGATCAAGAATATCAATGAAGAAAGAACACCCAAAAGGTACTTCTTGTCATTTAATTAAATTAATTATAATAAAACTGTGATGATCCACTTTTGTGGTTCCAAGGCTTTTCTTCTTCTTTGTCTATTTCTGTGAATCGATCCCTAGAGACTGGCGTTTATCGTCGTATTGATCCCAGATTGATCATTGCTAATGAAAAAAAGCCAAGTCAGATCATCCGCTAACATGCTTCCATTATGCCTGGAACCTTCAATTGGTGTCAGAGTGAAGTAATAATGTTGTTTATAGATATTTAATTTTCATGGATAATTCATGAATTTCTATTTGATTCAATTCATGATAAATCATTTTATTAAACTAAATGAACGAGATCTGTTCTTCCTCGTTCATTTCTCAATTCACATCACAAAAACAACATTTTAATTTTAATTTTTATTAAAATAAAAAATAAAGAACTCATCCAGAGGAGCCTCTCTTTCTGTCTATATGACACGGGAATACAAGGTGTGTAATTAAAACTATACGCCGTGTACATAGGTTCAACGAATCAGTACTGGTCCGCCATACCATGCCATGTGAATTGAGTGTACTTGAGTTTTATTAAACCGTGTTGACTGGAAATGAACGACACATGGAACAAGAATACACGATGTGTATGTTGAATAAAAAAACCCTGTAGTCTGATTTGGACCAAGTGAAACTGTGTACAAGGAGAAGCTATGTTCCGCGTACATGGGATTTCCAGACCAGTAACCGAATAACAAATATGTACACTCCATGTTATATTAATCTACACGCCGTGTAATCCAAAATATCCAAAGTAGAGAAAACTTTACAAATCCCTCGACGTGTACTTTGGATAAAGGGTGAAAAGAAATACACACTGTGTAATTATAAACTACATGCCATGTACTTTCTCAAAATGGAATTTCACCAGGTTTTCCCCAAAAGTACAAATACCTGTACAAGGGATATGGATGAGAAGAATCTCAAGGAAATTAAGAATGCAATTTATGATAAATACTTGATTAATTATAAGATCATAATTAATTAATTTCAAGCATGACTTATCTGAAATAATACAATTATTAAAATAATTTGAATTATAAATATATGTAAATGTCATTGCATGCTATGGATGATCAGGATCTAGAATAAAGTCCCTTTGTTTGGGTGTTTGGTTTCATTTAAATTTATTTAATTTAAATTCGTTTGCATGAGAGCCTTCATCTAATAAAATATATGGCCTACGGGCCCAAGGTTTTTTAATGTAAACCCCATGTAATAGTTGATCTCCAAAGACAGAGGAGATGGTTCGAAACCCGAAGCTAAGGTTAAACCAACCAAAGAAGATACAAATGTGGACAGGTGGGAGATGCAAAACAGAAACCATCGGTTCAAGGTGTTTTTTTCCTAGGTCAGGGTTATATTATCAAACCGCTTGATAAGATTACCAATAAAAGCTCATGATCATTCCATCTTATTTTATTTCTATTTGATTTCATGGTTTATTTATTATGTATCTATTGTGACGATCACATAGTTAATAAAATTAATAAGCATGAAAAGATGGAGTAAAATAAAAACTAAAAAACGCGTAAACATTATCAGAACATGGTTAATAACTTAAGAAAGCATCACTTAATATTAACAAGCATGTGGTAATGTGAAATTATGCATATATGATAAAAATCACTCAATACCATATTAAGTCAGACCAAGTCTTACATCACCTAATTAAGGGAAAGACTCAATAAAACTATGTGTTTGACAAACCCTTATTGGGACAATTAATTTTATAAAGGAATCCCTTATGAAAGGTTTTGGGTTGAATTAACTATATTACATCAAGAAAAGTATCCCTTTCTAGACTTGATGTAATATTGGAGGCAATAGTTGAGGAAATCCATGTTAGGATTTCAGGATTGGGGAGTCCACTCAACAGATCAAGGAACTGTAAGCTCACCGTTGGAAATGACCTTCCTATCTAAATACCTTCAAATAGCTTGACCAACCCTTATTGGGGTTATGCGATGAGGAATATGGATTCTTGACACTAGATTGTCAGAGCAACTAGACATTCCTGGTTCAATGGTGAGGGCCATTGGGACTTGATAAAATAGTGGGAGAATTAATTAATTGATTTATTATTTTTCATAAAATGTAATCAATAGGTACTGATAAATATGCTCTTTTACGTTGTAGAATCAATATTAAAAACTCATCAACCACATTTTCTCTGCAATAAATTATGGACAAAGACAATATTCTCACCGTCAGTAACTTTCATGGATGGTTTAGGTGCCTTTGGGTTATCCTATGCCCTGAACAAATGTATTACGTGTTGGAGTCCTCACTTCATGATTCTCCTACCCAAGGGGTGAGTGATGAAGATTTCCTGGTCTATGATCAACAATTAAGTGATGCACTCGACATTCAATGTTTGATTCTATCATCAATGTCATGTGAGCTCATGAAGTCTCATGAGAACTTGGATTCCTATAGCATGCTTGATCACCTCTGTGGTCTATACGAGGAGAGAGAAATATAGGAAAGGATTGAGATATCCAACGCTCTATTTTAGAGAAAGTTAGAGAGGGTTCCCTAGTCGAGCTTCATGTAGTCGTGCTCATTGGATACATTGAGCGCTTAGAGGTTCTAGGGTTCATACTCCCCAAAAAAATAGGTACCGATCTCAATTTTGCATCACTCCCCCAGTGCTTCTCAAAATTTGTTGTGAACATCAACATGAACAACATTGAGAAGTCTCTATCTGATCATCTTATCCTCATTCACCAAATGGACAATGACATGATGTAAGAAAAAACTTATGTCCTCATGGTGAATAAAATGAAAGGGAAGGAGAAGAGATTTAAGCCCAAAGCTTCTTCAAGGCCTTCCCAGAAAAGGAAGATCAATGGGGAGGCAAGAGAACATGAGGCTGTTTGTTTCGCATGTGGCAAGATGGGCTGCTGGAAGAAAAACTACACCCAGCCAAAGATGTAAGGGGAAGCATTAGGTGCGTTTGTTATCGAATGAAAACTATATGTTTCTAACAATTGGATATTAGATACTACTTGAGGTTCTCACATCTATATTGAAATACAAGAACCAATTAGATTCAGAAAGATTGACCGAGGTGAGGTGGATATACGAGCATCCAACAGAGCCGGACTCACTATTGTAGCTGTCGGAGACTACCACCTCACATTGCCTACTGGGATGGTCATGGTTTTGAAAGGATGTTATTATGTACCCTATGTAACCAAAAACATTATTTCAGTATCTAGATTAGATATTGATGGATTCATCTTCAAGAATGGAAGTTGATTTGTCTACTTTTAAAAAGATAGCATTCATTCTGGTAGGGAACATTTATATAATGACCTTTTTGTGATAGACTACACAAACCCATTATTGGAAATCAATGACAAAGTAAATTCACACGACTCATACCACACCCGAATTTGGCATCACTAGCTAGGTCATGTCAATGTGAAATGTTTGACAAAATAACATCAAGATGGGTATTTAGATTCTTTCAAACTAGAACCACTCGGTGTATATAATGTGTGTATACAAGGAAAAATGACAAAATCCCTAATTAGTGGGAAAGGTGAAAGGCAAAAATTGATTATACAATTAATTCACATAGATGTGTGTGGAAAATTTCCAGTTGGTGCAAGAGGTGGGTTCTCTTAATTTATAACTTTTTCTGATGATTTTAGTAGATATTGATATATTAACTTAATGAGGTATATGTCAGATTCTTTTGATCATTTCAAATAATACATGAATGAAGTTGAGAACCATCTTGGTAAGAAGAATAAGAAACTCCACCCAGACAGAGGAGGAGAATATCTTAATCTGGACTTCATTGATTTCTTATGGGAGTTTGGGATTATATCTCAACTCACTACTCCTTAGACACCTCAGTGGAATGGTGTAAGTGAAAGGAGGAACAACACCCTGTTGGACATGGTGAGATCAATTATGAGTCATGCGAGTTTTCAGTTATCCTTTTAGGGATATGCATTACAAACAACAGCACACATACAAAATAAAGTACCAACTAAATCGATAAATTGTATTCCATACGAGTTATGGAGTGGATGAAAATCCATGTTATCGAATTTACATGTGTGGGGTAGTGAAGAATTTATTAAGGCCTCTTCAGGTAACAAACTAGTACCCTGGGGCACATAATGTATCTTTAAAGGATATCCCAAGGAAAAAAGGGGATATTACCTATACAACCCCTCAGAAAAAAGGTTAAAATGGAAAGGCAAGTCATATTTCTTGAAAGCGAGCACATCTCTAAAAGAGATAGTGGGAGCGTGATAGACTTCGATGAAGTCGAGGCTCAAGATACACAAGAGATGGTACAACAACAAATTATACAAAGCCCGTCGAAGAAAAATCAGTTCTACAGACACAAGAACTGCGTAGGAGAATGAGAGAGATGAGAGAACCAGAATGATATGTTTTTTTTGTCATCTAGGATGGTGACTCATTATTGGTTGAAAATAATGATCCTCTTACCTAGAAGGAAGAAGTTGAAGGATAGACGTTGACAAGTGGAAAAAAGACCTGAATTTTGAAATGGATTCCATGTACCAAAAAAAAGACTAGATTTTGGTAGATCATCCAGTTTATGTAAAGCCTATTGGTAAAAAATGGGTATTTTAGAAGAAACTAGACATGGAGGGCAAATGCAGCACATATAAAGCATGACTGGTTGCAAAAGGTTTTAGAAAACGTCAAGGAATTGACTATGATGAAACCTTTTCACCTGTTATGACGCTGAAATCCATCAGAATCCTATTGGCCATTGCCACATACCATGACTATGAAATTTGGAAAATGGATGTCAAAATATAATTCCTTAACGGGAACCTCCAGGATGATGTTACATGACACAACCTGATGTGTTTGTGACTCCATAAGATGCCAACAAGGTATGACAGTTTGAGAAATCAATTTATTTATTAAAGCAATCATTATGGTCATTGAAAATTCGTTTTGAGGAAGGTATAACAGAATTTGTCTTTATTAAGAACGGATGTAAGCCTTATGTCTACAAAAGGTTTAGTGGAAGTGCAGTCATTTTATTAATAGTATATGTTGATGACATATTACTAATGGGAAATTAAGTACCTGTCTTATAGTCAGTTAATGAATGGTTAGATAAATTCTTCTCCATGAATGACTTGGGAAAGGTAGCATATATTATTGGGATCAAGATCCATCGTGATAGATCCAAGAGAATGCTAGGCCTGAGTCAAATTACATACATTTACGAGATACTGAAGAGATTCAATATTGAACAATCCAAGAGGGGATTGTTTCCAGTGTTACATGGCATTCATCTTTCCACGAAAATGTGTCCTCAAACACATGAGGAAAGAAATAAAATGGAAAGGATCACTTACGCATCCGCGATTGGGACAATCATGTATGCTATACTATGTACAAGGCTAGATGTTTCTTATGCATTAAGTGTCGTATGCATATATCAAGCTGATCCAGGAGACCGCCATTGGATGGCAGTCAAGACTATCCTTAAGTATTTGAGGCGTACTAAGGATATGTTCCTAGTTTATGGAGGGGATGAGGAACTAGTCATCAGAGGACATGCATATTCTAGTTTCTAGCCTGATCAAGATGACATGATGTCATAGACTGGTTACATATTCAGATTGAATGGAGGTGTAGTGAGCTGGAAGAGCTCAAAGCAAAGTGCGGTGGAATATTCTACAGTGGAGTCCGAGTATATCGCAACTTCTGAGGTAGATAAAGAATCTGTATGGATGTGAAGCTTTATCCAAGAGCATGATGTAGTACCTTGCAGTAAATATCCTATCACACTCTATTGTGATAATACATTTGTGGTGGCAAATGAAAAAGAGGCAAGGTCACATCAGCAGACAAATCACATACTTCATAAGTATCATCAATTGACAAATTTTTCTCAGAGTGGTGAAGATGCAGTGATCAGTGTTTCCATGGAAGACAATGTGGTGGACCCTTTGACTAAAGACTTAACTCTACAGAAACATGATCATCATGTGAGGTCTAGTGGAATAAAATTCATAGGTTGTTGGATCTAGTCATAGTGTGACTTTGTTAGGGTTGGTTTCCTAAGAACCAACTGTTTTGTACTTTGATTACATGAATTTTCACTTATTATATTTTTTTCATTTTTCTTCATGAATATAACATAATAATGTCTGGGAATATTTGTTGAATTAATAAGGTCATGGATGATCTCCATTATGATGAGAACCATGAAATGCCATAAAAATATTTTTAAATAATGTTATGTCGTTGGATGAAGTACTACTGATAGGACACATTGTATACAGATCGTCATGTGTGAGTACTTGTAAGAAGACAAGACTCTCCCTCATGGAGTTCAAACATGGTAATCTCCAAGATGGGAGATTATGAGAACATACACGCCAGTTTTAATTCCGCATGTTTTGGTGTCATCAAATATTTCTATCTGCAAACGTGTGTAATGGTCCTTAGACTGGAAGATTATCATTAACTCAAGTCATGACTCACACACCTAGATTTGCTGACGAAAACCATCACGAAGACAGTTGGCGGGAAGTAGGGTATGTTGGATGGGTCACAAATGACATGTTGTTAATGGATAATTCTAGGAAGGATTTTTCCCTTCCATATTTATGGAAGTAGATATATCAGGTCCTTTGATTGAAATAGAACTATCAAACAAATCCCATGGCCATGGTGACTCGACGAGTTTATTTCTGGAAGTCAGAGAACAACAGATCAAGAATATAGGTTTATGACACTGTCCTGAAACCTTCTTGATTAGATATTGAGAGAAAGGGATAAAATTACATAGTAATCATTCGTATGAGGTGACACATCATTACGGCGTCATCTTCTTTCTCTTGGGTGCCTTGACCCGTTGCTAGACAACTTTCTTTGACTTTAGGCCAGCCCACCTAACACCAACGAGAAAAAGACCTAGAGGGTCACACACTAAGTGTATCCATGTATCTCAAGTAGAATAAAGACTATTACTATATGTGGTTTAATAATTATTCAAGGAATCCTAAATAATTTTAATGATGGAGGACGAAGGAAATGAAAAACAAGATATACACGCTATATATTAATGATTACACACCATGTAGTTTTTCATGGAAAACAACTACACGTCCTGTATTAATGATTACATGACATGTAGTTTCCATTTTGGAAATGAAATTAAAATCAAGTACATGTTGTGTATTAATTATTACACACCGTGTAGTTTTCCAGTTAGGATTTGGAGGATATAATATTTCTTTATTAAATGATATTTATTATAATCAGTGTGGGTGCATGTCAAAGAATTATTTATTCGACATGGGGGCTTTCAATAAGAGTCAATGAAATTAATAAAACACGTAACACATTTAATTATTGTCATTACTCTACTAACTCAAACCCAATTATAAATATCCCCACAACCCCAAGTCATTTCCCAACAATAGAATCGTTGTTCACAACAATTTTGGAGAATTCGTTCAAGGCCAAAAGAACCTAGTCCTCCACGAACACTCTCAAGACCGAGAGAGATCCTCTTCCATAGGATCAAGATGATCTAAGGAGGACAATGAAATCAAAGTTTTATCCATGATAGCACCCAGAGACTCCTTTTGTGACATCCATAGATAAGAGGTGCATACGTGGATCATCGCTAGAGAATTTCTACACTTGGCTTCTATGACACAACATCAAATCACATCGGAACGTGATAAAGAATATTAACAAAGAAACAATACCAAAAAGGCTTTTCTTGTCAATTAATTAAATGAATTATAATCAACCAATGATGATCCACATTTGTGGTTCTGGGACATTTATTCTTCTTTTTCTATTTCTGTGAATCGATCCATGTAGACTGGAATTTATCGTCGTATTGATCCCAGATTGATCATTGCTAATGAAAAAAAACCAAGTGGGCACATCCACCCACACCCTTCTGATGCGCCCAGACCCTTCATATCCTTCAGTAATAAATGAATCTCTATTGTGTTTCTCATTCTTGAGAGGTAGAGTGAAGGAAGAGCCAAGAGAGAATTCATTGTGCAGAACAATTAACTTTTTTTCAATTGCACACCCTAAAAAATATACAAAACTGTTTATTTATAGAGTTGGGATTTATGTTAAAATATTTATTTAATTTTATTCCAGCCATTATATATAATTATAACATTTTTTAAACACCACAAATAATAATAATAATAATAATTTTTATAGTGTATTCCAACATAGGAAAAATATATTATATTACTGTATTATTAATTAATATTTTTTACCATACATGGTAATGGTCCATTTCAACTCCACTTTCATTTATCGAACACCTGATTAAATATTTTATTTATATATTTAATTCATGAATAAATATATTCAATATATAAAACATGAATAAAATTATCCCTCGATTTTGAGAATATAGTTTATTCAATTAAAAAAATTCAAATATATTTTAATTGATATCTTTGGGAACAATTAGCACTTAACGAACTAGGATTCTTTCACATTGGCACTAGGTGAGCTTGCCTAATTCCCAGATTAATTTCTAGAAATTGTTTAAGGAACCCATGAAAAATATCATAATGTTTCATCGATGAAAACCACACATGAATTCTAAATATGTGAAATAATCAATTTTACATTGTATCTCATCTTATAGGTTTCACATCCATTTCACAAACATATATTATTGAGATGCATTTCTTAGAATATTTCATCACTGTTTTCCTCAAAAAATATTATTGAATGAGTCATGATATGAATTAATGATAATATTAAAGTAAATGAACCATTTAAATTTCTTTTAGATAGAAATATCTGAGGACAATAGAACATACATAATTCCTTCTCGTGAGTCTATTATCCTAATCTCCAATATTGAAGATTACTTAGTGCGAATGTAATGGGAATATGCCTCATCTTCTTATGAGTAATTCATCCTATAATTCTTTTTACTATGTGTCTCTTCATACTATGTTATTCAACCATAGAACGATAATTTTGTATATCATCATAGAACATCAATGTTCACATTGTAGAGGGGAACTACTATGACCTTATCAATACAATTCATACTCCAAGACATTATTTTATCAGGTTCATGCAGAATAATGAGTAATATGTAATCATAATTTGTAATAATAATATAAATATAAAATATAATAGTAATAAAAGTATAAATATTTGGTACTAGGACACCAAATCTAATATAGGTTTATTTTTTGTCCTCAATATAATATTTTTAAACATAATTGTCTGATTTACCCTTACGGAGTTGAAAAATATTTACCATGGTTACTACTCATGATGGAAAAAGGAAATATTTAAAATATTTAAACAATTGGATTCAAAATATAGGATAATTTTTTTAAGATCCAATTCATAATTTTTTTCAGAAATCAATTTTCATTTAAAAACATAAAACCCAACAAAAATATTTTTTTAAAAATTTTTATGCCCAGAAATTACCTTATAACTAAATTATGTATAACGATGACTGAAATGAAATTAATTATATTATATGTAATTAAATAATAAAAAAGTTAAATTAATATCAAATTCAAAGAATAATGTGGCATTTAAATGTAAATAAAGGACAATTTTACAAAAATAGTACTTTATAATATTCAATGAAAAATCAATTTTTTTAGAAAAATCCAAAAATTCCACGCTATGATAATTTTCATATACTGATTTCAAAATTTAAATAATTTAAAAAAATAAAATTTATTAAATTGGAATAAAAAAATTTATATATTTTCATCCAAAAAATAAGAAATATAATTTTTAAAAATAAATTATGAAAGCATAAAATGAATTTACTAAAAACGTAGTGGTTATTTCCTAAAAATAAATAAATATTTTTTTATTGAGTAAGAAATATATATATATTGCATAATTTGTTTAATCATTTTCATACCCTGAAATTTAAGGGTTATCTTATAATGGTCATATTTAAATAATAATATTTCTTTTTTCATTTATGTTAAGTGTTGCATGTCTTGTATGCTATTGAATACAAATTTTTTTTAAATCATACGTTTGTCACATCTTATATACTGAAATGATTTCTAAACACAATTTTATACAATATTTATTTTCTGTTACAAATTCATTAATGTAAAATCTTTCTCTTATTCTATATTCGTCATATCTTGACATTGTTTTTGCAAATTTTTGTAATGAATAGATTTTTTAACATTTAGAACATGGGTTTTATTTCTTGATTTTATTTATATTCTTTAATATCATACATCCTATTAATGCTTCCACAGGGCTTCAAAGAAAATTCCATACAAATTTTTTTATAAATTTTTTGTTTTGAAATTAATGGATGATGTTTTAAAGGAGTATAAAAGGGAATTTTATTCCACTATGGATTTTTTTATCTTTTACTTGATATTTGATAATTTATCATAATTTATTTTCTGGGGATAAATATTTAGAATATTTTTGAAATTAATTTTTTCATTGTTATATTTTCACCCCTTGAACAAGAATTTATTAATGTGGTCGATATTTTTATAAAAACCATATTAAAAAACCATTATAAAATTTATTTTCATGATTTAACATTAATTTTTCACTCAAAATATAAAAGAAATTACCCCTTTTGATTTATTTCACATATATTATGATCTAAATTATATTATGAATTTATATTTATAAATCACCTTGTTCAAATGGGATCTATTCTCTATCACCCTTCATCTCCCTCTCTTGAATTTATTTTCATCCATCATGAAAATATTTATTAATTTCACAGATATATTTAACATCACTTCAAAAATTTACGTACTGTATTTTCTTGTACTGAGTAACCATACACCCATTAATCTATCCGATGTATATTTGAATGATTCTTAGAAATAAAGATATTCTATTACTTTTACTAGGGAAAATTTGATTGTATTTATACTTTTAATTTTAATACAGATGTTTGTTGATTACTAAGGAATGTTAGTTAGGTATTTTATGGTAAATTCATTCCATCCTATAATTCTTGTATTGGATGCAATTAATGATGTGTGGGTATAAAAACCATTTAAACCATTCATGAATTGGTAGGTACCATGATACAAACTAGCTTGAGTATTTGATGTAAACATTTCTCATTTATGTTTTATTTCTTAGAATGAGATCTTGATAGTACGTTTATGATATCTTACATTATGTATTATATCACTATGAATTTATTTATTATGGTTATGGTGACTATTTCCATTGATATTTTATTGTCAAATATATTACATTATAATGTTTTTAGTTTTATAAAATTATTTGATTATTATTTATTCATGTCATATTATTAATTCCTTATTCATTACATGATAACTTTGGTTGTACATTACCCCTTACTGAGTGTTTGAGTAATCCCTTATTCTTTTATCCTTTTCCCATAGTTATCAAGTAGATTATTAGTTAAGAAATGTTTCAATGGGTATCATTTGTAAGGATTTTATTGGGAGATTTTGATGACATATTATAAAATAAGGAATCATTTGTTTATTGGGAAACATTACCATTCAATGGGAAATAAATGAGTTTTGTTATATAATTGTTTTCCCAAACATCTAATAATATTATCATAAATGGTATTGTGAATTTAAGTTACCAAATATTTTTTTTTGATATTGAAATTACGGAATGTTATCTTGGGTCTCTGAAATTTTAATTTAGAACAGTTTATAAATAATATTGTATTAGAATTGATTATGAGAGTACGAATCTATATAATCACTGTTGGTATAAATGAATCATTTAGATTACATTATAATATACGATGTGATAAATTGGGGACAATTGAAGAATTTTGGATACCATTATGGGTATATATGTAAATGTATTATCATTGGACGAATGGCATAGATTCCCCTTTAGAGGTCACATGGGACTAAATTTTAAGGTGATTAATGTTATTTTTAGAAAGAATTATTTCCTTTAAGTGGAATAAATGATCAAGGAATCAATTTCCCTTGGGGTTGAAAAATAATTTTATATACTAGAAATCATGGTTAATTTAGGAAAATATTATTATTATTTTATATTATATATTACAATTTCATATATTGTTTGGCATGTGATTAATTTCATCCATAGATAATGGTTATGTTGAATTATGGGATTATATGTTTTTTTTGAATTTTAGGTTTGGAATGTAATATGAAAGATATTCATCTATTTGTTATTAAAAATTATGAATCGAATAAATTAATCAAAACCCTGCGGATAAATATTACTATATAAAAATATACCCTAATTTTGGAAATGTATTGAGTGTGTGGTTTCATAAAAATGAAATCCTAATCCTGGATTCAAACATATGGATTTTGGATCTATATTTTTTTCACCTAGGATAATTATTCCTTAAAAGGATGGTTAGGTATTTACTCAATCATGACTCTGTACATAATAAGAGGTGCTATTTGCACACTTGGTTGGACACACCCAAAAGATATTCTTCATAAGATTCATAAGTTCATTTCCAATTATTATGAATGATCTTAAAAGAATATTATATCACTAGTCTTTAATATATTAAGAATACCATAATATGTTTTCATTGGTGAAAGAAGTTAAAATTTTAGGGAAGAAATTTATTTAAGGGTGAATAATATATCCCATAAATATTTTAGTATGTGATATACACTAAATAAAAACAATTTTCAATAGAATATTTCCTAATCAACAACGAACTAAAATAAACAATGATATATTTTATAATTAAATAAAAAATATTCTATCATGAGAAAAAAATTTGAAAAATAATTACGAAAATTATGGTAACAGTAAAATATCATGTAAATAATATAATAGTCAAATTTATTTATTTTATATAATGTAATTACTATTTTAAAAAATCATTTTATGTGTTATAATATGAATTAATAGATCAAATTTAATAATTAAATTCAATCAGATTTGATTAAAATCATTTAGCATTAAGAAGTCATATTTTTATAATGTATTTATTTATATATTAAGTATGTTTATCATAATAAATTACAGTAAACACTATTAAAGAATTATAATAATAAATGATTCAATTTAAAAATAATATATTAATAACCTATAGATTAATAATTATTTGAAATAGGTTTAAGAACACATAATGTTTACAAAGTCATATTATTTAGTTAAAACATTTTTTTACATGTATTTTATATTTTCATTTAAAAGATAAATTAGTAAATTCTGTAATTATAATATGATAAAAATGAATTATTTTTTATAAACATGATGATATTATAATATTATAGTGATGTTTTTTTATTTTCAGGAAGAATTCATTTTTGGTGAATAATAAAAATGCAGTTTTTCAGATTACTACTAATTTTATGACAATGTCATGATGTGATAATGGATTAAAATTTTATGAAAACTCCTCCTCAAACAAAAATATTCTTATGAAATTAAATAATAAAATTTGAAATATTTTTTTGAAAATAGAAACATATATTTTCAATTGTGGAAACTAAATTATATCTTATACTAATAAAATAAATTTTATTTTTCTAAAAATACTCGAGAGGATGGAAGGTTCTATTTGGTTTTGGCCATACCCATATGAAAAATAACCATCATTTTTTTATTAATAATAGATAAAATTCATGGTAATCAGTACTATTCAAAAGTAGTAGGCCAAAATAATAAAATAATCATTATTTTAACCCAAAAACACCATTCTCCCCAATTATATATGCCATTCTCATTTCCCTTGAAAAAAAGATTCCCATTTTATAATAAAATACAAATATCTTACCATTCCCACTATAATTTGTCTCTTATATCAATTTATGTTGTTATAGAGTGACTCAACTGATGTTCATCAAGTCCTCAGAAAAGTAGTAAATCTTCCTTGAAGAGGTAACCTTGATTCTCTTTCATTATTTTCTCTAAATTATTCGTATTACTATCCCATTACTTTTACATTTTTATTCCAATATAATATATTAAATATATAGGTATATAACATATTGATGTTATTATGATACTTGTATAATAATTTTTATCTTTTTTATAGGATATAATCTATAACACTCTCTTTTTACACGTGTTGATAAATAACCAATTTAATTTACTTAGAAGTTGCAGTGAATGCTTTACTTATCCCACCTACATTGATTTTTAGCATATATTAGGTAATATAAAATTATATTTATGTATTATAATCATCTAGAAATAATTTTAAAAATTGATAAATTCAAAATAATAAAAATCAAGAAAATGAAACCAAACATGATAATGTAAAGGAGACAATATCATTAAAAAATTATAAACTAGAAAAAAGTGGGAATAAATAAGTTCTAATGATTTTAGATAATAAATAATGAATAAAAAGAATATAATTAATATATTTACTCATGTATTAGTGAATAAAAAATTAATATATTGGAGGTTCCTGTAATGCCTGGACCATGACCACAAGGGATGAGCCCGAGAGTCAGATGATCTCTTAAGCACCTCCCATATATAAGAGGTTGTAGATTGTAAGTGTGGTTTTGATCACCATAGTGGGGAGTCTATAACCTCAATATCATGTCCTTGTAAAAATAATAATAAATGTAACATAAAAATTAGAGTAACATGTGGAAAAATAAATAATGATGTCATGAAAATACATAGAACCAAAGCTATACAAATAATAAACAAATGGTTTCCCTAAATAGAAAGACACTCCCGAGTAATGTGTTGGAATAAAATAAATAAATATTATAGGACAATACTCATGATTATATCCTATAATTCCATTAACTTCCCTGTCCACGATTCTTCCGTTTTCCTTGGGAACCATTCCCTTTCTTCGGTCCCTATACATGAAGTGTGCATAAAAATTGAGATCCCCATGCATAATGAGAGTAATCACACCCATCAGGAAACAACCAAGGAATCCATAACAAAATGTGAAATTGTAAAATAGTTACATGTCATGACAAAAATAAATTTGTTAGAAATCATGAAAAATAATCTACTTAGCCCCCATGTGCTATCCAATCCACCAAGGGCCCTAATTATTCCTGATTTGGATTTATGCTAGAAGGATGGATTGAATTTAAAAGTGATCAAGAATAATCCAGAAGACTAGTGAGATTTCAATTGACATCCTCAAGGCATTGTGTATGATTTATAATTTAAATATATAAGGTATCAATGTATTTAATGTTACATGGTATCCTCAAGGCCTTGAGATAAATCTACCCCATAAGGACATCATTATCCAACCCAATGGATGGTCCACTATTATCATTTATACACATCATGAACAATACCCCTCTTGGGGTTAATCATATCATGATGGACAAATATCATGATATACCCAAAAAACTCCAAAAAAACTGTAATAAAAATAACAAGACATAAAATAATAATGTAAGGATAAAATTGAATTATTAGAATATTGTAGAATCATATTACAACATGCAGTCCTCAGAAATCATGAGAAAATATAATATAATAATACTCATGGAAATAGGGATCATATATGGACATCATGGGAATTCATTCACCCAAAATCAATCACTATAAATCAAGAGTGACTAGTCATGGTGACATAAGAGGAATTAATGAAACAAGAGAATATAAGGGACTAAAATGATAAGGAACCTCCTACAACAAGGTGGTTGATAAGTAACTATATGGTTTGTAAAATAATCAAGGACCGAAAATGTCACTAACCCATATAGAATGATATCACTCATAAGGGATGTATATTTCAGTTCTGGTTCATCATAAAAAAGGATTAGAATGTAATATCAAGAGAAATACAAGTAAAGATAGTTGTTCTTGAATCATATACCATAAGGTGATTGATAAAAAATTAATTCTGAGGCATGCTGAATTAAGGAAACCTAGTTCGTCATATTCATTTTCAATTCAAGGATAAATCATAGATTACCAACCAATTATAGAATACAGCTTTGAGTCTAACCAGTTATTATTGATCTACGATCAATCCATCAACAGAAAAATTATTTAATATGAGATTCTAGAAGAAGATAGTTTCGTGATGATAATTTTAGAGCAACATAACAATAAACATCTACCATTTAGGAGAAATAAATATATTTTCAAATGGGTTATTGATAACACATCAAGTACTCCACCAATCTACCTAGGAAACATAAACATATTAAGAGTCCATAATAAAAATGTCATTAGGATGTGGTTTATGAAGATGATTATTAAGAAACTACCAAAAGAACACATATTTGTAATTGTATATCTCAATTTGATAAAGAAAAATTTTGAACATTCTAGACACAGTATATATAAATGATGGAATTGAGAATTTATCATTGGATCTTCCATGGAGACACATATCTGATATAGATCCATGTACATATTATAAAGAAGAATATAGATTTGATGCAGATATAATAATTTCTTACTAATCCATCATCACTGAATCCGTCAATTAATTAAAAACCTAAGGTAGTTGTGTGGGAGAGGCCATAGAAAAAGGGATAAGATATAAATTTTGAGATAGGGTAATAATGTTTTGACATTGGTATTAAAAAGGTGTCAAAATATGGGACATTAAAACTTTTAGGGTGTATTTAATGAACCCATATATTGGATTCACCAGTGACACGATGTGCCTCACCAGTGGGAGGGTGACACTCCACTACTGTATTGATGGGGTTTGTTAGATCCAAAAAATTGAACAAAACCCCACTAACTAGATAGTGGGTTCCACTGGATATCTATTGCCTAATACCCAGTCACCCAAAGGTCAAAACATTCTTCAATTATCTAATCCCCATCTGATGGACCCATATCCTCAAAAATCCATACCCTTAATCAACCATAATAGAGTAGGAATATTGGGAATGTAATATTTATAAACTCAAACTATCTAATACATTGAAACTAAATCGGGCCACTGATCCCGAACACTGGCATCCCACTCCCAGGTCTCCTATTAGACATTCCTATCATACCATAATATCTATAAAAGTGGTATCATCTTCCCTCAAATTACATTATCACTCTATTATATGATCTGAAGTATGAACTCTTTATTTTATTCATAAGCCTTTAGATCAACATACTCACTATCTATGACATGCATAGGATTAGGAATGTACCTCTGGAGCTGAGACACATGAAATGCATCTTGTGATTTTAAGTAGTGAGAAATAGTTTCCAGATGGTACAAAACTATCCAAACCCTTTCGGTGATATCAATTAGTTATACTTCATATGGCACAAAACTCCCCACCTTCCTCAAATATCAATGTCTTAACCATGGAGCCGCTATATGAAAAAACTGATCACATATATTAAGCTAGAACAAACTCCCCTTGTAACACCCCAAGATTTCATAGTACGTTATTTCTTCAATGTAATTCAAGAACTTTCATTACATGCAACACCGAGTTCTAGCACCACATGACTTACCAAAATAGCCATTCAAAAACGATTATGAATAATATTAACTAAATTTTGAACTTTATACAATACTTATTATTTTAGAATCCAAATTATGAGTTTCTTAGACATAATGTATAAACAAATACGTTTTTTTCAGATAAAAGAAATATTTTTCAAAAAATGAAATTTTACCGCTTTTTAAAGGTAATGCCTTTTTAAATCAAATATTTGAAACTTTTATAAATTAAACTTGACAGAATAAAACTCTCTTTTAGAATTGGTATAAGAATTTAGTTTCAATAATGTTTTGGTGTTTTTTTGATAACTTTCATATTTATGTGAATAGTGAAAAATACTATATTTTAACTGTAAAAAACTTTTTTAATGAAAATAATTTATCTTGTTAACTTATACTTATTAATGGTTTGGAATTATAAATAGATTATATTTTTACCATTTCATCCAATGATGGTCATTGTAAGTAATTTCACTACGAAATTGTATATAAACATATGTCAAACTTTTGATAGTTATTATTTCTTAAAAATACGCCTTTAGGTTTTGACTGCGGGAATTAATTTTAAATAAATAAATGAAACTTCTATGTTTTGAATTTGGTTAAATATACTTCATTATTTAATACAGAATATCAAAATTATCTTAGGGTAAATTTTTGATATTTTTCTGAAAACTTTAAATTTTTGATGAATAATGAAAAACACTTAGTTATAGTTTAAAACTGAAATTTTATTTAAATAATTATTTATTATATTTAAATTTATTTTACGTCAAAATAGACATATAATACCTATATAAGTTCAATGTTATTCATTAGAGTCAGTTTATAATAATTTTAGATATATAAAAATTTTATTGAACTTGTCGCCATCTTTTACCCACCTCCGAGAAGAATTTGCAAATTCTAATGAAACGTACTTTTATTGCTTCTGTGTGTGGAATTTTGAAAATATGAGAGACACGGTTAATATCAAGGAGTAAAATGTGTTTCAATAAGATAAAAATAATTTTTGGTGAATAGTATCTTTTTACTTTTATTTACCATCGTTAAAAGTAAATAAGGTAATTAAGGGTACAAATGATATTAATATTACACTAAAACATGTCCTAATTCTATTGGAAAAGTGTATCTCGACCAAAAAAAACCTTAGGAATAATATATTATCATTTAGGTCCACTTGGATTAGAATAGAACAATTATTATTATTTAATTCAAAGAAGAGTTAAAAGAGTTAAAATCAATGTTTAATAACTAAATCATTTTTAATATAGTTTTATACATAAGAAAAATTTGATTATAAATATTAATTAGAAAACTAAAATAATTTATTACATAATGGTATTTTATTTATAATTTTTAGGCAATACATAATTTAATTTATTTATGACACAATGATGATGTAGTAATTACTGTATTAATGAAAGATTAAGGTAATTGATATTATAAATACCCAAATAAATGTAATTTGAGACTTTTTATGAATTCCCATAATTTTTAGGTTAATATGAAATATTAGGATTGGATATATGAATTTTTTTTGAAATAATAATGCTTTTATGAATTTATCAAAAACAAAATACCCAATACTATCAAAATTGACATAAAAGTGTTTTAAAAATATATATTATATTATTAATTGATATTTTATTCCTAAAAAACTAATGTTTGGCCAAAGGACTTATATCATGATCGGTGTATCATTAATGGTCCACATGGGGGTCTATTGGATACTTATAATATGTTTATTAACCATATAATATAAAAATACAAAGAGACATGGTAAATGTCAAACTAATTAACTAAGAGTTAAAACTAAAAGATAAGGTTAATAAAGTGACCCAAACTAGTATAAAACCTATTGGATGAGTATATTTTGACCCATACCCACCTTAGAATCTAAATAAATCAATTTGGAGCCATTTCAAACCGAATATTAATTTATTATAAAATAATATTTTATGTTTTTCCTAAGGTGCCCCTCACCCCTCTTATAAAAAAGAACTCCCCATTAACTTTAATTCAGACCTTCTATGACAATTGGCTCAGACAAACCCTTCCCAAATTCCCTATCATCTATCCTACCTTAGGCTTAGAGGCCTTATTTTGATTAGAAAGCCAACCTAAGGAGCCCTTTTGATCAAATCAAAAGGAGGAACCTGACGAAGAGGTAATGATTTCACCACCCTCTTTCAAGTTCCATCCATCATCCACTTCCTTTTTTTGTTTTTTCCATTCTGAAATAATTAATCCAGTATCTTATATATACTATGATGTTATTATAATTATGGTACAACCAAATTCATTATTCTATCCACCCTTTTAATGACATGTCACCATACATGCGTACGTACGGATTACCGTCTCTATGATGCGATGAGAATCATTTCCAAGTTCACCATTCATTGATGATTATAAAAATATATATTATGTATAAGTTTGTAATAAATGACATAATAATGCTACTGGAGATATATATATTTATATATATAAGTATTTATCTACATACATATATCTTATTCACTTACTTCCGTTCAATACTATATGAAAACAGAAACATAGTTTATGCGCACGTACGGACTACCGTCTCCATAAACGGTGTTTTCCATTTCATATATATATAAATAATACATATTTATATTCTAAATATATATTGTATATAAATATTTTTTTTATATTCAGGAAGTATTTGAATCATGATCTAAGTGATACAATCAAGAGTAACAAGTTAAAACACGTATGATAAAGAAAGCGATTATTATCTGAAATATTAATATAACATGGAAATTATTATTAAATGGGTAGTATAAAGTCAAAAATGATTAATGTATGATATCGTAAATATTAATATGGTTCTGTTATAATTTAATTACATACTATAGTCTTCATACAGGAGGTTAAACATACCCTCGACTAAAAGAAAGTGCAAGGTAAGGGGTTTTCATCTAACTCCTTATTCCCTTGAGATTCATTCCATATTGACACTATTACCTTTTATGTAGTGTATGTAATACCTGTAATTGTATTATTTGTGTAATAGACTTTAATTTATGTGTATTTACAAATTCATTGTATGATACCTCTTTCATGGGGTATATGTTTCGTATGTTAACGAAATGGTAAGGGTTAATTCCTCAATCTCATTATTATCTGATATTGTTTAGGGTTAAGTATTTACTGAGACATTTTTAGCATCCATGTCCATTTTTATAAAATTGATTTCAAAATGAATATTTTAAGGATTTGTGAAAATTAATCTTTATAAAGATCAGAATTTTAAATGTTTACAAGATTTATCTTTCTAAATCATTTTAATTAATGTCCATGATTTCAAAAATGATTTTAAGGATTTATTTATATGGTCATGAATGTTTTGAAATGATAATTGTTTTCAAAAGATTAAAAGTGGTATGGGACACATTTATTGAAAAATATATTTTAAATTAATTCCTTTATAAATGTGTGAATTTTAAATGATTTTACAAAAAAGTTATTTCTCAAAAAAAAATTTACTGATAATTTTCATCTTTGTCAACATCCTTTGATAGATTTTACGTTAATTGGATGTTGAATTATTATGATAGAAAACTTCCATATTGTATTGAAGGTTTTGTGATATTTTTGACGATGAATGTTATCTTTTTATACCATTCATGGTTTAGGGATAAAGTATTGTCATTTCGTATGCTAGTTTTCATACGAATGTTTATGTTATTTTTAAACCTTTTCTTATGAGAAATGTATTGGATTTAGTAAGTGACCGTTGGAGCCCTCTAGATATCCTAGATGAATCGATAGGTCTCATGTGACAATCTAGTGTCTTGGCACAATGCCCTGACAAAATCTGATTTATAGTCTTGTCACAAGGCCTTGACTATGTGGTTTTGATAGTTTGGCATTGTGCATTCTATAATTATGAAAGTGGTTAGTGATATTGAATGTGATTATTAGACTAGTAGAATATCCTTGTGAATAAGTAAATCGAATTACTTCATTTTTTTTACCATACTATAATTAAGTTCACGTTTTACAGGATTTTGTTTTAGTTATACATTGCCTTAAATGTTTTACTTATTTATGAATGTTTCTGCTGTATTGTTCTCCTTACTGATCATCTGAGCTCACCCCTTTCTATGTTTTATTTTTCCAAGGATTCCAAGAAGTGTATTGTGATTGATATGGAGGGTTAAGCCAAGGGAATAATGGCATTCGTGAAGGATTATTTATGTTGTTTTGTATGTTATGAAGTGTAATGTAACATTAATGTATGTAATCTATCTTTTAAGACTGCTAAACCGATTGGTCCTTTGGGACGTTATTCCTTGTAATCATGAAAATGTATTAAAATAATGCACCGACTATGGGTAACAAGGGTCGGGGCGTTACAGTTGGTATCAGAGGATGTTTAGAAATACCCTTGGAAGCTAGATTTAGATAAATTCGAATAGAGCACATTACCGTAATATAGACATTGAATATTAGTATATAAGAACTTCCTAGAATATTGGTAATGTAAAGGTTTTTTGAGTTTTACAGGAAAATACATCCCTGTTGGGATATGTGCAGGTAGAGACGGCTCTGGCACAGACGTACCTAGGGATAAAATCTGAAAACACCGCTTTGAGCTAGACTAGGGTAGGAACTAGTGCACAATAATGGGCCTTACTTCACTCTTGGTTACGACACTGATGGGGGATATTCTTAGGATAATAATCATTTTCTTTACAAATCATTATTAAGGGTTTATGAGTATATACTTCCTTAATGAAAACATCTTTATGATTATGGAATATATCCCTAAACCGTTCAATTTACATTAGGTATTTTATAAGTTTCGAATTATTCATTGTAATTCATCAACTGACCTAGTTTATACTATTGTATAGAAATGGCGCCCAGTAGAAGGAATGTGAAATCCAGCAATACGTATGACCAAAAGAGTAAGAAGTATCATATCGTTCACGGTATTAAGCCAACATTTTGAAGGTAAATAGTCTCCAATGTATTCTCAACATATGATGAAATAATATAATTTGTTAATTAGATAAGTAAACAATTCTGTAAGTCATATGGATTTGAAGGGAAACAAGAGAAGAAAAGGATGGAAGAGGGAAATATGGATAAAGGGATGAGAGAAAAGAATAATTATCCCATATGAGATAACTATGGGAAGAAACACCTTGGAAATTTCCTGAAGGGAATGGGAGTTTGTTTTTAATTTGGAGAAAAAGGACACCATGTACGTGACTACAAGGGTAATAAAAAGGTTTCAAATGTAAAATGCTTCATCAGTAAGCAGTTGAGACACTACACAAACCAATTTCCAAATCATCAGAGTATGCCCCAAATGATGCTATTGGATAACAATCATGTTATGATACTAACATATATGAGGAGGAATGATTAGATTTATTATGTTGTTATTAGAGAATTATGTCATTTGAGTGTTGTATCAACATTGTACTTGTAATAATAATTATGGAGTATATAAGGATTGTAATGCAGTACTATTTCATAAAGGACTTGAGATTTTGTGGAACCAAGAAAAGTGACTCAATAGAAGGTTATATTTTTTGGAAAATATATGGTCGATAGAAAGATAAACCATAATATGGTTTTGATACCTAGGTAGTGATTTCTGGAATAATACATGATTGATTTGGATAAATTATATTTGATATTCTTGACTACCTTGAAAGTAATTAATGATTTGTATATTGCATCATTTTTGGATTATACAAAATTTTTGGATAGAAGGAGTATATCTAGTATTCTATAAGGAATAATTGATCATGAATGTAATAAATAAGGTTTTTTGGTAATTCAGGATGTTCCAGTGTTCTAAAAGAATACATAATGAGGGTGTTCACATGTTATTACGTAGAAAAAGGATCATCATTGTTTTTACCTTCCTTATAAATTTTGGACTGTGATTTGGGGCAGAAGTATTTTGGATAATTCTATTTTGATATTATTTTTGGATTTCCATAAAAAGACAACTCGGAGGTCGGGCGGCAACCCGTCGCGTTCGGTAAGGCTGTGAGACTTGAACCCGAAACTGAAGAGGGAAAAGGGTGTATCAACTACCACTGGGCCACGTGATGTCCTAGATTGAATAATGTTGCCTTTTTAAAAAAAATTCTGGTAGATTAATTATAAATTCATTTTTTTGAACCCTATATGAATATGATAAATATAATATTATTTTTAAGTTCTATTATTTTTCCGAGTGAAAGATGAGTTTGTGGTAGGAATTAGTTAAAGGATGGAACCCTACTTTTCAATTATATATTTTTCTTCGTCTCCTATTCTATGAAGAAATTAATTCTTATTCTTTAGTGAAGGGATCTTAAAACAAAAAATGTGTTATCCTAATACCATATGTTTTGATGAACCGATGGTATTTTAAATCTTCATAGATTGATGAATTTAAGGCCGTAAATTGTAAACTTGTTTGTGATTTATGACCTTAATCACAACCTATAAATATTTACGTTTTTCCTCTAATTATATGTCATTAATTTCCACCAATGTTTTCTTAATCGATATCATAATTTGGTGGTGGCCCTTTCATTTCCTTTTTCCTCTTATTAAGACTAAATTTTATTAACCTAATTTCGGATGTGGGGTTTCTGAAAGGTATTTTCTATTTTCATCCTTTTATTTTCGAAAAATAAATTCAAATTTCAAGGACACAATTTATTGAATAAGGGAGGAATGGAAGACCCCAAGATTTCATATTACGTTTTTTTTCAATGTAATTCAATAACTTTCACTACACACAACACTGAGTTCTAGCACACCATGAGTTACCAAAGGAGCCGTTAAAAAATGGTTATGAATAGTATTAACTGAATTTTGAACTTTATATAATCCTTATAATTTTAGAATCCATATTAGGAGTTTCTTAGACATTATTTATGAAGAAATACATTTTTTTCAGATAAAAGAATTATTTTTTAAAAAATGAAATTTTACCGCTTTTTAATTGAAAGACCTTTTTAAATCGAATATTTGAATCTTTTATATATTCAATTTCAATAAATAAAATTATTATTTATAATTGGGACATAATAATTTAGTTTCAATAATGTTTTTTGTTTTTCTGATAACTTTAATATTTTTGTGAATAGTGAAAAATAATATATTTTAACTGAAAACAATATTTTCAATAAAAACAATTTGTAGTGTTAACATATACATTTTAATTATTTTAAAGTAAAAATATTTTATATTTTTAACATTTAATCCAATAATGTTCATTGTATGTAATTTTACTTTCAAATTGGACATAAACAACTGTCAAACTTTTGACAGTTATTATTTCTTAAAAATACGCCTTTTGGTTTTGATAGCGAGAATTAATTTTAAATTAATAAATGAAACTTCAATGTTTTGAATTTGGTAAAATAGACTTCATTATTTAATTCGGAATATAAAAATTAGCTTAGGGTAAATTTTTGGCATTTTTCTGAAAACTTTTAATTTTTGATGAATAGTGAAAAACATTGAGTTATAGTTTAAAACTGAATTTTTATTTAAATAATTTTTTATTTTTTTTAAATTTATTTTATGTGAAAATAAATACATAATTCCGATATAAGTTCAATGTAATTCATTATAGTCATTTTATAATAATTTTAGATATATAAAAAGTTTATTGAACTTGTAACCGTCTTTTACCCACCTCCTAGGAGAATTTTCAAATTCACATAAAACATAATTGTACTGGTTCTGTGAGTGGAATTTTGTATATCCGAGAGACACGGTTAATATCAAGGAGCACAATGGGGTTCAATAAGATAAAAATAATTTTTGGTGAATAGTTACTTTTTAGTTTTATTTTCCACGGTTAAAAGTAAATAGGGTAATTAAGGGTAAAAATGATATTAATATTACACTAACACATGTCTTAATTATATTGTACAAGTGTATCTCAAAAAAAAACCTTAGGAATAAAATATTATCAATTAGGTCCACTTGGATTAGATTAGGATATTTATTATTTTTTAATTCAAAGAAGAGTTTAAAGAGTTAAAATCAATGTTTAATAACTAAAACACTTTTAATTTATTATTATACATAAGATAAATTTGATTATAAATATTCATTAGAAAGATAAAAATATTTTCTACATAATGGGATTTTATTTATAATTTTTAGACATTACATAATTTAATTTATTTATGACATAATGATGATCCTATAATTACCGTATTAATGAAAGATTAAGGTAATTAATATAATAAATACTAAAATAAATGTAATTTGAGACTTTTTATGGATTACAATAAGTTTCTAAGTTAATAGGACTTATGAGTATTGGTTATATGTATTTTTTTTAAAATTAATAATTTTTTAATGAATTTATCAAAAACAAAATACCCAATAGTGTCAAAATTGACATAAAAGTGTTTTTAAAACAAATATTATATTATTAATTGATATTATATTCATAAAATTTATGGATAGGACAAATGACTTATATCATGATAGGTGTATTATTAATGGACCTCTTGAGGGCCTATTTTATGTTTATAGTATGTTTATTAACATTTAATATAAAAATACAAAGATACATGGTAAATGTCAAACTAATTAACTAAGAGTTAAAACTAAAAGATAAGGTTAATAAAGTGACCCAAACCTTTCTAAAACCTATTGGATGAGTGGATTTAGACCCATACCAACCTTATCCTAGAAATAAATCAATTTGGATACATTATAAACCGAATATGAATTTATTATAAAATAATAGTTTAAGTTTTTCCTAAGGTTCTCCTCACCCCTCTTATAAAAGGCCACCCCCTTCACTCTAATTCATATCTTCTATGCCATTTTACTCGGCCAAAACCTACCCAAATACCCTCTCAACTATCCAACATTAATCCTAGAGGCCTTCCTTTAGTCATAAAGCCAACCTATGGAGCCCTTTTGATCAAATCAAAAGGAACAACCCGAAGAAGAGGTAATGATTTCACCACCCTCTTTCAAGTTCCTTTCTTCTTCCAATTCCTTTTTCTTTGTTGTTTCCATTATAAAATAATAAATCCAGTATCTTCTATATAATGTGATGTTATTATAATTATGGTACAACAAAATTCATTATTCTATCCACCCATTGAATGACATGTCACCATACGTGCGTACGTACGGATTACCGTCTCCAGACGCGATGAGATTCATTTCCAAGTTCACCATTCATCGACGATTATAAAAATATATATTACTAATAAGTATGTAATATATGTAATAATAATGCTACTGGAGATATATATATTTATATATATATTTATTTATGTACTTAAATATATCTTATTAAGTTACTTCCGTTCAGTACTATATGAAAATGGAAACAACGTTTATGCATACGTATGAACTACTGTCTCCATAAACGGTGTTTTCAATTTAATATATATTTCTATTGTAAATATTTATAATATAAATATATATGATATATAAATCATTATTTATATTCTATAAGTATTTAAATAATTATCTATGTGATACAATCAAGAGTAACAAGTTAAAACACGTACGATAAAGAAAGCGATTATTACCCGAAATATTAATATAACATGGAAATTATTATTAAATGGGTTGTATAATGTAGTAAATGAATAATGTATGATATCATAAATATTAATATGGTTCTGTTTTAATATAATAACATAATATAGTGTTCATATAAGAGTTTAAACGTACCCTCGACTAAAAGAAAGTGCAAGGTAAGGGGTTTTCATCTCACTCCTTATTCCCATGAGATTCGTGCCATATTTCCACTATTACCTGTTGTGTGGTGTATTTACTACCAATAATTGTGTTCTTTGTGTAATAAACTTTAATTTATGTGTATTTATATATTCATTGTATGATAAATCTTTTATGGGGTGTATGTTTTGTAAGTTACAGAATTGGTAAGGGTTAATTCCTCAATCTCATTATTTTCCAAGATTGTTTATGTGTAAGTATTTAATGGGAAATTTTAAAAGGATTTTGTTTTAGTTAAAAATTTCATTAAATGTTTATAATTATTTATTATTGTTTCCATTATATTGTTATCCTATTGATCATCTGAGCGCACCCCGTTCTAAGTTTAATTTTTCCTAGGATTCCAAGAAGTGTATTGTGATTGATAAGCAGGGTTAAGACAAGGGAATAATGGAGTTCGTGAAGGATTATTTATGTTGTTTTGTATGTTATGATGTTTAATGTAACATTAATGTATGTAATTTATTTTCCCAGACTTCTAAACTGATTGGTCTTTCGGGAATTGATTCCCTATAATCATGCCAATGTATTAAAATAATGCACCAACTCTGGGTAACTGGGGTCGGGGCGTTACACCCCCAATGGTTGTCATAATAATTTTATATATTTTTGTATATGATAAACCACTTTTGAATCAGATACACTCTCTCATAGGTCTACTATAACATATGGAGTTTCACCACTACTACCTCTCTAGCCTTGACCTAATAGAGTAGTGAATGACATGGAATCCCGTAAAGAGCCTCATATAGTCCCATGTAAATCAAATCCTAGTTACTATTGTTTTATGAAAGATAATCCTAGTCCAGGTGACCATACCATAGTATATTTATGTTTATATAAAAACAATAAAGCATATCCTCTGGTATATGAATCGTATGCTGGGGCTTCCCATCTTCTTACAGATTTTATATTGTATTGAATATCAGTTGGGTCCCTATGGGCTTCTATATGCCCTAAAAAAACTACGAAATAAATTTTTCATATCTATCAAATATGATTATCATAGTAACTATATATAATCAAACTATGTCATAGAAATAAGTTTTTCCCAATTTAATTACAGAGTAAGACTATAGAGTCGGTAAGAAAAGAATAACATTTTCCATCCGATCGATAATCACCTAGAAAATGTAATAGATACTTGAGGTCTTTGGAAAAACCTTAAAAAAGACTATCATGATGTACTCCCTCATCTAGTAGGCACTAGATGTGTCTTGAGTGAACCACTATGATGTTGGTGGTCAACCTTTACTCTTTTGTATGTGAGGCATCATGAAACAAAAACATCGAAGTCCCTCTTCATCCATGGCCACAATAACTCCCAAAAACATATGGTATGTCTTTATTACACCAAGTTATATTATCCACAGAGTGGTATGAAATACCCTCATAATCTCTTCCAAAATATAAATATGGACTAAAACTCGCCCATGTACAAGGATCACATCATCAGCGTTCACCAATCACCTAAGCTACTCGTGTCTTATAGAAATGATAATATGAAATGATGTTACCTTTCTGTATTAATAATCCATCTAAAAGTTGGACATCTGCAAATAATAAACCTATTACATAGGCCTTAGATTTATATATCACTATGTAACTATATAAATAATCCCCTGTAGTCAGTTTAGACAACATACCTTTTTCTAAATATGTTGCATCACTTGAAGTTGAAATCATATACTATGAATTCTATCCCCAAGGCATGAGTAGGATAGTTTCACTAATGGGGTCATAGATGATGTATCCCATAAGCTACTACCTACTCTCATTGCAACAAAACCCCTCCCAAGACAATGCCTAATTCATAAAAATATGAAATATAATAAATAATTGGATCAAGAAGTATCAATATTGGATCTTTATTCAACCTCCTCTTCATATCATGAAATGCCTGTTCACAGTGGTCTAACCATTGGAATTTAAATCCATTATTTTTTAGCACAATCATGTGTACTAAAAAAATAAAATAATTCATTATTAAGAAGTGGATATTATCTTATTAAATATAGGATTCTCCTAATCCCGAACTCTTTTAAATGACATATATAGTAAATCACTACCTCCATATTCTCTGGCTCCATGTATACACCAAACTCACACACCACATGCACCAGGAATATCACATCCTAAATCCAAAAGTTATAGTTTGACAGCTTCACACAAAACCATTGTGCAAAAAGTGTACTCTAGACTATCTCACGATGTCTCGAATTCTACATTGGGGGTTTTTATTAGATGATTATGTTACCAAAGAATGCATCAACAAACATGTTTAGATACTAGAAGAAGATCTAGTTCATGAGAGACATGCACAATTTCAGATCATTATTCTGTCCTAATGTTATAAGCCGGTAATCTTATATCCCATAATTACTCTGATACTATATCTTCAGGATTTCCTCCTATACAACCCACAATTGGGGATATCTTGATAAACGATTAATATGGAAGAACCACCTAGCTCTGAGTAATTGATCAAAGAGATCATCAATATTTGAAAAAAGGTACTGTTATTCACACCTACAAAGTTCAACTTTAGTTAGTCTATGTAGAGTCAATGACAATCCTCCACCATCATGGTGAACAAGATAGTTTCACCCCATGGTGATGTACTCAAAATTATAAATCACTTCTACTATATGTACTTGAGTTTTACCTTGAGGTCATTCAACTCCTCAAATACCATATTATAAGATGTTGAAATTGGTTCGGCACCTGAAAATAGATTCATCTCAATGTAAACTCATATATCATGGGGAAATAATATAATTTTATCTAGAAAGACATCCTGATACAGATCGACAATTATAGAAAAAGATCAATAGGATACTAATGATCTTCCTGATAGATCCAATCCCACAATTTATACTCTGATCATCATAAGATTCATTGATTCAAAACCAACTATACATTATCCTAGTTCCCATTCTCCAGTTATCACATAGTTATCTCCATTTGGAAAAGTAAAGGATATCTGTCTCAAATACTAATAAATGTGTTGTAGTAATTTGGCTAAACAGTTCATAATTAGAAATACGTAGAAGCTCATTATGAATGATTGGAATGTGACATTTTTTTTAAAATCTTATCATAAATAAAATTAATCATGAACTATAATGGATTAAAAATATGTTCATTTTTTATTTTTTAATGTCTGTTTATATCTGATGAAAAAAATGTAGTTTTATTTTATAGAAACAATTTTATTCCATTGCATATATGGATAATCATATTAGATGCTTATATTTTTGGCGATTTTGAGCATTATAATATATATGATAAAGTTTTAATATTTCAATAAAATCTATTAAAATCTAGAACTAGTATTTTCATATTAATTTTTTTATTTTTATACTTATTTATTTATTATATTACTATTTTAAGAGTTCTAATTCATACCAAATGATTTCTACTTATTATTTAATCTTTTTGCTTTTATAAAATAATGTTTTACGAGTGCTTTATTATTATTTTTCATAAACAACTTGAAATTTTTTGCATATCGTATATCATTGGAAGATTTTAAAGTGGATCACTAATATATGTTTTTGAAATATTGATTTTTATGAATGTTATGTAATTAACTATTTTTATTAGTATTTTTATGTTCAAAGGGAATTAATTTTTGTGTTTTACTTTTAAAGAGAAAATTTTCTGTTGCAACTTTATCTTTTTGATAATTTCAAAGAGGGAGATATGTTATGAAATTATACTTGGTTTAGTAATAATAAGAATGGGGTTTCTATTGAGGGGATCCATGAACAACTTCATGTTTTTTTATTGACCAACATCACACCTTGATTAATTATAATTTTCATTGCTATAAAAAGTATTATTTTTAGTTGGTTAATCTTTGTATTATTTATAAACCTTAATACAATGATAAATTTACTTGTTTTATTCAATTTAACATTTTTATTAATTAAGTGTTACATTATGTTATGATCTTATATATTAATTAAACTAGACATTACATTGGTTCTTATATAAATTAGTTTGTTTTTATTTCATATAAAATTTATTTTGTCTTTATGTTGTTATATTATTTGATTATTTAATTGTATGTAGCATTGATTAGATCTTAATATTTATTTTCACAAATTATCATTTTATTTTAGGTATTAATTGGTTATATCATGTTCTACAAGTTTTATATTGAGTTTCTAGGGTAAAAACATAATTTGGGATCTTTAAATATAATTTAGGCATGTTTTTTATATTAATATTTAGTAAAAACGATTTTCTCATGTAGTCAAATTGAAAAACCACATAGAAAAATGTGAATCCATATAGCCAAATGTTGATCCACATAGTGGATTATTCAGAATCAATTACCTTATGTATATTGATTATATATTGAGATATAGAACTTCAAATTTGTTTATTATTGATGTGTTAGAAATATAAAAAAATTTTATACATTAAATTAGAATACATAAACATCTAAATATCTAAAAATAATTTTCTAAATAATGTTGAAATCCACTGATTTTTTTAGTATCTAATAAATAGTTTTTAGAAGTGTTTTGGTACTGTATTTGAATGATAAATTGTGATAAATAAAACCAATTAACATGTTTATTGAATATTTGGTAATATAGTCAAATTATATAAATATATATAAACCTAATATAAAGATAATTATTCCCTTTATATTGAATATATTATCACTTAACTTGGAAAAGTCATTCAATTTTACAAATTTCTAGAATCAATTAGGGGAATTTTGATATGAGAGTAATTTTCAAATGTGGGAAAATTATCATTTGTAAGAATATGATATGGTGATATTCTAATATGTCTAAAGTATTTCATACATGAATGAATTGTATACCAAGTGAAAATGTTTACAATTATTTTATTATTTGATACAGCTATATAAATTCCATTATGTAAATATGTTATTTGAAATTGGATATGTAAAATTCATACGTGATTTTCCATACTTGAAATCAGGTATGTATATTACCTTATGTAGATCAAGATACGTGGATTTTCTTATTTAGTGAAATATTTTTATGTGATAATCCTTTTTGGTATTGTCTATGTGGTTTTGTGAATTTCTATATGTTTTTTCTATAAAATAAAAATATACTCTATTTTATGTAGTTATTCGCATATCCATTTTTTAAAAGGTTGGGGGATGACACTTCATTTTATTATTAAAGTAAAGAAAATACCTCTTTTAACTAGGTAGAGGGAGACCGATTACATATCCCAATGGCCGAGTAGGCATTTAGCCCATTACATGGCCTGCTGACCTAGATATTATGTATATCTCTTCTATTTGAAATACTGAGGAATCATTTATATTAAAAATAAGCATGTGTGAATTTTAAATTTGAATTTTGTCAAAATTAAATTATTTGATTTCTCAAGATATTTATTATGAAATTTTATTAAGATATTTAGTTATATTTTTAAATTTTCATATATTATTATTAGAAATTTTTTTAAAACATGTTCTTATTTTTATAGTATTAAAATCCATTTCCTTGTGAAGTTTCAATTATTGAAATGTATGAAGAATATTTGTGGAATTTAAATTTGAAAAATATCCGTTGAATTTTGGTGAATAAATAGACTGAGGCATGCAATAATGAAATGAGAGAAATGACTCTTCTTTTCATCTACGTGGTACATTATTCAAAACTCAGTTAAGGGGATTCATTGTTCACATACTTTCTGATATACTATAATGTTTTCCCAAGAATCAATGATCAATCATATAGAAGTGGATGCACATTACATATTCCAAACCCCAGTATCTCCTTTGAAAAAAATTCCATAGGTTAAACTGTTTTATTCTTATCTGTGATGTAACAATCTAGGCTATATTTTATCACTTGGGGTTATAATACCCTAAAAAAGGTTTGTCGTGGTTTGTCTTTCCCCTTATTTGATTGGGTTTAGACTATCCACTTAGAAGGCCCCGATTTTCTAAACCTATAAAATTATAGATGAAAAGGACTACTATAAGAGTTAAGGTTTAGTCTTCCCCCCCAAGAAGACTAAGTTCCTCCTGATCTATTAATGAAAAGAGGATAGTATTGATCCTACGAAAGTATAGGTTGGGTATAAACAACCAAAATATTGGTTTTGGTTTTCTTCCATAAAATACTAGGTTCCTTCTAAACAAGAAAAAGGAAAGTGGTTGGAATTAACCGTACAAATTCATTGGTTGAGTATTATCTTGTAAAATTATGATAAATTTTTTGAACCCATAAAAAACATGGGCATTGGGTTGATCCTTCTTGACTAAAAATGGAAGATGTAAACGTTTTTCACTCTTCAACAAAGGGGTATACCATAATGGTTTCTATACACCCAGTTGGTGTGTGAATAGTAGCTGTAGGATCATTTTAATCTGAAATACAAAAAAAATATGTTGTGTTCATTTATAATTTCATTAATTTCATTAATTTATCATTTATTATGTCATTGTGGTGTAATTATTTAATATTTTAATCGATCACTTTTCAGTCATAATTTTTAAACTCAGATTATTTTCTAAATAATTTCAATTCACCCCCTCTTCTCCACTACCATCACCCAATTGGGACCTAAAACCTATTACCTACATAACTAAAAAAGCTATGGGATTATGATCTAGTGAAAAATCATGTACAATATGTTTTGGAAGATGGTAATGTTCCCTAGTGGAAGAACCCAAAATTATTCTAGCTAGTGTTCCCATTGATCTTCAATGAGGTGAAATCTTTTGTAACATGAAAAAATATAGGACATTTAAGACAGATCCTAACTAGCCTATGGGATCACACAAACATTACTTCATGATTCTAATCATAAGCTAATGTATAAACCTTTTAGATCTACCTAAGGGATCTATACATATATGTTTGTCATAATAATATATATAAAAACCTAATATAATGACTCACTTATATAAATTTATGATAATATTGATATATCACAATTATATGAAAGGATAGTAATATCACCTAACACAGTAAAAATATATCCCAAACCAATATCACAAATTAAGGCTCTATATAAAAAACTAATATGTAAAAACCATATTTATAATTTTAGAATGTGAACTAACATGCCTAATCCTTATACATAACAATAGAAAAAACCTAATAAAATAGTAACAATAATACCATAAGGGTTAATGTGGAGGTTTACAACATATGTGATGGAAATACACATGGAAAATCCCCAACCAAAGTCCCACACAACCCATACCTAACATATTATATCCAAGGTTAGTCAAGAGAAAAATATGAAAATTTCAATTTGAAAACTTTTTGTAGCACCACAGTCTAAACCATACGGTCGGATCTAGAGAGTAAAAATATCTTATGAATTCCTACCCTTATTAAAGAGGCCACTAAAGATTAGAAAGTGTGTGATCATTTTAAATGGGAAGAATATAACCTCAATATAACTTCTATACACAAATAATAATATATACAATATTAAATTTAGAGTAACATTCAAAAAACATAATAATAAAAACATAATAATACATTCCAACCAAGTTATAAAAATAATAAAAAATTGGGTTCCCTAATAGGAAAGATAAACTTGATTAAACTGATGGAATATAATAAATAAAACTAATATAACAATCCCCCATAGTCTATATGGGACAACCACCAGATCCATGCTCTATAAATCATCCATCAGCCATTTTACCCATTCACTTTCTTAGATCCGTGTACATGAATCTTACATTCACATTGTGATGCTAGTGTAGGGTGTTAGTAATAAAACCAATATGTAAACTAAAAATTCCTCCTTAACCAAATTTTAACATTTATAATAGGTGTATTCAATTATTAAAATATATACATAAAAAATTATAAACAGCCATCTACTGAGCAGCCAAGTGCTAACAAATCAATCATGAAACCTGGTCCGAACTACTTTAGATCCATATCAAAAGGATGTTTAGGATGTTAAAATAATTAATAAATATCCACAACTTTGATGTTATGTCTCTTAAGATACTTAGGGAATTTTGGGGGCATGTTACTCAACATCACCAAAAAAATCTAGTTCCAGTATGTTACCTAATATCCATAGGGCATCAAGTTCCATCTAGGTTACAAGTATATAGTTATCCTATACTTTTTAGGGATCCAACATTTTCATAATCACAAGTTATGTGCACCCCCTCTAATGTGTAATTATAAAATGTTTTCACCTATCATGATGTAAAATTAAAACCCTCAAATGGAATAGTAATATGTATAAAATCAAAGAGATTAATAAGACAAGAAAAACAGGAATTCATAGGAATATAGTAACATCATATAATAACATGTGATCATAACCATAATGATAACAAATACTCAATAATCATGGAAATAAGGATCATATATGGGTATTACAACAATGCAAACACAAAAAAAATATAACTAGAAACCAAAATCCAAAATTCATTTCAACATAAGACGAATCAAGGTAAGAAGTGAATACAATGGACTAAAATGATAAATAAATTCATCCCTTAATGTTTTTGAAAAACAATTTCATGGTTTATTAAATATTTTTTATATTTTTTATATTTTAACTTTTATGTAAGATATCATAATTCCTTGTCATTCGATTCTTAAATTACATTAATCATATATGTTTTTTGAACGGAATTTTATTTCATTAACTTCTATCTTTGGTTCCTGAATATCATATTTTTATGTCCAGTTTCATCAAAATTATGACTATAATAGGTTTTATTCCCACAATATTGTTTTTGATATACCAATTTTCTTGACATTTCATGAAACAAAGATTTCTTGAACCTTTCCTTAATTGTTCCTCACGTGTCGAGAGAGTACAAATATATTTCAAACTAGTTATATATTTCATATTAGATACTAATATAAATAAAAATTATACTTTTTTGAAAAAACAATATGAAATGTTTTTGTTAGGGACCATATATATAGGTTTGTTTGTACATATTAATTATATCTATATATATATATATATATTGTGAAATCCCATAAAAAATAGAAATGTGAAATAAATGTAGAGAAATGTTTTAAAGTAACATGTTTTAAAAAAATGACATTAGTTAAAATAGAGAGAGATAGGGAGGCGGCATTTAAAAAAATTATTAAAATTTTTATCTTATTAAAATATATAAAATGCGTATAATAAATTGAGGGGGGGAGAATATTAAATATTGAATGAAAATAAAATAAAAGAAAATTTTTATAGTTATTATAGAGATAGAGTTACATTTATATTAAATATATAATATTATAAATGGTTATGGAGATAGAGTGGTGTGGTGTGTAATAAGTGAAGAATGGTAAAAAAAATTAATGGAAGTATTAATAAAATATGGAAATTGGGGGTATCACATTGCATATGAATATGGATACTGGGGAGAGAATAATAATTAAATTTTTTGGGTTTTCCATGTTGGTTTAAAAACATATGAATAAGATAAAACACATATAATTTAAAATAAAACAATGAAACAAAGAAATGAATGTGCAATGTGGGGTGTCACATTATCATCATGGAAAATGTATATATAAAAAAATCACAAATACCTAACACATGATCCATCCCGTAGTTATAACTTTCCAACATATAAAATACTTCACTTAATTATTTATTTTCTTTTGAAAAATGGTTTATGTAACTTTTCATGCCCATTTTAAAACATAATTAGTCTATTAAAATAGAATACATAAGATCATCTATATGTTAATAAAACAAAATGAGAATTTTTTTCTAAAAAATTAATGTTTTTTTCACTCTATATATCACATCAATCACTACCCTCCACATTAGTTTTACCATTAATATTTATATTGGGAGAACCCTATTTTCTCTATTCCTAGTATGGTATTAAGTTGCAGTCCATGATAACATCAAACCAGGATATGCAAACATAGTCATCCTCCTCTACTGGGTCTTTAAATTTTTGTAGGGGATCTAAAACTTCTCAAATATTTTATGTATAAATATGTGGTATCATAATTAGGTTTTCTAGTGTCTAAATGGTTTTAATTATCTATGCTATGATAATAATATGGAAACATAATAAGTAAATGGAAAATATGTCCCACACATCATATGATTTATGTTATTCTAATGTTATGAATAGTTTTTTGTTATTCTTAATACTTGTTTCTTATTCATTAGTCGTTGTTCTATATGTCTATAAAATAATTGAAAATTTAATAAGGATACAAAATACTTATATATAAAATCATTCATATTCATAAAATCATATAAAATATTAAAAATATATTTTAGTATAATTCATATTGAATAACAAGAATTGTATAAGAACTATTATTAATGAATAAAATAGCTCATTATTATCTTATAAAGAACAAATTTTTTTTTTAATTCTTGTGTATTTTCATTTTAGTAATTTTTTTCTCAGTCACTATTTTAATAAGAAAATCTATACTCTTAATGTTGTCTATGAATAAATGATATGTTCATGGAATTAAAATAAAGAGTATTTATTGGAAATAAATAATGGATTCTGAAGACACATAGAACAATTTTTTATTTTATAAGATGTATCTTAATTAGAAAAATTTATATTATCATTTGAGTGTAAAAGAATAATAATGTTTGATTTAAAATAAATTACAAATACATTCAATCCTTTCGAAAATCATGTATGATTGAGTAATAACATTATAATGTTCCTTTTCTACTTATTATTTTGGGTTTTAACATTAATTCTTTGATTTTTTTTGTGACCTTGATGTTTTCTAAACAATGTATACTGGTAATGAAAATAGTGGATAAAAAAGAGGTATAAAAGATAATATTTCAATAGATATTGAATTATTCTCATTATTTTTAAATGTTATTTATTATAGAGTGTGTAAATATTTTTTTGTTATATTTTAAACATCCATAATCACCACTTGATATTATAAAAGTCTAATTTAATCAATCATTTAAAAAAGAGATATTATCAATTAGTATAATATAATGAATTAATTTAATCAAATTATTAGTGCATTTTTGGAAATTAGATTGAAATATTGTTAATATATTAACATTATTAATCATTTCCATGTTGTTTATAATGTTTACCATAAGGGAATTGACAACTCTAATATGAAAAAAAGAGGTTGATAGTTAGAATTTAAAATGTTAATATTGAATGTATGAAGTCCTTGTTATTATTATATTTCTGTTGTTTTAGTTTTGCATATTTTTGAATTAATATTATCACCAATAAAATTATTATATGATAGCTACTATTTATATGTTAATGAAAAATAAATCTTTGTTGTGGTTTCAAAATGATGATGTTTGCATGTATGATACCATGAGTGCAATTCTCCAACCCCTAACAAATTTGAGGAGGACCTTAGATGATCATTGGACATCATCACTATTTTTAGAAGAGGGTACTAATGGGTGTAGGTCATGATAATATGTTATCAAAACTATAAATTGAGTGAAAAGATAATGGTCTGAGAAAGGAAAAATAGGGACTATAGGTTTGAAGGGAAAAATGATATCGAGACATATCATGTGATATAAACTAGGGAGATCGACTAAAAAATGGGTATTTGGTGCCCCCTGTGATCTGTTGAATATAACATAAGGTTTACAGAACATTCTAACCAACATGATACTACTTAAGGGGGTATAGACCTTGGGTGAGTATCATGTATAACTATTGATTAATTTTCATTTAAATTTTGCAATTGGTAATGGAAAATAAAATTTAGAATAACCATTAAAACATTAATCTGAACTGTCATATGATTTGGTCTGGGGATTCTATAATAGTTTCCAATTTTTATCTTATGTTTATATGATAATTTCCTTTACATGTTCATGATGAAGATTATTAAAAAGAAGAACCTATATATCTCCATCTAATCAAGGATGATGAAAAAACCAATATAGGAAACACAGAATAATTAGTTTCCATAGATTAATGAATTATTTGGGCTCTACCTTAGATTAAAAAATAGTGGATTGGTAAGGAATGGTAGAGGTTGTATTTTATTCTATTCATTCTTGGAGTGAACTCTAAATTTTTTAGTGTCATTATGATACATGAAGTAACTTAAATGTAGTGGTTTTTGTTTCTTTTAGGGCATAATGGAGTCCTTAATATCATGAGGTATGTTCTAGGATCAGTTTGATAATTATTTGTATTCATCATAAATGAAGGTAATGTGTTGGAAGTATATTTTTTCCACTATAGGGGATTTATAAATTCATATGCTATCATCTCAAATGAATTGATTCACATATATGGAATATTCAAGGTCCTTATTTATAATAACCCATCTATTGAGAGCACTTATAACTGAATAGCTTGAATTATCTCATTTAATATTCGGTTTTGATCCTATTGCATGAATAATTTGATCTTATGTCATTATATCTAATTGAAACCCATCTAATGAATCCCATGAGTTGATTCCTTGTATCATTTCAACATTTGAATACTAACCTATATTGTAATTTACTCCAAATATGGAAATTTCATAATCTATCTTATTTATTGGTGTTGATTATTTGGTCAAGGGGAATGAGTTTTTATTCTTATTTATGATTTTAAATTATTATACTCTTCTCTCATTCCATGTGTTGGGGTTTTGGTTCTTGGCGATGAGTCATTGTTTAATTTTATTTATTTATTATTTACTCTTATTTTATTCCTATTTGTTTTGTGTTTATATGTCAGATGAGTTTATTGTATGGACTATATTTTATATATTATTATCATTTATTAGTCCTAGTGTTTTCTTGTTGGAGGGAATTGGATATTATATTATTTCTTCATTTTTTCATTGTATCATATTTTGTTAATTAATTAGATATAATTTTTTCCTTAAAATTTAATTAGTTTTGATGACCTTGAGTTACTTCTTGAAATGGTTTTCTGAATTTCATGAGTTAAATTATTATTGTTTGTGATCTGTACATGTGACTCTTGCTTTTGAGATGTATGTAATTTTGTGCTAGAATGTTACTATATTAATTAATTGTCTAGTTTTATGTGATAATTTTTGAGGTGGTCAATTTGTAATTAAATTTTATATACCATCAGGAATAAATAATTTTTTGGGCTAGTGATGTCTGTTATAGAATCTAAAACATGAATAGTGGTGGGGGACACCTCATATATCAATATGTTTTATTTTTCATCAAACCTTTTAATACCGTGTGAATCTGTCATGTCCTCCCAAAGATAAAATAAAATAAATTTAATTTAATTTTTTAGCTAGATTACATAGATAGAGTTTATATATGTTAAAAAAAATAAAAGCTCACATATATAATATTGTGGTCTATAATATGGAAAAAAGTAAAAGATAATTTATAGAAAGAATATATTAATTTAGATAAATGTGGTACTATAATGGAAGTAAATTAGGTGATTGGAGAGATAATAAAAAATGGGGATATTGGAATGTTCATGGGGACTAAAAACATATGAATGGGAGAAAATATATATATTTAAAATAAAATAACAAAACATGGAAATTAATATTTGTTGTGGGGATTATGATTTTAAAATAAAAATATTATAATAAAATAAAAATATTGTAATAAAATAAAAATATATAACATGTGATTTATCATAAAGATGTAATGTCCCTAAACATAAAACACATCATTTAATTCATTGGTTTTTCTTTTGAAAATTTAGTAAATAAAAAATATCTTGTAAAAATAGAACATAATAATTCTCTTATAATTGGCCACAAAATATCATCTGCAAGTGAATAGAATGGAGTTCTATTTATTATATAAACATTAATACTCCTCTAACATGCATATGAATTCAACTCTTTCCCTCCCATTTATCCATACATTCCTTATTACAATCATTATAAATGTTTTATATTTATTCTCATATATGTGCCCCGATGCTAAGCATCCCAAATTTAAACTAGGCCTTACCTTCAACATTCTTCTCCCCCGTTATCTGAGGTACGTGATCTAAAACTCTTACACTATTTTATGTGTAAATGTGTGGAAGATTTATTTAGTTTTTAGCTATCTTTGTGGATGCAATTAAATATAATAATATATTAATCCATAATAATAATAATAAAAGGAAAATGTGCCCGATTCTATAGATGATTTGTCCTCTTGATATTTCTAGGATAGTGTCAATTTAGTAATTTTTCATCTCATTTCTGGGATATCATATATTCTAGAATTATAGAAAATTATAAAAAATATATGAGGGATAAAAAATAATTTTATATTATGTTATTTATATTCATAGAAAAAATTAAATATTAATCTCTGATTTGCTCAACAATGATATTTAATAACTCGGGTTGCATAAGTGTTTTTCTTAATGAATATATGATTTTATTCATATATTATCAAACTATAAAATAATTTTGAGAAACTAGTTTATTTTTATTTTGGAAAATTTTCCCAATAAATATTGAAATATAAAAATAGTAATCTAAATTTTATTTATGAATAAATGATATGTTTATGTCATTATAATAAATATTTTTATTAAAAACAAATAATAGAGAAATATGGTTCTTGGAAAAATTATTTTTTTTAAATGATATAGCTTTTTATGAACAATTTATATTATTGGATCATTGTATTATAATAATAAATTTATATTTAAATAATTATTTATGTATTCCTTCAGACCAAATAAATATCTAGTATACTTGAGTAATGGTATTATACATATCCTTTTCTATTTAATATTTCTATGTTTAACAATAATTCCTGTCATGTATAACAGCTAAAAAATAGCTGAGCAATATTGGTTGATAATGTGAAAAATAGATTTTATAAGAGGCGTTAATAATAATATTTTCAGGAATATTGAATTAATGTCATTATCTTTGCATGATATTTTTTATATAGTGTGTGAATAATATTTTGTTATATTATTAAACATAAATGAATACCTATTGTGATTATATGTGGTTAAAAATCAAAGATGGAAATAATGGATATTATAGAGGAATATTATATAATTAATTAATTTATTGAAATGAATTGTGTTGTTTGGATATGTTGATTGGATTAGATTCACTATGACAAAATTATTGAAAGTATCCATATATGAGATAATTTTTACCATAAATGATTTTATAATACATAAATTAAACAATTAGAGGATGATTATTGGAATTACGAACAGAAAGACAGAATGTGTGATGTACCAATTATTATTATGCTTGATTGCATAATATTTACTATTAGAGAATAAATACCATTTCTTCTACATTGTGTACATCTTTCTATGAGTAATTTGACAAATAAAAATATATTATTCTTATTGTTTTGAAAAGATGAGTCTTTTTTTATATGATAGTGACTATTTTATTCTCCAAATTTTGTCCTCTAATATGGGGATTCAACTGAGTACATGATCACATCATTACTGACCTAAAAGGGTACCAGAGAGGGATGGTCATGACCTTTCACCCCATTTGGTTCTAAATTAAACAAAACCTATTCATGTATGCAGACAAAATGTTATCTCTTATTTATAGTGAAAAATAATTCTCTTCCATTTTCATATTCATTATATTATATTAAAAATGTTCTCTTCTTTACGTAAAATATTTCCTAAGGTAATTTTCCACTATATTTAAAATTAATTACAAATATTTCAAAAATAATATTTCTAACATTTTTTATAGGAAATTTGTTTGAATTTATTTACAAAAATAGGAAAATCATTTCATTTTTATTATTGAGCTCATGAGTTTAATTTCACAATATTATTTCTATTATTCACAATTAATATTTCCACCCATGTTCCTTGAGATATTATATAGTATACTATTCAAATTGTTCTTTGATTTTTTTCAAAATATTAAGGTTAGTGTTTTCGAAGGATAAATAAAGATATTTCATTACAAAATGTATATTATTATTTTCCAATCTTCATTTAATAATTTAAATTAATTTCTTTTTAATTTATAAATATTTATATTTATTAAATTATGTTTTTCAATATCCTCTTTCCATCCCATGAAATGGAATTTATAAATGTAACCTAGAAGTCAGTTTTTCATAACCATATTAAAAAAATATTTAATGAAGTTATTTTTATAATTGAACATACATATTTAATTAATAATAATAAAATTACATCCCATTTATAATTATGTATCATATATTACCCTGTAAATTCCCTTATGAATAAATATTTTATTCATAAACTTTTTCATAAAGACAATGATATCTATCATTCTTCATTTCAATTCGAAATATTTTTTATCCTTCGTGAACAAATTGTTTACTTTCATGGATATATTCTATATCACATAAGATATTACTATATTTTGTTTTCTAGTATTGAATTAACAAATACCCATTAATCTATACTATTGTATTTTTAATGTTTCTTACCATGAAATAAATTCTATTTATTGATGGGTAAAATATCGACCATCTATATAATTTCTATTCCAACAGATATGTTTATAGATTAATAAGGTATGTTACCTGTGTATTCAAATGATTATTTAACCCATCATATCATGAATCCATTGTGTATAATTAGTGATGGGTGGGGCCTGAAATTATATATTCCACTGGTACATCGGTAGGTTTAATGAGACGCATTAGCTTTGGTATTTAGTGTAATCCTTACAATTTAATGTATGCTGTGTATGTATGATGTCTTGAAGGTTTGTTTATGATGATTGAAATCATTCATTAATTAAATATGAAATTATTCATTGTTATCCATGTGACTATTTACATTATTATGTTATTCATATATATATATATTAAATTCTTATGTTATCCATTATATAGAATTATTTGATTATTTTTTATTCATGTTATATTGATAATACTATGTTAATTCTATGTTATATTTTAGTATATAGTACCATTATTGATTATTTTATCTCACAATTATTTTTTCCTTTTCTTGATGTTTTAATAAGAGTATAATTTTTTTTGTCTAAATGGTTATCATTTTTGGGGAATTTTTTGTGTGATGTTTAAGAAATATTATAAAATAATTAATCCTTGGTTTAGTTGGAAAATTTCCATTAAATGGTAAATGTAACAATTTTAGGTTTAATGTTTTTATGTATTTATAAAACATTTCAGCCTAAAATTAATTGGGAGTATATGTGGGTCATAATTTTATATTTATATAACAAATATGTAAGGTTATGTTTAGGTTTCTTTAGTAGATTTCTTAGGAAGTATATAGAAAATATTTTTTAGTACCACTTTAGAGCATGCTGTTCAACAGCGTCACATTATATATGGATCATGGTTATAGATTTTAATGTAGTTTGGTGACATCAGATCGTCTATACATTATTTTATTGTTGATGCATGTGCACACTAGAATATTTTGTGGTTTTCTCACTATTTGGGATTACTTTACTGGGTATTCTTATAATCACCCCTATATGAACTATTATGAATTGTTTAACTAGCATCAGTACTTATCAGATGATGATGATGATGAATGACCATGGGGACAGAAGATTGATGGATGCTTTTTATATTTAATGAAGTGGATACATATATGTGATTAATAAAATCATTTTATTCAGGTCCGGATGAAATAGGACTGGAATATTATGGTTGTACTTAGGGATTACACTGTTATTATTTTACTACTGTCCCTAAATATTTTTTATATGGATATTTATGTTTGTTTTGTTTTTATTTCATGCATATATTATTAGATGTGGATATATTATAATAGCTAACAAGTTGATTTTGAGGCAAAGAGTCCAATTTTGTGGGGATACCCGAGTACTGGTTTCTATCCCCTCATTGAATAGATACTGAATTTGGGAGCTCATTGTCCAGTAGAGAGAGTCATAAAATATTTATTCATTTATTTTAGTTCTGAATTTTTTATCTTCCAAAAAAATATTTATGAATATTTTTTCTCTGTAGATTGTATTTATTTTTTGGTTTTTGGTCCACAGAGTTCGTTGTCTCTTAAAATATGAATCATTTAACCATTACAATAACAAATAATCCTTCAATGTATCATTTGGTAAATTAATAATCATTTTCTCATCATCTTATATAGTATCCATAATCATTAATTCGTATTTTTAGAGTTAAATAATGTTTTTAATGGTTTTTCAATTTCATTGTGAACAATACGGTTCATTAATCACCTTGATTCGCTCTTATTTTTATGTTTCCATCATTCAAAATCATTTAGTATGAATTCGAATATATCAGTAGAAGATTCCTAAATCTTGGGACTATTGCAGAAGACATACTTTGGAAATTGAATTTCCAACATAAAAACACACACAATAATTCATTAAATCATATGATGTTTACTAAATCAAAATGGAAAAAACTCTTTGATGAGATGACACAACTATATTTCTGATCATCATCAATTTCATAGTCAGTCTACTTCATGGTCAAAATAAGTATCCCATTATAGATATAGTATTCATAGATATTATACCCTTACTAATAATATATTTCTATTAAAATAATATTCCCCTTTCTATTTCTGAATAATTGATTGATTATTTATAAATATGTCATTGGAGGAACGATTACAAGAGTGGGTGAATCGATTCCCCCACCAAATTTCATTTTTGTCCCCTTAACACCACCTATCAAAAAAATGATTATTTGTTTAAAGTTAATTTTAATTCAATCAGCTGATTATTTTTTTTAATATTGTCTACAGAATAAATTTAAATAATATTTAATAAGCAATACTTAAGGTAATCCACAATGTTCAAAAATCTATAAAGAGTGTCTAGTCCCTTCTGGGGATTGAGAGATATATGAGAGAACCTAAATTTAGCTCATTATTTCTTAGAGACCCATTTATATGAAATATATATATATATATATATCTGTGTGTATGTTAATTTATTTATAAATTTTACTCTTTAACTTGATTCTTAAATCATGTGATCAAATATGCTATAAAAATATATCATAGAGGACATTATGATAGTTTGATAAAAATAGAATTGTTAATGTAACTACATCACAAGGAGCCTTTAAAAGTATTTATTAGTGTCTATACATTAATATTATACATAAGAAGTGATTAATGAAACACATAATTATATTCTATTTTATATTTTGGAATGTTTATGAAATATGTTTTCATTATACAATAATGATAAAACAATAGTCACCACCTATGATAAATCTATTATCCATCCTATAATTTTATTTTTTTCAGATATCAACAATCATAGAATAACATACTTTTAAAGGATCACCCAGTAGAATATTTAGAATTATCTATGGGAGGGAAGTGTATATATTGTTATCAACATCATCTCTTCTTAAAATTATGGTCTCAAAACATCTTAAATAGAGATATGTTCACCTTTTTCATCTCACCCAATAAACCTATATCATTTTTCAATTTAGTACACTAATCTCCAACAGTTCCAATATTTTTCAAATATAGTATATGGATTTGCGTATCTCAATTCAATGTGGAATGGAAGATTTTATCTAATCATTAAGGTCAAGGGTCAAATATAGATTTCCCCATTCTTAATTGAGGAGTAAGTATCCATATTAAAGAAAAAATAATAATGTCATAAACATCCCTTAAGGTTTTTCATTACATGTGATGATTATAATAATGAACCACATTTAAAATATTCTGGAAAAATACTTTTAATATCGATGTAATTATACATTACTCTAGAATCCAACTGATATCCACTGAGATTCTATTGGCCATATTGTATGAAGTCAATAAATTTTATCATTTTGTAAACTAGATGTATAATTTGCATCAAACATTATATTTAGGTGATATATCTTTAGTTGGACAATTTTTTGTGGAACCATGATTATTATTTTTAATAAAAACAAGAATGAAATTTAATAATTCCCCAAAAAATCTATTATTTGACATAAATAAAAAATTATTTTATAGTATGAAATAAATCCTTATTTTGATTATGAAATACCACAAAAAAAGTATATTCTTCATAAAAAACATAAATCATGTTTAAATATTAGTAAAATACTTTGATAATTTTTATGGTTAGATCTATTGATACTTAATTCAAAAAACTATTTTCTGATGAACTTTATATTATCACATGTATACAATCCATTTAGGCATCCATGTGAATTCACCATCTCCACCATAGGTATAATACATAATTCAATTTAACTATCATTAAAAAATAATTTTAAATAAGTGTGTGTCTCATGGAGTTCTTCACATATCTATTATGTCATGTGTTGTTGGTTACAAACACTGATTTGATAATTTTGATTATCGATCCATCATAAAAAATCATTCAATGATAGATTTTTTACAATTTTATTAAGAGATAATATATTATAGAGGAAAAATTATGATTTTAAAATCTATCTTTTTTTGAATTTGAAATTGGATTTCCCATGGAAATGAGATGGATGATGATGAAAATTACACATAAATAATGAATATCATGAATATGATTTCCAAATGTCATGGAAAAATGGTAAATCTATGAAATTTTGTTATCTTAGATTTCCATGAGTAAAAAAATATCAAAGGAGTATACAAATATATTTGATAACCCATGGGTATATTCAATGAGATATATGATTTCTCAAATCAAGAGGAATTGAGATTCCTCTAAACTATTAACCAATCCTATCACATGGTAGTGAGATCCTCTTATTTAGATTTATTTTATTTATTCAACATAATTATTATGAGATTCATGAAGTGAAGGTTACCCATGTTATTCAAAATAATTTTTGAATCATTAATCCATATTAAAATTATTTTTATTTTATAGTATTTTTATTATAGGTGCATTGTGAGATTAATTAATGACACACATAAAAATATAATGTATTGAGTTTTTTGGAGATATCATGGTGTTAAATTATATAATATTATCATAAAATATCTTTACATCAATGGTATATACTTGAAAAAAATAACATCTAGAGTATCAATGTTTGACAAGGTACTTGTGTAAGTTTTATGATCATGCTAATGATGATGGGTCTTCTACAGTAGAGTATATAGTTATTTTAAATTATGAATAAATATGGGTAGTTATCAAAATTATGAGATTTATTCAGAATTTTATCATTTTATATTTGGTTTTAATAATGATAAACATTATAATATTATATAATAATATAATATTATACATATGAGATTGATAAACACTATATAATGATGCCTTAAAATGATAACTGATATGAATTATTTGTTTCAATAAGATTTATTTTTCATATTTTTTTAACATGATGAAAAAATATGGTAAAAGATTCTTCATTTTTTAATATAAATATTGATAATTATGGAAGTCAAGTAAAGATGACGATGAGTGGTTATTATAAGATATATCACCAGGGAATATTTGGAGAATAAGTGCATTTCATGTGACACATTCTTCTTTCTACTAAAATGTTATCTTTTTTTGGGTTTAATGAATGATATTTTTAGAGTATTTGAAATTATGTAAAAATGGATGTGAACATAAATTTTTCACATGAAATTTTATATAAACCATTTGAATACTAATGTATGCATCCATAAGAATGAATTTAATTACCTATATTTCCTATCTAATCATGGGTTAAGATAATAAGTTTTCATATTGATAATCAGAGTGATATTGGAAGTTCAATGGGGGTAAAATATATAATGTAATAATTCATTGTTTTAAAAAAAATTATTCATGTTGAAAGAATTATTTTTACGGTCAATAAAGATACATATTTTCATTTCTATTAAAACTACAATAATATAGGAATAAAAAATATCTTTAAATATAATACTAAAGAATTTAAAAAAGGTCTAAATAAATGGTTATCCAAATATAACATAGTAAATAAATTATATAATTCCTATTGTATTAATAATGGAATGTTATTAGATTTTAGAATAATTCTTTTATAATCCATAATCTATTCCTTAAGAAATGTGAAATTTCAAGAATATTTAACTATGTATTATTGATTATACATTTTTCAATAAATGAGATAATTGAGGGTATATTTAAAGAATTATTTTTCATTTATATATCCACCTAAACCCCAATTAAGTGTGGTAGAATCAAAATTTAAACAAAACCCTAATAATTAGATGATGTAATATATTCATTGTGGGACCGAGTTATATATGCAATTATTTTTATGTTATCATTGATTAGAGATATTGGAAATAAATCAAATAAAATAAACATTTGTATAAGACCATTGAGATATCTTTAGATGGGTTGTACACCATTTTTTAATACCATTAAATTTCAAAATAATAGGATTAATAGTTGTTGTAAAGGTTATGTTTAAAACTCACAATTGACACTAAACACTCTGCTTTGATGATATTTCATTCCTGTAGAAGCATGATATATTTATATGGAATCTTTTATAGGTGTCTTAGGAAGTGTGGAAAACAATTCTGTATGATATCTAAACATACATACAAAGAAAACATTTATAAAGAGTAATATTAATTGATGTTATTATTATTACAACATCTATGTTTGAAATAACTATTTAATTAGATGTAATTTTTATAGAAATAGAAAATAATGGGAACCAGAGATACAAATTTTTAATCATGATAATATGTTTATAATTTTAAGAAAATTATAAGAACGTGAACATTATTTTGATGAAAATTGGGATTATATATTTAACTAAACATCACTACAATATACATGAAAATTTTAATAAAAAAATGAACATATATTAAATGTAATAAGGGATAAATATTAATTTTAAATTAGAGATTATGGATATTTCCCAACTCCAAGGATCATAGTTAGATAGAAAAATGTTATAAAATATTGCATATTAACCACGAATCACCAACTTGTAACCACTTATTAATGGGGACACTAAATAATGAGTGATGAACATTGAAAAAACCATACCGTGTCTCCCACTATCTTCTATTTACATAAATTTTGGTGATAATATTAAAAAAAATAAATCTAAATGTACCATAACAAGTATTAGGGAATGATTTAAATGTTATGGTGTATGTTTAAAAGGAATATTTTTTGTTTGGATGATACCCCTGATTCACTACCCACACTTTGTTAAAAAAACACTTTCATGTTCTTCAGTTAGAATAATATTTAAGATTACCTTGTGAATTAAATCTATTTATTTTTTCATTGATAATGACATGGTTTATAAATTTATAATAGTTAATTGTGTATTTTATATGCACATTAATTAGTATTTTAATTATTATAAATATTAATTTAATTTCATCTATTTTCATCAGAAAACATTTATTGAAGACTCGTAAATGATTTAGGAGTATGATGTATATATATACTATTAGTGAAATGGTTTTTAAATATGAAGTTAATAGTTGGTAATAAATAAACTATTTATTAATGGATATATTAAAAATAATAATGTGTTATTCCTAGTAGGACCCTAAGGAATAGGAATAAGAAAGAGTCCATGAAATCAAAGAAATTCACACTCAAGAAGATAGATGAGGGAGAAATATTGAATTGTGATGATGATATTATAGTCATTAATATAGGTGAAATAAAATTGGTAAATCAAATATATATTTATAATTACATTGATAGCCATGAAACATCACTAATTTCAACACTTAATCATGTCGATGGATTTATAAAGACTACATGAGGAAAATTTGATGAAGAAAAAATAGGAACTCATTTAATTGGTTATATATCAGTGGATTTATAATTTGAATTGAACATAATATTGTAGAATTTAATATATTATTTATTAATTGGACAATAATTCTCCTATATTATGTATTCTAGGACAATAATAGTGGTTTAATGAGATCACATGATGATACAATAAATGATTTCAAACATTATATTTTAAGATAATGATTGATAATTTTTCATAATGGCTCCCCCAAAAAAGTCCTTCCAAATAGAAAAATGATAGAAAAAAGATAATAACACATCAATCCCACCTCCATGAGGTCATGAGTTTGAGACAAGAACTAAATTAATATTATACAAGTATATCAGAAGCATTACCCTCTAAAAGAATTCAAAGAATGACAAATATGAAAAGTAAACCAAACAAATCCTACTGAATATAATGGTAAAAATGAAACCATGTACATAAATGTGATGTCATATAAAACATATACAACTAAAACTGGAGTTCAATGTAAAAAAAATAAAACTCAAAGAAACTAAGAAGCCAAAAAACTCTCTAACAACCATGCATAGGTAATATCCAGACTAATCACTAAACTTTTCAGTTGACATGAATAAAAGATTATATATTTTTAGGGTGACCCTAATAGTTATACTTATCATGATCCTCCCTATATCCTCTCCTTAAAAGATAAATAAATCATGATAAATCCTAGTATAAAAAATTGAAAGTAATTCATAAACTAAGAAATTAGTATATCTTTTCACCCTCACCATGTTTATATATCACCATGTAACATATACTATAGATTATATAATTTAGTAATGAAAGGGGTACTATGCAAACAATTTCACTCTATTTTTTCACTATACCCCAATGTCCATTATCTTGATGCATCTCATTCTAAAAAAATACATCCAGAAGCCACCAGGGATAAATTATAGTAGCATTCATATCATGAACCACATAATCTAATCACCCCATTCCACATATCCATATAGTAACTGAGTAATTTCTTAGAGCCACCACAGCCCACATGTCTTGTATTGTACATTGAGTATTGTACCTCATGCCATCATAACCCATACATCGAGTAATGTAACTCAATCCATTACATCCCATACGTGATATAACTATAATTATACTTTGGAAACTATATCTATAGACACATATGTGTGAAATATAAATGAGTAATTACTTCACTCTTCCCGCATATAAGGGGAAAGATAACCATTGTGCACACAAAAACAAAATTATTATGGGAGATGATAGAAGGGATAGAGGGATTATGCATCCACCTATTTCATACCAACTTGGATGATGGGGAATTACCCTCAAAGATTCCACATGATATCTATATCCATAATTAAATGGGTGGGGAAGTGTATGAAATCTTAAAAATATAGGTCATAATATATATCATAACCATACAATAAGAAACAATCTAGTCTTAGGCTCAACAGAAGCAATCTTCTCTCAAACACCTGACTTTCACTACTAAGAACATGATATCCTATAAACACACAAGCATTTAAGAGTAATTTCATTAATTATTCATTTTCATGTAACATTTCCATTTTCCTGAATTAATTAATTATCAATTAATTAAAATTAATAAATTCACACTTTATTATCCTCAAAGTGAAGCTCGTTCCCTCTATGAATAATCCAACCATGTCTACAGTTTCTCTGGATTAAAAATAGTTGAGGAATTTCAGTTAACACTAAGCCCAATGATCAAATCATTTATTAACTGTTGATATTATTATTCCACAATTAATTTTATTCAAGGAAACATCCTCAGATACCATATAAGGGATTTATGGATATGTAAATCTAGCTACATTAAGAAGTGAGGTAAGGAATATAGGTAAACAAGCAACCCAAATATTCATATATTAAGTATGAAATTTAAAAATGAGCTTACAATCATTAAACAATACAATGGTAAAAACCAAAATTATTCCTTCCATCAAAAAATATGTCACCAAAAACACTATGGAGCATATCACCATGTATCTTTCCAACACAGACATCAACTGTTGCCACAAACCCTGGCCTCTAAAACTAAATCTCATCAATCAATATCCATATCAATATTACATCACATCGTATAATAGGAATCATATACAGAGAAAACATAGAAGGTAGTAACATCAAAAAAATAACCAATAGGTCATCTAAACCCTATAAAATATGGCATCTACACATCAGATAAAAATGGGCATTCTGAAACCAAAAAGTTTATCTCTATCACACAATTAGGTTTTATTCTATCAAGATTTAACCAATTCATTTTTTACTGGTGAAAACTATAGGAAACCTAAGTCATCAACTATTTTTTCATCTAAATTATCTAAACATGTTCGCTATCATATTTTATAGTTTCACTAAAACACAGAGAAATAATTTTTTTAACAAGACTATTAATTAATATTAACATTAATATTTCAAGATTCGTGTTATTTAAATTTCTCTATTAACATATTGAATAATATTTTAATTAAAAATTCATTAAGAATCATTTATTTCCTATGAAATTATAAGAGTCAATAGATTCAATAAAAATGGATCCTTATATTATGGAACAGTCATAAATTACTGTATTTATGTTATTTAACCATTTTAATCAGATTAACATGACAATCCCAAGAATGAAAAACATCACAAAAAATCATAAAAATTGATATCACACTATCTAGGAAATAAATATTCAAACATTATCCTGGAAAGAAAAATATTACTATAATAATAAAAAGTTTCTTTTATTAATCTGGTTCATCCATTATTATGGTTAATTTCACTATCACATTAAGGGATGAAACATTATTATTTCCCAATTCCTCATAAAAATTGTTGTGAATAAATTAATCCCCATAATAAAATATATCAACATCCCTCGAAGGAGAATATAATTTCAACATAGATATTGATCACTTATCCGGTAGGGAAACTACATCCTTCCACGAAGGCCATTCCATAACATTTCCAAAAAAACATATCTGAATCTCTAAAATAACTGTAGAGATCAAACACTAAAGTATATCAAAAATGAATGGGAGGAAATAAGAACAATCAGAGCAAAACCACAACAAAAGGCAAAAAACACACCTAGACTCACTAATGATTGGACATGAAAATTCAATGATTGGTCCATATCAACTAGGTTCTAAAGTTCATTGTGTGATCTTCGATGACTTCATAGAGTTTGGATGTAACCAATTGTAAAGACCCATAATTTTCTAGTACATTCAGTAAAGGTATGTGCAAGTTTTTCTATCTTTTGAACCGGTGTTCAGAATTGAAATACGAGGACACCAATGAACTCGCAGCGCCAGTAATTGCTTAAGGGGACCTTTACCGCTGTTGCATTTTATGCAGGTTGAAAGTAAAAAATTTGGGTTTAATTAAGAAGTTAAATAGAATTGTTTAAAACAATTTTATATATCTATGAAAGTTATTTCCTCCCATGGGAAGTTATTGGTGGGGCCCACACCCACCTAACTTCCCATGTTTGGATATATGAGAGGTGGGTCCCAGAAAATCCCCAACCTTTCATATCCCATACACCTCTTCAAACTTCCCAATTAAATCACCTTCCTTTATTAAGAAAACCCCCCTTAATTTTGAGAACTCTTCAACTCCCTCTCTCCCTCTTGAATGTTTGCCAACACATGTTAATCAATGAATTATCCCTATTCAATTAATTAAATTTTGTTCATTGAATTTTGAATTACTTGTGTGAATAAAATATTAACTTAGCTATTATTTTATGGTGGCACTTGTTGTGTTGGAATTTGGTGGGAGCTCTGGAGAAATAGAGAAGGGTGTTCTCCTCTCAAAGAAAGAACACCACCCTATTCGACGAAGAACACCTTCAATGAATAACGACACACTCTTCAATGAAGAATTCCAATTACATGAAGAACAATGACATGCCTTCATTTCTTTTTTCTGCAACAAGAGAGGAGACACCACTTCTTCTTCAGCTACACTCCGATGACAAAAGAATCGACTCCGTCATCCACGACGCACGAGTAGCATGAATCTTTTCCAAGGTAGGGTGGATTTATTCAATTTTATTTGAATAAAATTTTTCTTCGTTCTTTGTGAAACCTTGTTTATCCTTGGCCAGTTGCTACTGCTTAACGCGAAGGGAGCGAGCCGAACACACACGTTCCGACGACCATCTTTTGTATCTTTGTTTGCGATTGAGGAGCGTTGGAAGAGGCGATGACGGGAGAAGCGGTGGTTGTGCGATGACTGCGTGTGGAAGAACTGCATCCCGGTACTGCGGGGCACTCGATCGTGGAAAAACAGGCCTTCCATAGCCGGCCGGGCTAAAGGGAGGAACGGCGGCGCCCCACGGAGCGGCGCTGCAAAATACCGCGGCCCGAGTTCTGCTGGCCGCTTTGGCGGATGAACTGGCCGGCCCGTCTGCCGGACGGGCAGAGGAGAGTCGCGATGCCAGGAGGGCGCCATGCTTGGCGAGCCACAGCATGCCCGTGCAGGCCTCTTGTGCCAAGAAGGCCAGCCGGTTATGGAGGGGGGTGCCGCTTGGCGCCGCCCGGTTGCCGCACCCCCCACCTCGGACCGCTCGGCCACCTCAGGCCGAGCTACGGCCAGGCCGCGCCCTATCGGGCCGCGCCGCACCATTCTACACCCCGTTGGGACAGGCTGCGAGTTTCATCGTGCCGGTCCGACACCCATTCAAGGTTGGACCAGCCAAAACTGGGTTAACCTGACATGTCGGCCCACTGGGCTTAACGAGCTAGACATGTTTTCACATAAAGGCGAATAACTCGATGACCGCAGGTCCGATCGACGCGCCATCTACAGAACTGGGAAACATATGAAGTGGAGGTCCTATTTTGATAATCAATGTGAGTTCTGGTCGACTTTGGAAAATGGCCAGGTTTTGAATGAGCGTATTTCCAACCGAGCCCCCGGAGCAAAAATGGTAATAACCCTCAGATCGGGCTTCTGATTGACGCGCCGTCTGTCGCGTTGGATTCCTTTTGAGGAGATGGAAATTCAGGATACATCAACTATAGAATTCATGAATGTTGATGTATCAACCCCCCTTTTCTCAAGGAGAAGACCTTCTCGGAATCGAGCATGCTGTGTGCGGGAACCCTAGAGCTGGTTGCGACTGCAACAGCTACCGTGCTAAAATCCTCCATTGGTTTGACAATGATGGAAAATGTACTTTATTCCTCTGTGGTTTTGATGGTGATGATTACTATTATTGTATCCTATGTGGGCCCGACAACTCTACTACTGTACTTGTATCCTATGTGGGTCCAAAAATTTGACTTCTATTCTAGTATCCAACGTGGGTCCGACAGAGCAGCTGATCTTGTATCCTACATGGGTCCGATAGCTTAATTGGACTAGCATGCTACATGGGTCCACCAGCTTACATGAATTAGTGAATGCATCTGATCATCTTTATCACTTTATAAAAGATGTATACCTTTGTGAGCTGAGTCTTGACTTTCAATCATTACCATCGATGTGATTGAATTCTTTCCTGTGTGGACCGGGTTGTGCTTGTGCTCAGGAGTTGGGCTAAACTGAGATATATGACTTAGGTATATGTATGGTCATATACCTAAGTAGATTTGGTTGATACTTCGTGAGTGTATATTTCCATTTTGGTTTATCCTTCGTGGAATCTGGGAGAACTTTGGGGGTCTCGATGTCCCTATTGAGTATCGTTATACTCACCCCTGCATGGGAAATGCCCATACTACGTTGTGTTGGTTTCAGATGACGGACAACCCTGATCGTGGTTGAGTCTTGTGGAGTTGTATGGTACCCGGAGGTGGACCACATGGCGGGATGTACATGGAGTGGACAGACATACCTGATGTACTGAGGAGACTATCTGTACCCACCCTTTAGGTGGGATTCCCGGAGGACGACTCGATGGTTGCTAAATTACTTTGCTCCTGTAGTACTAGACAATCAGTTGTACTATACATTTCAGTTGGGTTTGTATTATGGCCCATTTACCTTTCAGCACATACTTTGTGTTTAGTATTACTTTGTTCTTACTTCATCTTGCATACTCTGTTGTGTTTGTTTACTATCATAATGGCAAGGCCTTCCCTTTTATCAAGATTTACTCCTTTGGTGCCAGTCGTCAGCCCCTGGTCTATAGAAGGCGGGCTTGGGGTAGTCATGGCACGGGCCCTGAGAATGGGTCGTGATGAATTGGTATCATATGAGTCAGTTCTACCAGAGAACTCAGGACTCCGATCTTTCCTCTCTGTGAAGAAATAATGTTATGTGTATTGAGTTTGGTTTTAAGTCCAAGGAGTCCTATGTTGGTGTGGCGGCCGACGCATCCATACAACAACACCCTGAAATCTAATTTCCAACTCAGTGCATGAAAAAACCAAATGCAATTGTGTTTCAAAAGTTTTCTTTGTGATTACATTGTGTCAGCTCACCAGGTATACTATATTAACCATGGAACACCTGTTACTTTTCAGGATGGCCCCATGAAGGCAGCAAGCTATGTTTCGGAGTTACGTGAAAGATGGTAGCCCACCGAGCGACGAGGCCTCGGTTTAGGGCCCCATCATAGCGGAGGCACTAGTGGTACCACTAACCGTTGGGCCACTGATACCACCAGCCCTAGCAGCAGAGAGTGCATGCCACTTGTGTGTGTTACATGAGTTTCATCGACAGAGGCCACCTAGGTTCCTTGGAGAGACGGACCCTCAGGAATCCGAGGATTGGATGGAGGATATCGTCAAAGTCTTCTGATTGGTAGGGACACTAGATGACCTTATCGTGATCCTTTCCGTGAGTCAACTGCATGCAGTAGCAGGAAGATGGTGAATCTTGATGCTCTATGTCCATGACAAGGCATCTCTACTATGGACAGACTTCTAGTGTCTATTCCGCTCGGAGTTTGTTCCAGCCACCCATCGTGCAGTGCGCATCCAGGAGTTACATCATCTGTGGAATGGTAGTATGATAGTATCCCAGTACTAAAGCGTGCCCTTATTTTGGAGAGATTCCTCGCTGAGCCGACACCTGCAGCGAGACCTACCACCAGGAAACACGTAGCAGTGTCTTCTGCAGCCGATAGTAGACAGATGTCATAGAGGTCCAAGTAGACCAGGCCATTAGGAGAGAGAGCCTAGGAGTCAGGTTCTGTTTTGTGAGGCACACAGAATAGAGTCGGCTATACGAGGATCAGGCATTTCTATGCATGCAGCGGGCATGGTCACAGGGCCCGAGACTACACGAACTGCCGTGCAGATGAATAGTAGACAATGGAGAGACCTCCCTAGAAGAGGTAGAGGTTCGACCGTGGCAGTCTGTAGGTAGTAGGAAGATGAGGCATAGGAGTTGGCCGAGTAGCAGGTGGTGGATGAAATTTTGAGGCTCTACCACCACCACTACTAGGAGGTCCACCCTGACCACATGGAACTGGCGGATAGAGGCAGGCTCAGCTCCAGGAAGTGGAGGCTTACGACCATAGTGCACATAAGATGATTCGAGGTACTATCTGTGTCTATACCATCCTTGATGCAGTACTGATAGGCATCTGTGTGAGTCATTCTTTTATTGCCGATGCCCCTGTTCAGAGCTCGGAGATTCCGACGGAGCCATTGGATTGAATTTTATGGCTAGATACACCGACGAGAGAAGACTCGATGATTACGCACTGGTTCCAGTAGTGTGATATTACTCTAGTAGGGGAGATCATCGACTGGGATCTTCTTTTAGCGGCGTCGAGACCTTAGGATGTCATTTTTGGTATGAACTGTTTGTCTATATTCCATGATCAGATCGAAGCCATTAAGCGCAAAGTATGGTGTATTCGCATGGATGGGAGAAATTTCACCTTCACTGGAGAAAAGGGAGCCTTAGCAGCACATGATGAACATACGCAGAGGAGAGGGAAGCCGATCACACATCAGTTGGCCAGTCTCATCCCTGGAGCGGTTGATGTGTGGAGTCCAAGTTTTCTTGTTGTGGTGGATCAGTATGCTGACTATTTTCCTGACGACGTTCTAGGACTACCTCCTCACAGAGAGGTAAACTTCTACATAGACTTGTACCCCATAGACAGGACCGATATCTACTCCAGCATATTGGATGGCTCGCGCTGACCTTCGTGAGCTGCGGCTATAGCTGGAAGACTTGCAGGGGAAGGGATTCATCCGACCTAGTGTTTCACCCTGGGATTCTGCGATTTTGTATGCCTAGAAGGCAAATGGGAGCCTACAACTATGTGTCGACTACAGTTTCATAAATCAGGTGACTATGAAGAACAAGTACCCACTCCATAGGATTGACGACCTCTTTGATCTGCTCAAGGGAGAAAGATGGTTTTCAAAGATAGACCTCAGGTCAGGCTATCACCAGCTCAGAGTTCGAGACGAGGATGTGCAGAAGACAGCCTTTAGGTGTTGGTATGGACACTACGAGTTCTTGGTTATTCCCTTCAGTGTATCCAAAGCTCTAGTAGTGTCCATGAGTCTCATGAACAGTATCTTCCAGCCTTACCTCTATCATTTTGTCATAGTCTCCATCGACGACATACTGATATACTCGACTACTATGGAGGAGTATGCCTACCACTTGCGGGTTGTACTGGATACACTCCTAGGGAACCAAATTTATGTTAAGCTCATTAAGTGACAATTATGGATATGATAGGTACACTTCTTTGGAACTTCATATCAGTGGAAGGAGTTTCAATGTATCATATGAAGATCGAGGTAGTGCTTGCTTGGGATCCACTCAGGAGCGTGACGGAGGTGCATAGTTTCCTGGGTTTGGCTGGGTACTATCAGAGATTTCTGCCAAACTTCTCTAGAGTTGCAGAACCGCATTCAACTTTGATGAAGAAGGGGAAACCCTTTGTGTGGTCAGATAGATGTCAGCACAGTTTTTTGGAGCGGTGTCAAAGATTGACCAGTGCGCCCATCTTGACTATACTGGAGGAGGGCGTAGGGTACATAGTTTAGTGCGACGCATCATCGAACAGACTCGGGTGTGTCCTAATGCAGGAGCTAGAAGTGATCTCATATGTTTCACAATAGTTGAGCCAGCATGAGTAGAACTATGCTACTCATGACCTGGAATTAGAAGTAGTGGTCTTCACCTTGAAGATGTGGCGACACTATCTGATAGGAAAGCAATTTATAGTCTACTATGACCATCAGAGTCTCAGGTACATCTTCTCACAGAAGGAAATGGAACTGAGACATCGGCGATGGCTCGAGTTTTTCCAGAACTATGACTCTTTGATAGTCTATACTCCTCGGAACGTGAACGTTGTGGCTGATGCTCTCCGCAGGAGATCGGGCATTCAGCTACTAGGAGAGGTGACAAAGCAGCTAGCCGTGTTGCATATATCCTTTGTGGATAGTGATGGAGCATATTTTCTACAGTCTCTCACTATCACTCCTCCACTCCTTCAGTGATTCAGGGAGGCACAGCATGGGGACGTTGATTGTGAGATTTGACATGCTCAGATATCCACAGGGCAGGCACCTGAAGGATTTTCTGAAGGAGGGGAGCATGTCATTCTCTTCAAGGGACATACTGTGGTACCATTTGTACTATAGGATGAAGTGCTGTGGGAGTTTCACACATCCCCTCTAGTGGTACATCCAAGAGTGGCGAAGATGCACCGGGACCACAGACGATAGCATTGGTGGCCAGGCATGAATATGTTGTAGTAGAGTTTGTTTCAAGATGCCTCAGTTGTCAGCAAGTGAAGGCAGAGCACCAGGTACCAGAAGGCTTGGTATAACCATTAGAGTTCCCAAAGTGGAAGTGGGATGAGATATCCATGGATTTCTTGATGGGGCTTCCACGTACATCCATGGGACACGACTCTATTTGGGTGATCATAGACCGGATCACCAAGTCGGCCAACATCCTACTGATCAGAGAGAAGGGCTCAGTAGAGATCTTGGGATGCCTATATGATCAAGAGATCGCACGGCTTCACGGTGTGCTGTCAAATATTGTATCTGATCAAGATGCTCTCTTTACTTCCTGACATTGGACGGCGTTGTAGGAGGCCTTTGGGACACAGCTGTGTTTGAGCACTGCCTTCCATCCTCAGATGGATGGACAGACTCAGAGGACCATACAGACACTTGAGGACAGGATTCGTACATGTGTCCTCGACTTTGGTCATAGTTGGGAGGATCACCTACCCTTGGTGGAGTTTGCGTACAACAATAGTTAACACTCCACCATCAGGATGGCACCATACAAGACACTGTACGACTAACCATGCAGATCACCTCTGTACTGGACTGACCCTATGGAGTTAGCACTTTTAGGACCAGAGATGGTTCATGTTACGACGGAGAAGGTGCAGATCATCCTGGAGCAGATGATGACTGGACAGAGCAGATAGAAGTCCTATGATGATAGGAGGTGGAGACCACTAGAGTTTGTGGATGGTGACCACATCTTCTTACGGGTATCACCTCGATGGGGTCTACGAAGATTTGGCCAGGGTGGCAAGTTATCTCAGCGTTTCATCAGACCATTCCTAATTCACAGCAGAGTAGGCGAGGTGGATTACCGACTCGCCCTTCCACCTCAGTTGCACCGGGTGCATGACGTCTTCCACGTAACTCAGCTGAGGAGGTACGTGCACGACCCGACCCACATCATCGATCATGGGGAGATGGACATCAATGACGGGGAGACATTTGCAGAAGTCTATGTGGAAATTGAGGATCGACAGGAGCGGGTCCTATGTGGATGGTCAATTCCTCTGGTGCGCATTCACTGGGAGCACGAGAACCTCCAGGAGACCACTTGGGAGCGGGAAGCATAGATGCTAGATCAGTATCCCCATTTTTTTTCCTAGTGTGTGTTGAAACTTTACAGGGATGTAAATCCATGAAGTTGGAGTAATGTAAAGACCCAAAATTTTCAAGGAAATTTTTTCCATAATTATTTGGAATTTTACGAGTCTGTGGCTTCTAACGACACTTGATTCTGGGGCCTAGTGTGCCCGGAATCAATTTCCTATGTTTTGTTCAGGTACGTTCAGTAAACGTATGTGCAAGTTTTTCAATCTTTTGAACCGGTGTTCATAATTGAAATATGAGGACACCGATGAAATCACAGCATCAGTAATTGCTTAAAGGGACCTTTACCGCAGTTGCGTTTTATGCGGATTGAAAGTTAAAAATTGGGGTTTAATTAAGAGGATAAATAAAATAGTTTAGAACTATTTTTAATATCTATGGAAGTTATTTCCTCCCTAGGGAAGTTATTGATGGGGCCCACACCCACCTAACTTCCTATCTGTGGATTTTTGAGAGGTGGGGCCAACACGAGCCCCAACCTTTCATCTCCCATAACTCTTTTCAAACCCCCCTATTAATTCTCGTTCATTTATTTTGACAACCCTCCTTAATTATTAGAACTCTTCCTCTCCATCTATACCTCTTTAATGTTTGCCAACACATGTTAATCAATGAATTATAACTCTTTAATTAATTAAATTATGTTGTTTGAATTTTGAATTACTTGTGTGAATAAAATATTATATTAGCTATTATTTTATGGTGGCCCTTGTTGTGTTGGAATTTTGTGGGAGCTATAGAGATATAGAGAAGAGTTTTCTCCTCTCAAATAAATAACACCACCCTATTCGATGAAGAATGCCTTCGATGAAGAAAAACACTTTCTTGGACGAAGAATGCCAATTCCATGAAGAACAACGATGATCCTTCTTTTCTCTTCTCGACGACAAGAGTGGAGACACCACTTATTCTTTGGGTACGTTCCGACGACAACAAAATTGACACCGTTATCCATGATGCATGGCTACCGCGAATCTTTTCCAAGGAAGGGTGGATTGCATCTCTTTTAATTGAATAAAATTGTTCTTTGTTCTTCGTGAAACCTTGTTTATCCTTGGCCAATTTCTACCGCTTAATACGAAGGGTGCGTGCCGGATGTACACGGACTGACCTCCCTCCATAGTCTCCTCGTATGCGATTGAGGAGTGTTGGAAGAGGTGATGACGGGAGAAGCAGTGGCTGTGAGCTGGCCGCATGCGGAAGAAACGCTGCCCGCAACTGCAGGCCGCTCGACCGAGGACGAACCGACCGTCCATAGCCTGCAGGGATGAAAGGAGGAACCACAAAACCCTACAGCACCATGTTGCATAAGACCACGATCCGCATTCTAGGGGCCACTTCGGCGGAATAACTGACATGCCCGTCGGCCAGACTGGCGGAGTCGAGCCGCGACGCCAGGAGGGCGCCGCGCCGGACGAACCGCGGCCCACCCGTGCGAGCCTCTTGCACCAAGAAGGATGGACGGTTAGGGAGGGAAGCGCTTCATGTCACCACTGGTTCAGGTTGTCGGGGGGCCATGCCCCAGCCTCGGACCGCTCGGCCAGCCAGCCGAGCCGCTGTCGGGTCGCATCGCTGTGGGTCGGGCCAAGCCGGGACAGGCTGTGCCGTGTCGGGCTGGGCCACTCCGGTCCAGGCTGTGCCCCTCGGGTCAAGCTGCACATTTCATCGGGCCGGTCCGGCACCCCTTCCAGGTCAGACCCACCAAAACTGGGTTAACCCGAACTGTCGGCCCACTGGGCTTAACGAGCCGGGCTTGTTTTCACTTAAAGGAGAATAACTCGAAGACCGCACGTCTGATAGTCTTTCCATCTACGGAACTGGGACCCTTATGATGTGGTGGTACTTTTACGATAATCTATTTGAGTTCTTATAATCTTTGGAAAATGGCCTGGTTTGGAACGAGTGTATTTCCAACTGGGCCCCTGTAGCAAAAATGCTAATAACTCTCAGACTAAGCGTCTGATTGACGCGCCATCTATCACGTTGGTTTCCTTTTGACGAGATGGAGTTTTGGGCTACATAAACTATAGACTTTGTGATAGTTGATGTATCAACCCCCCTTCTCTTGAGGAGAGGACCCTCCCAGAATTGAGCGTGATGTGTACGGGAACCCTATATCTGGCTGCGACTGCAACGACTACCGTGCTGGAATCCTCTGTGGGTTCGACGATGATGGAAAATGTACTAGAATATTCCGTGGGTTAGATGATGATGATTACTGTTATTGTATCCTACATGGGTCCAATTGTTCAACTACTGTACTTGTATCCTACGTGGGTCCGACAGTTAGACTTCTGTACTAGTATCCTACGGTGGCCTAACAGAGTAGCTGGTTTAGTATCCTACGTGGGTCCGACCGCTTAGCTGGACTAGTATCCTACTTGGGTCTGCCAGCTTAGATGAATCAGTGAATGCATCTGATCATCTTTATCACTTTACAAATGATTTATACATGTGTGAGCTGAGTCTTGACTTTCAATCATTACCATCGGTTTGATTGACTTCTTTCCTGTGTGGAACGGGTTGTACTTGGGCTCGGGGGTTAGAGCCGAACTGAGACTGAGGACTTAGTTATATATATGGGAATATACCTAAGTAGAGTTGGTTGATATTCATGATTGTATCTTTCAATTTTGGATTATCATTCAATGATTTTTGGAGACCTTCGGGGGTCTCAGGGTCCCTACTGAGTATCGTTATACTCATGCATGTATGGGTAATGCCCGCACTACGTTGTGTTGGTAGCAGACGACGGACAACACCGATCATGGTTGATTCTTGTGGAGTTGGACGGTACCCAGAGGTAGACCACAAGGAGGGACATACAGGGAGTGGACGTACGGACCCATGTTTTTGAGGAGACTATCTATACCCACCCTTTAGGTGGGATTTCGGGAGGACGACTCGGTGGTTGCTGCTTTACTTTACTATTGCTGAACTAGACTTTCAGTTGTACTGTAGTTTTCTGTTGGGTTTGTATTGTCTCCCATTTACATTTCTACACTTACTTTGTGTTTAGTATTACTTTTTGATTACTTCATCTTGCATACTCTGTTGTTTTTGTTTACTATCATAAAGGAAATGTGTTCCCATTTATCGAGATTTATGCATTTGGTGCTAGTCACCAGCCCCTGGTCTATGGAAGGCGGGCTTTGGGTAGTCATGACACGGGCCCCGTGGACGGGTCATGACACCAATAGGGTTTAAAAGAAACCAAGGGTGCTATATGTTTTTACATTCATACCCATGAAAGGATTAACTACATTAATTGATCATTCACATTATGAATGTATTATGTTGAACATCCACGAAAATACACATTTCCTTGATACACCTCAACCTATGATTAACTCATGTATTGAATTTTAGTTTTGTGATGTGGGACTTCATGGATTGATATACCAAAAAGAACCAATTCCATCCATTTTATGAACATGATACACATAAAGAATACAACCCACACACCATCCTCATCCAAGATGAAAATTCTATTTGTTCCATGAACCGAACTCCATCATAGGTGAAAAACTAAATATTCAAGAAAAGTGCATCCTTTCAAAGCATGAGATCCTTCTAATTCAAGATCCTAACTACAACACTCAACATGAACAACATTAGGCCTACCCCATACAACATGGGATTTGAAAACATGAAAAGGTATAGACTAGAAATTTCATTACCCTTGCATCCAATACTAATACAAAAAATCTAATCATCGAGAATTTGAAGCCAAACTCATAGGGAATCATAGGGTAAAGGGGTCATCTGAATATCCAAATAATATACCACTCATGAATTTTATTAAATTTGTATCTTAGCCACCAAATTCAAAGAAAAAAAGCCAAAAACTATGCAACACCAACAACCAGATCCTAAACACTCTCTAGGGAAATACACTTTCTAATTAGGGGAAAGGCCACACTAAAGCTACAATGAATGGGAAACGATCACATAATTATATAAATGGTCGATAAAAACAAATGATAATCACTATAAGAGAAGGGAATAACCTCAAATAGATCAGTATAACGATCTTGTATCTATTTCCCATGTGACCATGTAATCTTCTTCATTGAACCATATAACCCTAAGACCCGAACCAAGGGAATAAAAAACATGTGCAACACCAACTCCTAGTGGTATAGATCACAATAGGCCACTACTGAAAGGTCTAATCATTATCTATGTTTATCATTCCACAATAAATGAAATGGGAATAATAAAGAAGATAATGATTTTTCTACGATACATGGAAAACATCATGCATATGGATCATCTTACGGGGAAGTTCTATTTGGTATGCCACGAGTTTGACATGAGAAAACTACACTAAAGTCAAAAAATATTGGGTATAAATATCTCTCAAAAAACCAAAAATTCACTTCCCATATTGAGGAGTCACCTTATTAAAAACATGATATAAAATATTTAATTATAGAAGTCTCCTCTTAAGATCTTTATTGGATGTATTCTACTATTATGAAAATTTTATCAAATCACAAATCACCCGAACCATCTCAATCATTTTTTAGCTTTTTCTAGATTGTGAATTTATGAATCCTATATTTATGCATCAGACAATGGCTAGTGGAATATTCTTCTGTAAAAAATTCAAATAGTTCTAGGCCTATGGTGGGGAATAACTGTTATTATAATAATTGTGAAAAAGGTTTAGTTCTTCTTCCATGAACCTCCAAAATTATAGAATAAAATAATGCAACATGTTCTTGTTAATATTAATAATACACTTTATGTAATACTTTATTTGAATATAAAAACAACTACCATGGAATAACTGAGATCCAAGATCTTAATAGACACGCATCCACACAATATAGGAGAAATGAGGATCATGATCCAAGATGATCATTCTCAGTACCCCATAGAGTATCCAAACCACCACTAGGTACTTCCATGATATAAACTCTACTAATCCTGCTCCTTTAATCACTATAAGGTGGGTTGATATCATTAAATTGGACACTATCCATCAAATAGCATTGTTTTTCCCTAATATTGAGGAAAATTAGTCATGAAGCTCACTGAGATTTCTTCCCATTTCCACTGGGGAATATCCAATGACTAGAGAAAACAACTAGGAACATGGAATTTGACCACCACATATTTGAAAACAAATATTGTGACACAATCTATTCTACTATATGATTAATCCCAAGCCAACAAATCATCCCTCTATAATCTCAGTACATATTTAACATGTAAGGATATACTAATATATATGATATATAGAACTCATGAAGAACAATATCATGAATCACCAATTCAGAAAAATATTCCTTCAAAATAATAACTTTGGTTGTTCATCCAAAGGTTAATCATCAAGGGAAACACCAAAGGCAACTTGATCACGTTAAACCCTTATCTCAAAATTCCCCAGTTGGGATTCCTCCACCCAGTACACCAAAAATTTATTCCCTATCATATAAAAATAAATCTTTACCACTATCCTATCCCAAAATCAATATTAATCCCTGATATCCCTTCTTTTACTCGCTAAGAATATCAATATTTAGGATCATATTCATTGTTCGACTTCTTGAATAGTAAATTTTATAAAAAATTGCCTTTTCCTGAGGTATATGAAATCTTGATGTTATAATTATATAGTAATTTCATCCTTCATCACTAGCTTATATTATAGTCACGCTGAAAAGAGATACCTTATGCTCGTATTTTTAGAAAAAACCTCCAAACTATCCCCGATGAGGTAATTTTTCCACTACATTAAGGAAAAAATAACTGTAACCAACTCAAGATCATGGGTGGAGTAATTATTCTTAGGGGAACATAAATAATGATACTAATAAGAAACTATGGATCTCTATTGGATCAGAACAAAACCCAAACCAACAAGTGAAGAATCATAGAGAATTCTGGACTGATCTCCCTCTTTATAAATATGATGAAATAGAGCACTGGAAAACTTCTCCTTTAGGAACTCAAATTAAACATGACACTAATTAGTTAAAAATAACATTTGAAACTTTAGGGTAAAGGTTGTTACATTATACAGAAAATTTGAGAAATTGGTTACAAACCTGCTATAATATCCTATAAGACCATGCAAACCTCACACCTCTATAACTATATTCGGTGAAAACTACGAAATGAATGCCTCTATATTTGAATGATCAACAAATACCCATCAATGGGACATGACATACCCAATGAAAGAAACCTAGAAATCTGATAATTCAATCTTTGGGAATTTTAATATAGATTATGATGAATAACTCCAAAAATGAAATTTAGATACACTACATGAACATCCTTAGTCATGAAGTACACAATGATTTCATCAATGAAAACCATGATGAACAAATCCATGAATTTTCTAAAAATTAATTCACCCCGCATGGGAACCCAGATTGAGAATTATTCATACTGAATGATATCAAAACAAACTCGTAATCCATATATTGACATAATAATATGGTCCTTGAAATATACACATCTTTCACCCACATCTAATGATATTCATACAATAGATTTTTTGTCAGAAACCAAGTAGGTCATTTCTACAGATCAAATAAATCTTCGATCCATGGAAGAGGATAGCGATTAAAAATTGTAACTAAATTAAACTGATAATAATTGCTACTAATACTAAAACATACATAAACCATCATCATAAACAGAAAATGAGGGACCACAAGGTGAGAAACTCGGCCAAAAAAGACACACCTAATAGATCATATAGTTGTACATTATAGTGTCTAAACATTGAAGTTATCATTCAATATGTAGACACATAGATTGAAGAAAAAATCAATATATTACTCTATCCCAAAATCAATCTTCCATAAATATCATAACACAATAACCACTGAAGGAAACACATTAGGTTTCTCTTTCACTACCATCAGAAACACTGTCAACTGAACCTCTGATGAACTCAATAACTTGTCAGATAACAATGGAAGAATGCCTACTCATGAAAATACAATTATTTCTAGAATTATCTCATAAAACACAATCATTTATTTCACTTCAAGATACATTAACAAAATAACTGAGTGAACTAATTTAGGATCTATGGATTCATAGGCTCCTCACAACATCTCACCCTAGACTCCTCACATGGAATGAAGGCTGATGCATAAAATGAATGGTTTTGAAAATGGATCCTGAACTCCCACAAGCTGGAACTCCACTGTTTATGGGTAATTAGCTCTTATAGACTTACTACCTTCGTAGAGAAATAAACTAACTCTTCTTGAAATTAGTCCCATAAAATTCTTCATGAGATCTATAACCATGAAAATTCCTGAGGAACAATATCCACTACCCTCTCAATGCTCTACAATACAACTACACATTCAATGAAATGTAGTTCTCCTTCCTAGAATGGATCAAACTAAAAGTTATCTCCACTTACTCTAACCAATATTGTATCATTGATTATGAAATGAATCCTTTATACTTTTAAAAAATCTAGTTCCAAAATATTCAGAGTTTCCTTGTCCATGATTCATCATCATCGACCACTACCCTAAGAAAATCTTTTGGCACATTCTAGGGAACATCCATTTTGAGAACCTAACAAGGACATAGACCAATGGACAAACCATTAAATGAATAAATGGTTAGAGACACATAAATAAAGATTATTGAACATTTAATATTAATTATTCAATTATTTTATTTATTTTAATGTTTAAAATAATCCCATGCTCTATCAACTTAAGAATTAGGGAAAAAGGAATAATGATGAATGATCCTATCAAAGGTCTCTACCTCAAAACAAATATCACTTCTTTTAGTTGGCTCCATATACTTAAATAGTACTGAATTTGATAACAGGGGACCTAAATACCTATTTCTTAGTATGTCAGACTTGTTTACATTACCTACTAAACTCACCTAGCACTATCAGCCTACCAACCCCTGTATTATCAATTATGACTCTATCCAAATCCATCATATCCTTCTACTAGGCCCTTTGATACAAATGTATTTGGATCCCCTACCCCTAATGGTATACTTATTATGATAATAATGAATGAAGGGGGAAAATTATTCCTGATGTCTACCTCTAATTGTCCATGGGTTGGTGATAAACCCTAATGGAATATCATACATGTAGATGGGAGGCATTAACCTCTAAAAGAAATAAGGAATGAGAGATAAGACAAGTACACCAAACTAATATTGGTGAATATAAAGGTAAAAACCATTTATATTCTTGAAATTTCATAGAAAACTAGTACAATGAACAAGATAACTGTAATTATTAAAATTTAAACTCACTAGTGGCCACAAATCCCAAATGATGATCGAACAAACACAAGCTAGTAATATATATTATAATCTCAAACATTATCTTGGTAACCTATCTTTTTTAATATATGTGTAGGGTGTTCATAAAATGTATACATAGTAGCAACCTCCAAAAATACTCTCATGTAAAATATAAATAATCATGCTATAGCTCATTGAATTACAAGTGAAACTAAGTATTCAACAAATTATGTAGGTTAAGGTCCCAAGTTCACTATGGTAATTTAACACCAAGTAAAAAATACATGAGATCATATAAATTTTTAGAAAATGGCATCATACTCCCTCTTCTCCACTATTTTTGATCTCTACTACAACGTCATTGGAAGTATATCTCTAATATAAGGCATCATAATGACACCTGATCTAAAGTACCATAATATGAATATCATTAATCACATCACATCATCATCCAACGTTATTTCTCTATATATTCAGTAAGTTGTTTCCAAGATCCACTAAAGCCTATATGTCATGTATTACACATTAAGTGTTGTACGTAAAGCCATCACATCCCATATGTTGTGTAATGTCCCTCAAGACATTACAACTGATACATGTCATTCCTATAATTATTATTAGAATACTACATCTCTAGAAACAAACATGTGAAAAAAAAATCATTACAACCCTCTACATGAAGATAATGGGAAAGATAACCACTATGCTCAAAAGCACATAAGAATACCAGGGGATGAGTTTCTGGACAAGGGGTTATTCAACCATCTATTTCATTCCCACTATTATTTTTGGGAAAACAGCACCCCGAGTCCATTGGGTGTTAGTTTCCCTACGGACATGAGTGGGTGATCATATTAAATTATAAATCATATAAGATATAATATATATCACAACCATACTAAAGTAATTAACATATTCCTAATATTAAATTAATAAATATTTTATCGATAACCTGAATTCCACCACTGATAACTAGATATCTTATAAACAGCCAACAATTTAAGAAGACATTCATTAATTATTTCATATATTTTAATCCATTTTTTTTAATTAGTCCATTATCCTTCAATTAAAAATAAAAAAAAATCACATTTTTTAAACTATAAGAGAATTCCATTCCATCCATGAATAATACAACTGAGTTCATGGTAACTCAAGATTGAAAATCCTTATATCATTCCAAAAAACACTCACTAAAATGGCTATATCATTTATTAAACATTAATATTTTTAAAACATAATTCATTATACTAGTGGAAGAATCTACATTTTCTATAAAGATATTAATAATGAAGAATATATATTTCTATTAGGTAGTGGGGAATGGAATGTATGTAATAAAAAACGTGACTATCTGGCCTTATACTGGGCATTATTTGTAATGTCCCATGTTTTTGGCCTAGGTGAAATTTCAAAGGACATTTGAATTTTACCATCTAGTAGATGATATGTTCATTAAACCAAGACTCAAAATTTAATTATGAGTGTTTGTAAAATAATATGTGTTGTTTTTAGACTAGCTATAATACATGAATGGTGTCTTATGATTTTTTAGTTTCAAGGGAAACGAGATCTGAAAACTCAAAACTGGGAGATGTTACAAATAGAAAATGATTTTTCTACAACTATGAAACCTACCAGAGGAAACCAAGAAGACTATCCAGAAGTGCTGAGGGTGTCTCATGGTTTTTTTAATCATGTGCATTAGGATGCATGGTCTTGTTGGTATTTTAGGTTTCTTGACTCGGAGATTTTTCTTGGTTATCCCAACCCTGAAACTAACTAGTGTGAGGTGGTTCCTTGGGAGGTTTTGAATGAATGGTTCATTCACAGTTTGGGAAACCATGTAGAGAAACTATATACCTCATTTAAAGGGATAAAAAACTAATTTAACCCTCTTAACATATATTTTTATTTTCCTTTATTTTATTCGCCTCTTACCCACACAAAATAGCCTCTTGTGGATCTCTCCCTCTCTTACTCTAGTCATGAGGATATCTTCTACATAAAACCTCTATATTGAGTGTTTTTAATCATGTTACAAGCATATTTGTGAGTCTGATAATAATCCTTCATAATTTTTTCATTTATTTTCTATTCTCATACATTCTCATTGTGTGAGAGTTTCACCCTATATTTTAGGTGTTTGTTTGTTTTTCGATTTCTCTCAAACCATACCAGATCAAGCTTTTATATTAGATGAGTGGACAAAACTAAGAATTTTTTAGGTGGTATATATTTTTTGCCACCATATTATTCTGATTATAAAATTTCTCTATTTTTCCTCACAGAATATTCTTTGATGTTTCCATTTGAAATTTTAGAACCAAATCTACCAAGCATAATTCTATGAATTTAATTAATGTTACCTTTAATTTTTGTCATGGGAGGTTTTATACCTCAACATGGAGCACCAATTGGGGGTTGTCCAGTGAATTCCTTTAATTAATTAATATTTTCTAATAAAATCTCTCATTGATGTATGTTAAATTATTAAATTTGTTAGGTTAATTAAATAGAATTAATGAGGAAGTAGAAGGTTTCATTGATCCACTATAACATATCCTAGTGAATGGACCCCCACCTAATGGGTTGGATATTTCTCTTAATGAATGAACTTGTTGATTCATGTGTGGTATGCATGTTATCATAGCCTATTTTATACCCTTGACATGTTTGGTGTTAACTATTATGGACAATTCACTTGGACTTAATATTTTTGATGATGGAATGTACCAAATAATGAAATAAATGGACTTTATCAAAAGGGTATGTGGGTGTAAACATCATTAAATAAAAATGACTTGTGTTGTAGAAAATTTATGAACAATTACTCACTTTTAATTTATATGTAGAATGTATTATTAGAATATATGACCACATGTCTGATTTATAAAAGTTAATGAATTATATCATAAGGATCTAATTCACCATGAACAATGTTTAATTCCTCCTAAAGAAACATTGGTCTAGGGAATTATATGTTAGACACATTACCTTATACATCCTTATGATAATAAGGTACATAAATTAGGGTCAATGAACATGATATATCACACCTCCTTGGTTAAGAATTTTGGCATGACATCCACATCAACTAGGTTGCTGGGCATGATTTTTCATGGATCCATGATTAGGATATTCAAATTGGCCTTCCATATTGTATTTACGATAATAAAAATAAAATTATATTTTCTTTATAATACTCATCATGGAATCCTTTGTTGATTTTTATCTTTAGTAAAAATGACTATTATTCATTGTAATGCCATTCTTATTTTTTATTATGAGCAGTATATATGCAAGGAATCCGAAGTTATGCCTTAGGTCATAGGTAATACTATGTATCCATATATATGGAAATAATTTTCACTACATTTATAGTGGATATATATGATTAAACCTCATATATATATATACTTATTATTGTTCTGGATTAGGAAAAAACGTGTATTGTTGACATGGTGTCCTTGAGGAACCTGATGCCAACTTTCTACTTTTAATTAATTTTTTCCTACATTATTTATTAATGCTGCACAATACTATATTGATTATAACTACACACTACTATATTTATATCCATGAACTAGATTATTCTATTAAAACTGATAGTCATAGACTAATGAGTATATCTCACACCCTTTTAGGCTTATATTGTAATAAGGTTTTCAATAATATCTCATGTTTGCATTTCCTTGTGTTATTGATTGTGTTGTGTATTATACATTGGATCTTAGAATCACAGAATATAGCTATTACTTTGGATACTCGTAGAGACCACCCTCTATGTTTTTATACTATTTTCCTTTATTCATTTTTCATTTTATATCTTCCTAATGTTTGTTTTATACCTTGAATTTTTTAGAACTACATGGACATGCATGAATGGTTGTATTTGGAAATAGCCTTTGAGGTATTTACAGTCTATTTTCTTCTTCCACTTCCTTTCATTTATTATTACAAATTTTTCTTCTCTTTATTTACTATTAATTATTACACTAATATGATACTCTTATTATGATGGTACAATATACCCATCCTACCATAATTAGACCCTCACTGCTTGTTAGTATCCTCTTGAGTATATGGAGTCATTCTTGAGGCTATGTGATCGGCTTACTTGGGGAACTATTTTAATGGATTCCAGGTCTAGATTTTATAATGTGGTACCAAGGAGGTACTTTATCTTTTTGACTTACTATATTGGTATGGTAGACATGAGAATATGAATGTTTTGGTTTTTGGTAAATAACTATTTCTAGGAGTGATCAACCCATATAAGGAGAAATGTATATGTGTATAGGGATGTGTTTGTTTTCCATTCCTTTCTTTGTTACAGTTGATTATTATTTCTCCTCATGTGATTGGTGTACTTTTTCTGATTTTTGATCTATGAGATTTATAGGATTTTACCCTTGGACCAGTATGGAAATCAAGTAGCATTACTTGCAACATCAAAGGAACATAATGACTCACATTCCACACACATTCCATGCTATATAGGTTTCATTACTTGGCTTCCTGATGACATGTTGGATGTGCCTCGTGTTTTGTTGAAACATTCTTATTTTGGAATTCATGTTTTAGTAATTATAAAGAATGATTGTATTTATAACATGATTTGGTGAATTATTTATAATTCATAATTACTTACAATGTTTATGCAATTAATTGTTTTCCTTATCTATGATTGATATTCCATGATTCCATGATAGAATATTTTTAGGTATGTATTATTTATTGCATTTTGAATATCATGTTTACTTGTTTTTAATGTTGTGTGGTTCTTTTCAGGACAATATATATTTATATAATAGTACACCTGGTTGTTATATTTTTTTTTTATAAAATTGGTTATTAATGTTTCATCACCAACATAAATAGTTTCTTTATACTATGATTTATGGGGACACATTAATTAACCAATAATGACATTTTAGATCCATGATCCATTGGATAATTGGGATTAAAAATTTATGGTTATGAATAAAATGGTTCCAATATTCAATCTGCAAAGTATTTAAGCACATTAAAAATTTGTAAATGGTTACCCATATAATCAAACCATTATTAGCAAAAAGTAATATAACTAGGGTATGTTGAATATTTATAAAAGATGTTATTTTTTGACTCAAAATGAATATGATTATTATGAATAGTATTCCATGATGAAACTATGTAGGTTAGAATTTTCATGATATATTTTTTTCCTGGAACCCAATAATGGTTGTTTGAATCCAAATGTTAAAAATTTCATGTGTTATATTTTCACGAACCCAGAATGAATTGAATAACCCCTTATAGGTCACGGTATTTTTTGTTTCATAGTACTTAACCCCATGGGGGAGTCAGTATTTTATATAGGGATTGTTATTTAATGTTTCAGAAACCTCTTATATGGTTTTACATATAGACGTATGGTGGATTATTACTTGACTAGTAGCTTTTAATATTTATAAAAAACCAATCATATTAATTTGAAATGTACTTATATGGGGTGTTGGTTAATTAAAATGTAATTTGAAACATAATGAGTGTTTTAATCTATAGATTGGAATCATCATTTCTATAACTAAGATAAATGTGAGACCATTTTGGATAAATAAAATGGATAAAATGGATAAAATGGATTTATGTGATAAATTTAATTTTTATGAATGAATTCTAGTTATATAAATAAAAATTTAAAGGTAGTTTTATAAAACATGCATGTTTTTTCTTGTGGCATTAGATTAATTATCTACTATGAAATTTTACCATATGAATGTTGGTTGATACTATTTGAAAGATGAGCATTGATAGATTTAGAGATCTATATTTGAATTAGTGTAATGTTTTAATTTAAAACATAAGTGCTGTTATTAGTTTAACCCTCATGTAAGGTCAGTTTAAATGTTTCCCTACACATTCCATAGAATGTGAAAGAGTGCTTTATTATATGCCTCCATAACATTTCATAGTTTTAATTAAAATTAAAGGGTAAACAAGAGTGACTAGTGATATTTTATTGTGCGACTCATGGTTTAAGTGTTTATTATTCCTAGGTGAGTAAGGGGTTAATAAACTATAGGTATCAACCATAAATCGTTATAAATATCAGTGATGCTTTTGGGAAGCTTTCTAACATGAGGTGTCTTTCAGGTGATGTTAGTCCCTAGTCAGAATCGTTGATTCTATGGTGAAACTTGAGATGGACAGGTGGTTATTCAATACCAAGACACTTGTTACCAGCTTCAGCTTCATGTAATTCTAAACTTCAGTGGTTTATAAATTCTTATGGCGTGGTTGACAACATAGTTGGTTGCGTGACCCTTCTTCTCACTTTTCCTTTTATGAATGATGACTTTGCAGGTCCTCATTTGAGTTTTCAGTTGGATGTGTTAATGAAACTCTAGGATATTTCTTTTTCTCATCTATAAGATAATAGGATTTATGGGAAAAATATTCCTATGTATAGTATCAAGTGATATTCCATTTTCGTGAAAAATTATTAGGGTGAAATGCATCGATACATGTGGTAACCATCGAGTTTCTAAAATGCTTCATCGAACCATTTGGGTTCTATTAGAATTATTTTAATTTTCAGATTTTATTCTAGAACTATTTCATCTCCAGAGAAGGGTGACCAATGAATTATAGTAAATTATGTCCATAAAAATTCTTGTGATGAGGTCATCGAAGGATCCCATGTTTTTCTATTCTGGTCAGTTGGTTTTGGATTTATGCTTGATGTTATGTAGTGTGTGGACATAACTTGGTAGGAGTGTAACATGTATTTGTAAGGTAAATTTGGCTGAGTACACTTGTATTTACCTATTATTTCATCCTTTTTCGGTGAGCACTTTCTAAAACATGTTTTCCTTATTCAGAACCCATGTTCAATAGTAAATGGAGTGTGTGCATGGGATGAGTTCCCTTTGAAGTAAATATGACAATAAGGACACTAATATGGTTGGGATCATCCCATTGAAGGTATAAAAAATCTATCCTACCAACTAAAAGGAACCCAACTGAGTTGAAAATTTTGATGATTGTAATTACTGAGTTTGAATTCAAATGAGGTTGATAATCTTTAAAACGTGTTGGTACATGGGAGGAAGCACAACGGTGTATGGTTTGTGATGCTGGAAACCCTTGGAAATCACCATTAGATAGGTATGGACTACATTAGTTATGTATGAGGGATCCTTAGATTTCTAGGTGGTGTAAGAATAGTGTTTGGGTAATGAAACTATGTCAGAAGGTGCATCCAAACTCTTTTAAAAGAATACAACTCATAGTGGATCAACTGCTCTTATTTACGGTAGTTGGGAATAGTTGGTTCAAAAACATGTTGTACACTTTGTCTTATTTATGACGGGAGTTTCTAAGGCCTTGATGGTAATCATAGATAAAACCTTGTTATAAAATTTACATAGTTACAATCATGTCCCCAGTCTTGACATTATTTAGGATAAACTAAGGGGGCATTGGTTATACACTGCTCTAAATTTAAACATTGTTGGACTTGGAAAAGAAACACATTTGGAGTTACTTTTCTATAGAATGAATGGTTTAGTGGGATGGTCATACTTGATTAATACCTGGGTACCTAAGTATTAATTCATTGTATAGACTCATGGACACTAACCAATTCTTTGACTTGATTTCCATTGGACTCAGTCAATGTTCTTTATATGTGGACATTTATCCATTGACCAATGTCTCACATGTAATAGTCTATGTAGAGACTACCTTGGATAAGCTACTTTGGATCAATTTATATGCTTCAAAGATTACCATAGAGTTCAATCGGGTTCATAAGGGATGTTTTGTGGGTAAAAATACAGGTGTGTGGATTGGTTATACACCCATTTTTTTGATCATGAACAACCACATAATAGAATGTCTAGCACGAGATGTCACTGGAGTATTGTTACGAGAATTGGTAGGCCTTCTCAAAGAAATCACAAGGTGACTTGGAGGAAGGTTTTGTGTATTAATATGTGATGAAGAGACCTTCTAATCTGAGTATTTTTGTTTAATAGTGGCCAATTGTAGATCTAACTATTTCCTCTTGTTTCTTTAAATAAACAGTAATGTGAAAAATCCTATACCAATAGTTTGGAAGCATTGGTATAGGCCCAAATGAATAGGTATAGGCTATACCAATGTTTTGGAGAAACGTTAGACTATCTTCCATCAATATATCCCTATACTTACATTTTTGAGAAACTGATGGTATAGGGATATACCAATAGGTTCTAAAAACATTGGTATAGGTAATTTAAAAACAAATCTTGGCTTGATTTGATCTGAGAACCCTAGAATTATATTTCAATGACCAAACCGCTGACCAAAAATAAATTTTGGGAAATAATATGATATATATATATTTATTTATTTATATTAAAATATAATTTATATTTTTATGTATTAAATCTCAATGGAGAAAAGAATGTGTAAAAAATGAAAATAACTATTCCAATGGTTTTCCAAATCGCTGGTTTATATATTTTCATTTTTTTCGTCTATACTAATAGTTTTTTCAAAACCATTGGACCATGGTATTATTTTAGAATTAATACCAACAATTTTGGTCAAAACCTTGGTAAATCTATAACCTATACCAATGGTTTTCTAAAATCTATTGCTATAGTGTATTAAGATGGAATCTATACCAACAGTTTTAACCAAACTATAGGTATATGTTCTTATTTTGGAAGCTATACCAACATTTTTACCAAATACATAGGTATAGATAGAACATAAACCAATGGTTTATACAAAACCACTTGTATCTAGTCTCTCTATAATAACTATACAAACGGTATTGACCAAACTGTTGGTATAGGTCTGTTGGTATAGGTTAACATCTAGTAGTGGTTTTATGTAAGGAACCACATTATTTGACATAGTTGGTATGAGGGGATTGTGGAATGATTAAGCAATGTATTTTCCTAAAAATGTAGAACAACATTTACATATGATGTCCATTTTGAGACAATAAATCATTGATGTTGAGAATTGTGTTTGGGAATTTGTTTGAATGATATGGGTATGCTTTGATCGACAATTACTATGGTGGTGATACTGTGACTTATAACTACTACCAAAATTATAGAAAAAATGGTGGGGATCTCCAAAGGTCATGTGGTGAATGAAACTAATATGGGATGAAGTATCATGATAGATGATCTTGGATAATATTTACCTAAATAATCCAGTTTTGAAGTGCGAGGGTTGGGTTAAGTTTTACGGCTCATGTAAAGTATGCTTAATGGGATTCTTGGTGGTGAGTTGGGACTTTAGAAATTAAACTAACCTAATATAATGAAGATTACTGTCATTTGTAGGTCAGTTTTCATCTTCATATTTCCCAAGGATTCGTAGGTATAAGATATTATAAGGTGAGGATGTTGTAAGGTCCCATGTTTTTTGACAAGGAAAAATTTCCAAATATATTTGAATTCTACTATTCAGTGGATGGGGTGTTATTTTAACGAAGTCTAGGTATGTAATTATGATATTTGGTACAATCAAATTTTTTTGACTGATTTTATGACCTGAGAGGTGTCCTAGATATTTTTCTAATTTTAAGGAGTAGAAGGATCTAAAAATCCCAAAATCAGGAGAAGCTGTTAAGGGTGCATGTTTTGTCTAAAACCATGTGACCTTCATGAGGAAACTGTGAGGCCTGTTCAGAAGGGATGAGGGTATCAGAAATTTTTTTCTAACCATGCATACAAGGCCACATGAATGTGTAGTTTGTATTGGTTTCTTGAAAGAGATAATTTTCATGGGTTGTTCATGGTTTGCAATTCTATGCAGCCATCTTGTGTGAGTGGGTTCCGTGGGCAGTGATGAGACCACGATTAGCATAAATTTATTCCAATCAAGTGGTCAAACTTATCTCCTCATTTTATAGTGGAAGAATCACCATTTTTACCCTATATATATATATTTTCTTCTCTTCCCTTTTACTTTTCCTCTTATCCTTACGCAGCAGACTCCCGAGGATCTCTCCCTCTTCTCCTCTAGGCATGAGGTGATATTCTACACCCATCCTCTATTTTGATTGCTGCTCATCCCATTAAAAGTGTATTATTGACACTACTAATCATCTTTCATCATTTCTTTTTTTTTTATATTTTCTTATCTCAAGTTATCTTCATGCAACCTAATTCACCATATATTCCAAAAGTTTGTCTGTTTCTTTGATTAATCTCACACCAACCAAAATCATGCCTCAATATTGTATGAGTAGACAATATTAAGTATTTAGTAGGAGGTATGTATCTTTTCTCTCATAATTTTTTGATTTATAAAATTTCACCATTGTTATTAACATTAAATTACTCAGTATTTCCATTTAAAATTATAGAACAAAATGTGATGATACTAATTACTTGGATTAAATGAATGCTACCTTTGATTTGTGTCATTGGAGGTTGTATGAATCAATGTAAACCATCCATTAGGGTTTTCCCTTTTAAATAAATCATTTAATTAAAAATTTTTATAATAAAATTCCTTGTTGATGTGAATTATCCAATAAAATGTATTGGGTAAAATAAATGGAATAAATGTGGATGTGGAAGGGTTTTTTTGCTGCACTATGGAAATCCAACTGATTGAACACCCACATAAGGGGATGGAGCCTTACCTAATTAAATGAAATTTTGGATTCATACATGGAATGAATATTAGAATTAAATATTTTATACCTCTCATGTGTATGGTGTTAAGTATTCTGGAAAATTTACATGGCCATTATACTTTTGATGATGGAATGAAGAAAATAATGAAATGGATGGAATTTATTGAATTGAAAAGAAGACATGAACCACTTTAAATTTACCTAACTTGTGTAGTGTAATATTTATGAACATGTCCTGTATTTTAATTTATACATGGAATATATTATTGGCATGCATGAGCCCATGAACTATTTTTAAATGAAATTAATTATACTAATGGGATCCAATGAACCTTGAGCAATGCTGGTTACCTCTTTACAGAAAGAATGGCTAAGGGTCGTAGGGGAAATCGATTTCTTTATAGTTTCGTATGATTGAAAGGGACCTTGAGTAGGTTTTTTTCCATTATGTGTCACACATCCTTAGTTGAGGATATTGGAATGACGTTCACATAACATGGGTTGTTGGGAATGAAATTACATTCCCCCTTGATTAGAAGGTTGGGTTTAACCCTCCTCATCATGTTAATGATTTGTAGAATGAATTCCTACATTATTTATGATACTTCACATGGAGGATATTATTTATTTTCATACATGGTCCTAAAGAATATTATTCATTATTATGATATTATTATTATCATTATGAGTAGTATTATTCAAGAATGAGAACATTAATTCTTAGATATTGAGAAAAACTACATATCTATAAATATGGCTATAAACAACAATACATATATAGTGAATATATAGGCACAAAAACTTATATAAATATATACCCATAGGTACTATATATTAGAATGATGAAGGAATGGTCAGTCTGGTGTCTTTGAAAAACCAAACCCCAAATTGTTAATTTTATTTACTTATTTCACGCTTTATTTATTATACATGCACACTGATGTATTTATAGTCATGGGTTGGATTATGATTTATACACCTTTGGTGGTTGACTACTTAGTTTATCTCACACCCATATTGGGACTCTATTTTACTGGGGTACCCAATAAGATATAATGTTCACATGTCCATGAATTATTCCTTTTAATATGCATTGTACATGGGAGGTTAGGATGGTAAGACAAAGCTGGTACTCAAGATACTCATGGAGATCGCCCTCAAGGATTTTTATTCCTTTACATTATTTACATATTTTATCATATCTACATACTATATGTTCACAAATTGAATTTTTTAGCATCACATGGACTTGTATGCCCAGTTGTATTTGGCGATGGCTGTTTATGTTTATTTAGTTTGTTATATTCTTTTACTTCCCTTCATTTATTATTAATACTTATTCTACCACATGGTGATTGTTTATTATTATACCAATCAGATAATCTATTTATTTGGGTATACTCTCCCCACGATACCATAATTATACCCTCACTGGTTTTCAATAGCCTCCAGCATACTAGGAGGGGTTCATGATTCCATGTTACCGACCTAATCAGGGCACCATTTTAGTGGATTCTGGGTCGATGTGTTACATTAACAAGCAAGAATCCCAGTTTTAAATATAAAAATGGGAAATACTAGGATCATCAATTTCCATTAATCCTAGTACCATTCCTAAAACTATCATACATCTCACCAGGTATATCGCTACTCTAGACATAAATTACCACCACAAGCACGAGCCTCCCCACCTAAATGTCATCAATCATTATTCATCTCTAGATCACATCACATCTCAAAGAAAGGATCATGTACAAGGAAAAAATATATGGATATAAAATTAATAACAATTTCTACATGGAGTCTAGACACTGAAAAAAAGGCATATGACCATCACATTATAACATGATTTCTCATCCCCAAAATTTTATCTTTTACAAACAACAAAATTTTATTCTATCTTAGTTTAATAAATTTATTTATTATAGGTTAAAAGTACTAGACAACTAATAAAAAATATAACTCATGATATAAATGATTTAAAAATTCTCTCTAGAATATTTTTCAGTTTCATAAAAAATTTGAGACAAAACAATTACCTTTTAACTAGCCACATAATTAACAATAATAAATATAATTACAACCTCACGTTCTTTATCCATTACCATTATCATATTTAGGAATTATTTTATTAAACATAAATTAAGAATCATTTGATTCATACAAAATTATAGGAGTCAATAGAATGATTAAACATGCCTATTTTGATTCTTGGACAACCATAAATTACTGAATTTAAATTCTATAACAATTTTCATTAGATTAAAAAACTAAACCCAAGAATAAAAAACCGGATAACAAATCATAAATATAGATAATAAAAAATCATGTAAATAAATATGAAAACATTTATTTTGGTGAAAAAATATGAACTCTATAACCACAATCCATTTCTTTCATTAATGTGGTTCTTCCTTTATTAAGTTTAAATACACTATCACCCATGAGGATAAAGAATTTTTAATTTATAATTTCAAATAAAAATCAATGAGATGTAAAGAATACCCTTACTCAAGTATTTCAATTTTACTTTAACAAAATTGGAATGAAAAAATGGACCTCAATCACCTATCCCACAAGGGAGCTACATCCCTTTAATAATTACACACCATAACACTCCCAGAAAATAAGAAAACAACTATAAAAGAACTAATAATATAAAAATAAATATCATGAAAAGAATGAATGCAATGAAAAAATATTGATCATATAGGAAACCAAAAGAAAATATAACGAACTAACCTCAGATCACCATTAATTGAACTCAAGATTCTAGGGATTTATCCTTTTCAAAGTGGTTCAAAAATTCCTTAAGAGATTTCATTTTATTTCTTGGAGTTTCAAATAAAATCATATGGTTGAATGAAACTATGGGAGTGGTAAGATTAATAGGAACTCTTCAAAAAAGAGATTCACCATGTGAATGGGTTATTCACATTGTGAATGGGTTATTCACAATGTGAATTTCATTCATTTAAAATAAACCAAATAACATGTCAACATGTTATACCTAGACCTTTAATTAGTTAACATTATGAATTTCATGTTCACGATGCATGGTTTTATGGGAAGATACACCGATTACAAAACCTAACCCATTCACACCATGAAAACAATACACATCGTGAATGGGTGATGAGGTACGTGTAAGTCATAAAAATACATGGGAAATAAAAGTAATTTATATTCCAGAAATTTCTAATGATAACTTCGATGAGGAATAGATCAATATAATGTTTAGAGAAAGGTTAAAGACTCTAGAAAACTTTTTTTACACATTGATCTTGTGGCCGAAAAAACCAAATAATTAATGAAATTATCAAAATATAAATGTTTAAGGACAAGTTTATATCATTATTACATAATAACATGTCTTGAATAATTAATATAGCATATGTAATGTGATGAGACATTGGAATATATTTGTATTTTTTATAATAATTACTATGTTTGGTATCTCTCTCCACAATCTATAAAAAAATACCCAAAACATATTCAGTTAATATTAGTAAGAAAATTTTATAATTATAAAATTAATATTAATTAAATATATTATATCATATTAGAAATTAATACAAAAATGTATTTATTACTCATAAATATTAGGTGATTCATTTTTCGATAAAATCAATTTTTCAATATATATTTTTATTAATTTTGTATATACTATTGAGTTTAAATTTTTTTTAAAATGATTATTAACCGGAATGTTAAAATTATCTATGGTTGAATATTTAATAATTTTTTTAAATTAATTTATTTTTAATTGAATAATAATAAACACAGTTCTTATAAAAAACCATATATTTTATAATTATATCTAAAATAAATTATAAATTTAAAACATAATAATAAATTTAACTATCCAAAATTTAGATAAAAAGTATGTTTATTCATTTTAAAATACTACGTTAATTTTATAAAACCTAAGATTAACATTTTGTTGGCTAATGTTATATTTTTAGAAAACTATTTTGGTCTTTCCTTTCAGTAATATTTTTTTTTTAAAAAAAGCAGTTTTGTCTTGATTTAGAATCCATAAAACATTTATTTGTTTTATAGTAGGGTAATTAATTTCAATAAAATAATAACCATTGATAATTTTATCAAATATTATAATTTTTATCATAAAATTCATTTTTATTAAGAAATATTTTTCGATATTTGTATGGTACTTCAAATATTATGTGTTTTAACACAAAATATTTTATGATAAGATTTTAATATAAGAAATTAAAAATTAAAAATTATATAATATGTTGAATATGTTAGGTACTTGGATGGGAACCAAAATATGATGGGCTGGGAAATTAAAATTTTTGCGTCACTAGAGTGACGTAACAATGTTGACTCTGGTTATCTCATAACAACATGATAAAAGGAACATGCATGGATTTGACAGAGAAAAAAATAAAATCCTAACCAGTAACTTGTTCGGATCTGACATGTGTAAGTCCATCGCTTGATGCCCGTGGCCGTTTCTCAAGGACTCCGATGTCTACGCACTCTAGATCATCCACCCATGCATCTTTAATCTACTCACATGTTGTTTGTCAGAATGTAGGTGCTAGAGCTGCACCCCAATGACAACATTGACACAGCGATGATCACCACAATCAAGAGTCTTCAATCCTAGAATAATGAGCTTGAAGATCTTCTTTTTTTGAGAGAATCTCTCTCTAGAATCCAGGAGGAGAGAGAGTCTCTCAATTACAAAGAATTAATAGATACATGGGAAGAGACTCAATAATACTTATATAGGGAATATCTAAAATATCCAGTATGGGTTCCTGGGCCCCATGTAATAAATATTCACAATATAAGTTTAATGTTTTTTTATTTATGAAAAATTAAATTATTCCATAAATAATATTTATAATTTTATCACTAACTACAATATATATTAAATATATATTGTGTGAGTGTCATGAATCTATAAATAAACTCACATATCCAGAAAATATTAAACAAGATAGGGATATTTAAATTCGTTCTAATAATATTGTATCTTTGTATTAGGGGGTGGAGGAGAAGAGGGATGGCGTTTGCTCTCATCTCCCACCGATGGTGAACCCTGAGCTAGGGTTTGGCGATGGCTGCTGTCGCGACCCATCCTCCCTCAGCGGGTGAAGGGGGATCGTCTTCACCTGCGCTTGAATATGGGAAGTGCGGTGATGGTGCTCTCCAACCCCCACTGGCCACAAGCTTCCTCTTCCCGACTATCAATGTCTCCCTGAAGGTCCCCTGATGCATCTCCGGTCAACCCATTATTCCAGTTACGTTACAGGAATTCTATGAGGCTTCGGCGCTACTTTCAAATGCCCTAATTGCAAGGTTTGTGAGAAGGCGTCCGCTGTTGGAGGATTTCGGTATGTTTGTTAATGAAAAATGGGGGCTCAAGAATTTTGTGCGTGTTGGAATTCTTGGACCGCGACAAATCCTCATCCTGTTTGCGGATGACGAGGATTTGGGAAAGGCTTGGTCCCGAAGTAAGATGGCTTCTAGTTTCCATCTTCTTCGATGGACCTTTGAAAATCATTTGAATCGTGATTCTCTAAACTCTGCAATCTGGTTGCAGTTTCCGGGTCTTCCCATCCCTTTTCAAAATCCAGGACTTCTACGCTCGATTGGTAATTCCATTGGACGTTTTATTTGATGTGATCAAAGAACTGCTTTTTTTTCAAATCCTTCCACTGTGAGATTCTGTGTTGAAATGGATCTCTCAAGAGTTCCTCCAGAGGTTGTATGGATCATCGTGGAAGGAGAATACAAGTACGCTCAAAAAATTCTCCATGAAACTTGGATTCCGTTTTGGTCCAATTGTTGCAAGCAGAGTCATGAAACAGTTAAGTGCCGAAGAAAGATTCCAGATTCCCTTTCGGGTGTGCCCAATAATACTAGCAATGATTATATGGTTCAGACTCAAGCAGATCTGAATCCAGGGGCATCTGAAACTGTATTGGTCCTGGTGGTTGATGATATGGTTCAGCATCAAACAGGTCTGAATCCAGGGGTATCTGAAATTGGATTGGCCCCAGTGGTAGATGATTTGACAAATAATCAGGTCCTTGTAGAGGTTTCTTCAGAAATGTTTGTGGGGCAAGAGACCCAATCAGGAGAATTGCTGAACGAAATTAACATAGGTATAGATGATTCAATGCAAGAAATTGAGAGCTCCATGAATATGGCTAGAAGAAAGGGGAAGGAAGTATTGGAACAACCTGATAAAGGGGAGATGAAGGCTGATGAGTCTGACTTATAGTATATGGGCAGGGGATGCGATGTGATGCTGGATAGCTCTATGCCTCTGGAATTGGTGTCTGAACAGAAGAACACAACTGATGTCCTGGTGCAGGTAAATTCTCATGAACTGTTTAATTGTTCTAGAAATAAATTTGCAGTGTTGGATGATGTTGGACCAAATGAGGCAAAATAGATGGAAGTGGCAGAGGAAATTGTAGAGAAGGAAGGCATTGCTGTCCTGGACAGATTGAGTGGTAAAGGTAAAAGTCCCTGCACTGATGACACAATCAAGATATCTCAACTGGAAGATGGGAAGGATGGAAATGTCAACCCTCCATTGGCCCATAAAAAGTAGTGGGGGGATAGATCTGATTGTGAAGAAGTTCTCCACAGTCACAAAATATCTTACAATGATGCTGTGAAGAATGGAATTCATGAGACCCTAAGCAAGGAAGTGGAAGAAAAAACTCAAAGCAAGAGGAAGCCAAAGAGAGATTATACTGATCTACCCAAACCAATGGAGACAAGGTCTGAACACAAGATTGTAGGGTCACAAGAAAATGCCATTTCAAATGGGTACAGTGGCAAACGAAGAGGAGGGTCCCCGAAGAGGGACAAAGGATTCAGTGGGAAACGGCCGGTCAAAGAGAAGTTGTCTGAGGAAATGCTTCGGAAGAAAAATATGTACCTTGAGATGATGCGCAAATACGAATCTTTTGAATGGGAGTCAGCTGATCCTGGTGATGAGTTATCTGATGATGGGGAGAAGGATGCATATGGTTTTGATGTAATGTAGCGTTTTTATTTTCTACTGACTTTACTTACACGTTTCGATTAATAAATTTGCAGAACCAGGCTTATGCCTGGTTCAGACGTTTCTGGTATTTTATCTTTGTATTTACTTAATTACATGTAAATACATGTTATAAATAAATTCAATGAATTATTCTAAACTCGAATAATTAAAAATTTATTTATTACTAGGTGATCCATTGATCTTGGAAAATAGTCGGACCCTATGGTGGGGTCCACAAATGTTTTATTCTTATTCCCATAATTGGGCAGATTCTTAAAGCACTATACTGTGTGACCCGCTAGGACCTTGTCTCAATAGTAGTGAATAATATTCACCGATCAAGAGCAGGGCCTAACAACCCATTGTGGCCCCTGTAAAGATTAGGTAATGTCAAAGAAACAACAACCTTGTTACTATCATGGTCTGTGATATATAATCTATTTTCATCGATACCTCAATAAAGAAGAATTCACACTAGTGTCATCATCCATTATCTTGCTTTATTTTATTTCTTGATCTGTCCGGATGTTCTTAGCTTCCACTACAATTGCCATGGATTTAATGAAGGTGAAACCATACTAATTAGCTAGGCTCGAGATATCTCTTCCTTAACTCGGATGAAACAAATCCTATCTTGATCATTAAATCAATTTTATTTCACCAATGACATACCTAACACAAACTACCTCATTATTTCTTCATCGCCACGATCTTGTATTTGCATCAATGTACAAAATTAAATGACATACAGTGACAATGATCTCATGTTTGGAGACCATTACACATGTTCATAGATTGGAACAAACAATGACACTAGAAACATTTGGTGTTCCTATTATGTATGCCAGTACTCATGATCCCAACTACTAGAGATCATTAAGAGTGAACATCATGAGAAGAATTCTCAATTCTTATGACCCCAGCACCAGATTGTCAAACATTGTCTATGCCCTTTCAGAATGATGTAACTGGATCATAGAAAATTACTTTAAGATTACTATCACGGAATCTCAGGGTTCAAGATATTTCATGAGATCTATTATAATTGTTTGATACGACATGTAATATAAGAAAATTTCCATAAAAAAGTGCATGCATAAGTATCCAAACTATTATGGAAAGGTAAACAAATGTATATATAAAAATCTTCATACATGTAGTGTTAATCAAATTAAAAAACAAGTTGGTTCTAGGAAACCCACTTTCAATGCTCCCACTAGCACTAGATTCAACTAAAAACAAGTCTCAATCCGCTAGCCCTCACACTAGTATCATGCTTCTTCTGAGAAATGATATTTATTAGTGCGGTCTTCCAAGATTTCCTTTGTGTCTACTCTACTAAATGTGACTTACCCTCTTTGAGTAAAATCCATCAAGAGATGAAATTTACGAAGAATATGCTTTGTCCTCTAGTGAGACTTGGGATCCTTAGTAAGCACCACTGCGGCAGTATTATTGCAATATAATAGAATAGGGTCTATATTACTAGGCACAACACGAATGTCTGAGATAATGCTACGTGTCCATACTGCATCCTTTATGGAATCGAAAGCTGCAATATATTTGGACTCTGCTGTAGATTCGACAACCACAACTTTCTTCGTGCTTCTGTAGCTCACTACACCACCATTCAAGAAATAGATGTAGCCTGACCACGATTTCAGATCATCATGATCTATTTGGAATCAAGCATCAGTGTATCCTCTCAATACTAGTTCCTCCTCTCCTCTATACACTATGAAAATGTCCTTTGTATGTGTCATATACTTTAGGATAGTTTTAGAAGCTTCCCAATATATCTCTCATGGATTGTATTGATATCTACCCAACATGATTAAAGATAAGGCAACATCAAAACTAGTATGTAACATGGAATACATGATATAACCCACATTCAAGTCCTAAGGGATTCTTCTCATTCTTATAATCTCCTACTGTGTTTGTGGACACATTTTCTTGGAGATATTTATAGCATGAAACATATGGAACAATCCTCTCTTGTATTGTTCAATAATGTACCTTTTGAGTACCTTGTCAATATATGTACATTGAATTATCCCAAATAGCCTTTGAGATATATCCCAATAGATCTTGATACCTAAAATGTAGGCTACTTCACCTAATTTTTTAATAGAGAAGAATTCATTTAACCATGTCTTAACTGACCGTAAGACTTGCACCTCATTTCCCAAAATTAATATGTCACCAATATATAACACTGGGAAAATGATGGAATTCCCTTCAATCCTTTTATAGACATGTGGCATGCTTTCGTTTTGGAATAATGTCTAATTCATCCCATAATTGGATCTCTGCATCCTACATGCATTATCGGCATTCTTTGACATGAGAACCCTGCAGAATGATTCATTTAGACATCTTCAACCAACTTCCAATTTAGAAAATCAGTTTTGACATCCAATTTCAAAATTTCATAATCATGAGACGTTTTTATTAGATGAAATATTCGTATGGATTTACACATTTATACTAGTGATAAGGTTTCCTCCTAATAATTTCGTTGATGTTTCTGTAAACCCTTTATAACCAGTCTTTCATTAAATGTATTAACCTCGCCACCCATGTCCAGCTTCTTTTTGAATACCCATTTGCATCCAATGTGCTTTACATTAGCTGGCGGTTCTACCAAAATCCAAACATGATTTTGGTATATGGACCCCTTCTCAGAATTCATGGATTCATTGCATTTAAAGGCTTCTTTAACTTACACTTCTTCCTTGTAGGATAGAGGTTCATCATCCTGAATGAATAATGTGTCACTTGACTCGGTGATAAGAAGACTATAAAACTCTGGTTCTCTAACCTTTCATGTATACCTATGCAATATTTGTGTCTCAAGAACAAATTCATCTTTCACTTTCTCTTATGGGCATTGTTCCCCTTCCATCTCTTTTGCATTGGTAGAATTAACTTCATTGAAGTCAATCTTTCCCCAATGATTTCCAATATAAATGTGTTCCCTTTCTATAAATATGGAATTTCAGGCCACAAAAACATTTCTATCTAAAGGTTTTTATAGGTAATATCCTTTCATTTCCATAGGATAACATATAAAGATGAACTTCAAGCATATAGATGGAAATTTTTTACTAGGTAATGTCGTGAAAAATTCCTCGGACCCCCATAAAAATATGTGTGATAGACTGGGTTTCTCTCCATTATATAACTCATATGAAATCCCTTCGACAGATTTAGTTGTTACTCTATTAAGGGTATATGCTGTTTTCTATGAAGCACATCCCCATAATGAAACGGAAGAGTTGCATGACTCATCATTTATCTGACCACATCAAGCAAGGTCCTATTCATCCTTTTAGTAACACCATTCCATTTTGTTGTATAAAGAGTAGTGATTTGGGATATTATCCCACACTTCTTCACGTGATCAATGAAATCTTGGTAAAGATATTCTTTTCCTCGGTCTGAGAGGAGTACTTTTATCTTTATACCCAGTTGGGTTTTTTACATTATTTTGGTATTCCTTAAATATCTGATAGGAAATAGACTTATACCACATTAAGTAGATATAACTATATCGACAATAGTCATCGATAAATGTAATAACATATAAAAAACAACCCCTTTCCTCTAATGGAAATGGACCACATACATCACTATGTATTAATTCCAGTACAACATTGACTCTTTTTCCCTTTCTTTAGAAAGGTACTTTGGTCATTTTGCCTTTTAAACAAGATTGACTACATGTAAGGGTTCTAACTGTATCGAGACTAAATAAACGTCTTGATGTAATATTCATAATCATTTCTCATTTTGATGACCTAGACTAATGTTCCATAAGAGGGTGATATACGAGTCATGTTTTCTAGTTTTCCCTTGATTTTCATTATGGTGTTCTCGAGTTCCAGCATCTATAAACAATCGTTATGATGTGACATACCATAATAGATGTTATCCCTATAATGGATGAAACATTTATTTCCAAACATGAAATAAAATCTCACAGTTTCCATACTCTACATAGAGATAATGATCCTTGTAATGGAAGGTACATAATAACAATTTTTAAAAAACTAGAACCAAACAACATGGAATTGTTAGGGGATCATTTCCCACATCCAAGGATTCCAGACCTCCACCATTTGCAGCTCGAAGATCCATTACACCTTTTTCAATCTTATTGAACCAACTTTGTTTTTGTATATGAATACGAATGTGTTAGCCACATACAATATCCAATACCCAACATGTAGATAAAGGTTGATTGAATTAAATAAAAAAACCTGAAGTATAAGCATCATTTTTCTTCTTCCTCCTAGCTCTGCAATTCTTATTCCCGTGGCCCTTCGTTCCACATCCAAAGTAGACAACATCTTGCTCATTACTCTACCTCTGATCCTTTGGCTTCTTTTAAGGATTATGCATTGGTGTCTTTGGCCATGACTTGGCCATAAACCCCTTTTCCTTTGCCTTGTTTCTTTTTTTCTCCATAAGGACAGATGAATTGGTATTTTTCATATCCTTGTCAACCTGGAAAACTAAATATAAAAAGTCCAGGAGTGAATTTGTCATATCATTCATGTTATAATTGACAATGAATGTTGATATTATTTGTGGTAAAGATGAAATAATGAGATCCACAACTAGTTCTTGGTAAAATTTCAACCCAAGGGCTTCAAGCCTCTTAATATAAACAGTCATCTTGAGTACATGATGACCGAATTGGTGACCTTTTTCTAGGATTCACTTATATAGGGAACTTGAGATATCATACTTTTCCTGCCTGGCCCCCTCATAATATAATTATTGGATATTTGAATGCATCTTGTAGACATCCTCATCCATAAGAATTTTATGCAATTGGATGGACATGGATAAATACATGTTGAGTTGAACATTAAGTGCATCCTCTACATTCTTTTTTTCATTTATCGTTTTACACCATACATGCTCCTTGAAGAGGATCAACCGGAACTAAGAATTACCTCACATATAACATCCTTTCTTGGCATATTACTATGTGCAAGCGTCTGTACCACTAATGGAAGTTATTATTGGTTAGGATATTTTTTTATCTAGGATTCATTGTTGTACTATGAAAAACTAGTGGCCTTCAAAAACTAGTTCGACTATTGTAGTTCATTATATCATCTGGGCGACATCCAGCTTGACTTTCAATTTTTTAGTATCTCAACTCCTAAGATAATTTTTTCTTCTGGTTTTCTAGAACATCCAAGCAGTGTTGTCCCCCATCATCTGGAGGCGCAGTTGTTCCTCCCTATATCAAAGGAGAATGATCCTGGCGCTTGGATGGGGGGTTCCCACATTTCTTTTGATGACACTTTAGTCACTCCGGATGATGTTTCCCCCATTATCCCTCCATTAGAATCACATGCCACCTATGGGTGGCATCATAAACAGACATATCAGTGATAACCCAGAAGTTATTCATAAGTATCAAAGGGTAGAAGAAATATTCACAATGTTAAAACGTGATTTGGACATTCCTACACTTTCATTTCTAGTCCAAGGTGAGTCTAGTTCTTTGGTGCCTCCAACATTCATGGATATTGTCCGGGATGGAGGCTTGCGGTCTCTATTGGCGCCTGTGCATCCTAATCATTTCATGGATGGTGGCTCTAAAGCCGATGGAGGGATCCTTTTGAAAGATGCAACTCCCTTGATCAAAAGGACCTCCACGGTGCCTTTAATTATAGGGATGTCACATAGGGGACCAAGACAAGAATGATTTCTTATAGTTTGTATTTCATCAATCTCTTTGATAACCACAGTGTCAATGGAGGGACTTCTAGTTGTCCCTTAGATACAAAACCAAATGGAGAAATACTATCCTCAGATGAAAATGTAGTTAGAGGGTATGGTAAAGGCCTACACCACCCATGGAGGAAGAAAGGATATATGGAAAACATGGACCTGGGGAGTTGTATTGTTTCCAAGAAGCAGAAACCAAAGGAAAGGAAAGACTACTCATACCTTCCATGACCTATGGAGACTCATTCAATCGAAAAGGGAGGTAATACCAATGACCAAAAGGCCCTATCAGTGGAAGGTGACATAGAGGGTCTCCATTTAGTTGGGTATGGGTCCTTAGTGAAATACATTTCTCAGCCTAAGGGTACCTCAGATACTTTGGTTCCTTTTAAAGGAGATGCAGCTATGTTGACCATGAATCAATAGGGATATATCCCTTCTCAGCTAGAGGATTCTATCCTTGTGAAAGGGTATACTCTACCTCTTGGGAAGCTATAAGGGGAATAATCATCCGATGACCCCAAATGACCAGATGTCATTGCTCAATACCAGAGTGGGGAGCATCTCATGTACTCCGAGGAAGAGATACTGGAGGATGTTCTACAGATTAAGGCGCATATGAAGATGGTGATGAAATGATGGGATGATTTCTCCCTGTGGATACTTCATGGGATAAATGTGAGTTTATTGGCGATCAAGACCACATATTTATTAGAGGATTCAACAAATTGATAATTATCAAAGTAGAATACTGTAAATCTTGAGACTATTTATAATTCCATTTTTATGAAATTCTAAATGATGATCCAAACTATCATGTAAGTTATCTAGCTTGGAAATTATTTAGGGAGATATATTACAATAGATTTAAGTATTTCTTGGATAAGTCAGTTGTTTCCTTGGCTGTTTGATCAGATTTTTCTAAGAGGGTTTTCACTTCCCCATTAATGTGTTTCATAATAAAGACAATTACTTTTCCATAAAGGACATGAGGTGTTAGTGATATTTATTTTAAATCTACATTAGATAAACATTACCAGTTGGTACGTTGTCTTGAATACCATTTTACATTTATTATTAATAAATTATTATATCATTTTAACATCCCCCACTATTTTAGTGAACCTTAATATCCCTCACTGTTAGATTTAAAATAGTCTGTCACTAGAGTACTCTAGTGGAAAGGATCCTCAAAATCACTCTCACAGTATACAAGCTATGGCTACGCCAACTACTTGGAGGGTTTCAAGGTAGGCTCTAGGATTTCCAACCACCAGACTTGTGGTTCACTGTATTATTGGGTAATGTCCCAGTTTTTTGAATCTAAACATGATTACCTCAACATCTCTATTATAAAGTGATAGAAAGTTTGCTATGTCTAATCCTTGAATACTCGCTTAAGTTAAGTCCACCCTTTTCTCTCATGAAACCGCCCTAGTAGTAAGAGGCACTCTCAATTGTGGATGACAAGCACCCAAAACAAATGGTTTTGAATAAATATGACTAATTGAAGGCACTTATGGCTTAATATATCATTGAGGGATTTTTATATTTATTGATGAAAATAATCCTTCTCTATTTATTTGTTCAAAATATATTTTTTCTCTAAAAACATAACATGAAATATAAATACATTTGTCACATCATTATCCATTTTTATATTTTTTACTATTCAATGTGATCAATCCATAATCATACACTTGCCAAAAATAATAAACAATATATAATGGTATATCAAGAAATATAACATGTCTTGAGAATTATATAGTGATTGATCCATGACAGATCAATCTTGACATAGAGGCATCCACACCTGAGTTGACACCTGAGTCACGTCATTGCTAGCCCTGGTACAATGCGCTCAACTCCTGTTTGGATTACAGCCTTAACATGGTAGGGTTTGTGTCTTATATTATCACCATATAATTACAAATATACTCACTTGCAAGTGAGGGGGTCTAGGGGTAAAAAATAAAACTAGTGCATTGGACGTGCATTATCTTATACATATTTGAATTAATATAAGATTCACACATAATCATTTATCAAATTTATTATTACAATAATCCAATGATCTGAATAAATAATTAAATAAATAAAGCAAGACATTCATGGTTTGTTGTCTTTCTCATGACCTGTCAGTAAAAATAATGCACAATTAAAATTAAACTGTAATAAATTTAAATAGTACGAGGTTTATCTAATTAATTAACTGAATTAAATGAATTAATTTTATTAGTTTCAATTGTTTAATTCAATTTTAATCCAAAAAATTAAATTAAACCATAAATTTAATTTTAATTATAATATCAAATTAAACTATTAATTTAATTTTAATTATAAAAATTAAATTAAATCATTAATTTAATTTTGATCATAATTAAGTTAATGTTTTGGATTCATACATAAACATAAACCCCAAATTAATTCTCATTAATTTAATTTAAAAAATATAAATTAAACAAATATATTTATCAGTGTTACCTCTAGCCAGAGAAGGAGTCAGGAATGACTACGAACAATTGCATGAGTGTTTAACTAGCACACGACCGAATCACTACGTGACTGCGACAATGTCGTGGCATGTCCGCTTGATCCAGTAACACCCTCGCAGTGGCAGCGTCCTCCGACGAGGTGCAACCAGAGATGGATGGTGGTGGAATCCTCCGACTATGTCTGAGGGTGGCAGAACACTTCTTCGAATGAGCTGTGAGGGTGGTAGCCTGCTACTCCTAAAAGGGAAGATCATCTTGGAGGGCGCTGCTCAGAAGAGCCTCAAGGGGGGGGGGGGGGGGGGCTGTATTGTGGCTAGGAGAGTGAGGAAGAGGTGACTCGGGACTCCATGGCCAAGAAAAGGTGGTGGAAGAACGCCTATGTTTGAGATGGGGCAGGGTGAGTAGATATTGGTGAGGGGATCCAGGAAGCATGAAAAGAAGACGACAAGGATCTTTGGGTGGCGTGAGTAGGGTCCGACACGCTTAGGAAGGGTGACCTTGGGCAGATGTAGATAGGGACCATGGGTGGTGGGGGTGTGCCGCACTACGCATGGAAGAAGACCCCCTTCCCATTTTTATTTGTTTTTTCTTTTTAAAAAAGAATCCCCAACCCCCCCCCCCCCCATTTAATTTTAAGTAAAAGGAGAAGTACCAATTGGGGAATTGGCCTCTAAATTTTTTATTTAATTTATAATGTCTAAAGACTAATAAAAATAGAAATATTACTTGAACCAATGTCTAAATGACTGATCTTTTTTTAAATGACAAAAATAAAATAATATTAAATAATAATATATTTTATTTATCTCCTAAAACTAAACCCACCAAAAAATTGTAATGATATGATTATAGCAAGATCATGGTTGTATTTCGGTACATTGTAGAACCCATAAATAAATTAAAATACATTATTCAAAAATAATAATCCAAAAAACATAAAAATGATAACGTTTATCCAATTATAATTTTAAAATGGCCATAACATGGCCATTCAGAAATGGATCTACAGGTGGTTGGATCCATTAGAACCAATTTAATTCCCTATACTTAAATTTAATGAAATTTAGTTTTTTCTATAACTCTATGAAACTACGCATCTCTCTGATACAACAGTATGGTACAGGGATGGGTAGCGGAAGCCGGTGATCTAATAAATTAAAATTTTTGCGTCACCGGACTGATGTGACAACATCAAATCTGGTGATCTCATCCCAGTATGGTCCAAGGACAACATGTGGATTTGAAAGAGCACGAAATAAAATTTGAACTAGTACCTTGTTCAGATCTGACCTATGTAAGTCTATCGCAAGATTCCAATGACCATTGAATGAAGACTCTGATGTCGAATCACTCTAGATCATCTACACAATCCTATTAAATCATCTCACTCTTCATTCATCATAATCCAGGTGATAGCGCGGTACACCGATGACCACTTCAATACTGCGATGATCACCGCCTGTAAGATTCATCAATCCAAGAAGAATGGGTTGAAAGAAATTCCTTTCTTGAGAGAATCTCTCTCTAGAATCCGAGAAGAGATAGATGATCCCAATTCCAACGTATGAATATTTACATGGGAAGAGCCTTAATCTTATTTATATAGGGAATATCTTAAATACACGGAATGGGTTGCCGACCCACTTGTAAAAGATATTCACAGTATAATTATTAAAAATATTTATTTATGAGAAATTAAATTATTCCATAAATAATAATTATAATTTTATGAATAACTAAAATATATATTAAATATATATTTCAGGATAATATTGTTCCCATAACTCAGATCACATCTCCAAAAAATATAAAACGAATACGGGCTATTTAAATCCATTTGAATAATATTTTATCCTTGTATTTACTATCATTTATAAATACATGTTATAAATAAATTTGATGAATTATTCCAAACATGAATAATTAAAATATTTATTTATTAATTTTCGATCCAAAAACATGGATAAAAATTGAACCCTATGGTGGGACCCAACATGTTCAATATTACTATTCTCAAAATAGGGGAGATTCTCAAAGCGCTATAGTGTGTGACACCCTAGGTACTTATCTCAATAGTAGTGAATAATATTCGCCATCCAAGAGCAGGGTCTAGAAACCCATCGAGGCCCCTATAGAGATAAGGTAATGTTAATGAAAAGACTACCTTTATATGAACATGGTCTGTGTAATAAAAGCTCTTCATCATCAATATATTAATAAAGCAGATTGGAAAATAGTGTCTCTATCTTTTATATAGTTTATTTATTTGTTGATATACCCGGACGGTCTTACCTTCCTATACTATGGACTTGGATTTAATGAATGTACCACCATCTTAATAAAATAGTCCCAAGATATCTTTTCCTTAAATAGAATGAGAAAATTATAATATTGATCATTCAATCAATGTCATGTCAAAAATGATGTACCAAACAGAAACATCCTTGCCACAACATCACCTTCATGGTTTTCTCCTTACATCAAAGTATGTAATTAAATGATATTTACTAAAAATGATCTCATGTATGAAGACCATTACACATGTTTTTAGATTGGATTAACATATGACACCTGAACCATGTGGTGATCCTATTATGAGAGTTAGTCCTCATGATATCTAATACTATATATCATCAAGTGTGAACTTCATGAGAAGATGTCCCAATGCTTATAAGCACCCAACACCTAATAGTCAAACATCATCTGTGTCCTTTCATAATGATAATGATGTAACTAGACCATATGAAATTACTTTAGTATTACTATCATGGAATCTTAGGATTCACATTATATTTTGGGATCTACTATAACGCTTTGATACGAAATGTAATCTAAGGAAATTTCTATAAACAATGTGGATGTAGAAGTATATACACTATTATGGAAAGATAAAGAAACACCCATATATATATATAACTAAATGAATACATTTAGTAGTAATCAATGTACCACATAAGTTGGGATTCGGCCACCCAATTCAATATAATCTTAATAATCATTATTGAAATTAATTATTGTGCTTAAAAATTAGTTTTCATTGTAAAAATTAATTATATTAAATGTAAAATAAATATGAGGAATAACCATAAATCACTAAGGATATCTCCAAAATGATTTTTTGATAAGACTGTTGATATTAACATATCACGCATTACATTATTTCCCATACTTTGAGACATTTTCCATGGAACAGTTTAAATCCATCATTGGAAATAAAGACTATTCACAAAAATTCCATATTATTCACTTATTAAAGGGGATCACTACCTCTACATAATTATATATCTATACCTTTTAATTATTTACTAATAGTCAAACAATTTCCTTTCTCCTAAATTTATTTCTAATTTTCATATTCCTATAGTCAAAATTAGTTATCCTTAATCCTCTATTTCAAAGGATATTTCCCAATTAAATCTCATGTTATAAAAGAAAGTACAAATATTTCCCAAATGTTTTTTCACATTAATATTTACATTTAAAGAATTTTATTCCAATCTTGAATAATGAATTTAGTATTTATAGTGTTCTGAATGATCATATATTGTGGTAATTACTATTATCTTCCATTCCCTTTTTCCAATAAGAAAAAAGGACATTAGTTGATATGTGTGTACCTTTTCCATCCCCACCAAACATGGGTATTCTTAATCGGATATTTAGTGGGAAATTAGAATGCTGGGAAACACATAATGATTCCATTAAAGAAAATTTCATAACCTATTCATATAATTGGATAAAAATTATTAGATTATATTCCACCATTTATAGAGAATGTACTAAGAGGAAAAAAATTAATTCATACTATGTATTAGTGTTATATCTATTACCACTTCTTATAATTATTTTATATTAGTATTTATAAATTTGATAAAACCTAAAAAATATCATTATCACATGGAATAATTAAATTATAAATAAATCACTTCATAATCATCCATTGATTACAATATTTTAATGTATGGGTTAGTCTAACAACCAGCATTTATACTGATATAAAATAATATCATCGATTAACATGAATGATTACTTATTAATAATATATGATATAATTATGTAAATAATTATTTTATTTTTATTCATTTATGGTCATATTAATTTTAAACTCATTAATTAAGATACTGTCGTTTGTTCATTAAACACCAACAAAACATGTTCATCACCGATTTCAACTTTAAGGATCATAATAAATACTCACTTAAGATGAAATTATAATTATATTAATGTTTATAACTCATAAATTCCAATACTTTGTATGATTTTAGAATAATGAACAATATAATATGAATAAAGAAATACAAAGTTATTATGATATTATTTTTAAATGACATAGGGTGATCACAACTAATATCAAAAATATATAATAAATAACTAATATACACAAATAGAATAACTATAATTGAGTTTGAAAAAGGATATATATAGGAAAAATGTTCCAAAAAGGGTTATAAAGTGTTGTAATTGAAAAAATTCATTCTAATGATTTTTTCGAATAACCCATTATACAATAATCACATTGACATCATATGTTCTATTTGAGTAGAAACATGTATCTAGGTTGGATGAATATGATTATTGGATTTTCCATGTTATAAAAAATCTCCTACATTAATGAATAAAGATTCCTTCAAAATATATCACATGTAGTTGGATAGATGGTGAAATCCTCCTCCAAAAGCTGGTTTTGGATTTCAGAAATATACGATAAAAAGGTGGTTCCACCATAAAAACCATTTCATGTGGGTCTTCAAGTACTTTTTTTTTGGTACCAAGGAAACACCATGATATGGGGTACAAATAATTGAATGTGGTCTAGCTTTATTTTAAAGCCTCAATTTCACATCATGAGAGTGCCAAATAGAATTTCAAATCAAAATTTATGATCATTCGATGTTTGGTTTCATTTTATCCTGAATAAAAATAAACAATGTATTAATTCCCACATATCAATTTTCATTAACTACATAATTCTTCTATTATTTTTCATATATAATCAATTTACATATCCAATCGGTTTTTGGTCCATTATTGTTTTTTGTCTGAGTTTTTGGATTTAGGAATCCTAGATACTAAAGTTATTTTGGGTCTAATGCATTATTTTATGATACAAACTTAGTAAAAAATTACTCAATGAAGCTATTTTACATCCAAGATTTTGAGAGAGTGTACTCTTAACTCTTACATAGATTTCTCCCTTCACAATTCACTATGTGGACTCCTAAATCTATATGGTGAGATATTTTTTAAAATATTTTTTCACCAGTTCATATATGTACTGACAACCACATTAAGAATAAAAAAGAGGGGAGTGGGTAGTGAGAAGGAGGTGGAATATAGACTGTTGAATTACATGGCCATAGACAAGATTCACTCTCTGAGAACTGTTGAGGTTAAATTCATCAATATCATAATTTGGAGAGACTTTGTGATGTAATCCTTTGATGCACCTCAACAAAAAATCACTCTACAAGGAAATCAATTTTAAATGAATTTTATATTCTATGTGTTCCCTTGGTCATTTGCGGCATGAGGAATCATTTTATACCCTACCAAATTGTGATGAAATCATATCTTAGTGTAATATGAATAGATTATATAGGGTAAACTCATTGAAGGGGTCCTATGCAGCTATTACTATGCAAAAAACCCTATATGTATAACTAATGGAGATCACATATGTGAATGACCCTATACGATGGAAAATATTCATAAAATTCATTCTGGCCAATGCTAGACACCCATTAGGAAAATTAAAATAGAATTAGAACTGGTCCATATCATAGGGGATACTCCCCTACACCCCCAGTAAGGATCTGTAGAAATCAAAGGTGCTAGTCATTCTTCTTAGCCACTTCTCAACTATTACTTACCCGATTAATTTTTTGAGTTGTATTATGAAATTTTAAAGACTAGTTGAGGATCTTTTGGATTGTGACACATACAACCCCACATTCCATTCCTAATCTCCTTATGTCAAGATAATCATCATGGTTCCTAAAATATGGGTATACCCTATGGGTAAGCCCCAACCACACCTCATATTAATCATGAGTCTATATCCTCCTTGTGGTTTGAAAAACATGGTCCCCCTCCGAGGTGTAAGACCCTACCAAACATCTAATTAACTATGATTCAAAATACTCATCATAGTTCCAAAAATATTTGAATCCACCTTGGTTTTAGTCCCAACCAAACCTCTAAGTCACAATGAGTTGAGATTCACCTCATGGTTTTAGAAATATGGGTATCCTCATAGGTGTAATCCCCAAACAAGACTCCAAATCACAAAAAGTCATGATCACCCTCATGGTTACAAAAACATGGGTATCCTTTTAGGTTTAATCCCCAACTAAACCACTAAATTACATTGATTCGAGATAATCCACTTGGTTCTAGAAATATAGAAATCCTCCTAAGTGTATGCACTAACCAAACAACTAAATAACCCTGAGTTAGGATCCTCCTCGTGGTTATATATATACAGAATACTCAATGGTGTAGGAACTAACCAAAACTCTTAATAAACATTAGTTTAGATACTCCTCATTATTCTATAAATATAGCAATCCTCCAAGTTTTAATCCAAACCAAGCCTATAAATAAACATGACTAGAGATGCACTTCACAAAACCAAAAATTTGAGAATCCTCCTTGGTGTAAGTAAAAAACCCACTATAAATCACCATGAACATAGATCCTCAAAAAGATTTTAAATACATGGGAATCCTTCTTGGTGTATGCCTAATCAAAACTGAATCAATATTAGTTTATATTATAATCATTATTCCATGAAAAAAAAAACAGATTCCCCCTAGGTGTAATCCCCAAAACATACCCTTACCTAGCCCACCTACATGGGTAGGTTCCTCAGGGAGGACCATGTATAAGAACCACCTTATTTAATTTTTTCACACCTTTAACGACACAAAAATATTCTCCTAGTAGTCTCATTTCATAATTTCTTCCTTCAAATACAATGATATACTCTCATGAAATGTTACTGATCTTCTGCTCTCCCTTGTTTCCGACACCGATCAAGATTCATTTGTTCTTAGAGATATGCAACAACTATCACATTATCATGGTGAATGTTCCTCCATTATGGGCATTCTTTTTCTGGGAAACTACATATCACTCCATATAACAACATGGGTTTTGATTCCTAGTTACACAGGATATATATAATTCATTTTCAAAGTTCAATACCAACTACAGAACACCAACCACCTCTATTTATGGAAATAAACTCCAATAATCCTAACTAGTCAGCATTAAAACAAATACATAACAAATTAATAAGATAATAATGTGGAACCTCTCATATGTATAGAGGTTTACATCGAACACATGATCCGGTTCTGATCATTGGTTGCATGGTTGCAATCACCACACATGGATTGGGGATTGATTCATGAATTTGTCTTAAATATATAATATGATCCTAGGGTAGGAAATAATGCCTCTCAAAATGGTCTGGCGAGCATGACCTCCCGTCCTCTCAACGAATTCATTTTCTAAGATTTCACTAGAAAAGTCTCAGGGACTTCCTTCCATCAGAAAGAAAAGAAAATAGCTACAGAAAACGAGTGTGGGTGTAAAATACATTTTAATTTATTATATAAACATTAAAATAGTTATTTTTCATACAAAAAATTCATGGGTATTAGTGGAAGTCTAGAATTCTGGTAAGTGGTTCATTTTATAAAATTTAATTCATTGAGTATTTCATATTGTACTCAATAATATATTCTAAATTTTTTTATTACAAAATTATGGAATTATTTTAACATATTCATGTAAATAATAGGGTTTTAGGATCCATATCATATTATTTCTTTGAATGAGTTTATAATAAAAGGATATGATTGTTTTTATGGTTTTTACATCTCAATTTTTCTTCATTGAGAAATGATGCATATTCAGCACTTTTTTCGGATGTATATATATATTCTATAAACATTATTTTTCCCAATTTTTTATTCATTATATGTGATTTTCAAATCTAGCATGACTTTTAATTTCAATGGGTTTTGAAACTAGTATTAAAGAAAATTAAAATGTATATAGATAACTCAAATATTCATTGTTTGAGTTATAAATCCCGTTCCATTACATAGTTATTATATTATTGATTAATTTGGCCTTAATATTGTATTTCATGGTTCATTATCTTCTAGTTTAGGGATTATTAAATTTAAATTCATATATTTTACCTCAATGAATCCATTCCTAAAAAATTATACCTTTGTTGAGAATAATTCCCCTCTTATATAATGATAGTTTTCATTCCTTTTCCATTTTCACATTCCCTCTAGTTTTTACATAATATTTAAAATCCTAATTATCATTTATATCATGGTTCCTTTATATATGTATTATCATATTTTAAAAATAAAATTTTGTTACTCTTTTTATGATTTGGGATTGTAATTATGATATTTCAAAATATTAAAATTATTTTATATATATTTTAAATAAAATGTTTTTTTCTCCCAATTCAAATTTCTTCTAGAATCCTTTGTTTACAATTAAAAACACTATTATTAAAGATGGACTTTAAATGTTTCACACCACCTTTTTGAATGAATATTTTGAATATAATCCATAAGGTTATTTCTTAGTATTGTTATTTTTTCAAAAAAATCTTTTATTGTTTATCTCATCATGTAAGAATTATCATTTATGAAAAATCATTTCCATGTAATAATTTTTTTTAGAAATTCCATCAAATCCTAATTAATTTGAAAAGTGTAAGAAATATTCAAATATTTTTAAAAAATTAATATTTTATTTCAGAAAAGGTTTTATTGATTTTTAAATATCATTTAAAGAAATGTATTTTAATAAAAAACTCATAAATTATTTTTATTTATTGGTAAATAAAATTATTGAAAGGATATTTAAATTATAATTTTTTTCGAAAACCTATATTTTATCTCAAGAGATAATTATTGGAATCAATTATTTATTCTTTCCCCACTCTAGGAATTAATAAGTGATTCTTGTTCAACAATGATATGGGAAGAATCTAGTGTTTCTCTCTCCAGTCTTATTAGAAAAATCTTGTAGTGGTACCTAATCCATGAATATGGTAATTAGGTTGTCATGCATACAAATATATGGTAATTAGGTTGTGATTCATGCTCAACCATGTTTTGGGAAACAAATAGTGATTATTGTTCCACTTTCTTATGCTTTATATTCCTATTCGAGTTCCATTTTTTTATTATAATACATTATTTCCATAACAATTAATATCTATATGGATATAATTTTGATTCATCTATCTTGTATATTATATAAATTTTACTTAATATTATTCCATTTTTATGTACTTTATTATGAGAGTATCATTTTTGATATCATGGATCATGTTAAAATCTTATTTAATTATGCTATCTTTAATCAGATAGTTCTTCCATAATAATATCTTCTCCAATGCTAGTAATCTAACCCTTGATGATATGTGTTGATTGTTTTTACATTAATGAGAAGTCAATATCACCACTTTCTAATGTTTCTATTACCTATATCATAAGGATTAGTATACCTTAAGGGATGTCTATATGGTAGTCATTTGACTCTCAATTAAGACGAAATATTCACATGTTTTATAAAATTATCTTCTTACATGCTAGTCCACAAAGATAATAAATATTTATGTTTTTTGGATTATATGATTATGGTCAGATGGATTTTTTAACTTATGGTAATGTTGTAAAATAAATATAGTTTTATGTAACATTATTTCAAATCCAATGTTTAAAAAATATTATTTTACACAAGAAACGAGAGTGTGTATCTCAAGAACCTCAACAGGGGATCATTAAACCATGGAAATGAAACTAGATGTCACTAATTTAAAATAAATATTTTTTTCATAGAGTACTCAAATATACAAGATAAAAAATATATTATTGATATAAAACTATATCATTTCTTTATTTGTGACATGTTTGTTAAAAAATATTGTAATGTATCTTCCAATTTATTGATGGAATAATTGATCATTGATTTCACAGTTTTTGAGTGATTTAGAAGATGGTTATTTTTTTCATGATGTAAAAAAATCACACCACATTGACCAGTAGATCATTACAGGATTCTTGTATTCTAGGTTTTTATTAGTACTTGGTTTATTTCAAAAAAAATAAATATAAGTAGAAATTTTTTTTCCATAACATTAAAATCATGATGATTTATTGATTATAGGAAGAGTATCCCATGATAAATAAATAGGATTCACTATGAAAAAGAAGGGTGTTTCATGGCATATGAGGATTTTAAATTTTGGTATGTTACCATAATGAAGTCATTTTTTCGTAAAGATTCAATTACAAATAGGTAATTAAGAAACATTTATATTTAATAATCAGGTCATCTAAATTAGTGTCTCAATTGGATGACCCCATTATTTTTGAAGGGGTAGTAAATTGATCATTGATATTGCTAGAATAAATTTGATTTTTTTAGGGGGTATTTATTTTTTCAAATTTACTATTTTTTTGAATGATATTTTAAATTAAATAAAGAAATATTTATTTTTATTTAATGGAAATTAATCAAGAAATTTTTGGATGAAACAGAATAAGAAACAGAGACTTTATTAAAATAATTGTTAGGGATTATATTAGTTGATTATAGGAATATTATCCTATATGGTGAAGAGATATTGAATACTTATAATTAAAATAGAAATATGATTAGTAAAATGAGAGATTAGTTAATGGTTAATCTCGGAGGTCGTTCTTGGTTGATCCTTAATATGTTAATTTAGATGAAGACACCAATCTTTTTTGATCCAATCATGGTGTAAATACTTATTCATGTTTTATATAATATCACATTATTATATTAGTGGGGAGGTTCGCATTCAATTTTTGGGTTACAAACCAAGTAGGAGATAGAGTCCATATTGAATTTTTGAAAACATGTTGTTTACATATAATGATTTTAGTATAATAGTAAATCACTAAGTGTATAGTCTATGAATGTTTACTAGAGCTTTTGAACTCAATAAATTGTATTATTTCAAAATTTTATACATTTTCATTTCCACATTTACAATGTTAGAGATAATAGTGTTTTAACTATACACTATGTAAAAACTTTTGGTAGGGATGGTTGAACTTTTCATACCCTATTCACCCCTCTTTGGATATCTTCCCTTTGTGGGACCAATTGGTTATATTAAAATAAAAGGATAGGATTGTAATAGTTTCCTATTTTCTGAATCCCCAGAAGTTGTTTTAAATTACAAATGAATTATAATCATTTATGGGAATAATTATTAGAATTATAATAATTGGATAAAAAACTAAGTCAAGTCACCTTGAAAGAATGTGTACATATCTATCAAAGATGGAATTATTTTAAACATGGAAAGTGAATACCGATGAAAAAATAATTATTAAAATTTAGGTTACTACACCAAATGAATGAATGTTCTTTGGTGTTCTTAATCCAAAAAATCTATATAAAGGTAGTATATATTAAATCATTACACTCCTAGTGGTAAAATATTATTGATATCTATGGTTAAAACTGAACGATATGTGGGAAAAAACAACTTGTTTTGTAGAACAAGTAATAGTACGTGTAGATTCAATAGAATAATTGTGTCGATTCATTGTTTTATTAGATTAATGTTATTTTGGTGCACATACGTAGACATATATAATCCCTTGCTGATATTTGAATAGTAATGTTAATCATGATAAAATTCCCAACCTATTTTAATGTTATGTAATTGCATGTTTTGGACAAGGATCTAGTGAACGTTACATCAGAGAGTCGTTATGGACCTCTTATTAAATTTAATATGAAAAAATGATAAAAAGTTTAAGAAAAAATGGGATGTCCCATGAAGTGAACATCTATATAACGAAGAATATTTCAAAGGAAAATGATCCTAATTAAAAGGTGAATTACAATTCCATTTCCTTATTTTCCTAAAATAATAAATTGAGAAAAGTAATGATTTAAAGAAATATTCCAATCACAATCTTTTATGGTGTAATGGAATGTAACAACATGTTTATATGTGTTAAGATGTTATAAGATGTCATAGATGTTATTTTACAATGATGTAATCTACTAACTATGTGAAAGGAAAATGGATCTCTAAGTAAAATTTAGTTATTAAGAAAAATATAAATTCATTAAATGGTAATATCTATTCAAAGGCATAACTTTAAGATATTAATGACTATAATGAACTAATCAATAATGTTTCTATATCTTTCATATAAAAACAAAAAACTATAAAGATGGAAGATGATAATGATATTTATGTTTATGCTATAATTGGTATTGTAGTTGATTAGGGGGATACACATGAAGAGACATATATTTAGAGAGAAAAAATAACTAAAAATAAATGAGTGTATTATGATCCCCATATATAAATAATTATACAACAATAGTAGAAAATTGAGTTCATGAATTTCATTAAAATGATTAAATTAATGTAGTTTAAGAACATAGATAATGTTATTGTACTCAAGCTCATAATAGGAGTTCAACCTAGTATAACTAATATCTTGAATCAAATTATAAAAAATTGTGAAATAATAATTGACCAGATTGAAATATAATTCTTCAATAGGAGAGGAAATATGGAAGATCATGAAGGACCCATTACTATAGGGATTACATTGATATGTCTGTTTTGTGGAATATTGAAAAATATATAGGGAAGTATATCGATAAAATAAACATTTTGGGGGATTTTCTTAAATAATATAGGATTTACTAGAAAGAAACAAATTTTATGGCACTTGATCATAATAAAAATTATCTAATGGATAATGATAAACAATAATAACCCAATCTTTACTTTAATATTGATTGGGGTTAAATCCAAAATACTACTAGTGATATAGTGAGAACACAATAGAGTACACTTAAAATAATTTTTATTTTTTTTTGAATAATGGGGTTTACGAAAAATTTGCATTCTAAATCCAATGTAAACATTAACTAACAAGAATAAAGAATAAAGATGAGTAGAAATGATTTTTCCAAGCATCTTTTTAATGCATAAATTTTATTGGTTTCGATGATTTTTTCACAGAAAGATTCATTTCCTAACAATAATTTGAAGGATTATGACAAAGTAAATGAGAATAGGTATATAATAATAGATGAAGAAGTGATCATGCTTGATGAAATTGATAAATTGTTATAGATATTTTAATTATAATGGGTAAAAGATATATTTGAAGGATTAATAAGTATAAATATAACCAATATAGGTGATGAGATATGCTTGGGTAAAAATGAAAAGTAATAACAAGGCTATGGGAGTATATCATACATTGTGAGTAATGGAATGACACGGATTATGCAATTTTGATAATATAGTAAATTTTTAATGATGTTAAAATATTTTTTTATTAAAGGTTTTACATATTGAAAGGGAATTTTCATTCAGTTCTCCAATAGCGAGGGATTATATAATATTATGTTTGGAGTGTCCAAAATTGTGAAAATAATATTTTTTGAATGAAAATCCCTATTTTTGAAGGAAATAGTCATGATTTAGTTAGTGTTAGTCAATTTTGACTCAACGCATTCAATAAATTACACCTTGACATCTTTTACTATCAACGGGATGTATAACACAATCCATGAACCAACTTGGATGACACATGTAAATGGTACCTAAACTGATCCTAACATGATCCAAAGGGAGTTCCTGATCCCAATGGGTAGGAGAAAAGAACCATGGATTAAATAAATGTAAAGATGGAATTATTTCACAATCATTAATAAAAAATTTAAATAGGTTGTTGTAGTTTTCGGTATGAAAAAATATCTATATGAGAAATGTGTCTAAAACACCATGATGAAATTATCCAAAAAGGAATGAAAACCTACCATAAATGGTAGATTTAAAAACTTCGCACAAATGGTAGATCATAGAACCCTTAAAGTACTATAATCTTCCAATGGTCCCATATGTCTTGTACACAGTCATCCTAAATTTATAGCCTTTCCTTTACCAAGACCTAGAATAATGAAATATTCCAACACCTGAAGAAAATGATTGGCTGTGAGATGAATGCACAGTTAAATATCACATATCATTTCATAACAATTCTATATTTGATAATCCAATTATTTTGGATATAAATAAATCATGGAATAGAAAAATTTTCACATTTAATTGAAAAAATGACAGAAATATCTTTTCGAAAGACTGTGAGAAAATATGCACAAATTATCCATCAAATAGGAAATAAAAAAATCATTTTCAATTAAAAATATATAAAACATTTCTCAAAAAAGGGAATGAATAATAATTTTCATAAAAAAATTATGGTGTAATAATTTTTATTGAATGGTTTTAAAACTAATTTTCAATCATAATGCTATGGTAAAGAAACAGAGTGTAAATTACATGACCCGAGTAGCCCAGAGTCAGCGCCTTACATTAATACATTATCATAGATACAAGACTAGAATCCCAAAGGACTGAATAGTTTAGTATGTTTGGAATCATGATTATATGATAGAACATTACATTACAACTTGAAATTAAAAACAACATAGAAACTGCATTGGAAACATTCAAAAAACATTAGGTTAACCATACAAGTAATTTTAAACATACATCTTCATATAATAGGGGAAAATAAATCAAAATAAATCAGTGAGATCAGATTCCCAGTAAGGGTAAGTAATATATAGATAGAATTAATAAATAAACACAAAAAATAAGTCATGGTGAACAATTAAAAACACCTGATATTAAAACATACTCTTGAGCATAATATAGAACGAACAAGAGCTTTATAAAAAATTCCATATAAATAGTCAATTGAGAATGAAACAAAAATATGGAAATTATAATAGTTGAATAATCAGGTGGATTATTAATTAATAATATCATAATCCTGGAATGCATAATTCTAGACAACATAATCATACCATCGGGGCCTTGGACAAGACACCTAAAAATAAATGGTCCAGGTCTCGACCAAAATACATTTTTGTTTTGTCTCTTGAGAGATACTAATGAATTGAGGGGCTATAGCAGGACCAACTATCCCTTAATCGGACCAATTCTTTTCTCATACGAATGTGGTGAAGCATAAACAACATAAACATTCATATTTAAAAACAATCATATGAAAAGTGAATACTTTAACAATAAATGGTGAATAGTATCAAAATACCACTTCAACAGTTTACCATATAATAAAAACATAAAAATAGTAGAAGTTATTATAAGAGATTAAAATAAATTAATTACAAGATTAAAAAATGTATGTTTACATAGATGAAGATGGTATTAAACAATTCCCATGATATTGTTTCAGGAAAATAATCATAAAACATTTGAAAGTGTCCCAAAACACTTTGAAACATTTAAATCCTAATCATAATTAATTAATAAAATAAAGTAAGCATAGAATATTATGATAATAATAATTAATTTTTCATGAAACCTATTTTTATAGATAAACAAAAAATAATGAATTAGTGGTGGACAATGTATATATCTAACAGAAGTAAAAGTGAGATTATGAAAACAATTTTTTTTACATTGGAAAGATGTTTTGTTTGGTGATATCATTTTTATTTGACATTTAATCAAATTTTAAACATCTATATCCAATGGGAGAAATGTTAAGTTGAAAGAAATTATGTTTTGTGCAAAAAATATGTCCAAATGAAGTGAAAACATTTAAATGTGTTTTTTAGAATGCTTAGGAATAGTCCACTTCTATGCGTTTTAAGGGAAAATATAAAAGAGTTCTTAAATTGGGAAAAATGAATAATTTACTAAATAGAACCAAAAATTAACAATGATAGTTTTTCATTATATAATATAAATTTTACTAAATATTGGGGGCTTAAAACATTTTATGGAGTGTACATGAAAAATGGTAAGAAATTGGGATGTTCCCTTAATTATGACCTTCTTATAGGGAATAATTGATAAGGGAACCTTATGAAATCACATCTTTACCATAATATTAGGTTTAAATGATCAGTATACATGAATTGGGAACATATAAAAAGAATTTATAATATTTATGTTAAACTAAAGAAGAATTACATTTGGCTAAAGAGAGAGAAATCATAACCTGAATGAAAAATGGATGTTTGGGGAGAATCCCATATAACATTTAAAATAGTAGAAACATAGGCCCCATAAAATTAATTCAAATAAATAGAAAAATTTAATACCAAGAAGTTTAATAGAATCATTATATGATATATCAATGGCCAGTATATATACAACACAGATGAGAAATAGTGGTGAATAAGGCATATCACAATAAAAAGAATGTGATATGAGGAAACCCCATAGTTTATGTCCAAAAGTGTTTTGAATAGTAAATTAATTTCCTTGATTATAAAAATTAAATCCATTAATTAATCATTTCATAAAATATCCCACATGTATTTCATTTATTAAAATTTTATTAACTCATTTATTGACTTTTTGATGACTTATAAGATAAAATGTTCTCATTCATGAGCATTTGTTTCCTTGGTTTTCCTGATCGGGTTATCCTCTTGGGTTTGATAAAAATACTCAAGAACCCTCTATGTGTAGTTGTAACGACTTTTTTATCATCTTTCATTTTGTCTATCAAACATTATACACTTTTAGGATTGGGCTAACAATAATCCGTATACCATCATTGTCATGGGCTAACAGTTGGTATACTCTCTTGGGATTAAGTCAAAAAAAATTATACTATTTTTTAAAACCTTTAAAGAATTATATATTAAAAGAAATAAAAAATAACATTTTTTTCTACAAATTTACAGTATAAATCTAAAAAAATGTTTTATTTTTGAAATGATTGGAAACTGATTAAAAATATTTTCTTTAAAACAAAGTACTTTGAGCGTGATAGAATATTTTAAAAATACCATTTTAAAATAAACTATTTTCATTAAATAAAAATGGTTTAAAAACATTATATAATAATAATAATAATAATAAAATTAAATAATTAATTTTTTGAAAACATTTTAAATACCTTAAAATCTAGGTTTTAAAAAAATGAAACTTTTGTGTGACAAATATTAGAAAATTTAGTTTTCTTTTAATTTTTTTTCAGAGCATGGAAGTTCATTTTAAAAGGAAAAAGATATCTAGAATTTAAGTTATATTTTATTCATGAACATACATAAGGTTAAATGTTCATATAATTCATTACATTTTTTGGGTGAGGATGAACCATTAGATTGTACGTTAGTGATATTCTTTTATATTATCTTGGCCGTTTATTATTATGAAAAACTAGTTTTGTTATATTGATTGAAATAATTTTTAAAAAAGGTTATAGAATTTTACATAGAATATAATACATATTTTATAATCTGGATCGACCATACAGTTTTTTCTAGGACTTGATTTTTCATTTGTAATTTTCATTTAAAAGACTTCATCCTTGAATGCGATAAATCAACACATCACGGACGATGTTTTGATTTTTTGAACAAAAGGGGATGGAATAGAATTGATGATGGATTATTCCCTAAAAAAATATCAATAAAATATATAACATATACTATAGATGTAATGTTACATGGGATAGTAAGCTTAGGATGTTATAGGAAAAGAAAAGTACTTGAAAAAAAATATTAAACGCAAAAGAAAGGGGTTTGCACCTCTTAAATTCACCTCCTTGAGAAAATACATAAGGCCACTGGTTTTTCCTTTTGGTGAGTCCAGAATTTATTGGAAATGATAAATATTTTTGGTAAGTGTTATGGGTATAATTGGGGGATGTCTAAAATTTTAAAAGGAGCGAGGAGAAGAGGTGGTGAGGGGTGGTATTTGTAGTGGAGGAGAGGGGTGATTTCTTGTTATTTTATTCATTATTTTATTATTTAGGATGAAGTCTATGAATAGTTTTAGAATTAACTTAAAAATAATAATAATAATTATATAGATTCTATATTTTTGACTTACATTATCCATAAATCATCTATGACTTTATTAGTCATGTATTTCACATTTATCATCAATTATTGTATTTTACTACTCACGAAAAGATGAAGTATTTTAGTAAAATCCAAGAAAATACCACAATAAATTTTTTGATGTGTATAATGATAAAATGAAGTAAATTTTGTTAAAATAATTTATACATTTGATAAATAGAATTTTTAATTGAAATCATCATTTATTTACAAAATAACAATTTTAATATTATAACCGATTTTATGACACATTCAAAAATTAACAAATGCCTCACTAAATTGCCTTATAATAATATTTGAACAAAATATTTATATATGAATCTATTTTATTATAAGTAATATCCTTTTAAAATAATAAATTTATTTATAAAATTGCAAATAAACATTTATTGTTCATCATAATTCAAACACTTAAACTTATTTTCATTAAAAAAATTATTTACATATTCCCTAATATAAATATAATATATTTTAATTTATGTGATGAAAAAAATTTATTTATAATTTAATTTGTGATTCTATTGTTGTAATGGCCACATTATTATTCCTGACAGTCACATTATTATTCCAATAGTCACATTACTATTCAAAAAAAATGAAACATATCATAAAAATACCAAGAATTTAAAAAAAGTTATTTTTGATATTATACATTAAAAAAATTTAGTTACTCAAATATAATTTATTATATTTCAGATATTTATATTTAAAATAATTTATCCATTAAATGGTGCTAAAATCAATTTTAGAAATGTATATCCTTTTATGTGTAAAATTAGATTTACTGTTTTCTTATTCCTCAAAAAATATTTCAGAAGAATGAAAAAAATTTAATTGAATATATAATATATAAATTTAATTAATATCATTAAATAATAATGATTAAAATTATTTATTAATATCAAATTTCATTGTCAGCATTAAAATAGTTTTTATTATAATACATCCATTATATTTAATTTGATTTCATTTGTAATTAATTAGTAATAGAAGAATTATTTTTCAAACTCTTGTGATATATATTTTCATAATTTAATTAATATCATCCATTCCCACCTTTCCCAACATCTATAAGATAAAAATAATAATTAATTAATATTTGTTACTCATATGTTACGATCACTAGATTTTGAAGAAGATAAATTTAAAATGGGGCATACCATAAAATATATGGGTGTTATATTCTCCCATAATTCATTAAATTTTTTCCTCAAAATTTGACTTTGAACATTAAAATATAGTGTTTGATTTTTTGAAATTCCATTGTGGGGAACCCGTATCATAAATAGGGTTAATAAAATATCCTCTTAATAATAAGGAAAATAGAAATAATATGGTCACCACAATATTAGGAATTTGAATAGAATAATATTATTGGGAGGTGAAAACATTAAAATCAAAGAGAAATATAACCATCATGTTCTAATGTCTAATGATATTGGATATGGTCATTATAATGATAATCACTAAAAAACCTTAAATCTTTTTATTATTTTGAATTCCCCTGATCTCATAGTATGAAAATTCAATGGATAATGATTTTATTGCGACATCCTTTTCCTAGAAATGAGGGATTAATTTACAATATATGTAATAACTTGGGAAATTTGAAATACTAGATTAATTTCAATCTCCTAAGAAAAATATCATCATTTGGTAGTGTTTCGATCTATTTTCACTTCATTCCTTATGTCTTGAAATGAACACTCAAGATGATATTTTCATGCATGACGAATTTGAATCAACTTATATAGATCACAGATCCTACATAATTATAATAATACATTCTTCATTGCATTATACATTAACCAAATTATTTTAGGATAACATAAGATAACTCACCAAATATATTAAACCTTAATGTGATGAAAAACAATTATAATCTCGATAATTGAAATTTAAAACTCAATGTTCATCATATATCATTTAGAAACATTATATCATTCCTCTAAAATATTCTAGACTATAACTCCAAAATCATAAATATTATTTCATATAGTCTTCAAGAAAACATCGATAAGTCTTAATAACTTAAACAAAAAATTTAATTATCCCTATCACATAATATCCATCGATAAATTTGATAAATCACCATAAGTCCATAATAAAATCATATTTGACACCAAAATGAAATTCATCATTTATTATTTGAAAAGAATTATTTTCCAAAAACATACAGGAATCCAAAAATTAAGAACATATTCCAAAGTAACATTACTCACTTAATCAAAAAATCATTCTCCAATTCAAAATTTATCTATATCATTAAACAAAGATTACCGATAATCAAACTAACATTTATCTATTTTGTGTTTTATCTAAAAAATTAATGATAACCGAGAATTCACAAATGCTAGTGGTAGGTGATGCACCCTTGAATTGCTTCAATTGTGGGTTCAAAATCCCGGACCATCCCAAATGTGACAATTTGTCACCCGGCCTATGTGTTGTATTTTTTATAGAGATATATGACATAAAAATTAAATATGATGGTCATCCTTTAAATAAGTTATAATCACTATACATTTTTTTACAGGGATTTTATATACAACCTCAATACGTAAATACCTCATACATTTATATCTAAATAGGTCCTTCCTTTGGGGATAGGTTATCCCATATAATTGGGAATTGACTCAAGTAATACTCAAGTCCCCTACATTTGATCCAAAAAAACTAAAAATGGATTCTTATGATCAGATTTATTTTCTTCCATTATACTCTTTATTTTCCTTTAAAATTCCTTGCTCTATATCCTTATTTCCCACACCTAAATTATTTTTACATTACTTTGAGACCCTTTCTAGGTGTCTCCTCTCACATATTTTTCATGATAGAAACCATGCCTTATTTTCACCATGGTATCCACCGCTTGAGAACATAGAAAGCTCCCTTATTCTCATAATTGGGGGGTTTCAGGTATTGGTTAAGGTAAATTCCATTAATAATTTTTTGGGAATGGTAATTAGGAATGAACACAGTATATTTCACTCCTATCAACAAAAAATTTGGTTTCTCATTACCTCCACCTTTTCTATCATGCTTAATGTCAACATGACTCATTCGGGTTCCAGCCATTGACTAAAATCAGAAATCATAGGGTGATTAACATTAGTCATAGTGAGAAAAAACAGATTATCATTTATCGAATTTGATGAAACATTATTTTCAATTTAAAAAACATAGGTTCAATATAGGTTTTTTATATTCATTGAAAATTCAAATCCCTCATAATGGATTATAAAGAAAATGTGAATTTTCCTAAGCATATCCCCTAAGAGTATCAATCCAGGTGGGTAATAATGATTTTTGTTGCATACCTGGTTACCATAAGTCTAGATCGAGACTCATTTTCGGAGTTTTCACCCCAATGTATGTCTACCCCAGAACCACATCCCCTTGTAGTATCTAGAATGAGATGTTTTACTAATAATACACACATAATTTCTACCATACCAAAATTATAGGATGTTAAAATTATCCTCAATGTTTTTTTCACATTATTTTTCCTAATATGTGTTTTCTAAATCTAAATTCCATGTTTTCAACTAATCTTCCATCAATACTATCTACAAGGACCTAAACCGGGGTATCCCTATGTTGGTTCATTATATTAATACACTATTATATACGAATGTCTTAAATCCCAAAGGACCTAATAGTTTACTTGTTTTTTAATATATATTACTTACTTGCATGTTATTGTAAAACATGAAATTAAATACAACATAGAACCTACATTGGAAACACTCAAAAAAATTTAAATTAACCCAACAAGTCATTCATAACATATATCTTCATATCATGGGGAAAAATAAATCAATATAATGTTGTGAGATTAGATGCTCAAAAAAGGTATACAATATAGACAATGAATTCATTAATAAATATAAACAATAAGGAATAATGAGCAACAGAATGCACATTCAACTAAAACATAATCTTGAGAATAATATGGATGGAATAATATCTAAATAATTATGGTCATATAAATAATAACTTGAGAAAGGAATTCAACCATGTATATTATACTAGTAAAATCATCCCATGGATTATCAGTTAATAATATCATAATAAGAGAATTCATAATTCCATACATCATAATCATATGTTCGAGGCCTCTATGAAGACACATAAAAATAAATGGTTATGGCCTCAGTCAAATCCATTTTATTGCATCAATAGACCTACTAATGCATCAAGGGGATATAGTTTTCCCCACCCATCACTTATTAATTCTAATACATTCCTCGTAAGAAAGTGGTTAAAACATAAACATTAACATTCAAAAACTAGAATATGAAAAGTGAATAATTTAACAAAAAACCTTAATGGTATAAAAATAGCATATCCATATTCAAAATAATCACAAAAACATAAAGAAATATTATAGAAGGAATCATAAGAACCAAAAATACATTAAGTAAAATATTCAACAATGTATGGTGACAATGACGAAAATAATTTAAATTGAGACCATTGAAAAATTATATAAGAAAACAATATTTAAACTATCCAACGTGTCCCATAACACATTGAAATATTTAAATCATAATCACTATAAAATAAGAGAATTAAACGAAATTATAATAACATTAGTATAAGAATAATCATGATATGATATATTAGAGGGCTATAGATACACCAAAAATAAGGAAGAAGTGGTGACATGGTGTATATCTCACCGAAGTAAAAGTTGGACGAGAAAACCCCTTTTTTAATTTATAATGATACGTCCTTTGAAAAATAGTTTGTATTTGACATAAAATTATATTCTAAATATGTAAATACATGAATATAAATTTTAAGTATAATTAAATTAATTTTGATTCATAAAATATGTGTAACTGAATTGAAAACCCGTAAAAAGTGTTTTTAAGAATCTTTTGAAATAGTCCACTTCAGGGTATTTTAGGGGAAAATATAAAATAAAATGTAAGGAGAGAGAAATGAATAATTTCTTACATAAAACCATAAAAAACTAATATAGTTTTTAAGATAAAAATAAACCTTTTATAAAAAAAAATTGATAGCTTAAAATAGATTATTGAGTGTACTTGAATATGATTAAGAAAATGGGAAGTTCCTGTAATTCAGTAATTCTTATAGGGAAGAATTGAGAAGAGAAACATAGGAAATATTCTATTTACCATGAAATAAGGTTGAAATTATCTAGATAAATTATTTTTGAACATATACACATAATTTATTATATGTATATAAAAATAAATAACTATTACATTTGTTTAAAGTGTGAAAAATCATAACCTGATTGAAAAATTGATGTTGAGATAGAATCTCTTACAACTTTGTAAATAGTCTAATAATAAGCCCTACAAAGTTAACAAAATAAAAATAAATATTTAATATCATAAATATTAATAGATTCAAGAGATGATACATTAATTATAATTATACATACACCACACAAGAGAAATATTGGTGAATAAGGCATATCTTAATGAAATGTAAGTGATATAAGAAAATACCTTACCTTATATGCAAATGTGTACTAAACATGACCTTATTTTCATAGATAATCATATTAGATACATTAATTAATTAATTCAATACCATCTCAACATTTAGTTGATTTTTTATAATTTTATTAAGTCTTTAATGGTCTTTTTTTGAGTTATAAGATACTATTTAATAATTCAAGAGTGTTCGTTTCATAGGGTTTCATGATCTGTTTACTTATAAATGAGTATGCAAGTTAATTTCAAATGAAAAAGATAAAAAATATTGAAGTTATATATTATTAATGAAAATAAATAAGGTTAAATTATTATATAGGATATTTCATTATTTGGGGTGCGGATGAATCATTATATAAGATGTAAGTGATAATCGTTTAGATTATTTTGGTTGTATTTCGATTATGAAAAACTAGTTTAGTTTTATTTATTAAAATCATGCATAAATAATGATTCAAGAACATTAAAGAAAATTTAATAGATATATTATAATATGGTTCAACCATGAAAATGGTTCTATGACCATAATTGGAGGTAGAAATGGAAACTGAAAACACTTCGTCTATGAATGCGAAAAATCGACACCTCACAGATGGTGTTTTCATTGTTAGAAAAAAAAGGGGAGCAAAGAGAATTTATTATGTATTATTCCCCAAAAAACAATAAAATTCTAGTATATAAACTATATGGGAGATATCCTGTTACATTGGATAGGGAGGGGGATAGAAGATAAGAAAAGAAATGAACTTGAAAAGAAATTTAATAAAAAACAAAGAGGTTTTACCTCTTTAAGTATTTTCCTTGAGGGCCTACATATGGGCTATGGTTTTGTCATTTCTATGATTCTTGTATGTTTTTTATGTGGGAAATAATCTTGGAAAAAATTTTGTGTATAATTTGGACAACGATCAATGCTTGGAAGGTGTAAGTAGAGGAGGTGGCAAGGAGTGGTATTTATAGTGGAGGATAGGGGTGATTTTATATTATATTATTATTTAGATAATTATTTTGGCTGAAGAATATGAATAGTTTGATAAATTATATCTAAATATAATAAAATAATTATAGTGTGTTTTTTATTATCATCTTAAATCAGCCATACCTCATCTATGACTCCATAATTCACGTATTTATCATTTAACATAAATTATCATATTTTACTATTCACTATATATTCATGTTTTTTAGAAAAACACAAATAATTATTCTAACCATTTATAGAAGTTTATAATTTAATAATTAAGTCCATTTTTTAAAAAATTTATCTAAATATTAGAAATTTAATTTTTGAATAAAATCGTCGTTTTTTCAAAAATACCAATTTTAATATTATAACATATTTTATGACACTTTTAAAAATTTATTAAGGCCTAATAGAATTATCCTATAATCATAATAAAAAATCATGAGTATAATATTCTATTTTGTGTAAATAAATATCCATTTAAATATGCATTTCAATTATGAAGTTGTAAAAAATTATTTATGTTTCACAAAAATTCAATCTATAATCATTTTTAAAACATTTATTTACAAATTCAATGATATAAATATAATATATTTTAATTAATGAGATGTAGAAATTTTATTTATAATTTAATAGGTTATGATATTATTTTAATGACCATATTACTACTCCTAATGGTCACATTATTATTCCAACGGTCACATTGTTATTCATCAAAAATGAAACTTATCAGAAAAATTACAAACAATTATATAAAGATATTTTTGATACTAAAATTTCCAAAATAATAATAATTTCTTAAATTATAATTTATATAATTATCAAAATTTATATTTAAAAATAGTTCTCCATTAAATGGAGGTAAAATTGTGTTTAAAAAAATACATACTTTTTTATGTGTAAAATTTGATTTATTCCTGTTTTATGCATCAAAAATATTTTGGATGAATATAAAAATATTTGATTGAATATATAATATATATGTTTCATTTTCATCTTTCAGTAATATATATTAATTTAATTTATTAAAATAAAATTCCATTGTTGTACAAAATAGTTTTTATAAAAATAAATACTTTACATTTAATTGGATTTCATATTTAATTTATTTGTTACCCATGAATTAACTTTATAAACATGTGTAATCTATATTTTCATAATTTAAATAATCTCATTCATAACCACCATCCCCAACATTTATTATATAACTATAATAATTAAATAATAATATTTAATCATTTTTATGATCATAAGCTATTGAATATTATTTTTTAAAAAGATGTATACGATAAAATATTGGGATGTTACACCCCAATGTAGGACATATGGAAATTCTCAAATAAATTTTGTGAGGTAAATATTCCAATGTGCACATGTAACATCAATGGGGATGGAAAGGAGAATGTGCCTAATTAATAACATTCCTTACCCAAAGTATTTTAGGGTATATTTTCATTGTTAATAAGTTTCCAGGTATAGAGAATACATTCCTAGAATGTATTCTTCTTACCAAAAAACCACTATCCCATGTTCATCAAGGTAAATAAAAAAAATTACAAGGGGATTTCATAATATCAAAAATAATTTCTATAAACATACATTCAAACCCAATTGGTGTTTCAAATCATGAATCTCATCTCAAAAACCAACGTCAAATGGGGTTTATCAAAAAATAATTTCATTATTTTTAAATACATTATTAAATAATTTTTATAAAAATTCATTCCATTCCATTAAAAAACTAACATAAATGGTTTTTATCTAAATTTATACCATTATTTTAAAAAACCAACACACAATCTTGATTATTAAAATCCAAAATAATAATGCATTCAAAGTCATAAATATTCCATTATTCATAATTTAATCCAAAACATAACAAAAGACATAAAAATATAAAAAAATAAATAGTTCATTATTTCATTATTTCCATTGGATTTATTTTGTAGACCAATGGAAAGTTCAATGGTGATGTTCTCTTATTTCCATGTGGGAATAAGAAATGGATGCATAATCTACATTGACATTTATATCTCTACATTATGTTTCTGATATATCAAGAATAATTAGGTACAATCAGAAAACTCTAACTTCATTTTCTCCCACCAAAATCCCGCTTGATGATCTTTATAGATCTTTGTACCTCGATGATGGATGGAGAATTATGAGCAATGAACATTTTCCAATTTCTACGTATTTTTTACAGGTGATGAATAAACAAAATTTTAAGTTCCAAATTGGATGAAACAATCCTCATTGATGTGGAACTCATGTATCGGTCCATCCATTACTACATCTACTTTATTTTTAAATCTCTAGATCATCCCTTTATGCATCGTTGATCTTATTTGGATGGATGGTTGGGAAATAATTTTACAAAGCAAGCATATATTACATTTAATTATGATTTTCAAATCCATTCTTCACATATCAATGAAAAAATTATCTTTCATAATGGGTATTAGGGATAAAATAGTAGGCTCTTTTCTAAAATGGTCATTTGATACCTTTTCCGGAATTCCCAGATGGTAGTGAATAGAGAAATATTTATCCTTTATTAACTCTAACAATATTATTTTACAAAATTTGGGATTCTTCTTTGTTAATTTATACATTTGAACATTCTTATCAGTATATCTTTCACACTTCTCACCGTAGAGTTAGTGAAACTTGATTTACAAGGAAAAGAACAAAGATTCTTGGTCTAGATCATGCATCAGGAAGTTTTTCTCATGGATCAATAATTTTTATAAAAAATTGGCTAGTAAATTTTAATATTTATTAAGTAAAAATAAAAATCCATTCTTTAATGAATTATTATATCTACTAAAATATTCTCAACATTCTTTTATGGTGATTATGGGTAGTGTTAGTTTCCTCTACCTGAACTCCTTAAAACAATCCTCACATTATTATATCTAGACATACTTTAAACCATTTTATGTTAACTTATTTATCCATCTAGAAGATGATGATAAATTTTTCATGAAAAGATGGTATTACCTAACAATGATAACAATAATATGGATTTGTATGACACTTGATGGTATGGTTCATTCATCAACTACCTTACTCTTTTAATGGTCCACAATAGTTCTATCACAAGTGATTGTGTTACTCAATTATGTGAATTCTGGCATCTAAAAGGAACACTTTTTAAACATAGCATACATTTTCATGTCCCATAATTTCCCCAGAAGAATCCATATATTCTCTCAATGTTACTCTTTTCTAATTGAGTAAATGAGAAATTATCAATAAAAAATCGTAATTTTTTTGAGGAAGTATCTACAAAATATATTAATCTATTTCATGAATTTATCAAGGGAATTAGTAAGTACAAATGTCATAATTAAGAATTAAAAGTTCCCATAACTAGTACATAAGGTTATCTTATTAATATCATCATTATTCACCATTATCTAATGATATCTAGAGTAAATATCATCCTTTGAGGGGTCTCATGCACATCATATTTCATTAAAAATGTCATAAATCCTTATAATGTGATATTTACTCATTATTTTAATAATATTGATCTCCTATTAATCGATAAAAATCCTCATTAATGAATATTTTTTCATTTACATGGCCAATTATGTACCCCATAGTAGAAAAACCCTTTGTCCAAATTCTCTTGTATATGATTTTTTAACACCGCTAATTATATCGCGGGCATCTTGTAGTGGAATCATCAGTTATAAGAGTATCTATGTATAAACTATATTGAGAACTCTACTTCTTGATCTGGGTGATTTCATGGTAATTCTTTAGGAAATAAATTAATGAATTCCATAACAACAGTAATTTCCTCAGGGATGAAATGTTCCTTAAACTCAAACATTTGGGCAGTGTGTTCTTCTTTATAGGATATCAACAACTACATAGCTACAGGTTTTCCCCAAGGATATTCATTATTTTTTCATCCTTTTATAGAATATTATGGGATAGTTTTTAATATGGAAGTATATTTCCTTTCCCTGATAGTTATTAGGAGTTCTATATATTGAGAGTATATATATGTCCTTCATAGTTTCAAATTCCACTAAGGGAAGGATTATGAGATTCATTGGAATAATAGTTACTATTTATCTACTAGTATAACATTCTAACAGATGGTATTAAATTATTGTAACACTCTGTGTTCATAAGGATATACCCACTTCACGGTCTTGGTGATTCAATTCAATAGTTCCAGAAAGCATGTTAGATATATACGAATGTGTAGAAAAATGATCAAATAAAACATTTAAATTTGGGATTGAATAATAATTATACCATGTATCACCTCTTTTTATCACTCCACATTAGTAGTTTTTATTGAATAATATTTAGCATTATCCTTTTTCTATATTTGTAGTTTTCATTGATTACCCTCATGGATTCATGGTTTGTTAAACATTCTTTCATAGTTTACATACAATCTAAAGGGGAAGCATTTAAAATTGGGGGATGAATTACAAGTTTCCCTTATTTCCTCTATCATGATGGATGTATTAATTATGTATCTTCAATATTTATGGTCTTGGGGGACCTCTCTCTATCTCAAAATGAATTTCCAAATCCCTTTGATTAAATTCCCATTAGTCTGCTTCCCAAACATTTCTCATATTGCTGGTTGGATCCTCTTTCCTCCTTTATCATTTGACCATCTAGATTGAAACTTAATTATACTATTATTACACCATATAAAAATGGAAATATTTTAACTCCATAACTACTTATAAAGCATATTGAACCACATCTTTATAACTCCCAAATGCTTGGATATCTAGATCATTTTGATCTTTTGGTTTTATTCGACTAGATAATCTGTCTTTTTTACTAACATTGTGGATTAGAAACCCAAATTCATATATTGAATCACTTATGATCCTTTCCTTATAACTCATTATATATTCATCATCCATTTTATTCAGATTTATGAATTCAATCTCTATCATGGTTTAAAGAGTTCGATGGAAATACGAGTTATGAAATATTTCCATTAATTATTCATACATAATCTCATTCATTTCATTTTTTAGATTGGTTTTCTTTATCGACACCTACCATTGATCAGTTTTTCATCTAATGGATAAAATTAAGGCATAACATTATCCTTAAATGTAGAAGAGATTAGTTTTTCTCCATTTAGGTAACCCACAATTCTGTGACAAGTGTATTATAAGATCCACAAAATGTTCTTATTCTTTGTCACATAAAATAACCAATAGATAATTTATTTATCTAGGTGGAAAGAAGATTTGTCACATAGTTCAAATAAATATTCTTATTGTGAGATAGTTGGTTAATAATCTACAAAATGTTTCGAAATCCACATCCTCTAGAATTGTGTATTTTGTTTGAAAATTCATTGAATTGTCACTCACATGGGATTTTGGCATGAATTCTCCTAGTTCCAACGACATTATAAAATAATAATGGTTCAAAAAACATATTGTAAACATGTAATGAATAAACATGATATTTTTATGTAAAAATAAATTATGAAATCATATCTTTGGTATCACATTGTTTATACTTCTTCTAAATGAACGATTCATGAATTCTTACATATACTAATACTTATCCCATGGGATAACACTAAAAATATCTAATCCTAATTACCAAATTAACTAAATCATTCCACTAATACAAAAAATTAAAACCATACTTATTTATATAATTATAAAATCATTTTTATGATCAACAACATCCTGGTTATATGTTCAAGTATTAAAAGGACTTATATCTTTGAAAAATTAGGATCATACATCACTTATTCATAATAAATAATAAACTTATTAAAATAATTCTATTTTATCCAAAAAAATCTAACATGTTCTCCTTAGTATATATAGTCACCTAAGGATGGACAATAATGAATGTGTTGATCTAAAATCCCAGTAAGGGGAAGGATAAATTAGCTAAAATATAATAAATGAATAAAAATTACATAGATGAGAATTATAATAATCGATATTTCATAATAATCGTATCATCATAATAATCATTAGGAAAACATATATAAGAAGTAATGGAATGCGAATTATTTTTAAAAGTAAAACATCACGACATTTGGGTCAAATAACACATATAGTTGTGGGAAAATATTGTATCATGTTAATACATAGCATATGTTCACAAATCATAACATCATTATTGTGAAAAAAGATATAATAATTTACATGAATAATAAATTTTATCTCAGGATATTCATAAAATTAAATAATTAAATATAGATATATATAATTCTGGTTCCACCCCTCACATCATAAATGCTCATAGTCATGCATGCCACAAAGAATGTATAACAATCATGGCCATAAAATAACCCCAGGAAAATAATGGGTTTCAAAAGTATTTCAAAAATATTATATTAATTTAAAATCATTTGGGTTTACAAAATGAAAAGGGGAGTTCATCCATTAGAATAAATGATAATTTTTCTTTATATAGGAAAGAATATCTATGGAGTTGAATATTTGTTTTCGAAAGAAAAGTATTTTCAAAAATTATTTGTATTTGGATTAAAAATCAATGTTGAAACATGTATATCCATGAAATAAAACTTAGTAATAGTGGAAGGATATTTATGAAACATTATAATAATATCAATACTTAAAATTATGTGAATGAGAGATAATGAAAAGAATATGTGTTTGGTTCAAGATTTTCTTTACCTTAAATCCTTCATTATTTTGTCATGTTTCCAACTATTAAATAATAAACATAGTTTTATTAAAATATCCATATAGAGGAGAATTATTTTAATTTCTACCACTATTTAAAAGTTATTGTAATTATAATATATTTATACTTTTTTTTATCAATGGGAAGATAATTTGATATAATGTATTAATAAAAATTTCTTGTTTTTCTTATATTTTATTATTTTGTCCAAGGTAATTTATTCTATAATAGTATTAATTATATAACATTAAATTAAAAATATTTTTACATTTATTTATAATAATTAATTTATAATTACTAGAAATATGGTTGGTAATAAAAAAATAAATTTCAAGGTCCTCATTCACGATTAACCAATGATTAATGAGACATTATAAAAAGTTTGGGAATGGGATGTATAAAAATTTTTCATGCTTTAAATATAATATTTCTAGTAGGTTAACATAATTAATATAATATCTAAATAATTTCTAAATATCCATAAAATATTTAGGTTTCAAAATGGAGGAGGAGATGAGAATGAGTAGAGGACAATGATAGGCTGAATTGATGAGAATATACCCTCTTCCTCAATTTTCCTACTTCTCTAAATTTCAACGGTCCTTTGATCCTTGAGTAAGATGGCTAAAAAATGTCCCTAGGTATGATAGAATGCTTAATAGTGAATATTTGGGTATTAAAATTTCTGTTTCTATATGTAAGGAGTTATTTTTCAAGGGGATTCAGAGGGGATATTCACACCTGAGAGATAGGGTATTTTTAGAATAATATATTTAATAACACAATATATATATGGTAAAGATTTTAGAAATGATCCTTCTGACAAAATAAACCATATTAATTCATATAAATTAATATTAATACTTTAAAAAAAATTAAAATTAAAATTCATTAGTTTATTTTAAAAAAATTAACAAATAGAAATTGTTCTTTAATATAATAAAATATATTTTAGAAATTTAAAATTTCTTGTTTGGTTTGAAAATTACATTTATTTTATTTCATTGAAAATTTTAACAAATTACAAATATTTTGGTCTAACTTCATGTTAAAGAAATTATTAGTTCATTATTAAATCATGAATAATTTGATTTAAAATACACTGATCAAGAAAAAAACTTTATTTTTAATATTAATCTAAAAATGAATTATTTATAAAAATTACAGAAAAAATAACCCATGGAAAATTTTTATGTTGTTCATTAATGATATTGTTTTTTTGAAAATAATTTTTTATCATAGATGATAATTATTTTTATAATAATAATTTAGATTTGTATAAAATATATTAAAATAAATTTTATTAAAAATATGCTTATATTTTCATCCAGTTTTTAAATATGATATTTATTTTTTCAATTATAATATTTATATTTTTCAAAATTAATAATGATAATAATTATTTAAATAAAAATATATTATTTGAGGTTATATTTCTATTAAAATGGTAAGGTTACTACTACCAATAGTCATGTTATTATTCACAAAAATCATTTTATAATTCTAATTTTCACATAACAATTCCAACAATCACATTACCTTATATAAATACCTCTCTATTGCATCATTAATTATTCAACTCAATTAAATCCAAGGTTATATATTTACAATTTTCTAATGTTTTTTGGTTTAATAATATTTTATTTATTTTTTATAGTGTTGTTTGTGATGGGATGATTCTAGACGATTGGGGTGATCCTTTTTTTTTCATTATAGTATTTCAATTTTATATTTTTTTCTACTTCATTTTCATTAGTATTTTAATTAGTATCATTACTCACTAATGAAATGAATTTAATTAATGAAAAAAATTGTATTGGTTTTATTTTGTTTTTTATGTGTATAATAATATATTGTATGACAAAATTTAATGGACTTTTATTTCTAGGAAAGAAATTTATAATCATTCTGTTATTATAGGACCCATAATTGATGATTCACTAATTAATATCCAATAAATGTCTGTCTCATAGGGTCACCCATATAGGGCCTATTAATATTACACTATAATTTATACTTGTACTTTTGGTATATAAAATATACGAAGGGAAGGAGATCCTTCTTTATCCACCCAAAATTGAGAACAAAAACACACAATATGTCCTCTATGACATATATGAACATATTTTTTATAAAACATATATGTGTAAATAATGATATAATAAACCAAAATTATATCATAAATACCTACTATAAGCTACCCCACCAATGTTATGTGAAATTGGTATCTTTTTTTAAACTATAATTAAGAGAACTCAATATAATTGTATAATTTTATATGATTAGAGTCTTTTAATGATCTCAATAAAATAATGATATCAAATAAGAAGTATGTGAGATAACATTTTTAGTTTGTAATATATGTCCTAGTTTTAATATTACAACTTTTCCAAAATTTGAATTATGTTTGTAAAATATATCAATATGTTATCAGACATCCAATATGAAACCTCAAGGGTTTGACTCAAAATGGATGAAAAATTGTGGTAATATTATACCTAAATGAAGTTGATCAACTAGAATAGGTATTATGGCATAGTCATATAAATTCATGTACTCAAACACATTAAATTATTGACTTGTAAACTCTATACCAATCCAGGATGTACCACAAAGGGCAAGGGGTCTGAAACATCTACAAGAAAAATCAACCTGAACATTCTCTCTCCCCTTGAAGAGGAATGTATTATACCTAATATTTGATAATATCTCAAGTGCATTATCTATGAATATTTAGTAACTTAAAATCAAAAAAAAATCCCTCTATATTGGAAGTCACTCACATGATCAATAAGTCCATGGACCACATCTACAGATGGGTGGTAAAGAACACATCACATTTCAACCAAAACCAGCTATAATGAAGCTATCTAATCAAAGTAATTACATAATGGTTTAGTATATGTTTTCATATTAATTTAATTATAGATATATTTACCATACCATGATAGTAAAAAATATATTAAATTCATATCCCTAAATGAACTCATTCTATCACCATTATCCCATGATGTAATATATCTAGTATAAAATATACATGAGTGTCCTATGATCCTTGTAAAACATGAATAATTCACTAATAAGGTCGAATGTCAAGGTTTTTACTAAATAATTTTCCACAAATTCTCTATGTAATGTCTTACATACTATTTATCATTATTAATTATCTCCCTATACCAATAAGTGATAAAAACATCCTCATAGTTAGCACATAATGAAACCTAGTTATAGAGGATATATAAATCACTATATAATAAAACCATAGGGATGGAAAATATATATTTGGATATATGGACGACCACTATTTTATCTCATCAAAAGAATTATTACATAGTTTTGACCATATAGAGGTATCTCAAATCAGAAAAGGGAACTAGTGTGATAAGAAAGTATCTCTAGGAATCTCTAGTAATATTAATTACTTCCATGAATTCTTCAATCCAAACAGACATATTGGGTGGGTCACTGGTCCTCAAATCCTCTATATTCATTGGCAAATATATACTCCACCAACATAGATGACATGCCTCACATAATGTATTGTTTTAATTACATAACATTATTTTTTTATAGTTAACCATACAACCACTTGTTAGGTATAATGAAATGAAAAATATTTAGATTCTATTCATGCTCATCCAATAACCAAAAATATATAAGGATTTCAAAGATGGAGACAGCTGCGATATTTTATATACATTTATAAAATATATATTTCATTTGTCTCATGAACATTTAATGTGCATATATCTCTATTAATGAAATCATTGTGAACTCTTTATGACCAAATGGACAACTTAATAATGTTTTTCAGATTTTTTCCCTCAAGAACTCAATGTTGGTGATACCAAGGAAAGAGACCAAATTTTTAGAATCACTTATGTCCCTTTATAATTTCCAAAATTATGTTACTCAATGAAAATGATATTTCTCCTTTATTTTATCCTAATTTCTTATAATAATGTCTACAATATTTTTCACATTATTATCCATCTCATTTGGGATTAGAACAAAGCTACCCATCAGAATACACATCTCCTAATGAAAAAATTTATCAAAAGTTCAACTACCCTTAAAATTATCTCCTTTAGATCATGTTGTGCTATGTAAAAATATGTTAAAGATATAAATTTGGTCCCATGATAAATGTTTAATTAATTCCCCAACTTTTGGTGATGGGGTAACCATGGAACATCAATTGGAAGGCATCAACGAACTATTTTATGAAAATGTGCAGTTGATCCTCAGATGAATTAAAATAATAATAATACTTCCCCTTCTATTAATGGAAATAAACATTACAATTATAAGGGTTTTCCTTTACATACAAAATATGAGTCCCACTGAATTGTTTAGGAGAAACATGGCCCATTATAATGAAATAATATTACCATATGATGATAGAATTCAACCATATATAAGACTATAGATAGAAAATCCTTGATAATAATGACACAATAATGTCTCATTAACATCATAATAATTACTAAGGAAAACCCCAATATGTTGGGAGGTGGAAGTAATGCTTGGTATATGTGGTTGAGTGTATTATTTTATAATGTTCAATTATCTAATTGAAAAGATTGTGCTAAAGGATCTACTATAATTCTTTTTTCCAAAATAAGTGATCCATTACTTAAATAATTCATATTTTAAACAACGATAAGTATGAGTTGTATTGAAGAAAATAAAAAAGGATACTTCAATTATATCTAGAACTACCTAATTAGTTTTCATAATATTGTGTGTATATATTGCATTTTCACTACTAGAAGATAAATAATTACCACATAAAGTTCATACCAATAGAAGTGGATTGAACCTACAACCACCTCTATCCCATCCCACTATCCCATAATCTCACTTAAAAAAATCTTTATTTAGGGTTACATAATCATCCTTACTGAATAACATGATCATGTTTCTTGCACAGATGAAGAGGTACATCAACATTAGTACATCATATTCCCCAAACGAATCTCTAGGTGAGATAATTCTATTCTAATTAGACCAATCCATTATAGGGCTCATTAAGCCTACTAGACTTATTGTGTGACCATCAGAGTGAAATCATATCAATAATCCATTTCATGTACAGAATCCCACATTTATAGTAGAAGACTATTACAACATATTTATGATAAAAACACAATATTGATACCATCTAGGATTAATAGGTTTAGTATCTTGGGAAATTTTTTTTATAAGTCACTTGAACAAAATGAAACTTACATTATTTCAACACATCTCCTTTATACACCTAAAATCCCACATATTATGCATAGTAAATGTAATCACCTAATTATATCCATAAAAGAAATGGGTGAGATAGTATCCTGTTAATTGAACTAATATCTAGAGATGTATAAGGGTCATGAATCAATATTACATGGGTGAGAATAGTCAATATCATCATATCATATGAGTATGTTTTTCATCATAATCATGTGGAAAATGATTTATAAATGCATGGAATGTGGAAAATTCATAATAATATAACATCATGTCCCATTTTCCCAAATGAATTCATTGATTACTCCATGTGTGATTTGAATAGAAATTTATTTTTCACAAACTAGAATAACTACTAAGGAAAATAAAATTTCATTTTGGGTTCATGCCCATAGGGAAAACTGGATGACAAGCAACATAGTGATTTAACCCCTATAGAATGAGTAATAATGTCCACTATTTTGATTTGGTTTTACAAGAACTACATTGTTTTGATTTATATCATATATAAAAGAAGGGATAATGATAAATTTCATTCCACTAGGAAAATTATAATCCTAAATCTAGAATATTATAGTCCTATAGCTAAGGGTATGAAGCAGTTCAATGGACACTAATTGGTTTTGGTGAAAATGATTAGATCTACCTATATTGAAACTATCCATTAGTTTATGTATGACTAAAAACCTATATTCATTATACATATCTTCTATGGAAGAAAGAATCATAGTATAATGATCAAATCCTTCTCAACTCCAATTTGGTCACTTTTTTTAAAGTTAAACTCCAATTGTTAGGTTTGGAAAAGATAATCAGATAAATTTATGTTATCCTAATTACTAGAAATAGGTTAACCTTGTTTTAATTTTTAGATGCATTAGTATCTAAAACACAGTTATTTTTAACCCCTAACCTAGAATGGATTCATTATGCATGATAGTGTTGATCCAAATAAAATTAATAATAAAAATTATAATCAAAATCATTAAACAATTATGAATTTGTAAATACCTAATGAAAAAATGTAATAATTAGTCAAAACATACTGTGAATGATGAAATAGTGATTAACAGTTCACTCATTGAAGTCATACAGAAAGAAATGTCTAAATAGAGATAGAATTGTAATTATCAATGTATATAATTATAATGGAATATAATGAAATTTTTTTGGGTAAAATGTGTAAATTATTTAATTTTAACATATTTTAGACAAAAAAACATAATAACTAGTGTATGAAACTAGAAAAAACATAGCTATCCAACTCTATTACCATTTTAAGTGTTTCCATAATATTTATGGTCATGAATTTTAAATGATGTTTAAATTATTAAAACATTATATTTTAATTAACTAGTTTTTTTTCAATATTTACACAATTTTAAGGGATTACATGTCATGTAAATGAGATCCAAAATATCCTCTGAGAATATTGATTCTTATGAAATATTAATGGATGTATCTTTGATTTGATGATATATCATTTTTTTCATGTCATGAAATTTATTAAAAAATTTATGTGATTCACATATTGTACTTTCTACATGTTGTGTAATTTTAGTAAGACATGATAAATGAAATTATAATCATGTGTAGTGTATTTTCACATAAGGAAATTTTTTCTAGCCATGTAATTTTTCATAGGCCGGCCTTTGGTAGAATATGATTCATTGAATAATGAATACATGTGGTGAACTCCTTTCAAAATTTGAAATGCCTATTTTTTCATTTTTATTCATTTCATCCATTACGCCTAAAATTCATATTTATTATGAAAAAAGACTAAAACACAGTGAATTATCAAATAATAAATTATTAAACCTTAAATAAATGTATCTGAAATGTATATAAAAATTCATAATATTGTATTCCCCCCTAATTGAACAATTTATTACCCTCAATATAAAAATAAATTCCATAGGGATTCGAAGTTAATTTATTTTTAAATAGGAAACATGCATTATTCGAAATAAAATAAAACAATTTATAGGAAGAAAAATTAACTCCACCCAAATAAATACTTCATAATAAGTCATTCATGCCACATTGTTCAGTTCATTCTTGAGATTTGTTTTTCCTTTAATTGCATTTTATTACCTATTCCTCAGAACTATACCAATTTTACAATTTAACTCACAAAAAAATTTGTTTTATAAATCATGTTAATATAATATTGGAGTTGTTATCATACGATTAACTCATTTTCCTAAAATTAGTCTTAAATTGGTTCTATCATCATCACATAGTAAATAAAATTACAAAAACATTAATTATTGATTTATAAAAAGGTTTTAATGATTTTGAGGATGAGTAATGGTGGATATAAAATAAAAACTATGATTAAACGGATGGTTAGATTGTGTCATTATACATTATAATCATAAAAAAATATAATGATGTAACTCCTCCTAGAAAACAATATATTTATGATCCAACAAAATAAATTATTTTTATGAATTTTTCATTTTAGTTTCATGAGTACACTATGTTCTATAATTTTTTTTACTTTATAATTGTTTTAAAATCAGGGCTAGGATAGGTCGCACATCCATCACCATAATACATATGATCCATAATAGTATTGGAAATTGTGGTTTTTGAAATTCCTATTACACCACCAAATTATTTTTATATTTATTTTTCAATGGAATGGGGTTTTCATTGAAAATTACAAAAGATATCATGAAATCCATACTATTAATTTTTTGAATGGTTCCTTGAATGTCCCTTCAATATAAATTCCTCTTTTCCATCAGTATTGAAGATTCCCATACAAATTTTCAAATGAAAATCATGCATTTTAGTAGTATTTGGGTATAAAGTGACAATAGGATTATATTATATCTACCCTGACGACATTATTTTATGATAATATGGAAAAAAAGATGGAATAATATATAGGATAGTCACATGGAAAATTGGATCAATATTATTTCCTCAATAATTTTAAAAGAATATTTATTCAATTATTAAATCATTATTATTTCAATGCCAATTTTAATATACTTACTTTTCTTAGGAATCATTGATAAAATTTTCATAGAAAATAATATGACTATGTAGGTCCAAATTATTCTCAGTAATGGGAGAATATTAAATAACTATAAAATAATTTGGGTATAAAATAAAAAAATGAATCTAAATTAATTTAAAGATTTTATAATTAGAATTATATTATTCAACTCAGAAATCAGGATAAAATTTATAGAATTGAATAAAAAATGGATTTCAACAATATCAACATAACATTGTATTTTATTTAAATGGATGTAAACAGAATTTGTGTTTAAAGAATGTTTCAAAAGATAAATGTATCCTCTACTAGTGTAAATATGAAATAATCCTTGTGAATATATAATGTAGCTAAATAGAGACTCCCCTACACATAAAATGAGATAGTTCCCTCACTATTATGGAAAACACAATAGTATAAGAAGAATTTATATATTAGAGAAAAATGAAATGGACTTTTATGAGTTAAAAATATGGAATTGAGATCTCCTGACAGTGAAATTAAATCCATGGGGAATTTTTTTGGATGATTATTGTAAATTGGGATACAAGAAAAAAAATGATAGTTATAACATACCTGCACTAGATAGATCATTGTTTGATAATGGTTGACCAAAATGTATGAAGACAAATAGGTAGAGGAAAAAACTGATTGTATGGGAGAAATAACATAGATAAAGAAAGAGTTGGATAATGTCATGTTTGTGATGATATATGATCAATAATTTGTGAAAAAGATAAACAATGATTCCATGAACATTGCTGAAATAAAGAAAACTAAAAAAATGGGTTTCCTCTGATGGAGTGCTTACAATTTTTTTTCATCCAAATGGTTAGAAAAAGGAAAATTCGGTGTTTTACAACATCATAGTAGTCTTATGCATCCTTCACGAAGTGGTTTTCGTTTAATCAATATCATGAGGGCTCATCGAAAGATTAAAAACTTCAATATTTTATATATGATGAATCTCATCTGGTTGGAATATCTACCATACATTCCATGGAGGAAACTCTTATTGAGGACAGATCCAGAGTTAACCATCCTCAAGATGGCTATGGATCTCTACCAAAATCCAGTTCATCACATGTGGGAGCCCATATGGTGGTCTAACACGTGCTTTAATGACTATATAATAAATTTAAAAGCTATAAATGTATAACGTAATAAATCAGTAATATGAAATTAAACAAACGACATAGTGAAATAAAAAACTATTTCTCATACATATATTTTAGGAATGATATGTTTGTTAATATAAGAAACCAATGAAATATAATATGAGACCCCCCATACTAGCATACACAATGAGAGGTTCCAATGAAATAACTAGAAAGTACATACAACATCACTATTATCATCATCAGTAGTCCCCTCTAAAACATTTGGGTATATAGTGGGCCCACCAAATTGATGTCATCTATGGATTATAGGGTTAGTGGGTCGAAAACTGTGGTTGGATCCATTGTTATTGCATAATGTTTATTCAGAGATATAGGAGGGGTGTGGATCTAAAATGAAACCTTGTTTCTAGAAGCTGGATCAATCATAGGATCATTTGTAGAAGATATAATTTCATGGCCTTTCCCCTTTAAGGACTACTCTGATAGGTACTCCCACTGGGATGCAGGGTCAGTTTCCATGGGAGGTAGTTCGTCTGGGATGGGATATAGTGTGGGAAGGGATGAATTAGTGTGTTTAACAGGTGGTTGTGGGTAATATGATTAATTGAATAGTGGAGGGGGAGGGCATTGAAGTGTCATGATTTGGTGAATGATAATGGGAGATAGTAACATATTTTCTTATTATTCACAAGGATGGATTAGAGAAATGACTAGAAATTAGTTGGAAGGGATTGTTATATTGAAGATGCAGTAGGGGCAGTGGGGGCGGTGGTAATAACATGTGTGTTGGAGGGGTGGAAGGTGTAATGGTAGTGGTAATAGGTTAGTAGATAGAGGTGGAGGTGTTATAAGGGGTAACAATGGTTGATGTAGGGACATGGATAGGTAATGTTGGGTCATCAAAATGTTTGGATGGTTCTTATCTAGTACCCTCAGTATATCTTAGATTTGAACAATTGATTCTCCAAATATTCATTAGCTACTCCATCTTATGGAGCATAAATAGTTTTATACTCTCCAAATCGCATGGTAGGAGAGATAATGATAAGTGTCGAAAGATCCAGGATGTCAGGATAGAAGGGTAATGAACGTACCACCCATGAGCATACCTTGGGTCCTCCTTTTCATGGTCATGTATAACACAGAGAACTACATTTCCATTTTGATTGCTAGGATACCCTTGTATTAGGAAATAATGATCCCATTTCTTTATCGACAATCCCATGAGAATCGCGTCAATCCATCCATGAATGATCTATGTCCCAGTGAGGGATCTGAAGGGAATCACCATGTAAATTTATTATCTACGTTATGTGGGGGACGTAAATGCTCTGTGGGACTCTATTTATCCTTTCCCAAATTCTTGAATCGTCTTTCTTATTCTTACCAATGTGTAAGGTTGGAAAAATAGTGGAGGTGATGATGTTGGTGGAGTAAATTACATGACTAATAACCATGTGACCAATGGTCTTGTACCACATCTTATCTCCATGTCTGAAGGTGATATATTCAATGGGTTGCTAGAAGGAGGCCATGAAATTGAGGGAGATCTCCATTATGGTCTCCTGTTTGAATTTTGTAATGGGGGAGAGTTGAATCTAGAAAATATGTTGAAGGACCTCTTAATTAATTTATATTTTCTTTATCACCACAAGATCTATTGTCTTATTGATTCTTATAGGCTCCACAAAGAGTGGTCCAACCTGACACGGTGACCAGTTAATTAAAATTGAATTCATAGATGGAGGTGTAAGAATCAATTTCCATAAGACCTATTTCATGTTAAATCCATGTCCTCAAACAAGGATGTGAAGGATGATATTGTAGTGTAGGTGGTGGAGGAATTCTTTTCAAATGGTGGAGGGTAAGTATCCTTCTCCCTCAGGTTTGGGGGATGTGTGTCATCCTGATCAGAAATGTATTTGAATTTTTAAAAGTGTTTGGTTATTATTAGGTCCATTTCAGTTAGATATGATCATTTATGAGGTATAGAAGAGGGGAAGAGGAAAAAGGATGGGATGCGTAGGTGAGGTGTGATTATAAGGAGAGAAGGAGAGGTGGTCAGGAGAAGATGGGGAGATTTTGGGAGGGGAATGATAGGAGAAATGATCCTAGAGTTCATGGAAATATAAATCCCCCCATAAGTGTTTCAAATTTTGTATGTTATTCATGAAGGGAAAATCTCATGAGTTTATTAGGCCTTTCAAATTTAGAAATTTTGTATTATTTTAATAACTTTTATTTGTATTTGTTTTTCCTTTTTCGACCCAATTCCTCTTACAAAGACACTAGTAATGCTACAATCCTATGATCTAAACTAATTTATTGTCTCTACCCTTGGATTCCTCCGAGTCAGTTCATTTTTTAATGTTGATATCAATATTTTTTTGTTTATATAAATTTGAAATTAATAACACATCACCTAGGGAATAGTACTTTATATATTTTCTATTCTCCCCATTAACCCTGAAGGGGTTTATCCTCCTTTATTAATTTCTATGGATCAATTTGAAAAAAACATTTATGAATTTTAAATTTATCAAACATTAGGTTTTTTTCATTATAGGTAATATTTTCATTAGACAATAAAATAAAAAAACATTATCTCCTAGTGTAAATACATGTCATGCAATGCCCTGGTCATTCCACTTCTTTATCTTTTAGTTATAAATTATCAAATTATCATACACATTTTTTCTAATTACTTCATACTCATATATTTGGATAATTATTTGTACTCTATATTTTTAAGAATCCATATTAAATATCTTTCCTAATAAGAGAGGTGTTATAATTCCACTTGTAGATGTCATAAATTTATTTATACAAGTTGTATTGGAGTAGTGTTAATGGTTGTCTTGTACTCTATGTGATATGCCCAACTTTTGTCATCTTGTTTGATACTCTAGTATTTTCTACTTGGGTTAACTATATTACCTATGATTTTTAATATCCAAATTTCAAAATTCTAGATACCCTTTCATTTATGGTTTTGAGGGAGTCATAAGGATATAATGAATTCCATTCTTTTTGAGTAATCCCTTGAGAACATTATTTTCATAATTTCACCCATGATCACTAATTTGTAATGGGGGGAATCCAAATCTACGAAAATTTATTTTTCTTTAAAAAAGAACTGTACCTATTCTGTTGTGTTAGGAGTAGTAAATTTAGCTTCTACAAACTTCTAGATATAATTAATATTGACCAGTATAGAGAATATAGCATGAGAATCATGGAATGGACCCATAAATTTGATTCCCCATATGTTGAAGAATTTAACTTCTATTATAAGATTTTGTTGAATTTCAATTCTTTTCATTGTGGTGCATGTCTTCTGGAACTGATCATATCAGTGAGAAAATTTACATTCATCTTAGTGGATTATGGACCAATATTATATGATTTGTATTATTTTATATCAAGTAAATTAATGTCCATGAATCCTTCAAACCAGTGATGTATGACTCTTGTCATTTACTCTTTTTATTTCTTCTTCTAGAATATAGTGGCATATTAATCCATCACCAGAACCCTATAAATGTAAAAACTATTCCTATAAGTAATTTTAATCATCAACTAAGTATCACTTATAGTACTAATATGTATTTTCTAGTAGAGTGATATATTTTCAATATAATTTGAGATATCCAAAACTATGTTTAGGATTGGGTTTTTAATATGAAAAGGATTTCACTAGTGATGTCATCCTTGATATCTAAATTACCAATGCCCATAATTATTATTGGTGGATGTATAGATAAATGACCAATAATAACATTATCATTTCTTTTGGTATCTTATATAATGATATTGAACTCTTTTACTAGTAGGATACACCATATCAATTATGGTTTGGAATCATTTTTAGTAAATATGTATTTATGAATTGTATGATTAGTTCAAACCATAACTTTGGATAATATGAGGTAAGGATAAATTTTTTTCCAAAATCATAGAAAATATGTAGGAGTTCATTTTTGATAGTCCAATAATTGTGCAATGCTTCATTCGATGTGTGATGAGAATAGTAAATGGGATAAAACATATGTATGACTTCAAATACTAATGGAGAACACATGATGAATTCACTAGTGTAGCTCATAAGATTAATGTCCTTTTCAAAATATATCTAAATAATGATAGGATAGGGCACCATGATATTCATTTTTGTATTCAATTCCCATCAAAACTCTTAACTGATCTCTAAATTACTTTTCTCCAATAATATTTGTGTTAATGGAGAGGATTATTTTACAAATAATATTATGAAATTGAGGTAAAAACTTGCATGGCCTAGAATAATCAATATTAATTTTTACTATTATATACATAGATATGTATTTTTTACTTTTATTTTTTTAGGATCCACTTCTATTCCATGTATTGATATTTAATGTCATTGTAAAATTCCTACACAACCCATGAAGTGAAATTTTTAACTATTAAATTCCAATCTTTATTCATTATATTGTTATAATACTATGACCAATTTACTCAATGAAACCTCATAAGTTATTCCATATACTGATAAATAATCCATAAAGATATCCAAGATCTCCCCTTATATATAATGGAATATATGTATCATGCACTATAGAAATTTTATGGGTTAACTACACATATTAATTGAAATACATCAATAAGAGAAGGTATTGATGGGAATAGTGAATATAGTTTTGGAGTAGTCATCTTGTTCAACTAAATTTTTATTGTGTAGTAAATATATATCTAGGAAAAAATATAATTTGTTCCCTACAATCCTATCAAGTATTTAATTCCAAAAAGGCAGTGGAAATTTTTTTGGGGGTTTCGTGTTGAGGTTTTTTCAATAAACACTATCATTCCATCTATTGATTGTTTAAGTTGATATTATATCATATTTATTAAATTTCACCATGGTTTGTTCAACCTTTTTCAAGATGAATTGTATCATATAGATCCATTAAAATTCAAATATTAAAAATATTATTTTCACATCTATACGTTTTAAAGCTTATTGGGTTTCCACCAGTTAAATTAGTGGGGTGAGTCACCTCGGGTGTTGAAATTTCATTTTATCACATTTTTTCAATATTATTTGATGGGTTCATATTGTGAGGATGATCCCTTTGATATCTTATAATCATTAGTAAATTGAGTTATTATGAATTTTTAGGACTACAATCATCTTTTCCTCTTGTATTAGAGTTATCTCCGAGCTAATAATGATTATATGTACAATTGAAGACTCTCAGAAAGAGAACATGAGTGTGCTCGATAGAGGATTTAGTTACAATTTTGGATTCTTGATTATAGAGATTATGAATATTGGGATATTATCGCATATATATAGTCCAATTTAATTTACATCCTTATAATATAATTCATTATATTCATTAGGGTAATGTCTATCTCTATAATCCTGGATGGTCATTAAATAATCTCTCTCATTAGTAAGACAGATGGATTGATGCTCTAATTTGTATTCATTTATTTTTCAACATTCACTAAGATGAGAACTACCTATTCTTCTCATAAACTATATATTTTTATCTCATTATCTAGTTCAATCATTGATTTTCTAGTCATGATAAATGTTTTATCTATAATAATTTGAATGTCACCTTCTTGTTTCAGGTATATGATCTGCAAATATGTAAGAAATATGAATTTTACAAAACAAACTAAACAATCATAAAATATTATCCTAGAAACATTACTAATTAGACATACATATTTCGTTCCACTCTTGTTAGTATTAATTATTTGATCAGTTGATTAATAAATAAACTCATTTTAATGAGGTTTATGCTGGTTGAAAGATCACACAATGTTCTTATGAAGGTTCATGCTCTGATGGTGTAGGTAATTGACAAGATTCCATGGCATGTAATATTTGGGACAATGCATGATCTGAATGATGTCATGTCTTTATTCATTTAATGAAATGTATCCTAATTCTTCCAACATCCTTTTTATGGAAATACATTTTTCAATAATTTAGCAAATGTAGGATTCTGAGATATGGCTTCAATGAATGGTATGTTGATGAGTAATTGATACAATATCAATAAAAAATCATATATTGACCTTTAATATTTCATGTCCTCGTTATTTTTACTATGTTAATATGGGTTTTATAATCTAGAAGCACCAAATATAATTCTTAGTTTTCAAGAATCTCTTTTATCAGAGAAGTTTCACCAGTTTCTAACTCATGATTTTTTCCTCAATCACTTTTATTTATTCTCTTACCATCATCATAAGTAATGAATATTGAAGTTTTCTTATGTACATCTTGCTTCTTTTACACTCCCATGCATGGTGGCTGAAATTATAACATTTTCTCACACCTAATAACTACATCATTTCCCTCTTATCATTAGTGCGTCTCAGTGTTACTGGGAAATGTACTTAGTAGTTAGTCTAATTTGATCATTGGGATTTGGCCCATTTTGTACTTAGGATATTAGAGCGATTATATTTATATTTAGTATCTATATCTTTGTTAGACATTCTCCTGTCTAATGTTTTCCAAAATTTAGCTATCACGCTTCCAAATTTGACAATATGGGCGGGGCTTCTTTTGTAGATCTCTACGGTGTGGGGAATAATTTTTTATAATCTATAAGTGGAATGGGTTTCTGAGGTATTTTTGTTGGTCAAGGAGCTCTATTTTAATGAGGTAACCCATGTAGTCCATGGTATCTTGGTGGTTTTTGACCTATTTTTTGTTGAAAATAGATTTTAATTTTTTGTGTCTATTTCTAAGTTGATTTCCACTGAATATATTGTTTTTGGTACTGATGTAGTTTTTCGAATTTCTAGACATATTGATTTTAATTTTGGTTATTACAATTTTGGATTTGAGATTCATCAAATTCAACCTTATAGTCTTGATATGGGTGATTAAATCCAGACATTTCAGCTGTTTTAATCACCATAATAGGTTCAAGATGTGTTAGTGTTGGATAAAGTTACTGAAGTGATTCAATATTCTTTGTAATGTCTTTTACATGGTCTTCAATTCGGGATTTCTCTCCCAATTTATGGATTCCACATCAAGGTAGTCCTTGATCACTCTTAAAACAATTGTAACTATGGGATACGACATAAATAAGTGATTGTCCAAAATTGGGTATCCTAACCTTGAGATTCCATTAGCAGAAATGTCCAATATAGTTCATGTAGATATATGGGGTTCTTGGTACAAATATCAAATCTAAATCCACTAATCATGTTCGTGATATTGGAAGATTCTAGTTAGTGCCTTAAAATTATCCCATGATTCCAAGGATAAATTTCAATTTATCTAGGAAATGATATGGCTACCATTTTGTATATTCCAATTCTATATCAGTGGGATGTGCATAACATGGTACATGATTTCTATGTCATCCCAATTCATGATCCGATTGGGAGAGGGGCATATTTTCAAATAATTGGCTCGGTATCTCAAGGATATTTCATTAAATTGATATTTAATTGATTTAGAGGATACACAATTACTAAAAAATTGTAATAGATCTCATGAAAATTATTAATATACTCATGGGGGTTTCTATTTTTAGTCCGCTTAAAATTTCTATGGTTTAGATCTTATGGATATGTCGATGTAAGATTTCAAAATTATGAAATTACATAGGGGGGGAACTCTATGTTGGGTGAAACACCACTTATGGATGATAAGTCATAGTCGATTATGGTGTGATCCTACTATTTTGGATGGTCTCACTAATTGATAGCTGATGAATATTGATAGTTTGAGTGGTTTTGTGGCACAATATCATTGCACTCATCCATTGAAAAGAAGCGGCATGCTACTGATGATCTATTGGTTTTCAGATTTAATGGAAGCAGTTATTTAGTTCCAGGATCCAGATCTCAGTCAGAGGGCTTGAATGCATATAGTAAACTAATTAAATGGTAGAGGTCACAGGTTTATCCAAATGATATTAATGTAAAAAGTAGGTGGAGGTGAGTTATTTCCAAAAAATGTGGGAAAATATTGATATACCCATAAAGAATCATTTATTCCTCTTCACATGGTTAGATTATAAATTTATTTTTTTTAACCTAAACCTACAAAAAATAAATTGTAATGTGGAAATGGGTGGTCATACCCATATGGAAAAATTACTTATTAGAAACCAAGAGATTAAATTCACATTGAAGGATTCCTCATGTTCACTCTATATAATTTATTTACTAGAACTAGGTTTTATGGATTTAGATTAGATAAAAAAGAAAGGTTGATGATCAATTTTAAGGCTTTATATTGATGATAATTGTAAATCTCTATTGTGATTGTCCTACGGCTAAGGAAGTGAAGAGGTAAAAGGCTATCCAATTAGTTATGACCAAACCAATTAGATCTACCTAATCGAAAACAATCCACTAGGATATTTATATCTACCAACCAAGATTCCATACACTTTTATAATATGGAATAAATCATTATAGTCTAGTGGTTATAGCCTTCTCAATCATATTTTTTTCTTTTTTGTTCAATTTCTCCTCCCATGGTAATAACTATGAAAAAAATGTGATAAATAGTCTTATAACATAATTAATAGCCACAGGGTAACCATTTTTCCATTTTTAGATTCATTACACCCCAAAAAACACTTAATCTATATCCATAACGGTAATCAAATCAGATTCACATGATGGATTTGATCAAAATAAAAAGTAACAATAACCATGCTTATCATAATAATAAAACAATAAATAAATAATAAATACACAATTAAATTAAATAACCATCAATAAAAACATACTTTATATGAACAGCCAATGAAGAATGGTGTATGTGTTTTGGTCGAACTAAAACCGTTGTTGGAAAGGGAATCCAAACAAAAATAGAATTTAAAAAATACAATAATGGATGTAGAAAAAAACAGTGCAAACGGATTTGTTAAAATGAGTAAAAGAATTAAATTATAATCATCATGTATTTGATTAACATATTTTACATTCTTCACATTGTGAAATATTAGTCGAACCTGGACATTAAAATTTTCATCACCTGTAATGTATTTACACATCTGGTAATTAATTCATGTCATGTAATTTCTCAAGGGTTGTCCTATGGTCCATATATATGACTTGAATGAGGAATACATGTTGTTAACTCCATTCATTATGGGTAAGACCTTTTTTCTATTTTTCATAATTTCTTCCTTTATTTAAAAAATTTATAATTCCTGTGAAAAAAACATTGTGTGTTATTGAATAATATGATATCAGGCCTTAATTAAATGAATCTAAAATGTATATATAAATTCAGATTATCAATATCACAATGTTCAAGTACAACACATAGTTTTAAACAAATCTACAGTAATTTTGACAGAGAACATATCAGCAGAAATTGTAATATAAATTTTTTGAACAAATATAGAATCATGATGAAATAAAATTGATCATCTAATGATTTATATCGATTTACCATAAAAATGGGATAGATGTTATATTATAGGAAAACCCATCATGTCATAAATTGGTCATAATCATGCTTTCCTCATCTAAATAGAACAAATAAAAAAATTATTCATGAAATAAACTCATGGAAAGATATGGTTTTATAACTATTCTATAAATCATTTATTAAGGAATGCAATTTGGGGTTCCCAAATTAATGGGTGAGATATTATTTTTCAATAAATAATTTTTTTATCGTAACAAGAAATAACTCCCTAAGAGTCATAGAGTTTTCTGAAAAATAAAGATTGTTTTGAAAAAAATCAATATAATTGGATTAAAATTCCGTTAGATAATAAAATAAAATATATATTCCCCTAAATAAGGGGTAAAGAATTTTGAAATAACACATTAAATTTAATATTGGAGTATGCGTAGTGAGAATAATTTGTATAAGAATATAACCCAAAAATGGAATTGGGTTTCAAAATTATCACACCTTAAATCCTTCTTTGTTTCATCTCTTTTCCACATTGAGAAAAAAAATTGTTAATAAAGTTAAATAAAAGTGAATGATATTTAATTTTTAACACTTTATCCATTATGATAACTTATATATGTCCCTTAATTCCATTTGATAAAAGGGAAATGTTTTGATATCATGATATCCTTATAAATACATTATTTTTTTTCATGGTTTTTGTTCAAGGTAATTTTTACATAAGTAGAATTAATTCTAAAATTATAAAATAAATTTACTTATACCTTAATATATCATATATCATTTAATATAAACATCCATAAGGTTAGTGAAATTTAAAACATTTTTAATAACCTCATTGGTTGTTAACCAACTGTTAATGATGAATTTTCCAAAGAGTACGAGTGAGATATAAAATGTGTGAAGAGGTTAAAAATTAAAAATTTATATTTTATTAATATTATCAATATCATGTTAACATACTATTCAATTTTTTTAATATTCTTTGGCTTAAAAAGTAAATTATGGCAAGAAAATAGAAAACGGGGAATGAATAACATTACGAATGGACATCAGTGATTTCTTGAAATTGATCATTTTTCTAGGGCCCTATAAATTCTTAATAATATTGAATTTGATTACTCCAAAAAAATAATTGGGATGATAATGTTATTTTGAGAGCAATTTTTAGAAATGGATTTCTTTTGGTAAGCACGGGATGTGTGGTTTTCTCTATGAGGGTGGGTGGGTAATTAATACATGAAGAGAGTGGAATGTTTAAGTAATAATATTAAATAAAATATTATATCAATGGAGTTTATTTAAATATTAAAATGTTTAATATTATTATATTTATTTATATTAAATAACTTTTTTTATAAACATTAAGACACTAATTATCTGAATTTTTTTGTTAAATCAAAAGTAAAGGTGAAAATATAAAATTTAACAAATTATTGGAATACTTTATACATTAGAATGAAATGATATATTCTAGTTTGGGAAAATATTTTTATTTAATTTAACATATTTTGGTATAAAATTTATTTTGTTTTTGTTCAATCCAAAATTTTATTTAATTAAATTGATCATTATTACATCGAGATTTACTAAATTTAAAATAAACGGGTCATGAAAAAAAATTATTTTTTCAATTCAACAAAAAAACTAATATATTTCAAAATATAAAAAAATTTAACGTAGATAATTTTGACAAAAATATTCTAAAAATGAAACTTATTTTACCCAAATATTTTTCTAAAACATGTAATATTAATTATTAATAGATTTTATTACATTTTTAGTTAATAAATTATAATAAAAATTAATAATAATTGTAATATATTTTATGTTAATTTTTCATATAGATATTGACTTATTAGAATTTATATATTTATATTATCATAATTTATTCATCATTAATAATACATATATTTCAATTTATTACTTTAAGGGAAAATTTCTATTCTAACAGCCAGGTTTCTGTTTCCATGGGTCATGTTACTATTTCTTATAGTCAAGTTACAATTCATAATTTTCACATTACTATTCTAGTAGTCATATTGGTTCATAGAAATAAATTTCATTCCACCATTCATGTAACGTTCTGGTTTTGGGTGCCGCCCAAAGGCACCCCTTACCTGGTTGGTCACATGTCATTAAGCATATTTCTCCAAATGCCAAAGGTTGCCGACTAGCAGCGAGGGCATTTGGTGTGATAGTGGGAAAGTTATTCCCTCGTCTGTCGAGTAAATTAGTAGAAATAAATATATAACAATAGCGAAAGCAAAAATAATACCATACAATAGAAATCTGTGGAAGATTAAATGTAAATAAACAATGAGAGTACATATATAGATGATGGATGTTACATATGTATAATAAAGAATTCAAACAAGTCACAATGCTAAAATAAAGTACTAAACCGAAGTACACGAAAAACAATTAAATAACTCCAACAGCATCACAAGCCTTAGCTTGGTCTCATGCTCCCTAGCTCCACAGCAGTCAACTACCTGTAGTAGAAGGGCACTTGGCATTATCTATACCTGCAACAATATAATCTATTTGGGCCCCAAATAATGTCCCAAACTGGGTGTGAGATAAATCTCAGTAGGCAAAAACCCAAAGATATGTGCCTATTAGTCAGTGAATATATATGGAAGGCAATAAAAAAATGAAGCAATAAAAAATGAATTACTTAAAATTTAGAAGTCATACATCTTCAATTACATTCATTTACATTCGTCTATTATTGAACCAAGTAAAAAAACCCTCTAGGAAGTTCTCATAGCCAATCCCCTATGGTTCAGCCAAACATTCTCATGTAACCCATTGGGTATGTTCTTATAACCTAACCCCACTGGTTCAACTGATACAAGGATATAACGACCTCCTGTGTAGCTCACATGGTCTACCCCCTTTGGTCTCATTCAAACAGAGACTCTCTGATGAAGGAATCACTATCAATTCCCCTATAGTCTTTTAATGATAAACTACAGACTCTCTAAGGAAGAACTCAATATAAATTCTTCTTGTAGTTTCGTAACGATAACTATATACACTCTTAAAAATCACTCAATGTGAACCCCCTCCCTCCCATGTTCTCGCAATGTGAAATGTATAACAGACACTCTGGGGAAGCCCTCAAAATCAATTCCCCCTATTGTTTCACTAAACCATGTTCCCACAGCCCTGTGTAAATAAATTGTTCAAAAATGATGTTCAACAGAAGAATTGAACCTCAAGAACTACATGGATAAACCGAAAAAAATAATGTCACAACATTAGATAAATCACTTAATCCTAACAACCCTAGGCATAGAATCCAAGTGGCCTAATAGGAAAAACTAGTCCAAACATTCAATACAAAAACAAACAAGGGAAAACACCTCCACAACATGGAAAAATAACCCGATCCACAAACAAGAGCCCTTACTCAAGAAAAACAAACAAAATAGGCACCAACAGGGTTAAAATCCCTAAAAATACAATACCCCAATTTAGGGTATTGGGAACTTTTTCACATAAATTTCATTGAATAACTGTGGAAAGGATCAAACCAGATACCATAGAATTCTATAGTCTATATAATCTATCTCTCGGCTTTGAATCGACCTAGAATGATATAGATCAAAAAATTGTCTACAAATATCAACCGGGGATATCTCACATAAGAGGTGAAATCATATAACAAGGCTCTAGAAGAAGGATTAACTCACCATGGTGATTCCATCTTAATTGATAGTGATTGATTTAGAGAATGGAAGGTTGATTGGGGGTTGTGAGAAGAATTCTACCCAATGATCATTCTTGGATGTGACAAGTTGGAAGAAGGGTGTTCTGTAAATGAGACGTGACCCGAGTCCGACATAAAAAAAAAATCACCCTACATGTTCATTTCATGTACATGATGTGTACATGCCTTAATTAACCTCCTCTTTAGGAATTCTCTAGTTCACCCCACATGTCTATCTACTCAGTCATTACATAGCCAACACATGGTCACCCGTGGTAACCAGGTACAAGACATGACTTCTTAAGTACACGGTTTGTAGACTTTAAATTTCAAAATTCTCCATTTTTTCTCAAAAAAACCAGTAAAGAAAAACTCATACATGAAAAGAGTGTTATACTTCTTACAAACTTCCCCCCTTAAAGAAATTCATCCCCAAATTTCCCTATCAAGGCAGCATAGACGAAGAATCCTCCAACAGCTCCAGCCACTGCTATCATACATCGGCCTCCCTCTACCATGTATCGTCCTTTACTCACCCATGATTCTATAGCACTCATACCATTAGAAGAAACCAGACACTAATAAACTTTACATTGTGATCAACAATCCAGATTGGATGCTCCTGAAATGAAGTATCCACCTTCAACATAACCTCCTCATGTTGAAACACATGAGATGGGTTGGAGAAGTAACGTTGTAGCTGAAAAACATGGTTATTTTCGTGCATAGCCCAATACCTCTAAATTAACTAAAACTAATAGAAAATCGGCCCTACTCTATCCAAAACCTCAAATGGTCCAATATATCCCTGCGAATTCTGTCACTGTCTCCCAATCCACTTGTGTCCCATCCTCAATGTGACACGTAGAAAAACCATATCTCAGACCTCAAACTCCAAAGGTAGTCTTCGTCGATCAGCATAAGACTTCTTTCATGACTATTTATTATGAATCCTCTTCTGAATCAACTCAACATGCTCTGTGATCTCTAGGAAAAGATGAGTTCCCAACATAGCTTCCTCTCCTACTTCCAGCCATCATAGGGGTTATCAGAATGTCCTGCCTTATAATGCCATATAAGGTTCCATCTGGATAATTTATTAAAATATATTATTTTATAAAACCCCCACAAGAGGTATGTGTTTCTCCCAAGAACCACTAAAATCTTGGACGCATGCTCAAATAATGTCCTACTGCACCTGAATAGTACGCTCGGACATGCCATCTTTCTGGGGGTGGTAAGCTGTACTCAAAAGTAACTATTTACCCAAAACCCTATGTTGTCACTGCCAGAACTAATATGTAAAACGGGCATCCCTATCTAAAATAATGGAGTGTGGAACTCCATGTAAACATACAATAACCCAGATTTACAACCTTCCCAGATCATTTACACTGAAGTTCTCCGTGATTGGTAAGAAGTGTGCAACCTTATTGAGCCTGTCAACAACATCCCAAATTGCATAGCTCTCTCAAGGAGACCTTAGTAAGCCTATAACGAAGTCCATCGTGACATAATTCCACTACTACTCAGGAATAAGTATATATTGAAAAATCCCTACTGGTCTCTAATGCTCCACCTTCACTTACTGACAAGTTGAACATCTCAACAAAAAACCAGCAACATCTCTATTCATACCTAGCCACCAATACAGATGGAGTAGATCATGATACATCTTGGTGATACCTGGATGAACTACCCAAAAAGACGAATGATGTCTTGTATCATCTCCACACATATGTCTATTGACACCCATACACACCCTTAAAAATGCATGATCTCATCCTCCCCTACTTTCCATCTTGCAAATAGGGTCCCCCCTTGAAACACTATCCCATAAGAATACGCCTTCTGAATCAGAGAGCTGCATAATTCATACTCGATCAAGTATAGTAGAGGTAAAATCCATAGAAGAAAGAAAAATCTTTCACTAGCTATTGTGCACCTCCAAATGCATCTTAGAGAATAGAGCCATAATCTATCACTCACTGTTGGCCACCTGAGCTTCATGTATCAAAGTCCTACTCAACGCATCAGATATTGTGTTACCTTTACCAGGCATGTGGGAAATCTCACAGCCAAATGACTAAAGGTACTCACCCACCATCATTGTCTCAGATTCAGATCTCACTGAGTAAAGATATACATGAGACATTTGTGGTTAGTAAAACAACAAAATGATCTCCCAACAGATAGTTTCTCCAATAGCGTAAGGCAAGAACAACTACCGCCAACTCGAGATCATGGGTCATGTAATTCATCTCATGTGGCCTCAACTGCCAAGACATGTATGTAATGACTCATTTCCCCTGCATAGGCACTGCTCCCAGCCTAATACCTGATGCATCATAGTAAATTTTATAGTTCTTTCCCGGTTCTAAAAAATCAGGAATCGATGCTAAAGTCAACCTCCCTTTCATGTCCTAAAAGGCCAAATCACAGGAATCTGTCAATATGTACCTCACACCCATCGTAGGCAGGACCGTCAGTGGCACATTTATGCATGAAAAATCATGTATAATACAACTTTAGTATCCATCTAGACTTAGAAAACAACATAACTCAAATACATTATTCGGATTCTCCTAGGAAATTATTTCTCTAACTTACTCCAGGTCTAATGATACTCTTGTCTCTGAGATAACATGACAAAATAAGTGAATCTTGTCCATCCAAAAGTGGCATTTTCAGAACATAGCATATAACTTATTGACTCTCAGTTTACTCAAAAATGATCTCATGAAGTGTGTCATGGTCGGATCGAGTGTGAGATTATACCAAGACATCATCCACGATGAAAACCATGAAATAATCCATGTATGGAAGGAACAATCAGTTCATCAGTTCCAGGAAAATTGTGGGCATGTTCATGAGACCTAACTATATAACCACATACTAGTACATGACATACATTATTTTAAAGGTTTTAAGTGGTATATCTAATAGTCTAACATGCAACTGATGATAACTGGATCAAAAGTCAACCTTTGAGAACACCTGGTCTCCTCGAAGAAGATCAAAGAGATCATAAATCCTAGGTAAGGGATATTGGTTATTGATCATCAACTTTTTCAACTTCCAATAATAAATATAATGTCCGAGGGTACCATTCACATTCCTTGTAAATAGGATAGGTGAACCCCAAGTAGATGTACTAGGTAAGATGAAACCTTTCGCTAGTATCTCCTCTAACTTCTTCTTGAGCTCATGTAACTCTGGTGTAGCCATCCTATTAGGAGGAATGGACACTGGTGCCACTCCTAGAACAAGATCAACAGAAAATTCCCCCTCTCTCTCTGGAGGAAACAATGAAAAGTACTCTGGAAAGACATCCCTGAAATGGTCAACCGCTGGAGGAAAGTCCAACTATTTAGTCCCATGGTCAACAAGATATAGACTAGCTTTCTGGGTTGTAATTCTTACCAACCCATGATGATTGGGTCCCACTCTACTCACCATGACATAACATTAACCATTATATATAAAAAAACCAACCTCTGGTGATGTGAAACTCACCATGTGATGATAGATGTCGACAATGGCTTGGTAGGGATCCAACCAGTCCATTATGAGAATGAAATCATTGATTGTAATGTCTAAAACATAGAGGTCCCAAAAAGAGTGACACCCACCAAAATCAAGGTGGAACTACTTTCACTGATGTACAGAAGACGTTTTAGTCCCAAATAGTGTTTACAACATCAATATATCAGTAGAAGTTATGATACAGAGCCCAAGGCTCTCCACAATAGCAACAGATATGAAACTATTGAAATACTTAGTATCAAAAAGTGGAGAATCTAATACTGAGGCAAATAGAATTGTACATCGAACTATAGAGGGTTCGAGATCCTTATCCTACTGGGTCTGCTCCCTACAAATGTCTGGCCTATACCGTGACCCTTTGACCATCCCTGACCCCATGGAGTTGACCCACCCTGCTGCCGCTGAAATCCTACCACTTGGAAACCACCGTTGCGACCACCACCTCGGCCTGCATGGATAAAAGAAATCCAGTTCTTAGACTGATGAGAAACTGTTGGTTCTTCTCATGAATGATGAGTCATAGAGGAACCTTGTCACCTGCTAATGGTGAGAAGCACTGTAAGAACTACTGATGATGAGGCATCTTGCCTCAGGATCGCTACTCTACTGGGTCTCTCAGGAAATGTGGTCTCATATTCCTACCTTTCCCACACTGGTAGCATAAAACCTGGCTACCAGAAGGTGAATCCCACCTACATGGATCTCCCAGTGTAGACTCCCTGTGGTGCTTCCTACTATCAGCCAGAGAAGCACCAACTCTGGATGCTGAAAAGACCTAGCCCACTAATCCAGAATCCCTAAGGTTTCACTCTGTGATCATCACCTAGTAGACTATGGAAGATATGGTCATCAACTAGAATGTGTTCACCTGAGATCAGATCTCATGCCTGAGACCATCTTCAAACTTCCTCACTAGAAAATGCTCATCACCCCCTAGAATTGGTGCGAGGAAATATAGCTCTGTGATGTGGGAAGAATAATTAATGATTGATAGAGTACCCTACTGAAAACTCATGAACTCTCAGACTCGTTTGGCCCTCAAAGTATCAATGTAGAAGTAATCATAGATGGTTCGCTGGAACTCATCCCACGCCATAACCTGATGGCACCTTACCTACGAGATCACATTACACCATATCTTGGTGGAATCCTGAAGCATATAAGTAATGAGCTTCACCATCCTCTCTAGAGAATCTCTAGATGCTTAAAGATATATAACATGAATTTTAACCATGAATCAGCAGCCTGAGGTCCTCTATCCCCAGAGAAAGTGGGAGGATGTTACTACTAAAAGACCCGCGTCAAATCTTCCTTAGACAGGGCAGGATGTGGTGGCCACTAGAAGGTGCGCATAAACCTCCTGAAGCCTTCTCAAAACTATGCATCACAGCCTATATCTAGAATGATAGTTGGTGCCGTGAACGACATGATATGAGGATCTTATAGTAGTCCCTGACCAGCCATGTTCGGTGTCTGATCACATCCCTAAATCTTGCATACACCTGGATGATGTCTCAGTGGTATGACTCTACAAGGTCAAGTGCAAACCATAGTTCATGATTATCAGGAACTAAAACATATAAGTGAAATAAAGTAACAGGGGAAGAAAACATTCAAGATTCACAAATCCATGATACATGGAATGTATGTACACCACATGGTGTGTTCCCTTATGATTTTTAATGGGTGTGTGCTTTTTCCCAAACTGATCACGTAACACCCCAACACACGACATGTTCCTTCAAAGGACATGGAATATACTTGAATTTATCTCCCCTACCCTTGTTCTTCTACATGGCTAGACAACACAATTCTCCTAGAATGACACTACATGGCATGTTCGTGCCAAACAAGGAGTGTACTAGAATGATTTCCCCAACCCGTGTTGTTAGTCACACAGCACGGTATATGGGTTACCCTATATGGTAACTTCAATCATGACATGGCATGTATAACCTTTGTTTCATCCATCTGTTTCGTTAGTCCCACAGGTGGACACACTATCTTTACAAAATGGTGTTTACGTCAGATACACAGTGTGTTCTTACAAGGATTTCCAAAGCCCATGTATCTGCCCACACAACCAGTGACATGGTTAGAAACTACACAACGTGTACATATAGTACACGGTGTGTACTCAAGAAAAATAGTTTCATCTCAATCTAAAGGATACATAGCATGTATTCAGCAATAGATACTATGTATTCTGGGGTTTTCCAGACATTAAACCTCTGAAACTACTCTGGAACCCAAAAAAACACTAAAAAAATATTAATGTTCCAAATTCCGATCGGTGGTGTCCATAATCCCCATAAATCAAATCATGGCATCATATTCCTATATATACATGAATAATATTGCAATGATCCACCAAATTCTGATCCATGAGGGCCCATAACACCTTAAGAACCAACGTTTTGCGTTCATTCAAATAAAACTATACAAATACAATTCCTTATTAAATGTCATTCATTTATCAAGGCATCTATCACTACAACATGAATATATAGAATAACATCTATCACAACAACTTGAAATCAGTAATGCACCCTAAATGGCATGGAAATAATGTGTGACATGTGATCACTAGAGAATTCATATGTGATGTAAGAGATGGAATACCCTCATCTCATGGAGTTTCAACATAAATATAACCTCAATATTAGTAATGTTAACAACAAAAAACATGTTAATCTCCTAATGTAAAAATCAAATGAAATGTGAAATTTTAAAACTAGGAAAAAATTGTATTATACAAGGTAAATTGAATTTTCCCTGTACACAGGTAAGTTACACTTATGTACAGCTTATTAAAAAGTAACAATTCCTTCATATCCTTGAATATTGGCTCTAGACAGTATGTCAATGTGAAAATAATTCCTCTGATAACACTTTTTATTATCCTGGTCTTGGGTGCCAACAAAAGGTTCCCCATACCTGGTTGGTAACATGGCATCAAGAGCATTTCCCCAAATGCTAGAGGATGTTGACTTGCAGTAAGGGCCTTTTGAATGATAGTGGGAAAACTATTCCCACATTGGCAGAGTAATGAAGCAGAAATAAATAAAGAAAAATAGTAGAAGAACTAATAATACCATAAAAATAAATTAGTGGAAAAATAAAAGTAAATAAACCACTGGAGCACATATATAATTGATGCATATTATTTATGTCTAGTAAAGCATCCAAAAAATTCACAATGTTGAAATATAGTAGTAAATCAAAGTACAAGAAAAACAAGTAATCAACTGCAATAGAATCACAAGCCTTGGCTTGGTCTCATGCTCCCTAACTCTATAGTAGTCATGTACCTGTAGTAGAAGGGAACTTTCCTTTATCTATATCTTCAATAATATAATCTATTTGGGCCTAGAATCATGACCCAAATTGGGTGTCAGACGAATCCCAATATGAAACCACCCAATGATCTATTCCTAACTCTCAGTGAATATATATGGTAGGAAATAAGAAAAATGAAGCAAAAAATAAGGAAGTAATCAAAAGTAAATTGTCCTACTTTTTCAATTTAATTTATTTACATTCATCAGTTTTTAAACCAATAAAAAATAAGCAACCCTCTGTGATGTTCTCAAAGTTCATGCCCTCTGGTTCAACCAAACAATATCATGTAACCCACTAGGTATGTTCTCATAGCCGAAGGACTTTGGTTCAACTTCTACATAGATATAATGACCTCTTAGGTAGCTCACACTATCTAACCCCTTTGGTCTCATGCAAACAATGACTCTATGAGGAAGCACTCCCCATAAAATCCCCCTATAGTATTTTAGTGGTAAAATATAGACTCTCCGAGAAAGCACACAACTTAAATTCCTCTTGTAGTATCATAACAATGACTATAGACACTCTAAGGGAGCACAAAATGCCAATCCCCTCTATAGTCTCGCTGCGTGAAAAGTATAACAGACACTCTGGGGAATCCCTCAATGTAAATTCCCCTTATGGATTCACTACACCAGGATCCCAAAACCCTTTGTAAAAAAAATCGTGCATAAACAATTATTAATAGAAAACAAGAACCTCATGAACTACTTGGCTAAACAAATACAAATCATATCACTACATCAGATAAATCACTCCATCCTAACAATAGTAGTAATGGAAAGCTAGTGGCCTAATAAAAAAATCTTGACCAAATGGTCAATACAAAAACAAATATGGGAAAAAAACTCCATAGCATGAAAAATAACCTTATCTACAAACAAGAGCCCTAACTCAAGAAAAAAAAAGCATAGAAATCATCAACAGAGATTAAATCCCAAAACACGCAATACCGCAATCTAGGGTATTGGGAACTTCTACAAATAGAAATCAATGAATAAATATGGAATGGAACAAACCACCTACCTCAGTGTTGTACAATTGATATACTCTGGAGTCATCCATTCAGTCGGTCTCGAATGATGTAGATGTACAAAAACGTCTAAAATGTTCAACTAAGGATATCTCACGAAAGAGGATAAATCAAGGAATGAGGATCTAGAATAAGGAAGTACTCACCCTTGATATTCCAATGCAATCAATGGTAGTGGATTTATAGAATGGATGGTCGATCATGGGCTGGGAGAATAATCACGCCCTACAGTCGCTCCTATATGAGATGAGTCGAGAAGAGGGTGTTTTGTAAATGATACATGACCCCGATCTAACTTAACAAAAAATTAAAGTACACAACATGTTCATTTAATGTACATTCCATGTACATGCCTTAACCAGTCTTCACTTTAGGCAGTCTCCAGGTCAACCCCACACATCCATGTACTCGGCTGTTACACTGCCAGTACATGATCACCTACGACAACTAGGTACATGGTGTGTAATCCTATGTACACGGAATGTACTACTTAAATTTCCAGATAATCCTATTTTTCACAAAACCAAAAGAAAAGAAAAACTCGTACCTAAAAAGAAGTAATGAGTTCTTACAATTCAACCTTCACTAACATTTCTCTAAATATTATTTATTTTACTTTTCTAAAATGTAAATTTGATTACCAATATTCTTCTTCTTTTCAATTGTGTTATTCGAGGTGATCATTCTAGAAGATTGGAAGGCTCAAATATTTTCAATTATACTATTCTTAAATTCAGTTTCTTCACTCTATAATGAATATAAATTTAATTCATACAGTTTCTATGTAATGTACTAATTTCTGTTAATTAAATAATGTGTGTTTGGTTTCTCCATTTAATATATGTGTATTATAAAATACAATATTACAAACATTTAGTTAAGAAATAAATATCATTTACAATGTATAGGTTTTTACATTCATAAAAAAATATAAATATCATCCCTTAAATATCATCTCATATTCTTTATTGAAAATATATGTGGTTACTTTTATTTTTTTCCTTTGGTTCCCACATTGTCTCTTATTATTGATAGTTTTACCATAAATATTTAACATGGTGAGTGGTCTTTATAAGTAAAACTATGTTTCTAAGATACAAGATAATAGTAAACATGGCCTCATAATAAAGTTCATAATATAGTGGTACCAAATTAAAATTTACTACATTTGTTATTACAGGAATGTACCACTTCAAGAGAGATACATAGAACTCATAATTTATATGAGCCATGTATACAGGTGTTTCAAGAATATAGGCCACTAATATTATACGATTGGGTATCTCAAAGGGTCCACTGTACCGAGTTATATGATTTTCCTTCTTTCTAAATTGCATAAAATCCATAAATTCGTATATTCGAAGGCAACCGTTTATCTCAAACATCAATCTTGATATACCATTAATTATTTTCAGTATAGAACTTATTCCGACACTAATATGTTTTTATATTTTATTAGATGGCTTAAAAATTTTATATCATCTATAGAAAAAGGTCATAAAAATTGATATTTAATTAAAAAAAATCATCCTAAAAAGTATACATTCTATATCAGTTCCAATAATGATCCAAATATAGTGACATTTGAATACATGAATATAACTTTTTGTTTTTTAATAACTCAACTAATGGAAGTTGTTGATCCCATAAACCATAAAATTTCATTGAGAAATATCTCTGAACATTCGTCATTATCAACATGGGCCACTGAGAATAATCATTAGTTTGGGATTGTTATTCAATATTGATATGTAATTTATCTTTTTGATCTAGCTGAATACGTCTCTATAATTTACAAGGGACACTTTGATCATGATTATAGGTATTTGGAATTTGTTCCCTATGAAACCTCTCAACATCCTTTAATATATCATTGCAAGTTTATTAGTAGATAATTCTTATAGAATATTAATTAAGTGGGAATTATAGGTGATTTTCTCCACTAGAAATCATATAAAATTCCATTCATTTGATGTCATTAGAATAATAGAGAAAAGGTCTACAGTGAAGCTCTCCCAATTCCATGCAGTTATAGAAAATGGTTACATCATCCCCATGAACTTGTATTTCATTGAATTAAAATTTTAACATTCTAATCAGTTAGAGGGGTACTCATCAATATCCTTATTCATGTTTTCTAACATGATATGATCTCAAATATCATCATACATCATGGTACATATAAGATGTATTGAGAAATATGAGTTATATGCATTATCTAATACCAATTTCCTTATCATACGTTATATTAGAACAAAATTTCTCATTATAAATAGACTGAATCTATATTTATTGATATGGAATTCATCAACATTCCCATAATTTACTTCTTTAACCTTCTTTTGAATCTCTAGAACAAATGTTTTTTCACCCTTTATCATCTCTTGGCAAGATGGTTAGTATATTATTTTAGAAATGTAGGATGGAGTCCCAACTAGTATGACTTAGAGACATATCCATTTAATATCTAGGTATATTGGATCGTTTTCAATTATTATAATCAATACAATAGTGGGATATTTTCTACTAAAATTATATGCTAACATATACTCCTTTCTTTGATGGAACTAAATAGAGAAATTGTAGTTCTTGATCATCTCTAAAAATTTTAATTGACACATATTTATTCTTTCTAGGTGAATATATACATTAGACTCTTGTGATATGTATATATGTACCAGTTTTCACTATAGAGGTAGTTATACCAAATCATCTTCGAGAATATCACAACTGCGAATTCAAAATCATGCGGCAGGTAGTTCTATTCAAGAATCATTAACTCTATGCAGTTTTAAGATATCCCTTTCACATTCATCTTGAATAAAAAACACAAACATTTAATTGAAGATACATTATATATCATAAACCATTATCCACATGATGGTTGTGTGAATAAAAGTTGACTCATTAGCCTCTTATTGAGCTCCTTAAATATTTCTTTGAATTATATTACCCAGAAATACATTACCCTATTTGATAATAACATGGTTAGTTATTTATAAAATAATGATATTTTTACAAAATAAACTTTCATATTAATTAATTAAGCTAATAAAAAACATGTTACTTTGACACCTAAGGTCTTATACCCTTCTTCAATCTCCGTTTTCTTTTTAGGATAAATAAAAACTCCAAAAAATTAGATCATGTTCACAATTAATGTGACTTTATGTTACCATAATTAACACTTTCCCAATATATAATAAATTTTATACATTCATATTGTCTCTACAACAATCCTTATAGGTTCTTGATGTTCTTCATTTCTCTTTTATCAAATGAAAAAATAAGCAAAAATAACTATCAAAAAATTTAAAGGTAGTTTTTAAATACTCTATTCATCCAATTGATAAATATTTTTGGGGTATTCATATGTCTGAAGAGAATGAATAAAAACTCATTAGGTTGATTTGTCGTAGGGAAATCATTCATCTAAATATATATTTGTATTTCCATTCGTTTTATTATTTACAAAATATAGATAAACTGTACAGAACTATTGTCCTCATCAATGTTGATCAAACAAGTCATCAATGAATGGTATGGGATACATGTTTGTTATGGAAATATTTTTGATCTCTTGGTAATATATACACAGCCACATCTGTCAATCTATTTTCATTTCAAAGAGAACAAGAACACCCTATGCTGATGAAAAAGGAAATATAAACCCTTTTTCTAAATGTTGTAGAATCCAGTTCTGTAACTCCTCTAATTATATCAGGTCTATCCTATATGTATATATCAAGATTATAGTGGCTCAAGCTATAATATCTATTAATAACTCTACCTAACAATCTAGGGGAAGGTTAGGTAACTCCTTGAAAAAAATCAGTATATTCCTTTATAGTATTAATTTCCACAATGATAATATTCTCATTCTACATAACAATCTCGGAAAGGTATACTTTTTGATGGATTTCAACACCCACACCATTGAGGGATTTCCAAAATCAGATTCATGATCATCCTTACAATTTTGATAGATAATTGGATGGTTTGAAAAATATAATGATATTTAATTTTCCCAAAATTTATATGATATTTATATAATGAGTGCCAATCCAATATTAATATATCATCACATTCCAGCAAAAGAATGATTTGTATATTTTATAGAAGAATAATCCGACAAAATCTACTAGGATATGAGTCCAACACATTTCTAGCACTGATAACACAAATAAGTGTTTCTACGGATATCTCAACTACAAGGTTTTAAGGTTTTGATTAAATAGATATTGAAAAAATATGGTTTATAGTGAAATTACATGAACCAGAATCATGTAAATTAGTTTCCCTTCATGAGTAAATAAGTAGGGAAAATTGTATGAATTCATTTTGATGATTCACATAAGGGGTGGTATTGGGATAATAATTTCCTTCCTCCTTAAAATCTGGTGGCTTCCAAACATTATTACCCTAAATAACCCTTAGTTTAGTACACTGGTAGGCATAATATTAATTATAAATTTATATAAAGAATTATAACATCAGTGATTCAATGGGATTTTCCTTCATTTACCCTATCATATTGGTAAGATTCATTATATCACTTAGATATTTATATTCTTGGTTCCCTTCTCTCCCACACATGAAGCATTTTTGTGACCCTTTTATTTAGTTCCTGTAAATATTTTTGTCAAATTTTTGGAATTTTTGTGTGGGATACTGTACCCCCTTTTTCATTATATCCTAATGATTAATACTCAATATTTCATTTAATATATTCATAACAATTGTACCACTCTAGAAACAACATCACTACTTTGAGATAATGTAAAATACATATAGACAACTCTTAATCTATTTATTTTATATATACTTTCATAGTTTTTTATTTTAAAATAACTCATAATATTTCTATTATCCTATGAATTTTTATAACAATACCTAATGGGTATCATGAATTTCTTGTGAAAATTTCCTCATATGTCACAAACAATTCATCATCATTTTTTAGGATCATTCAATTCAATCTCTATGATGATTAAAGAGTTATTTAGATGTAATTTTTTTAAATAGAATTTTAATTTATCTCAATTCTATTTCATTAATTTATCCTTTTGACTTCATATTAATTATCATTCCCCACCATTGTTCTTACACTTTATAAAAAAATATAGACAACCAAGGTGGATTTTTTCTTCTGATAACATTAGAGAATGGATGTGATCTTATCCATTGAGTTAACCCAATATTCCATGAATAATTGATCATAAGATCAACAAAAAATCATTGTTTGTTATAAGTCAAAAGAATCAATATATAGTTTCTCTTTCTTGTGTTGAGATAAAAATTTGACAAGGTTTAGGTTATTATTCATATCATTAGACACCCGGGTAATAATTTCCATGATGTTTTGAACCCAACCAATCATTTCATAAGGAATTATTTTTGAAAAGTAAATACATTTTCCCATATATGGGTTTTTATTCTTATTTTTTATAGTTCCCACTACTTTCTAAAATTTAAATGGTTTGAAAAAACATTAATCAATAAGGAATTTGCAATTTAATCTTATTCATATATTAATTATATGATCATATCTAATAGGATCCCATTTTTATAATTTTTCAAAAACAATTATTCTAGAATCATGTACATTAATATATTTATAACATTGAGAGGAATAATTTCAAATTATTTATCATTAATGATGGTTTTTATAGAGTTTTTTAATAACCCAAGAATATATTTCTGAAGATATAAAATGGTGTGTTGCAAGGCCTCTTTTTTATGCACTAGGAGGTGTTATAGTTAATACTAAATCAACCCTAATTGGATTTATTACCCCTTAGTACAGTTATTCTAGAAACACAACAATTGTAATTATCCATATATGAATTCCATTCCACAAAAATCATGTACTCTTATACATTACCAAAACTGGAGTTATTTACATACATGAAGACTTTCCCTAGTGGGGTTAAATATTATTTTCTAGTAATATTTTATAACCTATGTAGACAATCCACTTTTACCATAAATGGTAACCCGACTTTTTCATACATTAATATTAAAAAAAAATTATAAAGAAAAACACAATGGTTATACAATAGAGATCTAATGGTATAATATGTTCGAAAAATTAATCTCATGCTTCATATATATATATTAAAATGAAGCCACTATTTAAATATGTCTACTTTTTCATCCTAAAATATTTTCACATTCCCTTTGGTACATATAATCACTTGATTATATACATCCAAGAAGGCATTGAGCTAGAATAAAAATTATTAGAGGAATATCATAGGAGGCGTAAGGGAAATGAGTTAATAGTTCACTGGGGAGAAAAATCAACATCATCATATCATAAGCATAGGATTATAATCACAATCATGATGGATCCATTTAATAAATTCAAGTAATGTGGAATATTCATAATCATTTACATTATATTATAATTTTTATCATATAAGTAAAGTAGTGAACAAGGTTAAAATCATGCAACTGCATAACATATGTGTAGAAATCATAACATGATAATTTTAAACATGGATAACATACAATTTAAGAATAATTTATATAATATCATGAGATATATAACATTTCCCAATTCAATATAGGGGTATATAATTTGGGCCCCCTGTCACATCAAAAATTCTCACAATCTTTCATGCCAAATTGAATGTGAACAAATAATCGTCATTATAACGAAATAAACTCATGTAAGTGAATGAGTTCTATAAGGGTTTCAAAAAGTTACATTAATGAATATATTTTTGGCCTCCACATTAATAATTGAGGTCATATTTTGAAATATAATAAAAATATTATTTGAATAATAAAATAAAATGTGTAAAAAGTGATAAATTCAAAAATAAATTTCTTTCAGAAAAATCATGATAATTGTTATAAAATTCCATTTGACAATGTTAAATAATATATGCCACTATAAATACCTAGTAATTAAATTTTAATGTATACCTTAAATGAAATATATGAACATCCATATTGAGAATAAAATGAGTGAGATGAACACCGAATGAAAGAATTGACCCCAAGATTCATATTACATTAAATCCCACAATATTTCATTACATTTCCACCTCCAAGATAATGAACATAGGATTATTAAAAAATTGAACTATAATATAATTATGTTAATTTTTTTAAATTTTAGTAAAATATAATCTTTTGATTCTATTCATAAATTCCCTTTTTTAATGGAGAAACATTTTGATATCATTTTTCTTTTCAAATATACTATTTTTTTATGTTTAGCTATCATTATCATTTATAAATATGTAAATTTTATTCGAGAATAATAAAATAAATATAGTTATATATTTATATATCATAAATAATTAATTATAACCATCCATTTGGATGTTCATAATTAAAGGATTTAAAATGATGTGATTGGAGGTTAACTAATAGAAAAGATATGTTGTCCAATGTGAACATGTAAGGTATGCAATATGTTATCATTAAAATAATTAAATTTTTTATATTATATTTACATTAGAAGTATCGTTTTAACATTGTATTTTAGTTTTTTTAAGTATATTATTTGTAAATAAAATTTGGATATGAATTTAAAAAATTAAGATTAATAAATTGAGAATGGGACATTACCTCTTTCTTGAAGGTGTTTCATTTCTACGGCCCTTATCTTCCTAAAATCAGGGAGATTAATTACCCCATAATTTCCTTATGAAATTTAAGTGATATAAGATAGGTTGTAAGGGAAAATTATTGTCTTTGAGAAGTGAGGTTGGAGTGGATTTTCATTGGAGGGGTGATAGGTTATTTATACTTGAGTATAGAAGAACTTTTGAGTTGTAATATGGAATAAAAAATAATATCCATGAAAATAATTTAAAATATGAATATTTTTTACATTATGAAATATATTTTAATTAAAAAACTCTATTTTATGTATTTCATATAATTTATATTTTTAATTTATTAGTTTAATAAAAATTAATGGTGGAAAAGTGAAAAAATTATTATTTTAATAGAATAATTATGAATTTAACCTTCAGAAAATAAATTTTTGGATTTTCAAACATTATTATAGTTTACAAATTACATAATTGTAAAATTAATTTTTTTTTGTAGCAAAAACCCTTAAAGATTATTATGAAGTTATTTCATCATGAATTATGTTATTTAAGATACACTCATTATGAAAAAATGTTTTTTACTGTACACTAAAACATTAATACATTTCAAACAATTAACAAAAAATAACCCATAGAAAATTGCAACTTAGTGGTTAAATGAAGAAAATTAATTAAATAAAATAATTTCCAACCATATTTAATTTAATTTTTAACTATATAATATTATCATTTTTATAAAATACATAAAAAATGTTGAAAAAGTCTCATATATTCTTGTTTTTTATTCTTCATATTAATATTATGAAATTGGGATGTTTAATTTTTAAGAAATTAATCATAATAAATATTATTTATATCAATTTTATTATTTTAATAAAAAATAATATTCTAATAATATTTTTATTATTTCCAAATGTTAGTATAATAATAAAAATGATCATATTACTATTCTAACTTTCATATTACAACGTAGAAATAAAAATTAATTACTACATTCTAAATTTAATATCATTGCAAGAAATTATATATATTTTCCTTTTATAAAATATCAATTTTTTAGCATTATTATATTTATTTATTTTTTCCTCCACTAGGGGGATGATTCTAGGTGTTGGATGCATCTAAATTTTCCAACTCAAATCTTCTTACTTTCTATTTCTGACTGATTTAATTGAATGTAATTTTCACGTGTTTATTTGTTATCTAATGAAATGATATTCATTAATGAAATAAATAATTTCTTTGTTTATCAATTTTATGTATGATTATAATGTTATATAGTCTAAAAAAACATTATTGAAGAAGAAATTATCCTTTATGAATACTGCATCATAATAAGAAATGGATTATAAATTGGTTAACATAAGCAAATAGTGACTCGATGTCTTTTACCAACAAATTTTTTCTAATGAATCCTGTTTTAGGAATATCAATCCTTCTCTAATAAAGGATTACCTCTCTTCTAAGAATCTATGGATCTTCATTTCTCTCTCTAGAACTCTAGACTAGGTGGTCATGTATTGGCATATAATACAAGCTTAATTGTTTCTTTGGATGACTCATATGAAATTTTGATCTCTCTAAAATACATTATATACCATGTCTTAGGAGTAAAACATGTGATCATTTAATCTCAATTCATTATGAGCTATAGAAATTTTTCGCCACTAATGTTACAATATCTTAACAAATCATTCCAATATTTTATTAATAAATAAGAATTCATTCAAAAATCCACTAAAACACCAAGAATGTAAAGTAGTGTGATTGTTATTTGATACATTTAAGGACTAAAAAAACTCACCGTTTCATTAATGAGACATTATTTGAGTATGGTCATCTAGTTATTGGTTTTTCTAAGTCACTAACTCACTCTAATCCTCATACTCTTGATAGTCTATATCCACACAAATCCCATGAGGCCCAAAACAATATAATTCATGTAACATTCTCATTAAATGTGTAGTCTCATCTTTTTTTGTTGAGCCAACAATGTTGTCTCTAGAAAGGGTGTTTCTCTCTCTTAAACATATAGAGTATATTTCCTCTTATCACATTATAATGATACCTCATAGTCATTCCCTTTAACTAATGCTTTATTTCATTACTGGTAAGTGGGAAGTGGGTGAATTATTGTCACAGCAACATCACTACCCCTCCTCTATATCCATGTGGTTAGGCTATGTGGTATCAAAATAGTTTTGAAAATATAAACACATAGTTTTAAATTAATATATGGATAACTTATAACTTGATTTATGTGGATATATTCATCATTTAAATTTTATATGATGCTTATAATACATTTTTTATACCCCTAAAATAGTTCCTTCATAAGATGAATTAACTAAGAAAATATTAAAGACCTTGACAAGTAATAAGTCAACTATGTATAAATATTATGGGTTCTCTTTTCTAATATATTAGCCCAAGTACCCTGGAAACATTTTCATAATATTTTTATATCTATCATGACAACACAACAATATATGAACCCCAATATGAGGATATAAATCCTTATAGTACCACTATATTAAGACCTGGCTTATGAAGGGCCCATAATGATGTGATGTTATGCCAAATGATACACCTAAAATCCACCAAAGATAATCCATGAATTATTGACCATAACATATAATGAATAGAAATAATAAACTATAATTTTATAATATGAATCCCCCATTTTATATTTATATCGTATTTTTAATGTAATATTACTTAATGAACATGAACCATGTGAATGATCCAACATAATTTTATTATAATAATTCAAACATAAAATTTTGATTAAAAATACTTTATGTGAATTGAATGTATTAAAATAAGAAAAAAATGAATATACAATTACAATAATAAAAAAATTGGATATTTTCAAAGCCAAAAAATAATCACACTCACAAAAAATATAATAGAAATGAAGTAGAATAATTAAAATAATATAAGGGTAATGTAAATAAAAATATGTATCTTCGAAATAAAATCAAATTTAATGAAACATTAATGACATATTAGGTATTTATACAGAGTAGGTAACACATATTATTGTTACAATGCTAATAATTTGAATAGAAACTAGACCATTTAAATAAAAATACGATAGTTGTAATAGTAATCATACTGATAGAAATAGTAAAATGGCCATTATAACAGTAAAATCATCTATGAAAATATATTATTATATTTTTGTATCTTATAAATTTAAAATATGTAATTTCTATATCCTGATAAAACAATGTAAATGTTTTCAAAATAAAAAAATAGGTGTTCCTATTTCTATAAAAAAATATGTATTATTTTCATTTTTATAGAAAAGTTAATTTTTAGAAGAATGTTTATTTTCATAATATGTGTTTATAAATTAATATTCTATAGTACTGTAATTATCATATAATTTTACCAGAACATGTGTGATTTTTGTAATTAGACATAAAATAAATCATAATAGTAAAATATCAATCTTTAAGAAAATATTTTTTAAGATATTAAATTTCCCATATTTAGAAAATTATTTTAATAAATTTTATTTTAGTTTTGTAATATTGATGTCATTAAAGAAGATTGATATTTTTTAGTATTTTTCTAAAATCATGGTATTTTGGGTGAATTTTGAAACTTTGTAAAACATAGTAGAAAAATAAAAATATAAATAAATAAATTTTTTCCACATGGATGATGTTAGAACACATTATTTCAAAATCACATAATAAATTTTATCTATAAGGTGAAAATTTAGTGACCCAACCCCAGAAACCAGGCGCAAGTTTCTACTAAAATTATATTTACATGATTACGATAGATAAAATCCGAAACGATTTATACCTTTAGTAGTCTTGGTATACCCGATCAATATAAGAGTCTTGTTTTAAATATTAATACAATAATTACAACATTTTTTTAAGGATAATAACATTATTCCCTCTATTTTATCCTTTCATATCATTCTTTGTACACATATTTGATTCCTGGAGAAAAGAAACAAAATTAGGGTTAGCTCAAATATTCAGTAAGGTTCATATATGAAAAAAGTAATAATGAATCAATGATAATAAGCAATGTGAAATGGTAATTACTAAGTACACGTGCCTTTAGAATAATATGATGAGGAATAATCAATTTTGGAAGAATAATAAATGAATGAAATTCCATTTAATCAATGAACTATGAATGAAACACATCAATAGATAATGTAAGACAAAAAATATCATGGATAAAAATAACTAAATACTGAATTAAGGAAATTCTTCATTATAAAATTTCATCTTTTCCAAGAATGTGATACCTTTACTGTCATCCCATTACACAATATGGTTTAGCATACTACTATCAAGGCCTTTCACAAGACAATTTAAATATCTGGGTATAAACCTATCTGTTCTTCTACGAAACAAACTCGAAGGGTTTGTCTCAAAATAAATTTGTCTCATGAGACTACCAATGCATCAGGGTTATTACATTAAACTATCCCCAAATTTAATCATTAATATCCAAATCATTCCTTATATATCTAATAATCAATTTAATTCAAAAATAAAGTGCCTTATCGATGATCTATATTGAGTAAAGAATACGTATTTATCAAAAATACCACAGTAAATCAAATACATTCAGGATAAACATTTTATGTGAAAATGTTATATGATTTAGTCAGTTAACAAAACATTGATAAATGATATAGATAGTATTCGGATATTCAATGATCAATGGTCATAGGATATGGAATATTTGAACGAAAAAATAATAGAACAGTGGAATTGAATGTGAATATTGTCTGTGGACAAATCAATCACAGACCATCTAGAGGAAGGAAAAGGATGGTATAAAAAAACATATCCCAAGTATAGAAAAATGAATTTTTCTTGTTGTTGATGAAAATAAATACTATAAAGATATCATTATAAACCCATATTAAAGAAAATATACTTTTTGTTTTCATAAAAAATTAAAATCCTTACTTTGAAAATCACTCTTTAAATACATTTTCTCTAAAAATTATGCTTTTAAAAATGAAAAGGATTCTCCAAATAAATTATGGTTCTAATATAAATACATTTCATACAAGATAAAATAAATATTCCTTCTACATGGTAAAATGGTCAGAAAAGTGCCTTGTTCAGAAATAAACAATGATATTACCATCATAAAATGTCAAAAAGGAAATTTTTTTAAGATGTATTTACTAACTAATTTTTTAATTATTAAAACCTTTTTAGAGAATAGGGTTTTTATAAGAAAATATGTTCTCTGACTAAAGAGAGAAATTAATTCAGGTTTTTATAAAAACATTTTCTAAAACATTTTTAGTACTAAAGATTTTAAAAAGTGTACTATTGAATGAAATAGGTCATGAAAATATATATTATAAAAAAATTAAACATTTAATTGAAAAATTAACATATAAAGGGATTTAATTTAATTTCAAGAATAATCAATCCTTACCAGAATGGGGTGGTGAGATAAACCCTTGAAATGATCATAACGTGAAATAGTCATTTAATCAATTAAGAGAGTATGTGTATGTACTATAAATCTACCTAAAATATGTGTAAAAACATAAATAGATATTCAAATTAATTATAAACATGATAATATAATTTTAACTACAATGAGAATGTGATATATCCCAATGAAAAGTAATTGAGTTACGATATTTATTTAGCACATGGTAAATTTAAGTTCAAATCCCCTAAAAAATAATTAAAATTGATAATAATAATAATAATAATAATAATTAATTATTGAAGATATTATATTTTAAATGGTATTTTTTACACCATATAGAAAAAATTAGAAGCAAGATAATAAATTATGCCTCAAATAATGAAAATAGAGAAGTAGTCCCTTACCACTAGGTATCATTTAAATCAGAAGCCCCAAATAAAAAGTAATATAAAATGAATCATTAGATAGAATTAATATAAATATATTAATAATATGAAATATAATATGGGATGTATATACACCAAATAAAATAAATAAGTTGTGAAAATCGGGGACGCCTCACAGAATGAAAATGTGAGACAAGAATCACTTACATTGTATTTAATTTGGGGTGAAAATTCATTAACACCTCTGTAATTGTCATAAATTTGACACTAAATTATAACTAAACCATTCAAATATTTATAATATCATATATTATTCAAATATAATATCTTATTACCCATTTTTTAGTAATATTTTATTATTTTGACTATTTTTGTTATTGATTACATATTTTCTCGAGTTTGTTTTAAATTGTTATTTTTGTTCTTTTTATATATATCATGATTTATTCATCTCAATAATTTAAACCAAGAATAAAATTTTATAATTATTTAGTGTATATTTATTTATATTATTCAATGATATTTGGAGATATGAAATGAAATGTACCGTTCATGGAGATAGTATGGTGTACGTATGCATTAAGGCTGCTGCCATTTCACTATCATATTTAAAAGTATGAAAAATAAATTATATATATGTATATTATAATTAAATTATAATATTTTTTTATATGTTATATGTATTTATTTAAACCATCATTAATATAATAATTTAATATTATGAAAAAATCACATTGCTTTGAAGAGGAGGTAGTCCACACGTCCATAAATGAAGTTATCGTATTTACAAAAAAAGGAATTCATAAAGGTATATATATAGTAAAAATTATATAAGAATAAAGAATTGTTAAATATCTTATATATCAAATATATCATATAGAATCTATGTTTCCTTCCCAATTCACAACCATTAATGGTGGTAAATGAAAAAAAACGACAACCTTTCGTGAGGTGGCATTTCATCATAGACAAATGGTATGTTAATTACCCATTTGATAGAAGTATGTGTAGGTTATTGTAAAACGATTTACATAAAAAATATTTCAATTTATTTAGGATACTGATATTATTATATAATCATGGAATAATAATAAATGAAGGGTTGGAGAAATAAATAAAACATAAATTCACAATGAAGAATGTTAACACTTTTTCAGGTATCCATTTGGTTTGAGCAAAATGGATTCCATAGTTTCCTATCACATCAACATGAGGAATCAAGGATTATGGGAGGGTTATTGGGATAATATTTTTAATGATTTTGGGAGATCCAAATATCTATAATGTTGTCAATTATTTGGATGGGTGACCTTCTTTTTATAGTGGAGGAGGAGTGTAATTTTTTTAAATATAGCTAGGTAAACAATATTCAGTGGCCTAACATACATCATATACCTCCAATAATGATGATACTTATATAAAATAGAGTATAAGGTATATATATTTCCATTAAATCACATTTTTACATGTTTCTATGTCATTTTGGGATATCTGTTTAAGGTTTAGTCCATTGTTAATCTGGTTTTCATCTTAATTGATGTAATTAATTTTAATCATATTTACTAATCTATTATGTAAAAAGGGAAATTTAAATTTTTTTAAATTATCAACTTTTATCCTACCAAATTTAGAATACATTTTTCAAAATTTTAATCACATAATTTTTTATAAATTAAATTATAATTATTCTTGCAAACATAAGGAAAATACTAGGTTTTAAAGTAAAAATGTAAACAAGTTTTCTTAATTTTTATATCCAAATTCAAGTGAAATTTATTCCAATGAACTACATAATATTAATATAATTATAGTTTATATAATTATTAGATAAAAACAATACAAATTTAATTTAAAAATACAAATTAATTAGATGAAAAAATTGTTTTAAATTAAAATTCTATATTTTTCAATATTCAAAAAAATACGAAACATCCTAGAAAAATACAAAAAATTTACCATAAAATTATTTTTTTGTTTAAAACTGAATAATTATGTATAATTTTTAATAATAAAATTTTTAAAGATACACAATTTGTATTTTTAATAGGTACATGAATAATAGATGTTAAAATTTACATTAGAAAAATATCAGTTTTATATGTAATATTAGGTTTGTCCTTATTTTAGGACTATAAAATATAATAGATGAATAAAAAAATTATTTGATATATTAAATATATATTCTCATAAGTTAGTTAAAACTATAATTATCTAATGATATAATGTCTAGGTTATATTTTATTATATTAAATAATAATATTTTAGTTATGTATTATTATTTTGTAAAACTCAGTCTGCGTGTAATGCAGTCCATTGAAGAAACTCATTGTATTTTTTGACGAATTATAACTTGTCAGCATGTTCATTAAAAGTTGTATCATATATTTAATATATTTTAAAATAAAAGATATATTATAAAGCCTTTGGAAATTATATTATTATATGTTTATGGAGTAGCGTGTCATACATTATATCGAATAAAATGTCATCTCTTTATAATTTTAGGGTGTTACAATCATCCCACCTTAAATACATTGTATCCTTTCAATTTAAACTCTATCATGGTAATCATGGGTTTGATATTTTAAAATTTATTTTTTTAAATTCTTTATCATGAGAAGAGTTCAAAAAATATACTCTTAAAAAGAGAGAATGAAATGTGAAAAGGATACATTAAAAAATAGATAACTAGGTATCTATGTAGAATAATAGTATTGGAAAATAAAAATACAGACTACCTAGAAAAATATAAATATTTATTGGGACTCATTGGTGTAACTTATCCCAAAAAATTTAATGGTTGATGTAATTTTAAGGGCCTCAAACCCAAAAACCCATGAGGATTTATAATCTAGCAGTTCAAAAAAGTTATTAGGGAAAAAACAATTTTAGATCATTTGTTAAATGATGAGAAATTTCTTTATTGATCATGAATATAAGGAATTATACATACTTAATACGTCGTAACTTCTTAAGAAAAAATTAAATCTTATCGATTTGATTTGATCTAATTATAATTAATATATTTACTTCATGTAATGAATATCCAAATAATAACTTCGATTCCAAAATAAATAAAATGAACTTTTAAAGAATCTTCAGAACCATAATAGATGTAATTATCTTTGCCTCTAATAATTTTTAAAAAATAATACGTTCAAGACATAATTCTCTAATACCAACAAGTAATAGTAATCATTCAAAATTAATCTTTATTCATCAAATTGTTTAGTTAAATCAATCAGACATTAATTGGGACATCACATAGTCCAGTGGTAGGTGTGAAAACATTATCATCCATTAGGTATGGGTTGAATTCCCTCGGCCTTATTGGACATGATGTGTTTTCATCCATCATAAATGCTTTCTTTTTATAAACCATATTAATATAACTTCAAAAAAAATATAATATACATCCTTGAAATTTAAACATTAAATATACTTTTAATAGTTGTTTTCAAAAAAAACATCAATAGATAAAATACTTCCTCAATATATTTCCACATTGGTCCCTCCTTGATCTTGAGAATATACATTATAAGTTGGAATTGAATCATGTAATTATTAGCTTCACCATGTTTAATGAAAAAAACCATAAATGGATATTTAGAATGAGTTTCATTTCCTTCCATCACACCATTTGATTTCCCTCATAAATTGTTTGTTTTTTCTCCCTCTTTCCCCCATATAAATCATTTCCACGTTCAATTGAGATATTTTCTTGTGGAGATCCTTTCAAATTTCTTACATGATATAAATATATTCATATTTTCAATATGGTCTCCACAACTCAAGTTGCTAGAAAACCCCATCATTATCTTCTTTTGTGTGTTCTAGAGTTAGTTAAGGAATATTTTGTTAATCATTTTTCAGAAAAAAATATATTAGGCATAAACATGACATCATTCACTCCTATCAACACCTCATTTAATTTTTCATTATCACTACTTTCTAAAAAATGATATGTGTTATCATGACTCATTTGGGTTCCATCTATTTACAAAAACTAGAGAGCCTAGTGTGGGTTATAATAGTCATATTGAGAAATACTTATTATCACTAATAGGATATCTAAATTTTCATACATTTTTTTTGAATCTAAAACGCCTTAGTTTGAACCTAGATTATTTATTTTCATCATATGTTCAAGACCCTATAAATAGATTTTAATGAAAATTTTAATGATCCCAAGCATATCCCAAATGAGTGTCAAACCATGTGACTGTTAAGGCATCTAATTGTGTACCAGGTTATACTCAATTTAGGCCTCATATACTTTTTAAGAGTTTTTACCCCTAGATACATTTTTTCGAGAACCACAAAAACTTGTAGTCTCTAGGCAAGGATATATTACTTGGAAGACCCATATAATTAATACATTGCCAAAATTGTTGGATAGTTTTCTGTACGATTCCTCAAATTCTACCCTATTGTTATTTTCTCTAATATATATTTTCATAAATCCAGTTCCCAAGGTTACAACTAAACTTCCATTGATATAAAATATAGATACCCAATCCAAGAAGCCCATATCCAGTAACCACTACCATTAAATTGGAATTATTAAAAGAAATCAAATCTTGATGGATCTATGAGTTTAGTTTTCTTGGTAAAAATATCTATATATGAGTATTGTATGAAAAATTAATACACTAATTAAAAAAAATACTTTTTAATTTAATGATAACAACATTATTCTTCCTAGAGTACCCTTGAATAACCTTCTTAGTTAACTTCATAGATTCCAAGGGAAATGAAGAGAAATAAGGGAGTGATCAAATGAATATTATGTTGTATATATATATAGATGTATATGTATGTTATATGGAACAATACAAGAGGGTTGTGAATTGATGGTTTAAAAACATTGTGTTTATAAACTTGAAAAATTAGTTTAAATGATCTTAAACTAATACAATTTACAGAAAAAAACAAACAACCACAATTTTATTGTATATAAAGGTATGATATGATGTAATACTATAAGAAATGTAAAGTAATTGTATTAAAAATGAATAAAAAATCATAGTAAAACTATAGTGAATGATTATACCATAAGGCATATAGAATCAATCAATACAATATGTAATAGTATGATTGTAATTGAAACAATTACAAAATAAAATGAAATAAAGAAAAGAAACAATACAATTCCCTTTCTAAAACAAATAGCAGTAGAAATGTAAAATTATTACAATTCTTCTATCCAAAATAGTAGGGTTGTCCTTTCACCTAGGATAAGAGTTTTGTCTTACCACCACCTTGGTAAGCCCTCGATATATTGATCGGTATGTCTGTCTTGTTATCCCTACAATCCCATGATTTTACAGGTAATTGGCACCTATGTCTTTCAAACACTTAAAATACCTCGATACGATGATTGGTATCACTGTCTGCCAATCCTCAGCAGTCCTTGATCTTTATCACCTGATTGGTCACACAAAGAAAAAAATCACTTAATGAAATACAAAAACTAAGAACGAGCGATTCAAGTTTTGTAAATTCAAGGCTTTTGCACGAAGAAAGAGATAAGTCACAACATCTCTCTCTAGAACATGATAGCAGAAAAGAATGATCGATGTATCTTAGTTGTTCTACTTAGCTTCAAATGGCCTTCTATTTATAGGCCTCAGATTCCAATGGTCACATTTCCTCCAACAGTTATATTTATTAGGAAAACTCAGAGGGACTTGGACACCAGGAATTATAACAGTCATATGGAAACAGAAAACATGAAGTCATTTTGATTAGTTTATAACTAACTCCACAACATTGTTTTTGTTAAAACAAATGATATACGAAGATGATAAACATGAGTATGATTGACATGTGTTGATAAAATATAAAAACAAGCATGTGATAAAAAATAAAATATGAGTACTATATGTATTAATTATTGTAATTTATTGCTATGAAACAAAGTGAGTAGGACTCAAAATAATTAGTATTATTGACAGAGTCAATACGATTGGAAGAGCCAGTATGATTGACAAAGTCAGTACGATTACAAAGGTCAGTACGATAAATAGATTCATTATGATTGAAAGAGTCAGTACAATTGATAGATTCAGTATGATTGACAGAGTCAATACGATTGACAAGGTCCATAAGATTGACAGAGTCAGTGTGATTGAGAGAGTCAGTAAAATTGACAAGGTTAGTACTAATAATAGAGTCAGTATGATTAACATATATGAATACATTTGTGAATTTCGAAACAAGACATAAAAGTCAAACGAGATCTTTTGACTCAACAGTCTCCCCCTTTTTGAAAATCACAAAACATAAAGTAAAAGCATAAAGAAATACTTATCTCCCCATAAGTTATTGGAAACTCTTCTGTATATGAAATTTAATACAACTAACTCCCCTTAGGTATGTACTTTCCAAAATATTGTATTCGTAGATTTTCCTTATTATAGAAATATTTGACTAAAACATTCTCCCTTTTAAAAAACATTCTCCCCCTTTAAATAACATTCTCCACCTTTGTGATTTACAAAATGAATGGGGTAATCTTGAGTTGCCTGAAAGAGTTAGAAAATAAATGCAAGGAAATGTAAAATCAAACATAAAACACATTATGATAACAAAAGTCTATAAAAATCTGAAAATGAAAATATAAAGAGACAACAAAACTCATTTTTTTCTCTTTATTTTTATTTCTTGATCATTTCATGAAGAATGTCTTTCATCTTTTTGATTTCATTCTTGTATTCAGAGATAGAATCACCCTGAGATTTGAGAAGCTCATGTTGATCAACAAAAATCTGATCTTTATTCTTGATAGTATCTTCTTGGACTCTGATTATATCTTCCAGAGTATCAATTCTATCTTCCAATTTTTTATCATTTTTAGATAGCATAGAATTTTTCTTCTTCAACATAACTATTTCATCTTTGAAAGATGAGACCTTCGAAAAATCTGACTAAAAATAATTCATCATCTTTTTATGCAATTTTATTGAAGGAATATCGGCTCCATGAGTTTTTTTTATCTGATTCATCCTTTCAACAGTTTATTTTTCAAGCTTATTGAAAGAAATAGCCAGATCATTTCAAAGCCTCCTTAAGTCTTCAATTGATATTTCATGATCAATCACTAAACTCTCCGTTTTGTATGACCACTTAGTAATTCTATTGAAATCTTTCTTATGAGTAGCTGATATTTCAGATAGTACTTTTAAATCAGCTTCAATTGCCAATACTCCATTTCACAGTTCTCTTACAGAACCCAACTTCTTCCTTTGATTGTAAGTGATGAAATCAATTTTCCCTACATTTCTAGGAAAATATAGAATGATCTTATCAATTCTTGTTAAAAATGAACAATATAATCACACATATTGAGAGAAATTGTGTGTTTTGAATAAGTATCCTCATCATACGAATCCAGTTCATTTGATCAGTTTGAGTTTTCAACTGTCTCTTTTCCTTATTCTTTTTCTTTCTCCTTTCTTTCTTCTTCCACTTTTTTACTGATAACGATTAATTTTTCTATATGAGAAGATTTAGCAACTTGCTATTCTTGGGAAGGAATTCTATCTCGAGTTTCAATGAAATCAGCTGGTACTTGATCAGCATGAGGAGATTGTTGAATACCTTCACTTTTTTGGAAATTATTCCTCTATACTCCTAGTAGAACTTTGAAGAAATTCCAAAAGAAAATCTCTTTCTTCTTCTTCAACTTCCTATGTTTCTTCCAAAAAAAATTCCTTTCTCTTTTCTGGGAGACTCTGTATGATAGTTTCTTGATATACTTCTTCCGTTTTTTGAGCACTAGCCTGCTCAATCATTTTCATGACTTTAGAAACATCATAGTCTTGAGCTTTTATTTTCAAAAGATTATTCTTTTTCTTTTCTGCCTAAAGAGTATCTTCTACCCTTATCCTCTTGGCAAAAGCATTAGCTGGATCATGACCAAACATAGGATCACCTTATTTCAGTTATTCTCTATATTTCCTCCACTTAGCCACAACTTCCTCGTTGTATTTTGGTTTCTTCATTGGATTAGAACTGGTTTGCGGATCTAACTTTTGTGGAGAAACAATAGTTGGTTTTTTATTGATCGACATAGGTGATGATTGATTTTGTTCTGATTTATCTTTTATATATTTAACCAAAAGATTTTAATTTATTTCAAAACAAATATAAAACTTCTTCAACGTATTCTTACTTATCCTGGAAGGCATAATCTCTTTCAAATTTCCTTTAAAAGGAACATTACAAAACATCATGTTCTCAAGAATGAGATTTTTAAGAATAGAGGGATACATAATCAAATGGGACTTGATCGCTCCTGAGTTGAAATTTTTTATTATTTCAAAAATGTATCCCATGAGATTTACCATTCTCATGTTGAAAAGATATTCTAGCATGATGATATTAGATACTTTCAGGGTTTCTCTATCCCCTTTCCTTGGGATAAGAAAACCTTGCATCCAAAGATCCACATATCTTTTATCTGGAGATAGATGAGCCACTTTTCTCTTCTCTTCATTTATAAGAAACAACAAATTTTCAGAACATTCTTTATTAAACGTACCAAATTCCTCTGGTAGTTTATGAGAAGGACAAAAAGAATCACCTTTTATTAACACATTTAGAATGTGGGCTGCTTGTTTCACAGACATTGAAATTTTTCTATCATACACAGAAAAGATGATTGTCATATTTTTGTCAAAATATAGGGTTTTGTAAAATTGACTAACTTCATCAATAAGAACCGGATAATAATATACATGATTTTTAACACACAGATGTTCCCAACCATGAAACAAAATAATACTTATGATTATTGAATCATATGTGTCAAAGATGTCATGAGAAACTATCTTTCTCGGAATAAGTCTTTCTTTGAAAATGTTTTTGAAGAAATTTCGCCAGGAGTGTTGGCAGAGGACTGAGACATATAGAAGCGGCTGATGGAAGATCATACATAGTCTTAAACAAAGGGGCAGAGCTTCGCCATAAGATCTGAAACACCGGTGTGGGTTTGGGGAGGGGGGCTATTTATTAGTGACAAAATAATGACTGTTGATATTGTACGGTTGATATTATAGGGACAAAAATCAACGGATTGGATTAAAAATGGGTTTTTTTTTAAAAATGAGAAACAATAAAAATTATGTAAAACAATAAAATGGGAAAAAGAATTTACCTTCCGAATATTATATGGAAATTGTTGGTTTAATAGTATAAACATAATATATTACTATAGAAAAAATAAAATACATGAGTTCGAGGAAAAATAATATGACCAGTTGTCAGGACGATGGAAAACAAAGTCATTACCATAGGTTGTCAAGACGATGGAAAACAAAGTCATTACCATAGGTTGTTAAGCTCATGGAAAACAAAGTCATTACCATAGGTTGTCAAGATGATGGAAAACAAAGTCATTACCATAGGTTGTCAAGCCTATTGAAAACGAAGGCATTATAATAGGTTGTCAAGTCTATGAAAAACTAATTCATTACCATAGGTTGTCAAGCCGATGGAAAACAATGTTTTTACCATATGTTGTCAAGCTAATGGATAGAAAATAAGTACAGTAACCATGCAGGCAAGACAAAAAACAAAAGATAAAAACTATAACTAAACAATCAATATGATAGACATAATAACAAACCAAGAGAATAAACGAATAAAGATCATAAAAAAAATTAAGAAACACAATAATTAAACTGTTCTCCACATTATTAAGAGGAATTTATTAATGTAAGGAGAAGTGTAAAACATGAATTATACATGAATTATTACATTAATGTAATAATTCCTAGCTTCTGTTTTATAAACTCAAATCTATCAGAAGGTAATGTTTTTGTAAAAATGTCAGCAAGTTGTTCTTGTGTTCTGATTAATTGTAAAATAATATATCCTTTGTATGTGTGATCCCTAAGAAAGTGATGCCTAAAATCATTGTGTTTTGCACGAGAGTGATGTACTGGGTTTTTACTAAGATCTATGGCACTAGTATTATGACATAGAATTTGAGTTTTGCAAAAACTCAATCCATAGTCAGTGAGCGTGTGTTTCATGCACAAAACTTCAGAACAACAAATTTCAGCTGCTACATATTCAGATTCAGCAGTGGAAAGTTCTACTGAGTGTTGTTTCATGCATGACCAAGAAAACAAGGAATCTCCTAATATATGACATGTTCCAGATGTGCTATTTCTATCCATTCTATAACCACCAATGTTAGAATCTGAAAATGTTTTTAAAACAAAATAATTTCCAAAAGAATAAAAAATTCCTAAATCCAGAGTTCCTTTTATATACCGAAAGATTATTTTAACGGATTATAAATGAGACTCTTTTGGATTACATTGGTATCTTGAAAATAATCATACGGAAACCATTAAGTCTCATCGACTAGCTGTCAAGTATAACAAGCTTTCTATCAAACCTCTAATTTTTTTTGATCTACTGGTTTCCCAGTTTCATCAAAATAAATTATATTTTAGGTACCAATTGATGTGAAAATACATTTAGTATTATCGTATCCATACCTTTTGAGTATATATTTAATATACTTTTGTTGATATATATATGTTCTTTCTAGTTTTTGAGAAATTGGAAAACCTAAAAAGAATGTTAACTCACCCATCATACTCATTTCAAACACAGATTTCTTTAAATTCGCCAAATAATTAGTTAAATACTACCGAGTTGATCCAAATATGATGTCATCAAAATAAATTTGAACAATCAAAACATTTATATATTCCTTTTTTTATAAAAAGGGTTGGATCTTCTATTCCTTTTGTATAAATGTTTTGTGAAAGAAATCATGTTATTCTATCAAAACATGATCTAGCATTGTATTTAAGGCCATATAAAGTTTTGGTAAGCTTAAAAACATGATTAGGATATTTTGAATCAATAAAATAGGGGTTCTGTCTGAAAAAAACTTATTCTTGAAGAAAACCATTTAGAAAAGCACATTTTACTTCCATTTTAAATAATTTCAAATTTAAGTATGCTGCAAAGGCTAATATAATACGAATAGATTCATGTCTAGCTACCAGAGCATGTGTTTCTTCATAGTATATTCTCTCTTTTTGATTATAGACCTTAGAAACAAGTCTTTCTTTATTTCTTACAATGATTCCATTTTCATCACATTTATTTCTAAAAACCCATTTTACACCAATTACAGTTGTTTCTTTAGATCTTTCAACTAAAGTATAGACTTGATTCCTATCAAATTCAGTTAGTTCATCTTTCATCCATTTAATCAAATTTTCATCACCTATGGCCTCACATGGACTTTTAGGATCAAATTGGGAAAGAAAGGAAAGATGTTCTATTTCATTTCTCAAGGAATTTATGGTTCTTACTAGTTGATTTACATCGCCAATGGTTTTATCACTGGGATGATTCGTAAGAAGAAATTTATTTGTGTTTTGTAAAAACTATTCATCAACGTATGGTAGAAAATACTCTGGCGTAAAGGTTTCAGAAATTCTTTCTGGAAAATTTTCCTTATCAGAAGGATCTTCTAATAATGTTTGATGTTTAGTTTTCAAAAAAACATTCAGATGTTTTTGGTTGGTTTATTTAAAAACAAAAAGGATCAGTTTCATCAAATTTAATATGCACTGTTTCTTCAATAGTATAAGTATTTTTATTAAAAACTCTATATGCTTTAGAAGTTGTAAAATATCCTAGAAATATAACTTCATCAGATTTTGGTGTGAATTTATGTAGATTATATTTAGTATTAAGAATGAATACTTTTCACCCAAAAACATTGAAGTATGAAACTTTAGGTTTTTGGCCAGTCCACAATTCATAAGGTGTTTTATTAAGAAAAGGACTTGTTAAAACACGATTTATAGTATAACAAACAGTACTAATAGATTCATCCAAAAATTTCATAGCAATTGAGTATTTAATCAACATGGTTGTTGTCATTTCCTGAAGAATACAATTTCTTCTCTCAACAACACCATTTTCCTGAGAAGTTCATGGAGCTGAGAAATTGTGAGTAATACCATTCTTACTACAAAAAGATTAAAATTATGAATTTTGAAATTCACCACCACGATCACTATGGATGGTTATTAATGGTAGGTTTTTCTCACCTTTAACTTGGGATCTAAGAAATTTGAAATAGAAAAAGGATTCATATTTCTTTGTTAGAAAATAGACCCATGTAAATCTAGTAAAGTCATCAATTAAAATAAATACATAGTATTTGCCTCCAATGCTTCCAGGTTGTGAAGGAACAAAAATATCCATGTGCACTAGCTATAATGCATTAGAATATAAAACTTCATTAATTAGTTTGAAGCTAGTTTTATGTTGATTTCTAAATATACAAGGATCACAGACCTCTGAAGAATCACGTATATGATTCGGTAGACCCTTTAAGAGTATTTTCTTAGAAAGTTTACAATGGTTTCTTAGGTTGTTGTGTCCATGTCTTCTATTCCATAGCTATGATTGGTCTTCTAATACAATTAAGCAAGGTCAAATTTGGCTCCTAAGGACTTCTAAGTTAATAGTGTATACATTATCATTCCTATGAGCAGATAGAATCAATTCATCCTTGGAATTGTGAACTAAGAATCTATCATTTCTGAAATTCACCAGGTATCCTTCATCACATAATTGACTTATCCTGATGAGATTGCTCTTAACACCTTTGACAAATAAAACATTTGAAATAAGAACTTTTCCAATAAAAATAATATTACCTATTCCAATAATAATTCCTTGAGAATTATCTCAGAAGGTAACCTTTTCACCTTTTGTTTTTAAAATATTTTCAAGTAAATCATTATTTCCGGTCCTGTGTCGAGAACAACCACTATCCATGTACCAAATATTCTCGTTGGAACACTTCTTATTTTCTTAAAAAATAAACAATTAGTTTTTCGGAATCCAAACATTTTTGGATCCAGTAGGGTTAGATAAAATTATTTTTGGAATCCACATTTGTTTTGGAAAATGAGCTTTATGAAATCCTATAGACTGAGTTATATTAAGAGAAAAATCTCTTTTCCAGTGTCCACCACATCGAAACATAGTATGAAAAGGGGTTCATTGACGAACAAAATAGTTATTACTAAAAATTGGTTTATAATGAGTATAAAAAAAATATAATGATTTCTCAAAGGTCGAATTTGAGAATACATTTTATCAAATTTTTCTTTTCCATAATAAATTTTTGACAAACATTTATTTAAGGAAAAAATTTCTGACATTAGTTTTAAATGTAATTTTTTATCCTCCAAACCATTTGATTTTGAACTAGAGTTTGGCTTGAAAAAATTTTTCTTAGAAATTATATTTTCAAGATCCTTATAAAGTTTATCTTTATCAGATTTGACATTCTCAAGGGTTTTTAAAATAAATTCAAAATCAAAAGTTTTCATATCAATATCACTAGAAAGATCTGACACTTCTATGGTTAAAATTGAAATTCTAGAATATGATTTATCATGTTTCTTCTTGAGTTTAGAATTTTCAATCTTAAGTAGTTTGGAAAACCTAGAAACTTATTTAAAAGAAGGTAATGTATTATCTTATAATGACAAAAACTCATCATTTGAAGATTCATCATTTGTAATATCTTCAGCATTGTGTACCTTAGCCATGAGAAAATGATATTCAATTGGTAATCTGGCTATAAGTCCAATATTCCTTTGTCCTAAGGATTCATATTCTGAAGAATCATCTGATGAATCACTACCACTTGCACTCCAAGTATCATTTTCCTTCCATACTTTCTTTGCCTTAATCTTGTAATTATTTTTCTTATTTCTTTCAGAATGTTTCTCCTTTCTATCTTTTCTCTTCAATAAAGGACAATCAGGTCTTATATGACCTACTTTCTTACATTCATACACGTTACATTAGAATCTTTCATATCCTTCCTATCGTTCTTTTTGAATCTATATTAGAAGTATTTCATTCCAAAAATATTTTTCATCCTTTGAGAAAGATTGGATAACTAATAATTTGAATGATCTCAATCAATTGATTCTGACATAACAAATTTCTTCGCTTTGGACCTTGTTATCCTTTCAGGTGTTTCAGCATTAGAAGTTGTAGTAAAAGCTACACTCCAATTTCCTTTTTTCTTCTTATTGAAATCAACATCTTTCTTCATTCTTGTCTCATGATGTATAAGAGTTCCAAAGAGTTTATATATAGTAATCTGATAAACTTTTCTGTTTTCAACAATATCTGTCCTTTTTTACTCCCATTCTTTTAGCATTAAATCAGTAATTTTGACAACAAGGGATTCATCATCAAGACCTTTTTCTCCAATAGATTATAAACTAACTAATGTCACAAGTCTTTTTTTCACTTTACATACTGGTTCCCCATAAAGAAAAAATAAATCCATGATACTCTTCTCGAAGAATTGCTCTTATTTTTTCTATAACATTGGATGTACCACAATTTGTGACTTCTAATTTCATCCAAATATAGTTGGTTGCTTCACAAGAAGATATCTGGCTGTATATATTCCAGGTCATAGAACATATCAAAGTATTACGTACCATGTAATTTATTTGATATTCTTGTTTCTATTGATTAGTGAAAGTACTTACTTCTTTGTCAAGAATTTTGGAACCTCCAGTAAGCATAATAAAATTGTCGAAACTACTATTGATAACAAACATCTTCATTAGATCTCTCTAGTACCCAAAATAATTCACATCTAAGATAGGTGGTCTAGTTGGATTTAGATTGTCAATTGATCCCATATTCATCCCTTACATCTAATAAAACAAAATATTTTCCACTCAACATGTTAGTGTAGTAAGTAGTTGAAACAGAAATTTGAAGGAAACAGAACGAGTAATATAAAATAGGGGAAACCTCCTCTGATAACAATTTTTGGATCGATATATAGATGTATATGTATATTAGATAGAACAATACAAGAGGGGGGGGGATTGTAGGATTAAAACATTGATTTTAAACACTTAATAAAATAGTTAAAATGATCTTGAACTAATACAATTCAGAACAAAAACAAACAACCACAATTTTAATGAATATAAAGGTATGATATGATGTAATAATATAAGAAATATAAAGTAATTTTATTCAAAAGGAATACGAAAATCAGAGTAAAACAATAGTGATGGATTCTACCATAAAGCATATAGAATCAATCGATACAATATATAACAGTATGATTGTAATTGAAATAATTACACAAGAATATGAAGTGAAGAAAGGAAACAGATCAATTCCCTCTCTAAAACAAATAACAGCAGAAATGTAAAAGTATTACAATTCTTTTATCTCAAAGAGTAGGGTTATCCTTTCACCTAGGATAAGAGGTATGTCTTACCACATCCTTGGTAATCCCTCGATACGATGATCGGTACGTCGATCTTGATATCCCCGCAAGCCCTCGATTTTGCAGGTAATTGGAACCTCTTTCTTTCAAACACATGAAATCCCTCGATACGATGATTGGTATCACCATCTACCTATCCTCAGCATCCTTTAATCATTATCACCTGATTGGTCTCACAAAGAATAATAAATCACTTAATGAAATACAATAACTAAGAATGAGTCATTCACATTTTTTAAATTCAAGGCTTTCACACGAAGCAAGAGAGAAGTCACAGCGTCTCTCTCTAGAACTTGATAGTAGAAAAAAATGATCAAAGTCTCTCAGTTGTTCTTCTTAGCTTCAAATGGCATCTTATTTATAGGCCTTAGGTTCCAACAGTCACATTTCCTCCAATGGTCATATTTCTCTAGAAATCTCAGATGGACATCAACACCTATCATTATAACAGTCGTATTGAAACAGAAAACATGACATTGTTTGGATTAGTTTATAACTAACTCCACGACATTGTTTTGGTTAAATAAAAAGATATACTAAGATGATAAACATGAGTATGATTGACATGTGTTGATAAAGGATAAAATAAGCATGTGATAAAAAATAAAATATGAGTAATATAAGTATTACATAGTGTAATTTATTGATATGATACAAAGTGACTATGATTCAAAAAAGTCAGTACAATTGACAGAGTCAATACGATTGGCAGAGTCAGTATGATTGATGGAGTCAATATTATTGACAAGGTCAGTACGATTGATAGAGTTAGTATGATTGATAGGGTATGTACGATTGACATAGTCAATATGATTGACAGAGTCAGTACGATTGACAAGGTCAGTATGATTGATAGATTCAATACGATTTTCAGAGTGAGTACAATTGACAAGGTCAGTACGATTGAAAATTTCAGAACGATAAACATATATGAATATATTTTTGATTTCCAAAACAAGACATAAATGTCAAAAGATATCTTTTGACTCAACATAGTAAGGTTCAAGTATAAAAGAATAAATAATGAATCAATGGGAATATTCAATATAGAAAGTTAGTATCTAAATACACATTACATTAAAATAATTGTATAAGTAATAATCAATATGAATAGAAAAATAACTTAAAGACATTCTATTTAATCAATTAAATGAGAATGTCATGAATCCACAGATAATATCAGTGAAAAAAATCTCATGGTTAATATTAATAGAATACTAAGTGAAGGAAATGATTAATTATAATACATTACATTTCCTAGGAACATAATACCTTTTCCTCTATGACCTTTCTAAATACTAAGTATCATACTACTATCAAAACAATTTATTAGAATGTTTAAATTTATTGGTAGAAGCCCGTATATTCTATTAGGAAACAAACTCTATGTTTTTTATTCAACCAATTTCATGTCATGAGTCTATCAATTCATCGAGGGTCTTACATTAAATGGTCCCAAACAATTATATTACATGTCCAAAAAATTCCTCATAAATCAAATAATCGATTTAATTAAAAAAATGCGCCTTGCTGGATATCTGTATTGAGTTATTGATATAAAATTTTCAAAATTACCAAAGTAAATCAAATAACATTCAATGAAAGTACTGTCTCTAAATTTTTTTATGTTTTAGGCAATGAATATATCCTTTCTAAATGATATGAATAATTAGTTAATATTTAATGTTCAATGATAATAAAAAATTAAATATTTCAAGTGGACAAACAAACGAATAATAGAATTTAATTTCAATAATATCTATGGCCAAATAAATCATAAACCATTCAATAAAAGGATAAGGATGTAATAAATAAAACATATCCAAATTGGAGTAAAAATAAATTGTTTTTTTTCATTGATTAATTGAATTAATACAAAAATATCCTTTGAAAACCTTCTACAGGAAAATGTAATTTTGATTTATAAAAAATTTTCAGAATATTTTTCATTCATTATATCTTTTTAAAAACAATATTTATAAAAATTAACCATTTAAATTTTAATATTATGATTTGAATAAATTATGGTGGGTAATTCTATACATGTCATAAAAGATAAAAATAACATTCTGTTTGGCTGATAAATAGTATAGAAAAGTTCCATATTTAGAAAGAGAAAAGTATATTCCTTTTAAGAAAAATTATAAGAGAAAAGTAGTAAAAAATTGATTGATGACTTTTCAATGGTTAAAAACTTTTGCGAAAATTATTTTATAAAATGTGGTTTCAGAAGAAAAATGGTTCTCTTTCAAAAGAGATAAATCACGTTGGAATTTTAAAAAAAGATTTCCTAGAAATTTCATGTACCAAAGAGTAAATAAATAGTACAACTACATGGAAAAAGTCAAGAATAATCATATGATAAAAAAATAATGGTCTTATTTAACAATTATCATATAAATTCTTTTAAATAAATTTAACGAATGAATGACCTCTATAAGAATGATGTTATGAAACAAATCCTTAAAATGACCATAACATCAAAGAGAGAATATATTAATGAATAGATAATGTGTATCAACTATAAATCCACATAAAATAAGTGGAAAAAATCAATATATTTTAAAAGTAATTATAAGAAAATTATTTAATTTTAATGGCAATGAGGAAGTGATATAACCCAATGAAAATGAGTTGTGTAATTAAATTTCTTCTCCACTTCGCAATTTTAATAACAAAAACCCATAGATGAAATAAACAAAATATCAGTTAAAAATAACATTATAAATAAATTATTCAGGAGTTTATAATGAAATTCATTAGTATGTACACCGTATAAAATTAATTAGCTACAGAACAATAAATTATGACTCTAAGAATAAAAATTTAAATGAAGTCACTTACCACATGGTAATTGTTAAATCATAATCCCCATAAAATAAATAACCTAAAATTAACCTTTAAATATCACGAAGATAAATTTATTCATTATATAAGATACAATAGGGGTAGCATATATTCCAAAAAAAAGTAATAAGTGATGATAATGGTGTGTGCCTTAGAGAAAGAAAAAGTGAGATACGAATCTCATACCTTGTGCATCCTTTCTAGTGAACATCATTTAACCTCAGGTATACTTGTTCTAAAAATATCGCTAACTTATTCAAAAAACATTCTCATATTTATAATATCATATATTGTAATATTTTAATATCTTATTACCTATTTGTTCATCATTATTCTCAATTTTCACTATTTAGTGCACTAATTTCCTAGTTTGTCATGTATGTTTTAACATCTTATTTTGGTTAATATTACACAGTTCTTGATTCCATCATCTCTAAAATTTAAATCATGATTTTAATGTTATATATATTATTTATATATTTATTTATAATAATCTATAATATTTGGAGGTTGAAAATGAAATTCCCCATTCATTGAGATGATATATAAAGACCCATACATTATATACATTGATATTACTTCAAATTTGAAGAATATTAAATAACAATAAATCAAATCCACAAACTTAATGTATTGGTGTGGTGTCTTTATAATCTGGGAAACATAAAAAACTTATTCATAAGATATCTTCATTGTCTCCCACCTATTTGGTCATAACTAGACCCTTTTTTAAATATCATACATAATATCCTTCTTCATGATCTTGGGAAGAGAATCTTATGAAAGGGTGAGCTAAGATTCATATTTAGGGTTAATAAGGGAGATATAAATCAGTTCATTATCATATGGCATAATAAAATTACATTTTAAAATCTTATCATTCTTATGAAAGTAAGTGATATTATGTCATGGTAAAAGTCATGAAATTTCCTAAGAATCAATGAAAATATTCCCAAAATTAATAACATAAGACATGAAATTTTGTAGTATGCACATAATAATAGAAAATCATTTCATGTTAGTCCAGTTTCATTTCCAAGAACATCATAGTCGAAAGAGTCCATTACTGAACCAGGTTCACCCCTTATTCTATCACTATATTATGGAACTCAAATCATTCCCCATTCCATAAATGACTATATCATGAGATAAAATCTTTACCCAATGCATTGGAGAGAGATATTATTCCCACCCATATCAGAATGAAATTAGTCTAACTTTTTCAACAAAAAAATAAATTGTTTTTCATAGAATAACCAAAGGAATAAAGTGGGTTTCTTAAACATATTTCCATCATTATCTATATAAAAAATGAGTTTCATAAATAAAATTAACTCATGAAATAATAATATCCTAGTAATAATAGGGATCAAATAAAAATCCGATTTAAATAATCTCATCATATAGGGAAAATAATTTTTATAAAACATATGAAATTAATTTTGAGGAAAATATCCTTTCTTCTTCTAAAACATTTTCCTTTTACAAAATACTACACAATTTAAAAAAATTATTTGAAAATAACATCAAAATACTACATAGGAAGATTCATGGAAATTTGTATTTATGAAACCATAAAAATTTGATAATATAATATATTTTAAAAGTTAAAATTATTCTAGTACTTTTATCAAAAAGTCAATGTAACTCGTACCGAAAATGACAAAAGATTTCCTTTATATCGTTTAATTAAAAATCACCAATTGGTAAAATTGACATTGAAAAATTTCATAACTATATAAATAATATTTGGAATATTTACTTTGGAGACATGAATGTTGATGATTAATATACCCCTGTAAATATTTACATATATACAATCTCGGATAATAAGGAGATTGTGAAATTATTCCTTACCCTAGGTCTGATTTAATTTGTATATATTCAAACCTACTGTATAATTATTTGAATAATGTTATTGATTTTTTACAAATCATTTTAATTTTTATGATATCATATATGATCATATTATCATTCATTTGTTAATAACATTTCCCTATTACTTGTTATTCTGGTATTACCTACTTTATTTGTTTTTGTATGTTTTGTCGAATAAGATTTGGTTTTCTTTCATGGGACATGTTTATATCATTTTAATAATATATTGGTGTGTTTTTCATATTTATTAATTCTAAAAATTTATATAACCATGTTTTAATGAAGATCATGTAGATGAATCGAATCACATCATGGAGAATGTAGGTCGTAAGTATGCACGAGTGGTGATATCATTCCCATAATTATTGAATGATATTGAAGTGAATGGTGTAAAATATTTCAAAAACAATATAATTTTATAATAATAATATATAGTTATTTTTTCTATCATTATATATATCTATGTAAGGTGATGGTGAAAAACATATTACACCATGGCATGGAGACAGTAAGTCGTACATATGCACATGTGGTGATTTCATTTTTAGTGGGATGGTTTGAAAGTGGAATATTTTTTCTTCCATAAATATAATAAAATCTTATTATATAATTGATACTAGATTTAATCCTTTATAATTAAACAACTCATTTATATAATGTAGAGTAAGAAATATGTTTGAAAGAATCAGTAGAGTAGATTACCACTTCTTCAGTGTGCTTCCTCTAAATCTCCTCTTAGAGAACTAGAGTAGGTCATTAAAGAAGACCATAAGCTCTAGAATGTAACATGAAATTTTGATAAGGGAAATGGAAAGGTGATTGTCAAGACTGAAGGCTCAATGTGCGGTGAAGATGTGATAGAGGAGGTGCCCTTTTATAATTTAGGTGAGAAGCACTTTTGGGATCTCTAAAAAAATATTAATTTAATATAAAATCAAACCCCATAAAAAACAAAAAAAAATTATCAATTTATAAGATTAGATGATATTGGGTTGTAATATCATCAATTAATATATTTTTACTTTTTTCTCAATTTATACATTATCATTTTAATTAACACGTAGTTATTCCATTTAATTTTAATTATGATAATAAATATTTCCATAATAGAAGGGGTTAAATATTTAATTATATGATGTCAATTACACCATAACTAATTACCTTAGTAAATTTTAAAACATATAATAATTATTCAATATTTTATAGAAAAACGTATGATATTATAATAATATAATAAATTTTTTTGGGGTTTGGCTTAGTGGTAAGCACCCCATAATCCTACATAAAAAATGGGGGGTTCAAACCCCATTTGGAGTAGGGACTGTAGTAGTACCGTGGCGCCACTATAGCAGCAGTGGTACTTTTGATCGGCAGGTACTATAGCAGCAGTAGGGCACTATAGTGGCGACAGGGCACTGTAGCAGCGGCGGGTACTGTAGTAGTTGGGTTACTATTCACAAAATGGGCATTTGGCCAAAAATTTTGGCCCACAGGCTATGAAATGGGATACATGCCCACTGGGCCTTCGGGTTATGTTATGGGTATCCCTCTACTTAGATAAAAGAGTTCTTTTCTTTTCATAAATAATAAAATTAGGCTCTGACCCCATCCTTTTAAAAAAATATAATAAAACCTTATTTTTATAATCAATAAATAATTTCAATTTTAACACTATTCAATTCATTGATTTTTTAAAATATTAACATTACATGTTAACTTTAAAACAACTGTTTTATTATAATTATAAGAAGTAAATTTCTTTTATAAAATTCATTAGATAAATAAATTATCCTAAATTATATTTAATTTATTATTTTTAATAACGTTTATTTGTTATCTCTAAGAATAAAATATTTACAGCATCAATTTTCTATAATTATTTAATATAGTTATTTTTTTAATAAAATTTCAAAATAAAATACAATGATGAAATTAAATATACTATATTTCCTATGGATATTTTTAGTTAAATTTATATTCAGGAAAATACAACATTTAAAATAATATAATTATTAAATTATGATTATGACAACATTAACATCACATTAAAAAAATAATATAAGCATCATAGTCTCTACTATATGACTAAAAATGGTTACTAATTAATCACTTGTTAGATTCTAGTCAATATATACTCGACCAATATGATTTGGTCTTTTTTTGTCTTTTGATGGTTATAAGAATTTTAATAACAAAAAATTTGATATCTCATCAATTAATTATTTATTACATCATCAAAGTATAATTCATTAAGGTAATTATATATTTTCAAAAAAAATTAAAAAAATTATAGTGATATTGATAAACATTTTGTCATTAAAATGAGTATTCATAATCTAATTTACCTCTATATAACCTTATATAGAAAACGATTTAGTTATCAAAATTTTATTGTGCCATACTAAACATTTCATTAAATTAAAATAAAATAAATTCTATAATATCATCCAAGTTTCATCCAAAGGACACCATTTCAAACCAATGATGATTTATGTAATTGAATACACATCCAATGATATTAATACAAGTGTTAGGTCAATTTTATAAAAGTAATATTACCCTTAATTACATAATTTACCTTTTAAGTTTATTAATAAAAATTACCAAAGATAATTTCATAATGTTGAAAAATAAAAACAATTACATTATTTTGACCTACCGATTCAAAATATGGAATAAATTTTACAAATTTTGAAACACATAATTTTTAGTAATTAATTTTAAATTAATCTCGTTGTTGGAAAGAGAGAGTGGGTTTTAAAAGTGAAAACATGGAAAAATATTGAACTTTTTTTACATATGAATTCTATGTAAAATTGATACTAATGAAAAAAATTATATTGAATGATAAAATTATATTATATTTATAATTTAAAATCATTAAAAATAATAATTTAACCATATAAATTATTTCAATGAAATAATTTATTTTTAATTATAATTGAGTGTATTTTTAATATTAATAAATTTATTAAATATTTCAGAAACATATTAAAATTGAATCCAACGTAAATTTTTATAACTATCTTCCAAGTAAAATTTTTATGTTTTCATATAATAATTATTAATGTTTTAAATTATTAATATAAATTGAGTTTTCCATTAAAGGATAAAAATTACCCTATTGAAAAATATATGTTTTTATATATAAAATAGTGTTTATTCATACCCTATGACAAAAATTCCTGTCAGATGAATATATAAAATAATCTACTAATTATATAGAATATACATTTCATTAATTTTCTTACTAATTGTAATTCACTAAATTTATTAATACAAAAATAAAAATATATAAAATATTTTTATTTTCCATAAATAATTGGTAATGAATGACTTCACAATACATATTCATAAGTTAGTTATATTTATTCCTGATAACACAAATACTAGGTTAAATTCATCCTTTTAAAGTAAGGTCAACTTTTATTTCATTTAAACTCACGATTTATTGCAATGCGCGATATTGAATAATTAAAATTATTTTAAAAAATATTTCATCAAAACATATGCGTGTTACATTCTACCCTCCCCCCAAACTGAATTTCTTCCTCAAAATTAAATACATGGATAAAAATAGGATAGTATATATCTCCCTTATTATATACTGAAGTTGACATATAGATTTCTGAAATTGGTTGTTCCACCATAAAACTTTAACCAAGTGGGGGGTGTTGTTTCACAGAACTTTTTTCATTGGATTCAGAATCTCTATAGGGTTTTCCAAAGAATGATCTTTCTCCTGTGGTCAAAATTATGAGTTTAGTTCGTTTGAAGGATCAAGTATATAATTTCTCGAGAAATATACATGGAATACATCATTAACATGAGAGATATTCGTTGGATGCTCTAATTAGTAAGCTACCTTCCCAACATGGTCCAGAATTTCAAAAGGACCGATATACCTAGGGATCATCTTTCCGTTATTTCCAAATATCATTACTCTATTCCAGGTAGATATTCATAGAGACACCTTATCACAAACTTCATAATCAAGGTCTTTTCTTCGATTTTCATCATAACTTTTCTGCGAACTCTGAGATGATCTTATGATTTATTGAATAGATCTATCGTTTTCTGCAATTTCATAAACAAGATTATGACCTAATATCTTTCATTACCCATCATCATCCCAGTAGGTTGGAGTTATTTACTTTTTTCAATAGAGGGCTTCATAAGGATCTGTCTGAATACTCGGGTGAAAGCTATCATTATAAGAAAATTCCTCCAAAGGTTGGTTTTGATCCAAATAACCTTTAAAATCGAAACAAAAGATCTCTCCATATCTTATACTATTTGAATTGTACTATTAGACTATCTGCCTATATAAGAATGATAATCATTGATGTAACATTACTCTTCAACCATATCCTATTGAGTACATCACTAGAACATCGAGGTAAACCTCTTATCCCAATCAGATATAATGGAATTTGGCACTCCAGGAAGTCATACCACTTTTATTACATTTATCATGGAAAGTTGATCAAGTGTTAAATCATCTATAATAGAAATGAAGTCTTCTGAATTTTTATGGAGATCAACTATAACCCATATATAATTATTTCCATTAGATTTTTTTGTGAAGTGTGAATAAAAATTCCCTAGTGATGTATTCCCATTCCTATTATGCTTTGTGTAATGGTTGTAACGACCCTTTAGTCTTTGATCTCTCATCCTTAACTTTCTAACAAACTAGGCATATAAAGTCATATTTAGAAACATCTATTTTCATTCCTGCCCACCAGAAACTCTATTTTACGTCCTTGTATATATTGGTTCTTATAGGATTAATAGTGAATGAATAACTATGAGCCTCGTGAAATATCTACTTCTTTAATTCTGTTATAGTTGGAATAAAAACCTGGTTCTTAAACCTTATTATTCCATCACAGTCAATGTTGAATTCAAGAAAATTTATCACCTTATTTGGTATCTCAACATCTTCCTTATATTCCTCCTTAATCATAAAATGTATAGATGGATGAACATTCCATTGAGAATGATAATATTTCTCTCCTTTTATTAAAATTTCAATATCCATCCTTCTAAAATCTATTAATATTCCGTCTTTAGTGATCCTCATCATGGATAGGCTATCATGGTCTATGTGAATCAAGGAATATTCCACCTTGTCCATTTTATCCTTCTGGTAATGTAATGAGCATCTGTAATCACTAATAAACTCCAACTATCTTCTATGATTCATATTCACATCCATTTGTGTGAATATATACTTTAATATTTTATTATGAGTATAAATATCACACAATTCACCATAAAGATAATACCTCTATATCTATAGTAAAAATATTACCAAACCTAACTCCAAATAACGAGTTCCATAATTTTAAACATGTATTTTCAATTTTAATGAGGCATAATCTATCACCATATAATTTTTCATGAGAATAGAACCCATCGACTTCTTATATGCATCGCTATAGATCACAATACTTTCTCCATTACAAGGCAGTGTGATCATAGGTGCACTGACTTACCTTCTTTTGAGCTGATTGAAATTCTATTCACATTACTCTTTCCACATGAACATAACTCCTTTTTGAGTTAACATCATGAATATATTAAATAATCGTGAAAAATCAATCATAAAATGATGATAATATCTATAGAAACCAAGAAAACATCATATCATTGTTACCAATGATGGTCTCGGCCAATATTCAGTAACATTTGTTTTTTCTGGATCCATAGATATCCCCTCTCTTGAGATAATGTGACCAAAAAATGATTATCTTTGAATCTAAAATTCACCCTTTGTAAATTTTACATAATGCATCTCCTTACTCAAGGGCTTCAGTACGATTCTTCTCACTCTCTTCAATTAAAATTATCTTCTCCATTATGAGGTAATCCCCAAGGTGATTCACTTTGGAATATTAATCCACTGTCAAAATTCTCTTCATGTTTTTTCTTAAATTCCTGAAACTCAATTGGGGCCATTCTATAAGGTGTATTCAAAATAGTAATAGAACCTAATATGTTTTTTATTGAAAATTAAAATTCATCATTTGGTGGAAGACCTGGTAATTCTTCTAGAAAGAAATCCTCAAAATATCATACAATGGGTGTATTATTAATTTTGAGTTTCTCCCTATCCATTTGAGAGAGTTAACCATAATTTATAGGGATAAATACCCATAATATGGAATCAATTTCTACTAGAATGTTATATACATACCTACATCGATTGATGATCATTTATTGATCTGGAATATGAAATGTTACTTCCCTTCATTGGATATTGATATGATCTCTAAATAGAGAAATTCAATCCATTCTAAGATTCACGTCAAATTCCACTATAGGAAGGATCACAAGATTTACAAGAACCACTTTTATACAAAATTAATCCGAAGAATAATTATAAACTTTTGATGTGTTTTTTGTTCCATTAAGATATATCACAAGTAAATCAACATTTAATTGTTCAGGTTATATGATGATAACCATTGAATATTATTTCGAAATAAAATAGTGGTCAGATACAAAATGAAATAAATATTTTTCTACTTTAGAGTGGATGGTAATCATACCATTTAACACATCATTATCACACTCCACATCTATAATAGTGATCGAATATGAATTTCAGTTGTATTTGTCCTTATGAGTTTTCTAACATGGATCATAATCATTAACCCTTCGATTAGGGAATTTATTGACATAATTATCTATTTCTTTTCACTTTTAACATTGTTGTGTAGGAGGTTCATTTTGTGTATCCATTTTTCTATTTTCATCATCATACATAATTTCTCAATCACATTTTCATTCAACTTCATGATGACCTTCTTTTCCATAGTTAAAAAATTTACTATTCTCTTTAACACAATTTCTTCCAGGATTCTTTCCATAAATTGAGCATAAGGAAAAACACATCTTTTGTTCCATGGGGTCTTTTGATTTTCCTTGGGAATCCCATTGTTCACATCATCTCAAACCAAAAGGAAATTTGAGTAACTACAATCTCCATATCAAAATTGAAAGCGCATCGAATGATTTCTTCATAGACATTGAAGTCTCTTATTATTGATTCCCTTCAGAGAATTCGTTTTAATACTCTTTTGAATCCATCAATTTTACTCAAAATTTAGATAAGAATTCCATAAGTGTACCTTGAATGTATTGTAAAATTTTCTTTATAGGTACCATTGGATTCATTTCCCATTTTCATAACATTAGTGAACCCCTTCTCTTACTATGTTCGTTGAATATGTGGAAATTACTTATTGAAAAATAATTTCTTGAACTCATTTAATTCCATAGATTCAATTTCATATTTTTTCCTAGTATTTTTGATAAGGTTCAACCATTAATCAAATTTACCTTCTAAATGATAAACTACTAAGATGAATTTATCATGTTCTGAACATTGGAGAACTGAGAAAATAAATTCATTGATACAGATCTTTTGTTTTGCCTCTAATGGATCAGAAGACATGCTGAAAGAAGGTGGGTGTTGCCTCATGGGGGAATCAATATAAGGTTGTTTCGTTCTTCACTTGTTTGGAAGTCCTACATGACACATAGCTTGAGAAAGTAGTGTGTCCATAGCTACAATATTTTTCATTCCAAATCCTATAACATTTCATTGCTCGAGAAGAAAATCATTGTATTTCCCATCGCATTTAGCATTAATATTATTCCTTTAGCATCCATCCAATGACTAAAACAAAGAATCATAATTTGAGAAACACTAAAGATAGTGGGAAAACCACATAATCAAGAATTAAATAAAAATATAAGATACATTATATTTTATCCTAGGTTATTCCTCAAAATTTATAAAACACTTTAATTTTAATCTATACATCGAATATACATTGGGTTATTAATCAGGGTGTATCCCATGAGATTTAACTTTCTCATATTGAAAATATATTCTGGCATGATGATATCAGATACTTTCAGGGTTTCTCTATCCCCTTTCCTTGGGATAATAAAACCTTGCATCCAAAGATCCACAAATGTTTTATCTGAAGATAGATGAGCCACTTTTCTCTTCTATTCATTTATAAGAAACAATAAATTTTCAGCACTTTCTTTATTAAACGTACCAACTTCTTGTGGTAGTTTATGAGAAGGAAATAAAGAATCACCTTCTATTAACACATTTAGAATGTGGTCTGCTTGTTTCATAGACATTGAAATTTTTCTATCGTACACAACAAAGATGATTGTCATATTTTTGTCAAAATGTATGGTTTTGTAAAATTGACTAACATCATCAATAAGAACCGGATCTTGAGATACATCATTTTTAACACACAGATGTTCCCATCCATTAAACAAAATAATACTTATGATTATCGAATCATATGTGTCAAAGACGTCATGAGAAACTAACTTTCTCTGAATATGTATTTCTTTGAAAATGTTTTTGAAGACATTTCGTCAGGAGTGTTGGCAGAGGACTGAGACATATAGAAGCGGCCGATAGAAGATCGTACGGAGTCTTAAAACAAAGGGGCGGAGCTTCGCCAAAAGATCCGAAACACTGGTGTGGGTTTGGGGTGGGGGGATATTTATTAGTGATAAAAGAATGATTGTTGCTCTTGTACGATTGATATTAGAATGAAAAAAATCAACGGATTGGATTAAAAAGGGTTTTCTTAAAAAATGAGAAACAATAAAAATTACGTAAAACAATAAAATGGGAAAAAGAATGTACCTTCCGAAGATTATAAGGAAATTTTTGGTTTAATAGTATTATCATAGTATATTACTATAGAAAAAAGAAAATACATGAGTTCGAGGAAAAAAAGACGATCAGTTGTCAGGACGATGGAAAAAAAATTCATTACCATAGGTTGTCAAGCCGATGGAAAACAAAGTCATTACCATAGGTTGTTAAGCTGATGGAAAACAAAGTCATTACCATAGGTTGTCAAGCCAATGGAAAACAAAGTCATTACCATAGGTTGTCAAGCCTATTGAAAACAAAGGCATTACAATAGGTTGTCAAGCCTATGGAAAACAAATTCATTACCAAAGGTTGTCAAGCCGATGGAAAACAAAGTTTTTACCATATGTTGTCGAGCTAATGGATAGAAAATAAGTACGGTAACCATGCAGGAAATATGAAAAACAGAAGATAAAAACTATAACTAAACAGTCAATATGATAGATATAATAACAAACCTAGAGAATAAACAAATAAAGATCATAAAAAAATTAAGATACACATTAAGTAAAATGTTCTCCTCCTTTTTAAGAGTAATTTATTAATATTAGGAGATGTTTAAAACATGAAGTATACATGAATGATTACATTAATGTAATCATTCCTAGCTTCTGTTTTATAAACTCAAATCTATCAGAAGGTAATGGTTTTGTAAAAATGTCAGCAAGTTGTTCTTGTGTTCTGATGAATTGTAAAATAATATCTCCTTTTTATGTGTGATCCCTAAGAATGTGATGACTAAAATCATTATGTTTTTCATGAGAGTGATGTATTGGGTTTTTACTAAGATATATGGCACTAGTATTATGACATAGAATTTGAGTTTTGGAAAAACTCAATCCATAGTCAGTGAGTGTGTGTTTCATGCGCAATACTTGAGAACAACAACTTCGAGCTACTACATAATCAGATTCAACAGTGGAAAGTGTTACTGAGTGTTGTTTCTTGCAAGACCAAGAAAACAAGGAATCTCCTAAAAAATGACATGTTCCAGTTGTGATATTTCTATCCATTCTATAACCACAAATGTTAGCATCTGAAATTGTTTTTAAAACAAAATAATTTCCAAAAGAATAAAAAAGTCCTAAATCCAGAGTTCCTTTTAAATTCCGAAATATTATTTTCATGGATTATAAATGATGCTCTTTTGGATTAGATTGGTATCTTGAAAATAATCATACGGAAAACATTAAGTCTCATTGAATAGATGTAAAGTATAACAAGCTTTCTATCAAACCTCTAAATTTTTTTGATCTAATGGTTTCCTAGTTTCATCAAAATCAAGTATATTTTAGGTACCAATTGAAGTGAAAATATGTTTAGTATTATCATATCCATACCTTTTGAGTAAATATTTAATATACTTTTGTTAATATATATATGTTCCCTCTAGTTTTTGAGAAATTGGAAAACCTAAAAAGAATGTTAACTCACCCATCATACTCATTTCAAACACAGATTTCATTAAATTCGCAAAATAATTAGTTAAATACTACTATGTTGATCCAAATATGATGTCATCAACATAAATTTGAACAATAAAAACATTTTTACATTCCTTTTTTTATAAAAAGGGTTGGATATTCTATTCCTTTTGTATAATTGTTTTGTGAATGAAATCATTTTAGTCTATCATAACATGTTCTAGGGTCTAATTTAAGCCCATATAACGTTTTGGTAAGCTTAAAAACATGATTAGGATATTTTGAATCAAGAAAACGGGGGTGTTGTCCGAAAAAAACTTCTTCTTGAAGAAAACCAATTAGAAAAGCACATTTTACTTCCATTTTAAATAATTTCAAATTAAAGTATGCTGAAAAGGCTAATATAATACCAATATATTCATGTCTAGATACCGGAGAATATGTTTCTTCATAGTATATTCTCTCTTGTTGATTATAGACCTTAGAAACAAGTATTTCTTTATTTCTTACAATGATTCAATTTTCATCACATTTATTTCTGAAAACCCATTTTACACCAATTACAGTTTTTTCTTTAGGTCATTCAACAAAAGTACAGACTTGATTCCTATAAAATTCATTTAGTTCAACTATCATTGATTTAATCCAATTTTCCTCACCTAAGGCCTCACTTGGACTTTTAGGTTCAAATTGGGAATGAAAGGCAAGATGTTCTATTTCATTTCTAAAGGAATTTCTGGTTCTTACTGGTTGATTTACATTTACAATGATGTTATCACTGGGACGATTCCTAAGAAGAAATTTAAATGGGTTTTGTAAAACCTACTCATCAACTTATTGTAGAAAATATTCTAGGGTAAAGGTTTCAGAAATACTTTTTGGAACATTTTCCTTATCAGAAGGATCTTCTAATAAAGTTTGATTTTCAGTTTTCCAAAAAAATCAGAAGATGTTGGTTGGTTTATTTAAAAACAAAAAGGATCAGTTTCATCAAATTCAATATTCACTTTTTCTTCAATAGTATAAGTATTTTTATTGAAAACTCTATATTCTTTAGAAGTTGTAAAATATCCTAGAAAGATAACTTCATCAGATTTTGGTGTGAATTTATGTAGATTATCTTTAGTATTAAGAATTAATACTTTTCACCAAAAAAAATAGAAGTATGAAACTTTAGGTTTTTGGCTAGTCCACAATTCATAAGGTGTTTTATTAAGAAAAGGTCTTGTTAAAACACGATTTATAGTATAAAAACAGTACTAATAGCTTCATCCAAAAATTTCTTAGAAATTGAGTATTCACTCAACATGGTTCTTGTCATTTCCTGAAGAATACAATTTCTTCTCTCAACAACACCATTTTGCTGAGAAGTTCTTTGAGCTGAGAAATTGTGAGTAATACCTTTATTACTATAAAAAGATTCAAAATCTGAATATTGAAATTCCCCACCACGATCACTATGGATGGTTATCAATGGTAGGTTTTTCTCATCTTTAACTTGGGCTCTAAAAAATTTGAAATATAAAAAGGATTCAGATTTCATCTTTAGAAAATAGACCCATGTAAATCTAGTAATGTCATCAATTAAAACAAATACATAGTATTTTCCACCATTGCTTCCAGTTTGTGAAGGACCAAAAATATGCTTGTGCACTAGCTATAATGCATTAGAATATATAACTTCATTAATTGGTTTGAAGCTAGTTTTAGGTTGCTTTCCAAATATACAGGGGTCATAGACCTTTGAAGAATCATGTCTATGATTCGGTAGACCCTTTAAAAGTCTTTTCATAGAAAGTTTACAATGGTTTCTTAGGTTGTAGTGTCCATGTATTCTATTCCATAGCTATGATTGGTCTTTTATTACACTTAAGCAAGGTCAAATTTGGCTCTTATAGACTTCTAAGTTAATAGTGTACACATTATCTTGCCTATGAGAAGATAGAATCAATTCATCCTTGGAATTGTGAACTATGAATCTATCATTTCTAAAATCCCACAGGTATCCTTCATCAGATAATTGACGTATGCTGATGAGATTGCGGTTAAGACCTTTGACAAATAAAACATTTGAAATTAGAAATTTTCCAATAAAAACAATATTACCTATTCCAATAATCTTTCTTTGAGAATTATTTTGAAGGTAACCTTTACACCTTTTGTTTTTATAATATTTTCATGTAAATCATTGTTTCTGGTCATGTGTCGAGAACAACCACTATCCATGTACCAAATATTCTTGTTGGTACACTTCTTATTTTCCTAAAAAATAAACAATTAGTTTTTCGGAATCCAAACTTGTTTGGATCCAGTTGGGTTAGATAAAATTATTTTTGGAATCCACATTTGTTTTGGAAAATGAGCTTTATGAAATCCTAAAGACTGAGTTATATTAAGAGAAAAATCTATTTTCTAGTGTCCTCCACATTGAAATATAGTACAAAAATGGGTTCTTTGATGAAAAAATAGTTATTACTAAAAATTGGATTATAATGAGTATAAACAAAACTATAATGATTTCTAAAAGGTGGAATTTTAGAAAACATTTTATCAAAGTTTTATTTTCCATCATTAAAGTTTGACAAAAATTTATCTAAATAAAAAAATTCTTACATTAGTTTTAAAATTAATATTTTATCCTCCAACCCATTTGATTTTGAACTAGAGTTTGGCTCGAAAAATTTTTTCTTGAAAATTACATTTTCAAGATCCTTATAAAGTTTATCTTTATCAGATTTGACCTTCTCAAGGGTTTTTAAAATACATTCAAAATCAGATGTTTTCATATCAATATCACTAGAAAGATCTGACAGTTCTTTGGTTAAAATTGAAATTTTGGAATTTGATTTATCATGATTGTTCTTGAGTTTAGAATTTTCAATCTTATGTAGTTTGGAAAACCTAGACACTTCTTTAAAAGAAGGTAATATATTATCTTCTAATGACAAAAAATCATCATTTGAAGATTAATATTATTTATAATCAGTATAATTTTCATTCAAGAAAATATTTGTAATATCTTCAGCATTGTGTACCTTAGCCATGAGAAAATGATATTCAATTGGTAATCTGGATATAAGTCCAATATTCCTTTATCCTGAGGATTTATATTCTGAAGAATCATCTGATGAATCACTACCACTTGCACTCCAAGTATCATTTTCCTTCCATACTTTCATTGTCTTCATATTGTAATTATTTTTCTTATATCTTTCATAATTTTTCTCATTTCTATCTTTTCTCTTCAATAAAGGACAATCAGGTCTTATATGACCTACTTTCTTACATTCATACACGTTACCTCAAAATCATTCTCATCCTTCCTATCATTCTTTTTTAATCTATATTAGAAGTATTTATTTCCAAAAATCTTTTTCATCCTTTGAGAAAGATTGGATAACTAATAATTTGAAAGATCTCAATCAACTGATTCTGACATAACAAATTTCTTTGCTTTGGACCTTGTTATCCTTTCAGATGTTTTAGTATTAGAAGTTGTAGTAAAAGCTACACTCCCATTTGCATTTTTCTTCTTATTTAAATCAACATCTTTCTTCATTCTTGTCTCATGCTGTAGAAGAGTTCCAAAGAGTTCATAAATAATAATCTGATAAACTTTTCTGTTTTCAACAATATCTGTCCTTTTTTACTCCCATTCATTTAGCATTAAATCAATAATTTTGTCAACAAGGGATTCATCATCAAGACCATTTTCTCCCATAGATTATAATCAAACGAATGTCATAATCCTTTTTTTCACTTTACATATTGGTTCCCTATAAGGAAAAAAGAAATCCATGATACTCTGCTAGAAGCATTTCTCTTCTTGTTTCTATAACCTTGGATGTACCAAAATTTGTGACTTCTAATTTCGTCCAAATATAGTTGGCTGCTTCACAAGAAGATATATGGCTGTATATATTCCGGGTCATAGAACATATCAAAGTATTATGTACCATGTAATTTATTTTATATTCTTATTTCTCTTGATTAGTGAAAGTACTTACTTCTTTTTAAGGAATTTTGTAACCTCTAGTAAGCATAATAAAATTTTCTACACTAGTATTGATAACAAACGTCTTCATTAGATCTCTCTAGTACTCAAAATCATTCCCATCAAATATAGGTGTTCTAGTTGGATTTATATTTTCAATTTATCCAATATTCATCCCTTACATCTAATAAAACAAAATCTTTTCCACTCCACATGTTAGTGTAGTACGTACTTGAAATAGAAATTTGAAGGAAATAGAGCTAGTAATATAAATTAGGGGAAACCTCCTCTGATAACAATTTTTGGATCAATATATAGATGTATATGTATATTAGATTGGACAATACAAGATGAGGGTGAATTGTAAGTTTAAAAACATTGTTTTTAAACACTTAAGAAAATATTTTACATGATCTTAAACTAATACAATTCACAAAAAAACCAAACAACCATAATTTTATTGAATATAAAGGTATGATATGATGTAATACTATAAGAAATATAATGTAATTGTATTCAAAAGGAATAGGAAAATCAGAGTAAAACAATAGTGATGGATTATACCATAAAGAGTATAGAATCAATCGATACAATATGTAACATTATGATTGTAATTGAAACAATTACAAAAGAATATCAAGTGAAGAGAGGAAACAATTCAATTCCCTTTCTAAAACAAATAACATCAGAATTGTAAAAGTATTGAAATTCATTTATCTCAAAGAGTAGGGTTATCCTTTCACCTAGGATAAGAGGTATGTCTTACCACCACCTTGGTAAGCTCTCGATACTATGATCGGTACGTCGGTCTTGATATCCCCGCAAGCCCTCGATTTTGCAGTTAATTGGAACCTCTTTCTTTCAAACACTTGAAAGCACTCAATACGATGATGGGTATCACCGTCTTCCAATCATCATCATCCCTCTATCATTATCACCTGATTGGTCGCACAAAGAAAATAAATCACTTAATGAAATACAATAACTAAGAACGAGTCGTTCACATTTTTTAAATTCAAGGCTTTCACACGAAGCAAGAGAGAAGTCACAACGTCTCTCTCTAGAACTTGATAGTAGAAAAAAATGATCAAAGTATCTCAGTTGTTCTTCTTAGCTTCAAATGACATCATATTTATAGGCCTTAGGTTCCAATAGTCACATTTCCTCCAACGATCATATTTCTCCAGAAAACTCAGACGGACATCAACACCTAGCATTATAACAGTCATATTGAAACAGAAAACATGACATTGATTGGATTAGTTTATAACTAACTCCATGACATTGTTTTCATTAAATCAAAATATATACTAACATGATAAACATGAGTATGATTGACATGTGTTGAAAAAGGATAAAACAATCATGTGATAAAAAATAAAATATGAGTACTATAAGTATTACATAGTGTAATTTATTGATATGATACAAAGTGAGTATGACTCAAAAAAGTCAGTACAATTGACAGAGTCAATACGATTGGCAGAGTTAGTATGATTGACGGAGTCAGTATTATTGACAAGGTCAGTACGATTGATAGAGTTAGTAAGATTGACAGGGTATGTATGATTGACATAGTCAATATGATAGACAGAGTCAGTAAGATTGAAAAGGTCAGTATGATTGATAGATTCAGTACGATTGACAGAGTTAGTACGATTGACAAGGTCAGTACAATTGAAAAATTCAGTATGATAAACATATATTAATATATTTTTGATTTCCAAAACAAGGCATAAATGTCAAAAGATATCTTTTGACTCAACATAGTAAGGTTCAAGTATAGAAGAATAAATAATGAATCAATGGGAATATTCAATATAGAAATTTAGTAACTAAATACATATTACATTAAAATAATTGTATAAGTAATAATAAATATGAATAGAAAAATAACTGAAAGACATTCTATTTAATCAATTAAATGAGAATGACAAGAATCCGTAGATAATTTCAGTGAAAAAACAATCTCATGTTTAATATTAATAGAATACTAATTGAAGGAAATGCTTAATTATAATACATCATATTTCCTAGGAACATGATACCATTTCCTATATGACCTTTCTAAATACTAATTATCATACTACTATCAAAACCATTTATAAAAATGTTTAAATCTATTGGTAGAAGCCCATATATTCTGTTAGGAAACAAACTCTATGTTTTTTATTCAACCAATTTCATGTCCTGAGTCTATCAATTCATCAAAGGGCTTACATTAAATGGTCCCAAATAATTATATTACATTTCCAAATAATTCCTCATACATAAAATAATCGATTTAATTAAAAAAATGCTCCTTGCTGGATATCTGTATTGAGTTAATGATATAAATTTTTCAAAATTACCAAATTAAATCAAATAACATTCAATGAAAGTACTGTCTCTAAAATTTTTTTATGTTTTAGGCAATAAATTTATCCTTGCTAAATGATATAAAGAATTAGTTTAAATTTAATGTTCAATGATAATAAAAAATGAAATATTTCAAGTGAAAAAAACGAATAATAGAATTTAATTTCAATAATATCTATGGCCAAATCAATTATAAACCATTCAAATAAAGGATAACGATGTAATAAATAAAACATATCCAAATTGGAGTGAAAATAAATTGTTTTTGTCATTGATAAATTGAATTACTACAAAAATATATTTTGAAAACCTTCTACAGGAAAATGTAATTTTGATTTTGATAGAATTTTCAGAATACTTTTCGTTCATTATATCTTTTTTAAAAAAATATTTATGAAAATTAACCATTTAAATTTTAATATTAAGATTTAAATAAATTATGGTGGGTAATTCTATACATTTCATAAAAGATACAAATAACAGTCTGTTTGGCTAAAAAAAAGTATAGAAAAGTTCCTTATTTACAAAGAGAAACCCATATTCATTTTATGAAAAATTATAATAGAAAAGTAGTAAAAAATTGATTGTTTACTTTTCAATGGTTAAAAACATTTTCGAAAATTATTTTATAAGATGTGGTTTTAGAAGAAAAATGGTTCTCTTTCAAAAGAGAGAAATGAAGTTGGAATTTTAAAAAAAGATTTCCTAGAAATTTCAAGTACCAAAGAGTAAATAAATAGTACTACTACATGGAAAAAGTCAAGAATAATCATATGATAAGAAAAATAATGTTCTTATTTAAAAATTATCATATAAATTTCTTTTAATAAATTTAACTAATGAATGACCTCTATAGGAATGAGATTATGAAACAAATTCTTAAAATGACCATAACATCAAAGCGAGAATATATTAATGAATAGATAATGTGTATCAACTATAAATCCACATAAAATAAGTGGACAAAAATCAATATATTATAAAAGTAATTATAAGAAAATTATTTAATTTTAATGGAAATTAGGAAGTGATATAATCCAATGAAAATGAGTTGTGTAATGAAATTTCTTTTCCACTTCGCAATATTAATACCAAAAACCCATAGATGAAATAAACAAAATATCAGTTCAAAATTACATTATTAAAAAATTATTCAGGATTTTATATTAAAATTATTTAGTATGTACACCGTATAAAATTAATTAGCTGCACATCAGTAAATTATGACTCTAAGAATAAAAATTTAAATGAAGTAACTTACCACGTGGTAATTGTTAAATCATAATCCCCATAAAATAAATAACCTAAAATGAACCATTAAATATCATGAAGATAAATTTATTTATTATATAAGATACATTAGGGGTAGCATATATTCCAAAAAAAATGTAATAAGTGATGAAAATGGTGTCTGACTTAGAGAAAGAAAAAGTGAGATAAGAATCTCATACCTAGTGCATCCTTTCCGGTGAACATCATTTAACCTCATGTATATTTGTTTTAAAAATATCACTAACTTATTAAAAAAACATTCTCATATTTATAATATCATATATTGTAATATTTTAATATCTTATTACTTATTTTTTAATAATTATTCTTTATTTTCCCTATTTAGTGCATTTATTTCCTAGTTTGTCATGTATGTTTTAACATCTTATTTTGGTTAATATTACACAGTTCTTGATTCCATCATCTATAAAATGTAAATCATGATTTCAATGGTATATATATTATTTATAATAACCTATAATATTTGGAGTTTGAAAATGAAATTCCCCATTCATTGAGATGATATACAAAGACCCAAACATTATATACATTGATATTACTTCAAATTTGAAGAATATTAAACAACAATAAATCAAATCCACAAACATAATGTATTGGTGTGGTGTATTTATAATCTGGGAAACATAAAAAACTTATTCATAAGATATCTTCATTGTCTCCCACCTATTTGATCATAACTAGACCCCTTTTTACATATCATACATAATATCCTTTTTCATGACCTTGGGAAAAGAATCTTACAAAATGGTGAGCTAAGATTCTTATTTAGGGTTAATAAGGGAGATATAAATCATATCATTATCATATGGAATAATAAAATTACATTTTAAAATCTTATCATGCTTATGAAAGTTAGTGATATTATGTCATGGGAAAAGTCATGAAATTTCCTAAGAATCAATGAAAATATTCCCAAAATTAATAACATAAGACATGAAATTTTTTATAATGCACATAATAAAAGAAAATCATTTCATGTTAGTCAAGTTTCATTTCCAAGACCATCATAGTCGAAATACTCCATTACTGAACCAGGTTCACACATTATTCCACCACTATATTATGGAAGTCAAATCATTCCCCATTCCATAAATGACTATATCATGAGATAAAATCATTACCCAATGCATTGGAGATAGATATTGTTCCCACCCATATCATAATGATCTTACTCTAACATGTTCAACAAAAAACATAAATTGTTTTTCATAGAATAACCAATGGAATTAAGTGGGTTTCTTATACATAATTCGATCATTATCTATATAAAAAATGAGTTTCATAAAAAACATAAACTCATAAAAAATAATATCCTAGTAATAATAGGGATCAAATAAAAATCCGATTTAAAAAATCTTATCATATATGGAAAATAATTTTTATAAAACATATGAAATTAATTATTGAGGAAAATATCCTTTCTTCTTTTAAAAAATTTTCCTTTTACAAAATACTGCAATATTTAAAAAAATTATTTGAAAATAAAATCAAAATACTACAAAGGATGATTCAGGGAAATATGTATTTATGAAACCATAATAATTTGTTAATATATAATATTTTAAAATATAAAATTCTTCTAGTACTTTTATCAAAAAGTTAAAGTAACTCATACCGCAAACGACAAAAGATTTCTTTATATCGTTTAATAAAAAATCACCAATTGGTAAAATTGACATTAAAAAATTTCATAACTATATAAATAATATTTGTAATATTTACTTCAGAGACATGTGTGTTGATGATTAATATACCCCTGTAAATATTTACATATATTCAATCTCGGATAATAATGAGATTGTGAAATTATTCCTTACCCAAGGTCTGATTTCATTTGTATATATTCGAACCTACTGTATAATGATTTGAATAATGTTATTGATTTTTTACAAATAATTTTAATTTTTATGTTATCATATTTGATCATATTGTCATTCATTTGTTAATAACATTTCACTATTACTTGTTATTCTGGTATTAACTGCTTTATTTGTTTATGTATGTTTTGTCGAATAAGATTTGGTTCTCTTTCATGGGAAATGGTTATATCATTATAAAAATATATTGGTGTGTTTTTCATATTTATTAATTCTAAAAATTTATATAACCATGTTTTAATGAAGATCATGTAGATGAATCAAATCACATGATGGAGAATGTAGGTCATATGTATGCATGAGTGGTGATATCATTCCCATAATTATTGAATGATATTGAAGTGAATGGTGTAAAATATTTAAACAACAATATACTTTTATAATAATAATATATAGTTATTTTTTCTATCATTATATATATCTATGTAAGGTGATGGTGAAAAACATATTACACCATGGCGTGGAGATAGTAAGTCATACATATGCACATGTGGTGATTTCATTTTTAGTGGGATGGATTGAAAGTGGAATATTTTTTCTTCCACAAATATAATAAAATCTAATTATATAATTGATACTAGATTTAATCCTTTATAATTAAACAACATGTTTGTATATGGTAGAGTAAGAAATATGTTTGAAAGAATCAGTAGAGTAGATTACCACTTCTTCAGTGTGCTTCCTCTAAATCTCCTCTTAGAGCACTAGAGTAGGTTATTAAAGAAGACCATAGGCTCTAGAATGTAACATGAAATGTTTATAAGGGAAATGAAAAGATGATTGTCAAGACAGAAGGCTCAATGAGAGATGAAGAGGTGATAGAGGAGGTGCCCTTTTATAATTTAGGTGAGAAGCACTTTTGGGATCTCCAAAAAAAATATTAATTTAATATAAAATCAAACCCCATAAAAAAACATAAAAAATATCTCAATTTATAATATTAGATGATATTGGGTTGTAATATCATCAATTAATAAATTTTTTACTTTTTTTTCAATTTATACATTATCATTTTAATTAACATGTAGATATTCCATTTAATTTTAATTACGATAATAAATATTTCCATATTAGAAGGGGTTAAATATTTAATTATATGATGTCAATTACACCATAACTAATTACCTTAGTAAATTTTAAAATATATAATAATTATTCAATATTTTATAGAAAATATTATGATATTATAATAATATAATAAAATTTTTTGGGGTTTGGCTTAGTAGTAAGAACCCCATAATCCTACATGAAAATGGGGGTTTCAAACCCCATTGGGATTAGGGACTGTAGAAGTACCGTAGCTCCACTGTAGTAGCAGTGGTACTTTTGATCAGCAGGTACTGTAGCAGCATTAGGCCACTATATTGGCGACAGGGCACTGTAGCAGCGGCGTGTACTATAGTAGTTGGGTTACTATTCACAAAATGGGCCTTATGCCAAAAATTTGGGCCCACATGCTATGAAATGGGATACATGCCCACTAGGCCTTCAGGTTATGTTATGCGTCTCCCTCTACATAGATAAAAGAGTTCTTTTATTTTCAAAAATAATAAAATGAGGCTTCGACACCAACCTTATAAAAAAATATAATAAAACCTTATTTTTATAAACAATAAATAAGGTCAATTTTGACACTATTCAATTCATTGATTTTTTAAAATATTAACATTACAAGTTAACTTCAAAACAACTGTTTTATTATATTTATAAGATGTCAATTTCTTTTATAAAATTCATTAGATAAATAAATTACCCTAAATTATATTTAATTTATTATTTTTAATAATGTTTATTTCTTATCTCTAAGAATAAAATAATTACAACATCAATTTTCTATAATTATTTAATATAGTTATTTTTTGAATAAAATTTCAAAATAAAATACAATGATGAAATTAAATCTACTATATTTCATGTGGATATTTTTAGTTAAATTTATATTCATGAAAATACAACATTTAAAATAATATAATTATTAAATTATGATAGTGACAACATTAACATCACATTAAAAAAATAATATAAACATCATAGTCTCTACTATATGAAAAAAAATGGTGACTAATTAATCATTTGTTCTTTTATAGTCAATATATACTCGACCAATATGATTTGGTTTTTTTGTCTTTTGATGGTTATAAGAATTTTAATAACAAAAAATTTGATATCTCACCAATTAATTAATTATTACATCATCAAAGTATAATTCTTTAAGTTAATTATATATTTTCAAAAAAAATTAAAAAAATTATATTGATATTGATAAAAATTTTATCATTAAAATGAGTGTTCATAATCTAATTTACCTCTATATAACATTATAGAGAAAACGATTTAATTATCAAAATTTTATTGTGACATACTAAACATTTCATTAAATAAAAATATAACAAATTTTATAATATCATCCAAGTTGCCTCCAAGGACACCATTTCAAACCAATGATGATTTATGTAATCGAAAACACATCCAATGATATTAATACAATTGTTAGTTCAATTTTATAAAAGTATTATTACCAATAATTGCATACATTACCTTTTATGTTTATTAATAAAAATTACCAAATATACTTTCATAATGTTGAAAAATAAAAAAACTACATTATTTTGACCTACTGATTCATAATATGGAATAAATTTTCCAAATTTTTAAACACATATTTTTTAGTAATTAATTTTAAATTAGTCTCGTTGTTGGAAAGGGAGAGTGGGTTTTAAAAGTGAAAACATGGAAAAATATTAAACTTTTTTTACATATGAATTCAATGAAAAATTGATACTAATGACAAAAATTATGTTGAATGATAAAATTATATTCTATTTATAATTTAAAATCATTAAAAATTATAATTTAACCATATAAATTATTTCGATGAAATGATTTATTTTTAATTATAATTGAGTGTATTTTTAATATTAATAATTTTTTTAAATATTTCAGAAACATATTAAAATTTAATCAAATGTAAATATTTATAACTATCTTCCAAGGAAAATTTTTATGTTTTCATATAATAATTATTAATGTTTAAAATTCTTAATTTAAAATGAGTTTTCCATTAAAAGTATAAAAATTACCCTTTTGAAAAATATAGGTTTTTATATATAAAATAGTGTTTATTCATACCCTATGACAAAAATTTCAGTCAGATGAATATATAAAATAATCTACTAATTATATATAATATAAATTTCATTAATTTTTTTACTAATTGTAATTCACTCAATTTATTAATACAAAAATAAAAATATATAAAATATTTTTATTTTCCATCAATAATTGGTAATGAATGACTTCAAAATACATATTCATAAGTTAGTTATATTTATTCATGATAACATAACAACTAGGTTAAATTCATCCTTTTAAAGTAAGGTCAACTTATATTTCATTAAACTCACGATTTATTGCAATGCACGATATTGAATAATTAAAATTATTTTAAAATATATTTCTTAAAAACATATGCGTGTTACATTCTACCCTCCCCCCCAACTGAATTTCCCCCTCAAAATTAAATACTTGGATAAAAATGGGATATTATATATCTCCCTTATTGTATAATGAAGTTGACAAATCGATTTCTCAAATTGGTTGTTCCACCATAAAACTTTATCCAAGTGGGGGGTGTTGTTTCACAGAACTTTTCCCATTGGATTCAGAATATCTATAGGTTTTTCCAATGAATGATCATGCTCCTATGGTCAAAATTGTGAGTTTAGTTCATGTGAAGGATCAAGTATATAATTTCTCTAGAATGATACATGGAATACATCTTGGACATGAGAGATATTCAGTGGATGCTCTAATTTGTAAGCTACCTTCCCAACATGGTCCAGTATTTCAAAAGGACTGATATACCTGGGGATCATCTTTCCCTTATTTCCAAATATTATTACTCTATTTCAGGTAGATATTCATAGAGACACCTTATCACCAACTTCAAAATCAAGGTCTTTTCTTCGATTTTCATCATAACTTTTCTACGAACTCTAATTTTCTATTATGTTTTATTGAATAGATCTATCGTTTTCTGCAATTTCATAAAAAAGATTATGACCTAATAGCATTCATTCCCCAACTTCATCACAGTAGGTTGAAGTTATTTACTTTTTTCTATAGTGGGATTCATAAGGATCCATCTGAATACTGGGGTGAAAGCTATCATTATAAGAAAATTCCACCAAATTTTGGTTTTGATCCCAATATCCTTTGAAATCGAAAACAAAAGATCTCTCCATATCTTATACTGTTTGAATTCTCCTATTGGACTATCTGCCTATATAAGAATGATAATCATTGATGTAACATTACTCTTCAACCATATCCTATTGAATACATCACTAGTACATCGAGGTAAACCTCTTATCCCAATCAGTTATAATGGAATTTGGCAATCCAAGAAGTCATACCACTACTATTAAATTTATCATGGTAAGTTGATCAAGTGTGAAATCATCGATAATACAAATAAAGTCTTTTGAATTTTTATGGAGATCAACTATAACCCATATATCATTATTTCCATTAGATTTTTTTGGGAAGTGTGAATAAAAATTTCCTAGTGATGTATTCCCATTCCTATTCTGGTTTGTGTAATGGTTGTAACAACCCCTTAGTCTTTGATCTCTCATCCTTAACTTTCTAACAAACCAAGCATATAAAGTCATATTTAGAAACATCTATTTTCATTCCATCCAACCAGAAATTCTATTTTAGGCCCTTTTATATATTGGTGCTTATAGGATTAATAGTGAATGAAGAACTATGAGCCTCATGAAATATCTCCTTCTTTAATTCTGGTATAGTTGGAATTAAAACCTGGTTCTTAAACCTTATTATTCCATCACAGTCAATGTTGAATTCCAGAACATTTATCACCTTATTTTGTATCTCAACATCTTCCTTATATTCCTCCTTAATCATCACATGTATAGATGGATGAATATTCCATTGAGTATGATAATATTTCTCTCCTTTTATTAAAATTTTAATTTCCATCCTTTTAAAATCCATTAATATTCAGTATTTAGTGATCCTCATCATGGATAGGCTAGCATGGTCTATGTGAATCAAGGAATATTCCACCTTGTTCATTTTCTCCTTGTGGTAATGTAATGAGCATCCGTAATCACTAATAAACTCCAACTATCTTCTATGATTCATATTCATATCCATTTGTGTGAAAATATACTTTAATCTTTTATTATGAGTATAAATATCACACAATTCACCATAAAGATAATACATCCATATCTATAGTAAAAATATTACCAAACCTAACTCCAAATAACGAGTTCCATAATTTTAAACATGTATTTTCAATTTTCAGGAGGCATAATCTATCACCATATAATTTTTCGTGAGAATAGAACCCATCCACTTCTTAGATGCATCTCTATAGATCACAATACTTTCTCCATTACAAGGCAGTGTGATCATAGGTTCACTGACTTACCTTCTTTTTAGATCATTGAAATTCTATTCACATTACTCTTTCCACATGAACATAACTCCTTTCTGAGTTAACATCGTGAATGTATTAAATAATCGTGAAAAATCAATCATAAAATGATGATAACATCTATAAAAACCAAGAAAACATCATATCATTGTTACCAATGATGGTATCTACTAACATTCAATAACATTTGTTTTTGTTGGATCCATAAATATCCCCTCTCTTGAGATAATGTGACCAAAAAATGATTATCTTTGAATCTAAAATTCACCCTTAGTAAATTTTACAAAATGCATATCCTTAATCAAGGGCTTCAGTACGATTCTTCTCACTCTCTTCAATTAAAATTATCTTCTCCATTATGAAGTAATCCCAAAGGTGATTCACTATGGAATATGAATCCACTATCAAAATTCTCTTCGAGTTTTTTCTTAAATTCTTGAAACACAATTGGGGCCATTCTATAAGGTGTATTCAAAATAGGAATAGAACCTGATATGTTTTGTATTGAAAACTAAAATTCATCATTCGGTGGAAGACTTGGTAATTCTTCTATAAAGAAATCAACAAAATATCATACAATTGGTGTATTATTAATTTTGAGTTTCTCCCTATCCATTTCAGATAGAAAACCATAATTTATAGGGATAAAGACCCATAATATGGAATCAATTTCTACTAGAATGTTATATACATCCCTACATCGATTGATGATCATTTATTGAACTGGAATATGAAATGTTACTTCCCTTCATTGGATATTGATATGATCTCTAAATAGAGAAATTCAATCCATTCCAAGATTCACGTCAAATTCCACTATAGGAAGGATCACAAGATTTACAAGAACCACTTTCATACAAAATTCAACCGAATAATAATTATAAACTTTTGATGTGATTTTTGTTCCATTAGGATATATCACAACTAAATCAACTTCTAATTGTTGAGGTTATACAGTGATAACCATTGAATATTATTTCGAAATAAAATAGTGGTCAGATCCAAAATGAAATAAATCTTTTTCTACTTTAGAGTGGATGGTAATCGTACTATTTAACACATAATTATCATACTCCACATCTCTAATAGTGATCGAATATGAATTTCAATTGTATTTTTCCTTATGAGTTTTCTATCATGGATCACAATCATTAACCCTTCGATTAGGGAATTTATTGACATAATTTTCTATTTCTTTTCACTTATAACATTGATGTGTAGGAGGTTCATTTTGTGTATCCATTTGTCTATTTTCATCATCATACATAATTTCCCCATCATTTTTTCATTAAACGTCATGATGACCTTCTTTTCTATAGTTAAAAAATTTTCTAGTCCCTTTAATACAATTTCTTCCATGATTCATTCCATAAATTGAGCATAAAGAAAAACACATCTTCTGTTCCATGGGGTCTTTTGATTTTCATTGGGAATCCCATTGTTCACATCATCTCAAACCAAAAGGACAGTTGAGTAACTACAATCTCCATATCAAAATTGAGAGCGCATCGAATGATTTCTTCATAGCTATTGAAGTCTCTTATATTTGATTCCCTTCGGAGATTTCATTTTAATACTCTATTGAATCCATCAATTTTACTCTAAATTTAGATAAGAATTCCATAAGGGTACCTTGAATGTATTGTAGAATTTTATTCATAGGTACCATTGGATTCATTACCCATTTTCATAACATTAGTGAACCCCTTCTCTTACTATGTTCTATAAATATATCGAAATTACTTATTGAAAAATAATTTCTTGAACTCATTTAATTCCATAGATTCAATTTCATCTTTTTTCCTAGTATTTTTGATAAGGTTCCACCATTAATCAGATTTAACTTCCAAATGATAAAATACTAAGATGAATTTATCATGTTCTGAACATTGGAGAACTGAAAAAATAATTTTATTGATACAGATCATTTGTTCTGCCTCTAATGGATCAGAAGACCTCCTGAAAGATTGTGGGTGTTGCCTCATGGAGGAATCAATATAAGATTGTTTCGTTCATTTCTCATTTGGAAGTCCTACATGACGCATAGCTTGAGAAAGTAGTGTGTCCATAGCTACAAAATTTTTCATTCTGACACCCATAACATTTCATTGCTCGGGATGAAAATCATTGTATTTCCCACCGCATTTAGCATTAATATTGTTCCTTTAGCATCCATCCAATGACTAAAACAAAGAATCATAATTTTAGAAACACTAAATATAGGGGGAAAACCACATAATCAAGAATAAAATAAAAATATAGGATACATTATATTTTATCCTAGGTTATTCCTCAAAATTTATAAAACACTAGAATTTTAATCTATACATCGAAATATACATTGGGTTATTAATAAAGTTTTATCATATTAGTTTCCAAAGGATAACTATAACTTTCCTATGATACCAACTATTACAACCCAAACATTACATGCATTGATAATAATTTAATGTTGAAGAATTTTCATTACATATTTTAACAAATCCATGACAGGACCATATAGGTACAGTAAAGTTAGAAACTGGGAAACGTAAACAAAAGGTTCATAAGACATATTAATTGTCTTCCACTTATTTATTGATAACTATAACCCTTATTGACATATCTTACTTAATACTCTAATTCATGACCTGGGGAAAATTTTGATATCAAATGGTGATATCAAATGCTCAGTAAGGTTATAAAATAGAGATATAAATCATTTCATAATCATACCATAAAAGAACATAACTTTATAAAATCTTATCCAACATATGAAAGTTTGTGATATCATGCCATGGGATAAATCCTGAAAGTTCATAAAAATAAATTAATATAATACCAAAAGTCATAACATAAGATATGAAATTGTTTGGCATACACATAAACATATAAAACAATTTCATATTAGTTAAGGATCAATTCCAAGACCATCATAGAAGATAGATTCTATTATTGAACCGACTTCACTCCACTTTCCAGCCCTGTATTACATAACTAAGATCATTTACTGTTCCACCGATGTATATATCATGAGATATGAATCATTACCCAATTAATGGGATTTAGATAAATGTCCCACATATAACATAATTAAATCATTCTTACTTCTACCACAAAAAACATAAATCATTCAACGTAACATAACCCAAGGAATAAATGGGGTTCCTTAAACATCATTCCATCATAATAAATATATGACAAAATAATTTCATAAATATAATTGGATCATAAACCCAATAAAATCATAGTAATAAAAGGGATAGAAACATATCCTTATTTTAAAAATTTATTCTTATTTGGAAAATAATTTTGATAAAACACAAGAAATTAATTCTTAAGGAAAATATCATTTCTTCTTCTAAAACATTTTATTTTCTCCAAATGACAAGGTATTTTAAAAGATAATATTTTATCTCAAAATAGGCTTGAAATATTTTAAATGAACATTAATATAAATAATGTGTTTTTATAGTGCAATAATTCATTCATGACATATATGTTAAAAGAGAACATGTTTCCCATACTTTTTTCCGAAATTCAAAAAATACCTTGTACGAGAAACGACAAAAGATTCATTTCATACCATTTAATAAAAATTCACCAATGTGTAAAAGATACTTTAAAAATTCTTTGAGGATAGAAATAATAATTTAGATAACATATTTAGGAAACTTGTATGTGTGTGATAAATATACCTGATTAAATAATTATGTATAAACTATCTCGAATAATAATGAAATTGTGAAATTATCCATTACCTTATACCCGATTTCCTTTTTATATATCTAAACAAAATGTTTAATGGTTTAAACAATTATATTGAATTATTTAAGAATCAAATTCATTTATATGATATCACAAATGATCATATTGACATCTATTTGTTAATAACATTTCATTATATCTTGTCCTTTGGGTATTAACTGCTTCATTTGCTTATCCATGTTTTTTCAAATAACTTCTGGTTCTCCTTCATATGTCAGAATTATATCATAAAAAATTATATTACCAATATATATATATATATATCATATTTATTAATTATAAGCCTTTATATAATCATTATTTAATTAATATCATGAATAAGGAATCACATCACATCAGGGAGATGGTAGGTCGTACGTACACACATGTGACGATATCATTACTATAATTATTGAATGGGATTAAAGTGAATGTTTTATAACATTTAAGATTCAATATTAGGTTATAATAATCATATATAGTTATTATTATCATAATAATATCATTCTAATTATGGTGGGGGTGAAAAAAAGATTACACCACAGTGTGGAGAGGGTGAGTCGTACATACGCACGCACTGTAATTTCATTTTTCATAGTATGGATAGAAAGTGGAATATAATTTTTCCATATTCATAATAAAATATCATTATATAAATGTTATAGGAGTTATTACTTAATATTAAAACATCTCATGAAGAGGATGTAGAAGAACATACAAGTTTTAATGAATCGGTAAAGGATTTTACCTCTCCTTCGACATGATTCCTCACAATGTCCTATTAATGTAGTAGAGTTGGTCTTTAAAGAAGTCCAGAACCTCTAGAATTTAAATAGGGATGTTTATCTAGGAAATAGATAGGTTATGGAAAAAATTTAAGCCTCATCATTAGTTTAAGTGGTTTAGGAGGAGGTTTCCTTTTTTAATTTAGGTGACATGAACTTTTGGGATATCCAAAAAGATTATTAATTTCATATAAAAATAGACCCATTCAAAAAAACCTAAAAAATTTCGTATTTTAAAAGATTAGCTGATATAGGGATATAATATCATAAAACAATAAAAAATGTGAATTTTTTAAAACAATTTAAACAATATCATTTAAATTAACACATAGTTATTCTATTTAATTTTAATCAAGATAACAAATATTTCAATATTAAAAGTGGTGAAATATTTCTTATTTGATGAAAATTAGACTATAACTAAATACCATATATACTTTTATACCATATCATAATTATTATATACCTTTTAACAATGTTTTATGATTTTAAAATAATTTAATAATACATTATTATGATAAACAATCAATAGTTTCAATTTTGATACTATTCAAATAATTTACTTTAAAAAAATATTATGATAATTAGTAAAAATATAAATAGATATTTATTATATTACTAAGTGGTCAAGGTAATATATATTCTATTTTAATATTAATTATCCAAAATTATATTTATTTTAATATTTTTAATAACATTTATTTGTTATATCTATTAATTAAGTAATTAATACATTAATTTTATAATATTATTTAATATAATTTTTGGTTGAATAAAAAAATAATATCCTATGATGATGTTAAATCAAATATATTTCCAAATAATATTTTTATTTGAATTCACCGCCTTTGAAATTCTATATTTAAAATGTTATACCTATTTTATTATGAATATGACATCTTTGACTTCACATTAAATAAAATAATATTAGTGTCACATTCTCTTCTATAATGATCCCAATAGTTTCTAACTCGACCCATGGACGGTTATGGTTGACATATAATCATCCAAAAATAAATTTTCTAGTGTTTTGGTCTATTTATGGTTATTTTCATTTTAATAAATATTATTTTATTGATGTCTCACTAATTAATTATTTTATACAACATCAAAGTATAAGTCCTTACGGTAATTATTTATTTCGTAGAAATTAAAAATAAATTACCATGACTAAGAATACAAATTTATATTTCAAATGATCATTTTTAATGGAATTTATATTCTATATAACTATATATAAAAATTTATTCAATTATTATTTGAGTTATACATATTTATCTTTTTTAAAAAAAAAGATAAATTAAATGTCCTAATCTCATCCATGTTGATTCAAAAAGACACCATTTAGTCCCAATGATGATATAGGTTGAAACATTAACATAAAATGATATCAAGGAAATTTTTAGGGTAATTTTATAATTGTATTCTACCACTTAATTATTTGGTTTACACTTTTACTATATTAATAAAAATTTCTGAATTTACTATTCATAATGATAAAAAATAAAATAAAGATATTTACATAATTTGAACATAATGAGTACAAAAATGGAATATATTTTTAAAAATTTCAAAAAAAATATACATAGTTATTTACTTAAAATAAATTCCATTTCCAAAAATAGATAATGGGTTTGAAATTTTAAAATATTGCAAACGATTGAAATGTTTTTACATATGAATTCAATGTAAAATTAATGATAACGAAATAAATTATGTTGAAAGATAAAAATATATTCTATTTATACTTTATAAAATTAAATTATAATAATTTAACCACATAAATTATTGTGATGGAAAAAGTTGTATTCACGTAAAATTTTCTTTACTTATAATATTCATAAAAAATTTAAAGTTATCAGAAAAAATATTAAAATTTCATCAAAAGAATATGTTTTTACCCCAAATCCAAATATTAACTTTATGTTGTCAAATAAAAATTATTAATGGGTCAATATATTAATTTAAAATGGGTTCTCCATTAAAAGGTAGAAGGCTACCCATTTGAAAAAAAATGAAGGTTTTTATATAACGAATAGGGTTTATTCATACCCTATGACAAAAATATATATTGAATGAATATAATTTTTTTATTAATAATATAAAATATGTATGTCATTAATTGTGTATATAAATCCAATTTTACTAAATTTATCAAAAAAATAAAAATATATAACTGATTTATAATTTTCAAAAATTATAGGTAGCCAATGACTTCCCCATACATTTTCATATGTTTTTTAAATTTATACCCACTGACATAACGGCTAGGTTAAAATGGTCATTTTATTCTATGGTTATCTCATGGTTCATTTAAACTTATGATTGTGAGTAGTTAAAGCTATTGAATAATTAAAATTATTTAAGGGAAATATTTCATAAAAACATCTTGGTTTTACATAGTAGGTCGTACATACGCATGAATGATACTTTCATTTCGTTGTCATATTAAAGAAAATGAAATTTAAATGACATATATATACAACCATGACCCATACAAAGGGGTAATGTTCCACATCACCCCAATCCTACCTCCAATTGGCCAGGGACTAGTGACTAAAACTGAGTAGGAATATCACTAACATGAGAGGAATTGCCTTTGTACCCATATGCACACACACATATCAAAGCCCACAAATTCCAAAATATAAAATAAACTATGAAACTAATTCATTCATACCACTATTTCCCAACCATAGTATGATAGGAAAGTAATATGTTATAAAGAAAATCTTTCCAAAATAAAATCCCATCAAAAAGAGTCTATAAACAAAAAATTCCAAACAATATAAAAATGTACTAGGACTGATCGTTGAATTCGTAGTAACACCTCGGCCTACCAAAACTCACAAGGCTCTATCTCGTCCATGTTTTTTCTATGACTCCATCAAAAGGTCACTCATATTCACAAGACATGACACATGTGGGAAAATATAATGTAGGGGGTGAGTATATAAATACTTCATAGGACACCTTGAAACCACAATGTAATACATAAATAATGGTATAGTTAGATCTACATAAGTATATTTCTATAGAACATATAACAAAAAATATCCAGATATACACAAACCATGATATGATGTCTAGAAGAAAATCACTTCCACTGTATACCAACTCTAGAGATCCAGTTCGAAGATTCCCAAAATCATCTATTCGGGATAACACACTCTAGTCTTTGATAGCACTGATGACATCCATCTTATAAGTAATGTTCGTTGGGGATTGTCATAAGAGATAAATGGATAGATCTGATGAGATAGATATGATACATCATACAAGGACGACATCCAAGGATATAGGGTCATACCAACAACTCCATCTGGATTAACTTTCTAAGAAGGTGTTCGGCGCTGGTGAAGCTGGTCACGTCAATACTGAAGACTCTACCTAAGGCATGATGAATGAATAGATGATCCTACATTGGGCATATAGGTGTGGATTTTAACAATTCTATTTGGGATGTCCCGTATAAAGGATCATACTCCTATGAGTAGGGTAGGATACTCATCAACCTTCATGGAAATGATAAAGGGAACAAACCCTGTTTAATCATTTCCATGTTACAGTGTCCAAGTGATTCAATCCATGTAGAATGTGATTCATGGCATATAGTTTTGTAACACATTGTGTCACATGACCCTAAGTACTTCCCATGTACAAATTACCATGTTGTTTAGAACATCTAATGTAGAATGTGTGTACACTCCATGTTGAAGGGCCACACATTGTGTCCTTTCTTCCGGGGTCCACCCATGGACTCTAGCCATGTGCTAGTACCTGATGTCAACCGTTTAGCTCTTCCCATGAACAAGTAAATTGGGTATATCATGTAATTAGTTTAGGCCAATTCAAGTGGTGTGGTACACACCATGTAGGCAACTCGTGTACTCCACCCTACATCTATTTATCTCTTGAGATACATGTCTATTGTTGAGAAAGGGACCAAACATCGTGTGATAGGGGTCACATATTGTGTGACACTTAACATCCTCCTAAAACCCAAGCCGCTACTCTGTGGGGGCCACACAATGTATATCATAGACTACAAGCTATGTTCGTCATGATTTTCATGAAACGGTATCCTTCCTCTACACGCCTTGTAAAATCCTATGAAGCTCTATCCAATGGTTAATTTTACACAAACCAATATATCCATGGCCCCCTCACTATCGCTACACCAAATCAGCGAGTCTGGGGCCTTAAATCTTCTCTAAACCCCTATTATGTTCTTCCACTCATAAATAATCCAAATAAAAGGTATTCCTGAACCACTTTGATTCATTCTTAATCCACACCATTACACCTCTTCTTGGTCTCCTTGATGCTAAATATGAAATTTTGGATAGTTTTTCTAAGAAATTAAGGTGCAATGAGAAATCGTTCATAACACACGAAGAAGAAATAATGAAAAAAAATCATTTCAATGATGGAATAGCACAACAAACAACCCAATGAATGAACCTCGTCCATTGTTTGTTCTTACCTCAATCCATTCCCATAAGAGCGATCAAGAAATAATAAGAATATCAATAAACAAACTATGAAAAACCCCAATAATTAATTCCCATCCTCCAAGAATGACTGATTCACAGATCAACCTTTTCATTGGATGGTCAAAATTAATCATTAAATTCAATAATGGGGAAAGTTAAATAAAAACAATATGCCCTACCTTTGATTTGGATCGCACACTGAACAACATTGTTGGTCGATTCATTTTTGTTGGAGAAATCAATCAAGAGTGGCATCCATCGATCTTCAATCCAAGGTTCTTTCATCTTTCCCTACTGAGATAATTCTCTTGGGTTTCTCTCTAGAGATTCTAGATAATTTTGGGGTTATTATATTAACCATAAACCCTTGAATCCAGTTTATATAAAATAAATCATATCCACATTGATGAAAAAAGGATAAAATAAAACAAATCCACAATTTATTTTATTCATTACAATGTATGAAAACCACTTTTCATATCTGACCAGCGCTGGCCATTTTAGGCCTCACCTTGTGTAAAGATAATGTTCTGAATATAATAGTTCCCTTATATTTTTGATCTAGGTGAATTTTTAGAAGGTAGTCTTCTTTTTATGAAAATGTTTATTCATGATATTTAATATTTTAATATATTTCAAAAATTTATTCTAGCCACCTCATGCCCTCAGAATCCCACGTCGTCTCAGTTCCTATTCTCAAATTAGTTCCATATATAATTCCAAAATTATACATGGAAAATATAAGACATTAAATTATCACAAGAATAGAACATTAAATTCCTAAAAATCCAAAAACAATGATATTTAAAAATATATGGGTAATGTGCATGAATCTGAGCCTCTTGCTCCCATGATTTCATTTATAGATTCTTGTGCTACTACTAGAAATGCAGCAATAGAACCTCTTTCACACGAAGGATCACCGCATACCAATCCTCAATCTCCACTAATTAATCAGAAAAATTAACTTCATCCTTTATGTCCATCTCGATCCAGTCGATGAATTGTAATGGGTCATGCACATACCTCCTTAGATGCGATATGTGGTAGAGGTCATGTACCAAGTCCTACTAAAGGGGTAGATCCAAGAAGTATGCCACCTCCCTAACTCTAAATATTATCTAGAAATTTCCAATGAACCTCAAAAAAGATTTACACATCAGCTAAATCTACATAATCTATGTCGAGGTGAGACCTAAAGGGACACTTGGTCTCCTTCCTCAAACTCCAAGGGCCTCCACTGCTTATCCACATTAGACTTGTGATGTTTCTTTGTAGTCTGTATCTAGTCTTGGATTATTTAAAACTTCTCCATAATATCTTGCAGCAACATTGGGCCGATAAGTACTGACTCTCCGGGGTCATTCCACCAAAGTGGTGACCTGCAGGGTCACCCATAAAATGCCTCCAAAGGATCCATACTAATGGTGGAATGGTGAATGTTTTTGTTTGAGAACTCCCCACGTGATTGGTGATCCTAATAACTATGGCCAAAGACTAACATAAAATACCATAGCATTCCCTCTAGAATCATTATGGTCCTCTCTATTTGGACCTTTTTTTGGGGTTAAATGCTATGCTCAAGAACAAAAAAGTCACAAATGCCTCTTATAATTTCTTACTCAACTGGGATGTAGAACAAGGATCATGACCTAAAACAATGGTTGATATAAATCCATGATTACAAACTATCCCCTACACGTAGAGGCCTCCTAGGCTCTCTACTATACTCTTCTCTCATATAGCTAGTAATTGGGTTGACATGGTGAGTTGGTTAATGATAACCCAAATGGAATTGTTTACCTTTTCCATACATGGTTAACCCTTAATAATTTCCATCGATAAACCATCACACTTCCATTCTGACACCTCAAGGTGTTGATCTAAACACACTGGAACCTGGTGCTCAAGCTTCACTTGTAGACAATTAAGGCACCATGAAACATACTATGCCACTCCTTTCATCATTCATGGACACCAAAACTAACATCAGATGTACTGGTACATTTTCTATACTCTTGTATGTACCAAATAAGGGGATGTATTAAACTCCATAAAAACATCCTCTAGAAATTTCACTTGTATTATTATGTGCCTACGAAAAAGAACAGTTTTCTCCCCAATATATTAATATCCATGAGGATCATACCCTATGGAGAACTGAGCATGAAGGGCCTCACAATCATTATCCCTAGTTTGTGTCTCCTTAACTCATTATAAGAGTGTAGGGTTGACAACCATCGATTCGGGTTAATGTTCACTTTCTCCAACCATGAATCATAATTTTAATAAGGCCAACTTCTCTAATTCCTTTTTCAGAAATTGTGAACTAGACATTCTACTAATTAAATCCACCACTACATTCCCCTTCCTAGGAGTATAGACAATCTCAAAGTCATAATATTGGAGGAACTCTAGCTATCACCTATGTATCAAGTTCATATTCTTCTGTGAAAAGATATACTTGAGACTCTCATGAACAGAGAAAATGATAATCTAATTTACTTCCAAGAAGATTAACCAGATCATCAATGTGAACACTCCAACTGCTCACTCAAGATCATCTATCACATAATTCTTATCATTGTGTCTCAACTAGAATGAACTATAGGAAATGATCTCTTACCTCTAATTCTATACATAACTAATCATGGTTCTTCATTAATCATATAACACTATGTACTCATCACCCTCCTCTATAAAACTAAAGATCAGAGCACTCATCAAACATTGCCTCAATTGCTGGAATGACTATTTGAACATATCTATCGAAATGAAGGGTTTCCCCTATCGAGTAAAATATGTCAAAGGTTCTTATGTTCTGGATAAATTAGGTATGAATCTCTATTAATAACTTGATGGCCAAATGAAGCTTCAATCCTCTTTCACGCTCAAAGGTGGAACACAGGAAAACATTTCCATGACCTTGGTCGGGTCCACGGCACTCCAACTGTTGAGATATCCTATCCTAGAATGTGAATTTCATGCATCTAAAAAAAGAACATCAAGGGTTTTCTATAAATCTAGATATCATAGAGTATGTTTATAAACACTATTAAGTGTCTCCTATTCTCCTCCATAGACACAGAGTACACAAGGATATCGTCGATGAAGACTACCATGAACTGGTCTAAATAATGCTAGAGGATCTGTTTCATAAGTCCCATGAACACTATATGGGTGTTCATCACACCAAATGGGATCCACAAGAACACATAGTTACCGTAACGACATCTGAATAACATCTTCAATATATCATCATTCTTTAACCAATGCTGGTGATAGCCTTATTGAAGTTCACCCTTCAAGAACCGTTGTTCCCCTATCAACTGATCAAAGAGTTCATCAATTCTCTTTAGTAGATTCCGGTTCTTTATAGTCACCTAGTTCAAGCACTATTATTCCACACACATCCTCAAGCTCTCATATTACTTTTTTTGGAAATTAGATATAGAGTCACCCAGGGTGAAAAATTGGGTCTCACAAAGCCCTTCCTCTACAAGTCCTCTAACTGCACCCTCAGCTCATGATGCTCTATGCAGCCCATCTGATATGTTGGTGTTGATATTAGTGTCATCCCAGAATGTAATTGAATGTATAAGTATATCACCCATTAGGGAGGTAATCCTGGAACATCGTTGGGGAACACATCCTCATACTCAACCACCACGGTAAAAACTGGTAACTCATAACATTAGCTACATCGAGGGTTAGTCTAGTCATCTAATGAGAAATTGAGTACACCCTCCTATTCATGATTCCATACTATACTGAATGGATTTTTTTCACTGATAAAACGAAAAATCATTCCCTTATAGTGGACACATCACACCCTTTTCAAAAAATAGTCTATCTAGGAATGGATTAAAGAAAAACAATCCACACAATGAATGGAGTGGTAAGTACTTAATGCTGTCACTAAGAAGTTCCCACCGAAACACTCACCTACAAGGGTCATGTTACATAGTCATCATAGGTGTGTGATCACTGATTTTTCTATCATAGGTGTCTCTATGTGTAAGTTTCAATTCAACAGTTCAACTGGAATCTCTAGGTCTTAAACAAGGTAAGTGGAAATAAATGAATGAATAGAACCATTTTCAATCCATACTAAAACTAAACTATTAATGATATAAATCATACCTCAAATCATTCCAAGACCCCCTAGGTCATATTCCTCTAACACATGAAGCTTTCTTCTCATGTTTCCTCTAGCTCCTTGATACTAGCATTGGTGGTGGTAACAAGTCGAAACATTTATTAACTCCTACTACTCTATCGCCTCCTATGCCACATCCACTATCCTATAGATCTACATGCTCCTATCATTGTATCTACCTTGGTGGTCCATCTATTTTCCCCTATCAATATCATGATGGGTCGAATAAACTCAAGTGAGATGCCTCATGTCGTCACACAAATAACACTGCCTCTCCATATTCTAGATGGACCCACCTTGTGATCCCTAAACATCAAATCTTCTATCCTAAGATATCTTCCTAAAATGGATATCGTGATTGGATCCCTAAAACTGACATTGACTCCCTTCGGCTGAGGTATCTGCACCTACTCATCCACTATAGGATACTACTGGTTGTACCTACTCATCCAAGAAGCATTTGACAACCAATTCTCACTCAAGATCCCCCACATGAATCATAATTAATAGAGGGATAATGATGGAACATATGTCTCAAAAAAACCTCACTCAATGGTCTGATCCATGATGTAATGATCTCTAAACATATACATAGTTTACCTAGAAATGTTGGTGAACCTTCATGAATAATCACCCACTATCAAGATACACTGTTAAAGTTGAAGAAGCTACTTTATACACACTGATCATAGTGTAACTTGTTATAAGTCCTCTTCAATGAGAGGCTTTAGCTGTGTCCACTAAATTGTTTTCTTGTCATGAGTATGGATATCCAAACACCACTATATCCCTACCAAACCCATTAAAATGATTGCCACTATGACTGCCATCTGATATGATGGTGTCCTAACCATGAACAATTGTAGGGTCACTAAAACAAGACAATCCTCATCTACCTGATGGTTAGACATACCTTGGAACCTGAGGGTTCCCTATCTATGAGAATCATGAAGTGAACTTAACCTACACTCCTCATCTACTATTATTTTGGGGACCATGTGCTGCACTACAAGTGGTGTTATAGATGGGGCACCACCTAGAGGTAACATCAAGGGAGATAGTCCCTCTATCAAGGCCTCATTGCTAAGGGGGGTCATCCTCTTGAACAAGATGTACGATCATAGTTGGTATTCGTCATGAAATAATCCAGTAAGATAACAATATGTACCACTGTCAATGAGTATGTTTGGAGAGATAACATAATAAGGACATTGAAACCCCAACCCATTCATATATGATGAATTTACCATTATTGATTCCTTATGACCAGTATTCTCATGTTCTGAGTTGAAAAGTAAGTAATCAATGTCATCATGTATGGATACATGGGTCATCGTACTAACACTTGAGTCCCTGACGTAAAAGTAAAACTCGAAACACATAAAAGTGTTTCTCCAAACAAACCTCATAGAGTCTCGGTCCCAATGTAGAAAATACTACCTCTGATTCCCCTATGTCACGACCCATCAAAGGGGTTCCCTTGTCATGACTCACCATGCCCACCTCCCATTGGCTAGGGGATGGTGATTAGCACACAGTAATAATATCACTAACATGGGAGAAATTTTATATATGTGGGTAGGAACACACACATCTCCAATCCAAAAAATTCTGAAATGTTAAAGCCGCTGAGAAACAAATGCATGCATACCAATATATCCCAACCATAGTATAGTAGGAATGTAAAGTATTATAAATAAAAGTGGGATAGAATAATATCCCACCAAAAAGATTCTATAAACTAAAATGTACAACATGTAAACAGGGTACTTAGCCTGCTACTCAAATCCGTAGGAACACATCATACTTTTTGAACTCACAATTCTCTTTCAAATTCTAGACCACCCTAGTCACGATCAAAAGGTATCATGTCTACACAACACAACAGATGTGTAGGAAAAGCCCTTGTAGGGGTGAGTATAACAATACTTTGTAGGAAACCCTGAAACCACAATGTAATACACAATGTAAAGGTATAGTCATCTCCACAGAATTATATATCTACATAACATACAATATGAATATCCAGATATACTCAAACCAAGACACACAATCTAGAGGAAGGTGACAACCACTGTACACAAAAACTATAGATCTAGTCTAAAGATTCAACAAAGAACTCCTCCATGATAACAGTCCCTTGGTTCTGATAGCACTGATGATGTTTTTTGATATGTACTATTCATTGGGAACTACCATGATAGAGATTCACTGATAGATCTGATGAGATAGAAATGATATATCATATGAGGATCACAACTAAGTCCATAGGGTTATACCAATATCTCCTTATGGATTAACTCTATTTTTAGAGGATTGGTGCCTGGTGAAGTTGGTCATGTCAATATAGAAGACACAACATAGGTCATCAATAATGAATATAGTATCCTACTACAGGACTCCTAGGGGGGATTCCAAAAACTTTATCCATGAAGTCCTATAGAAAGGTTCATACTTCTATGAGTAGAAAATGATATACATCGACCTTCAGGGGAAAATCAAGGAAATAAACTCTAAAAAACATGTATAAATACAATGGACTTGAGATTTAATCCATCTAAAAATGGATACACGACATGTAGTAGGGCCACAAACTGTGTCCCTTCACTACAGGTACAGCCTATTTACAATGTCATGTGTCATTGAGAATATGTCATGTAGATAATGGGTATAGGCCGGGTAGAAAGGTCACTCATTGTGTCCTTCCATTTGGGTTACACCAACGTACTCTATTCATGTTATAGTACACAATTCGATCCCATGTATCTCTTTCCATGTACTAATACATGGATTATTCCATGTACTAATACATGGATTATTCCATGTACTTGGTCCAAGCCAAGTCAAGTGGTGAGGCACATGCTGTGTAGGCAAGTCTATTTCTACACCAAATGTTTTCTTTATCCGAAGATACATGCTGAGTCTCAGGGAAGGGCACACACACTGTGTGATAGGGGTCACACACTGTGTGACACTTAACTACCTCTTGAAACCCTACCCACCACTCTGTGGGGTTCACACACCATGTTTCTTGGACAACACACCGTGTTCGTCGAGATTTTCCAAAAACCATCTCATTCCTCCATAGACCATGTCTGATCCTCACAATCATGATACACTACTATATTCTCCTTGAAATTGAAAATCTAGTGTCATATCTCAATAAAAATGCTGAATATGTGAGTTCTAGGCTATCAACTAGATGCACAAACATATTCTATTAATATGCTCATAAATCGTCTGAAGAATTGGTATTTCCAAATTACTTCGATTCATCTGTTTCCATCATCATTTCAACTCTTCAAGGTTGACCTGATTTCAGATCATCAATTACATATTGTTTTACCATGAAATTACGGTGCAATGATTGATCGTTCATAACCCACAAAGATTGAAGTATGTGAAGACACAATATTAGGGAACAAATAGCACAATGAAGAACCCAAGGAAAGAAAATCGGCCATTTTTCATTTTGTCCTCAATCCATTCCCATAAGAATGATTATGAAATAAATTAAATTCATAGTAAAAAAACACCGATAAAACCCCTAAATTAAATCCCACAATAGAAGAATGATTCATCCGTGGATCAACCTATTCATTTGTCGGTACGTGTTCATCGTTGAATCCAAGAACAAAGAAAGAGAAATCCAAACAACCGGCCCTACCATTAATTTGAATCACTTGATAAAGAATATCCGTTTTCTCTTCATCACCATTGCTTAAATCTGTTACGAATTGTGTCTATCAATCTTTGATCCAAGGTTACGTCATCATTCGCCACTGATAGAATATTTTAGGGTTTCACTCCAGATATTCCAGGGAATTCAAGGTTTATGTTCTTATCCATGGATCCTTACCTCTAGGATTATTTAAAATAAACCATCATCATATAAAAAAGATAGAAATAAAATAAAATAAATAATCCATTTATTTTATTCACTAAAATGTCTGAAATATACTTTTAACAACTGACCTAAAATGACCAATGTTAGGACTTGCCTATGGTAAAAATACTGATCTGAATGTAGCGGTTCTATCAGATTTATGATTCAGGATCCTATTTAGAAGGTTTATTATTTTTTAGGAAAAAATTTCATGCATGGTATTTAATATTTTTATGTATTTCAAAAATGTATTTTGGGAACCTTGTGCCCTTAGAATCGCACGCCATCTTAGTCTTTGGTCTCAAAATAATGACATATAATATTCAAAAATAATACATAGAAAATTTGGGACATTAAATGTATTTTATAATTCTAGTATCATATTAATTTAATATATACTACATGTTTTTGTTAAAAACATCCTTAATATATTCCATGTATAGTGTGAACGAATCATATCACTTTGAGGAGGCGGTTGTCCACATGTCCACAAATGAAGTTATCATATATACACCAAATGAAATGCATAAAGGTATGTGTTATATATAAATTAATGAATAATGATGAAATAAAAAAACCATATATATCATATATATCATTTATAAATAATTTTTTCATCATAATTATCACTCATGAAAGGTGGTAATGAAAAAACAAAAATCATTATTTTTCGAGGCGGTAGTTCACCAAAAATGAATGGTGTGTTTGTTACCCATTTAATGGATATGTATGTAAGTTATGGTATAAGTTTTAATATATAAACATTTATGTATATTTAGGATATATATTTTAATGTATTATCAGTGAATAATTTGATATGAGGTGTGGAGAAATAGATAAAACCTTAATACCCATTGTAAAATATTACATCGTTTTAGGTATCTATTTTTGTTTTGATCCAAAGGTCCTTAATGATTTTCTTTCATCCAAGTTTTAATCTTTTAAGATGAGGGTAGGGGTATTTATAGATTATTTTTTCATAATATAAGCTATAAAAATGGATTTAATGGTGTGAATTACTTCTAGTGGTGGGTGTATTTTAGTAGCAGAGGAGGATGGGAATTCTTTTAAATATAAAACGCTAGACACTATTGAGAAATCTACCTTACAAAATGTGGGTAAAATAATGATGAAAATTATAGAAAATGAATTATATGGTCTAAATCTTTCTATAAAGTGGATTTTGGACATATCTCTTAGTCATTTTTGGCATTCTGTTTAAGGTTTAATCCTTTGTTAATAAAATATTTCTCTTAATTGTTGTAATTAATTTTAATCACTTTTAATAATATTTTTTTCCAAAAACTATGTTAAAATTATCTAAATTTATAAATTATTATTATTCCAAGTATTGAGTAAATATTTAAAAATATTAATTCATTTATTGGGGAAACATTAATTTAAAATTAATACCAAATTTGGGATGACAATGAGGGATTTTAATGTAAAAATGATCATAAGATGGCTATGTTTTCATATAAAAATTCAATGAGAAATTCATTAAAATGACCAAAATTAGATTTATATATGTACAATATATATATATATATATATAATATTCAAAACCATTCAAAAAAACAATTTATCATTATAAATAAATTAGATGAAAATGTATTTTGGAATTTAAATTCAATATTTTTTTACTATTAATTCAAAAAATTGAATGTTTATAGAAAAATACCAAAAATTCACCATAAAATTATTTTTGAAATTAAATTTCAAAAATATTTTTATTTTTCATATTAAATTTATAAAAGATCCCAATTTTATATTTAAAATAGGTCTTCCATTAAAAGGTGAAAGAATTTATTTAATAAAAATTTAGGTTTACATGCTTACTATTGGGTTTTCTCTTATCTTATGACCATAAAATATATTTGATGAATGTCAAAAAAAAAATGATACGGTATAATATATATATATATGTATGTATATATATATTCTCATATGTTAGTTAATAAAATTAATAATAGCCAATATAATGTCTAGTTTATATCGTATTATATTAAATAATAATATGTAAATAATATATTGTTGTTAGATAGAACACTATGATGAATATAACACAACAAATAGAGAAAATTTATTGTCAAATGAAAACAACATTATCTCAGTATCATATGAATTATAGGAAATATCATAGATTGAATTTTTTTAAAATATTAATATAATTTAAAGTAGTTGAATATTATATTGTCTTAGATGCTTGGTGTTGTGTGACATAATGCTATAGAATACAATGATATCACTTTAGAATATAAAATAGTAAATACTATTGTTATTAAATAGAATATATAATTAAAAAATAAATTTAATATTCTATAAAAACTTATCTTCGCCTTATAAACACCACTTTTTATCCTCACAACTTCTAATCCATGTATATTTCCAAATTTCAACCCATTTCACTTACCAACACTCCCCCAATTTCTTAGTTCTACTAGACTCATCTAAGGACCATTTCAATGTTCCTTCAGGATTATTCTAATGATAAGAAATTTTCAAGGTAATATCCTCTATTTAATTCTTTTAAATTAGTTTCTCCTTCTACCATATCCTAGACTCCCTTATCAAATACAAAATAATGAATCAACTAATGTGTATATATTATAATCTTATTGGTTTTTTGCAATGTCTATATTATACAAACCCTTCATTGGATTCCAAAATAAAAATTTTGTTTGTAATGTCATTGGTTCAACACCTCTAGGTCCCACACGCTTTATTTTAAACACTTCATTCAAGTATGATCATAAAAAAAATATTATAGTTATATAATATTAAAATTAATATATTATAAAATATGTTATGTTATAGAATTTTTTAATGATAATTTAATCCAATAAAATAAATTTAAATAATTATGGTTGGTAAATCTACATAAAAAAACTAAGCTAATAACATTAATATTTTTACTATAAGAATCATCCCTATGTCATAACACAAAAGAAAATTTCAGACCATTTCAGTTAATGGAATTTTATAAATACAATTTCATCTCAATTATAGATTTATAGAACCATTTGAAAAGAAACTTAAATAATTATTGATATGTGATCCGACCTTGAATCCATGAAATGAAATACCTTAGAACAATTACATTAAAAATTATATCTCATTAAAATTGTTAAGAATGACTTTAATAACACTATTTTATATCAAATATATATGGAAAATGTTGTAAATTACTTAATTAATGAATCAAATTTGATTATCCGCGAAATTGTGGGTTAGTGGAGAATAATTTTTTAACATATGATAATGGATCGCTATATAACATAATTGTTCATCGGGTTATGATCTTTCAATCTCCCATTAATTTTTTGTAATTATTTAAAATTATATATATAGTTATTTATATCGTATATATTCATATGGGTTTATCTCATCCTTTGATGGGGTAATACATGAAATATGTTCAATTCCCAGATGTCTTATTTATGAAATATAAAGAAATATTATATAAACCATTTCTCTCAAGGAATAATTCTTAAATTTATGACTTATGATTTTTCCCTTTTGTAGAAGACATAAAAAACTAAATTTTTGGATGAGTGTTCTGATATTGTCCAAAAATTCCATGGGTAATGTGTTTTTCTTGTGAGAATTTATGTATTGTATTAGGGATTGAACCAGATCTATAATGGGACTATGTCCACCATGTGATATTGTATTCGCTGTTAGCCTTGACATACACATATGTCTTGTTTTATGTAGTTTTCACATTTCTATGATTCATTGATCTTATGATTCCATATTCAGTATATTATTCCTTCATTTTATTATACAAGATAAATAAAATTTATGTTATTATATTATGCATTATGAATCATATCTTATTCTTCATTACCATGATTATTCCCAATCTAGGATTTATATCCCACTGCATTCTTCTATGTATTTCTTAGGTAATCTAACAATTTTTTGAGAGATTAAATGTATTTAGGATATCATTATAGTGATTAAAATAAAGATATTTTATTTTAGTTCCATTTCATTTTTTATGTACTTATCCTTTTGTAATAAATTATCATTTTTATCTATTGATTGTATTTAATGGATATTTATGTTACAAATAATTTAATAATGTTTGTTAAATGACTGGGTTTAAAAATATGGTATAAGTAGATATTCCTTTTATTTTTGGAGATTAGTACTATAATTCCATCGAGGGAACAATAGGGTTATGTTTATGTATATGAAAATATCCTAAAATTTTGGGGATGTATTTAGCAACTGGCTTACCAGAAATTACATCATTGTATGGATTTAATTTTAATTTATATGTTATTCCTATTTTGATTATATTTTACCTTTTCACATAAGTTTTAGTTTGAGTATTAACATTATTTATTTATTTATTTAGTAAATCTCCATAACTGCAATCATATATAGATTTATTATAATAAATCATATTTTCCATTTATTGTTTTGGAATATTGTATGGATTATTTTTGGAGCTAGGCACTAAGATGGTGTGAGATTCTAAGGCCCAATGTAACCCAAATTAATTTTTTAAATATGTTAAATATATTAATATAACATGTACATAGATTTATTGAAATATTGTAATAACATCTAAAAGAAGGTTTGTATTAGATATTTGAGGCCACTATTTATCTCAAAGCATGGGGTTTTTCAAAAGTGTTATATATCCTAGTGAAATTTCTGATGTTTGGGTTGGTCATAGTTATGAGAAGGAATTTAAATAAATTAATTTATTTAAATAATTTTTATGAAATGGGTTTTGTCTATATAATATCATTTATGGAAAATTTGTGTGGATTTCAACATAACCCTGCAAATTGTGTGGACACATTGAGAAAATTGGAGGATCTTTTGTTGGCATTCCATGACTGGATCATTGATCATTGACCAGTGTGTGATATAACATGAGGATTTGTGGAATTATATTCACATGGAATCATTATTCTCTATTGATTAAACCAAATTGAGTTATGAAATTATTATATTTGTATTATTTCTCATTCATATATTTCATTGATGAATGTAAAACAATAAACCCAAATATTAATTGATTGATTGATCATATTGTGAGTATGAAAGAATATGTGGGTATTATTTAGAGGGATATTTTATTTAATTATATCTTTTTTATCATAATAATAAAAATGGAGTGGGGCCAATGGAACAAGGATAATGTTTATTCCCCATTGGTATGTTCCATTGATTTCTCCCTTCATTATTCATTCATCGTGTGAAATTCCATTGGCCAGTGGTTCTAAAAAAACCTTCTAATCAATAGTAACTTATCCATTCTTTGGTGTCATATATTATTTTAAAAAATATTAGATTAGGGTGATGATTGGATCGAGCTATAAATATTGATGACTGATTGGCGATGGATTTAGGGATATAAGTCATCATATATTTTTAATATTTTGATATATGGAAGATGTGGATGATCATAGAATAGGTTCCAAAGGACAGAAAACGGTGATAGATTATAATAATGCTCAACTAGTTGTGTTTCTTGATTTCCAGTGTTATTCATTGAAGGATAAACTATCAGAGGAGTGAACAATGACCTGGGATCTATAATTGAGATTCATGAAAATTCCATATTACACAACAAGTAATGTAACATTACACACCATGTAGGATCCCCCAGTGTGGCTCTAGGGTTTCAATAAGAATATAAATATCAAATATCATGTATCCTTTGTCCCATGGTATGTAACCATTACATGGTGGGTTGGAGTGTACCTGGGAAGGTACAAAAACATATGAACAACTAGCAATACATGAATATGGACATCCATAGTTGTACGTGGACAGGAGTACGTGGGCTCAGACATGAAATGTACTTAGGAACATACACAGACACAGTCATGGGCCATGCTATATGGGAAGGATCCAATATTGAAGTTACAAGTTGTGTACTACTAGTAAACACATTATAATAATACAAATAAGACTTAGAGACATTTTTCTCTTCATCATGGACGAGCTTCATTAGGGTTAATTCCATTGATCCATTACGTGAGGGTTTTGTATGAAATAACATCATATACCTTGGATAATTATACCTTCAATGGGACTTTATACTAGGATAGAGTTATAGGAATCCTCTGTGTTTCCCAGAGTACGATCACATGTCATCATCTCTTCTATATATTCAATTCATTGAATCAATATAACTATAAATACATGGTTTTCAATCCTCTATATTGTGGGTTATTCCAAATTGTGTTTTTTTAAACCCTATGGTATTGGTTGTGATCCTTCGCCATGTATCATTCTCTTTAGAAATCCAAAATATACTTTCTATTTAGAGAGCCAACGAGCAAGACATGTCAGATGGACAACATCAGTTCTATATAACATAGGGATCATGTTATTTAGATTGAGAGCTATTTAGAAATGTCAAGGTGGGATCCTAGGATGGCATTACGGATGTGACTATACATTGATTTTTTTATTTTTTCGGTATATCTTGAAATTTTTGTTATTTGTGAGATAGAAATGTACCTATAATGAAATTATTGTTATTATTGATGTTATATTCATAGTGATTTTGGGGTTTCCTATTAGGTATCTATATACTAACCCATATATGGGATTTTTTCACATGCTGTGTCCAATACATATGATCAGCCTTCTGATGAAGTCCAAGTGACACCATGAAAAAGTGAAGTAGATTAATATGGGAAGACTAACCTATGTTCCATTTGTTTCATTAACAACATTTCCCTTCTATAATTTTATGTTAGACTTATTTCTTGTTTCATTATGGTGTGATTTTATATGGATATTTTTATTTACAATAAATGTTTTCATACTATGATTTTAGTATACATATGTATAAATTAATGGTTTATTAGTTTATTTACATTTTAACGTTGTATTGGATTGGAAATGTTTGTCTGTGTGTTGAAACAATATGTTAAGGCCCTCCATGTGAGTGATACACTTACTCAGTTCTAGTCTCTAGGAGTGGGCCTATTAAAGGTGATAATGGGGTAGTTACTACAAGAGCCCCATTGGGAATGGTCATGACAATGTTCATTCATATGTTATGGTCCAACCATTGGGCTAGAGTCAATGAGACTGGTTTTGGGAAATAGTGTTAACTGTTTAAAGTTCATATTTCTAGTAAGGGACACCTATATTGGTGCAGAGGCCAACGTATCCATACACCATGACTCTAATAATGTTACTTTCAACATGGAATATGTAGAAAACAATTTATGGAAAATAATGCTACATGCACCATAAGTGAATAGTTGTTTTTCCATGTACTATATTCATCTCCCTATATATAATCATTTGTAGTGGTACATTTTATCTATTTTAGGATTATCCCAAAACATTTTCCATCTAGTATTCTACATTAGGATCATGATTATGATACCCTTAGAAATGAGGTTTCAATATAGAGACTGTAACAAGAGGTACTCCTTCTAGGTGGTTCGACAATCATACAACCAACCTTCTAGTATTAGATGGTGTTGGAAGTACTAGAGGATGAGAAGTGTGGGATCAGAAAAACTCAAGAGTTTTAGTGACACTTATCCCCCATGTTATGAGGTGAGCAAGAAGAAGAGGAGTGTGAGAACTAGATTGACATAGTGAAGTGACTTTTCTATCTTGTATGTAAAATGGAAAGTTAGATGGTGATCCTATAATAGAGAATTATCCATGGATCTATAGAACAATCATTGGGCTTACTGACCCTGTCATATGCTGAAGCAACTCTTTCATATTCATATATCAAGAACCTTTTATTGAGAAGACATCTCTCTATCTACCTTGATAGATGAGTGTATCCAAGAGAATCGATAACTTAATATGATAATCAGGAATGTGTATGATTATTCATCTAGGTTCACGAACCACTTATCGTACTCAATGGATATGGTGAGTGATTATTCCTTTCATTCTATGGCCTTAGAGAACATTTTATTTAAAGATATCTATGCCAGTGTTATACCTCACTTCAGTCAAACCTATGCTATGGTGATAGAGAGATATTTGTTGATTGAGAGTTTCATGGGTGAGAAGATATAGATAGTTTTTACTGGCAGTGGGCACAGAAGAGAAGATAATTCAATAGAAGGGATCCGACAAAAAATTCCAAAACATGGAAATGTGGGATGTTTTTAGAGGTGGTCTCAAGGATGGGCCTGGTCAGCCTAGGGAGATTCCACCTGTGGTTCAGGTCTCATAAAATGGGACTATTCCTCCGAGGGAGAGGTAGTTTTACTCATGTAATGGACGTGGGATTCTCATTATGTATTTCCCGACTAGTTGTATGGATTATAGAGAAGTAGTGGCTAGGCCACCTGGGTAGAGGTTGTACTAGGATCAACAATGTCTATAGGGATATAGCAGGGGAAAAGAAGTTTTGAGTGTAGCTTGAGGTGATAGACATTTTGACTTGTTATCACCACTACCACCATGTGGCATACCTTAGGCTCAAGGAGCTGGGAGCATGGTTGAGGAAACTACAAGAGGATGATGATTATGAACCAGAGCCTCCATGTATGATACAAGGTATGATATCATCTTTTTCGACCTTATATATAGTACTACTAGACATAGGTTCAAGTAATACATTTTTTTCCACTTATCTAGTTAGAGAGAAAGTTTTTTAGTTGATTTCATGGCTCGACCCTTACTCTTGGAGACTCCAACAAGAGGTGGCTCAGTGATCACACACCTATACAGATGGTGAGAGCTTAATCCAAGAAGTGATAGTTTCATTTTTTCTCTAAATTTATTAGTGATGTGGCCTTATGATATCTTCTTAGATATGTATCAGTTATCTACATTTCATTCCCAGAAAGACATATTTAGGAGATCGATATGGTTTATCCTAAAAAATTTGAATAGAATTACCTTCTTTTATAAAGAATAATCTTATGTAGTATTGTATGGACTCATGGATAGGAGGTTGATTCCAATTACTTATTAGTGGGATACAATATCTTTTTTTGTAGTTGATTCTGTGTGTTTCTTGTTTCCCACTATAGTGGAGGAGTACGAGGATGTGTTTTAGGAGGAAAATTCAGGATTACCTCTCCACCGAGAGATAGAAAAATTCATTGTTCCACAAACTAGTATGGCCTAAAAATTTTTTCCAGAAAAACATATGGATCTCATCGAGATTAATGAACATAGGTTGATGTTTTTGATCATCTAGAGGAAGGGATGCGTTAGACATGGTGTCTCACTATGGTCAACCCCAGTGTTGTTTTTCAAGAAGGTGTATAGGATATTGAGGTTATGGATGGATTATAATAACCTAAGCCAGTTGAACATAGAAGAAAATTATACAATAGAAAGGATTTATAACATAATTTATCAGTTTATAGGGAAATGATGGTCCTTGAATATTGACTACAAATCATGATTTCTCTAATTTCATGTACACTAAAATAATATACCTAAAATGGAATTCTGATTTCAATATAGTTACTATGAACACTTAGTGATTCCCTTTTTCATGAAGAAAGCCATATCATTTCTCATGGGACTCATCAACCATATACTTCATACTTTCTCAGATATGTTCATATTTTAATTTCTTGATGATATCCTAGGGTACTCAGTGTTTGAGGGGATCACATGAGACACTTGATGATTGATCTAGATGTCCTTTTAGAGAACTAAATTTATGGGAGGTTGTCGATGATCCACTTATGGATTATGGATTTATACATTATGGTATATGTTACCTTAGTGGATGATGTAGTAGTGGATTTAGTGAAGGTCATGTATGTATTATCTTAGGAAACACACAAGATAATTATGAATGTTGGGTTCTTCCATGGGTTATAAGTCTACTATCAGATATTCAAACATGATTTCTTCAAGATATCATATCTTTTGAAACATTTAACTGAAAGGGGAGGCCATTCTTATCGTCAAAAAGATGTCAGTAAGCTATTCTAAATTTTAGGCATAGATTGATGGTCACTCACATATTGATATTTATATAGTACGGTGTCGAGTATGTAGTGTTCTTCAATGCATCAGAGTCTGGGATTTATATTATCCTTATGTCTGGGTAGGCAGTGACTATTAATGGTTCACATTATTTGAGATTTCATGAGAAGAACAACCCAACATATGATATTGAGTAAGAAGGATCCGCAGCGAGGGAGACCACAATGAGGGAGATTCTCCACTAACCCTACGGTGATGGCGGCCGCCGCTACCCCTCCCCCTGTCGGGGGGGGGGGTATTCACCTTCAACTCATTCATCAGGTGATGTGCAACCGAGAATTAGGGATTGCTTTGGATCCTCGTCGGATGCAGGTTTCTTCCTCCCCGAAATCGAAGTTTCGCCGAAGGTACCTGGTTGCGATTCAGGTCAACCGATTGTTCCAGTTTCGGTGAAGGAGTTTTATGAAGCTTCATCGTTACCTTCCTCGGCTCTGATTGTGAGGTTTATGAAGCGGTGACCTCTTGTGGAGCATTTTGACAAAGCGGTCAAAAAAGATTGGGGTTTGAAACACCGAGAGCTGGTAAGTGTTATGGGTCCGCATCAATTCATCATATTATTTGCTGACGAAGAGGATTTGGGTAGATCTTGGTCGAGGAAGAGGAAACCTTTATGGGGCCTCCCGTTTCACTTACTTCGCTGGTCCATTGAGGTGCATATGAACCGTGACTCTCCTTACATGGAAATTTGGATTCAATTGCCTGGACTCCCTATGCCATTTCAGAATATTGGGTTGCTGAGGTCAATCGACAACTCAATAGGGCGCTTTGTATGCAGTGATCAAAGAACAGCTTCTCTGTCTCATTCCTTTTCGGCTGGAATTTGTGTAGAAATGGACCTCTCAAGATTTCTGCCGGATCTTGTCTGAATTGTAGTTGAAGAAGAGTACAGGTATGCACAGTCGATAGTCTTTGAATCATGGGCCCCATTCTGTTCATTTTGTTACAGGCAGGGGCATGATGGACACAGTTGTCGAAGGAGGTCTAGGGGTGTCCAATGCTCTGAGGTTCCAGCTGTGCCAGTCGATGTTCCATCGAGAGAGGGTGTGGTCACCTCTAGTGTTGAGCAAGGTAGTGATCAGACATCACCTGCAGGACTGCATCAAGTTTGTCATAGCCCTTCAAAATTAGTTGGGGGCATTGATTCGCTGGTTTAGGGGCGGCCTTCAGGGAAGGTGGAGGATCATTTTCCCACTACTAATCTGGAAGATAAGAGACAAAATTCTGCAAATCTGTGTACAGACATAGGAGTACAGGTGGAAGCGAATGAGGTTAGGAGGAAGGAGATCATGTCTGGAGCTGTAGTGGCTACCCCTCTAGAGGACTCTGAAATGGCCAACTGGGAGAATGGTAACTCCAATGGCTTGAGACTTGATGTAATTAGTCATGGCAGGGACATGGATGGGGCCAGTAATCTTCAGTATATGGGAAGGGGGCTTGAGCACCAGCAGGATTATGGTGAGCCTGAGATTCCAGTCTAGAACACTTCAACCAGTCTGAGTATGGTCAGGGTGGATGATTCTATACCATGCTCCCCAAACCGATTTGATGTACTGGAAAGTTCAGTTGTTGGAGTGGCCCATGTGAGGGAAGATTAACAAACCCCTTGACATCAACATAATGAAGGTGATATACCAAACAATGGTTATTCTTATGGAATGATTGCTAGACAGCTGGGTGGTGGTGAGGCTGTTGTGGAGGGAGTCAACATGGTTGCTTTGGATCAGGTGACAGAGGAGGTTCCAACTCAAAAGAACAGTGTGAGTTGTAAAAAGAGGAAGGGAAAAAAGATTACTCCTTGCTCCCCCCCCCTTTGGAGACCCGCTCTTGGAAGAAACCATCGGTGCCTCTGCTAAATGCGGTGAAAGAGGATCCTCAGGCTTTAACCAAGGGGAACGTCAATGAAATGGGAAGTCCTACTGGGAAGGTAAGGATGGGAAAGGAACCTATCCTTTGTTCCGAGGAAGATATGGTTGAGGAATTTCTATATGTTGATATTCCACAAGAAGAAGGTGATATGATGGGAAGAGCTGTAAGAGTGGAGGTCGACCACAAACATGAAAAGTGGATTGACAAGAAAGATTTGATCTTAATAAGAGGATTCAATGACAAGAAAATCAGCAAAGAAGAATATATCCGAACATGGGATAAAATGGTGAACCGTTTGGAAGACAGTATTGGAGATGATCCTAAGGCTAAGGTATGGCTAATGCATTGGAATCTCTACAGGGAAGAAAGAAATAATAGGCTAAGGTTGTGTTTTGGTAACATTTCCTTTTCCTATGAGGCTTCACCTCCGGTCTGATTTGGGAAGTGCAGTCTAGACCTCCTCTTCGGGCTAGAGCACTCTACCATTTCCTTTGTAGGTCATTTGGGATATGGCTTATTTGGAGGGATGGAAACATTGGGAGGGACCATGCTTACAAGGGATCGCCAAGTGTCCAGCTTAGGGATGGTGGTTGTTGTTATTGCGTGTAAGTGGTAGTTACTGTTCTTTCCGGTTTTTGTTTGGGTTTGTTTGGATATCTTGTTAGACTTGTTGGGTTCTCACTTTTTCCGCAAAAGTGTTTTCTCAATAAAAAAAATAATTGTCAGTCAGTAAGAAGTGTGGGTATTTTGGATGAATATTTCGTGACACAACTCGATGGGTGACAATTTTATCATCTAATCTAACCACAATAGTCTCAATTATTTCATCACTAAGATGGATATTAACTTTAGATAGAGGAAATTGATATAGTTTCTCTTGTACTATGACATCTAGATTTTCTATACTCTTGTGAAGAGAAATGTGGAAGTAGATGCACTTAGTAGGAGATCATGTTCTCTGTTCTTGAGTGTAGTATTAGAGAAGTTCTTCTTTTTGTAGTCATCCATTGGGGATAGAGATATAACACCTTATCAATAGTTTATGGTTCTTACATGTATGTATTTTGGCAAGTCAGGGATGAACAACATGGTAATTCTAACTATGAGACCCAACAGACTCAGATTTCCACTTTCCATGCTTCAGATCAGTTTTATGTATATTGGGTTCATGTATATCTTTTCATAGGATGGATAATGGTAACAATGAAATCGGGGGATGAGTTTCTGATAGAGTTTCATAACCCTTCTTTTGACTTTCATCTAGCTTTTCCAAGGATTTATGAAGGACTCTAGCATCAGTTTTGGTGGGTAGTTATGAAGAAGTGAGTTATGGAGTTTAGCTCTTGATTCCGTACTTTTAACCTAGTGAGGGATGAGAAACAGGTTCTAGTGGGTATATCTCAACGCCTTTTTGTGACATATAGGAACTGGGATGAGATACCCAAGTAATTCAAAATGGGGTTACCAAGTACATCCAAAGGACATGATTCCATCTTGGGGATCTTGGACTTATTCACCATGTTAGTTAAATCCATAAATATTCAATATCACAGTTTAGTATATATCATGGGACACCACTACAAAAAAAGAGATAGTCTGACGAAATAATGTTCTTTTAATGATCATTTCTGAATATTATTCTCACGTTTCCTGTTAGTTATAGAAGGGATTGTCAGAGGATTTTGGGTCTTAGATCCATTTGAGGAAAGTAGTTCACCCACATAATGATCGTAATAAAATGTATTCCATTTAGGTCATGTATTATATGTTTTGAATTTCATGTTAGACATCAGCTGTAGTTGGTAGGATCACCTAAAATTGGTGGAGATTTTATAAAATAACAACAACCATTTGACCATCAGTGTAATAGTTGGGTGGTTCATTATGAGAAACTATGTACATCAACGAAATGTGGGACAAACCCATAAGATTAATAACTTATTGGCCCCAAATTGGTGTGATCCACTAAAAATAATGTTCATATAATCTAGGTTCACAAGAGAACAATATAGAGTCATCAGATGTTATATAAAGATTGATTAAGTAGGCCTTGGATGTTTTTGGAGGGAGACTTTGTTTTCTTTAGAGTATAAACATGACATTGATTATGGTGATTTAGCTGAGGATAAAATGTATCTACCAAATTCATTATCCCTTTCCATATAATGACTAGAGTGGTTGAGGTGTCATGTTTATTAGCTCTACCACTATAGTTAGACAATGTACACGGCCCCTTCCATCTATTGTAGTTATAGAGGTATGTGTTGACCCATCGCATGTTATCATGTGATGATAAATGGACATTGAGGATGGGGATTCCTTTGTTAATTACTTGTTGGATATTAAGAATTGGTTGGAGAGGAACCATTGTGAATGATTTATACCCCTTGTGCATGTCTGGTGGGAGCACATGAATCTTCAGAGAGAACCTGAAAGTGGAAGTTTCAGATACATTCCTAGTACTGACATCACATTGTGTGAAATTGTTTTTTGATTTCCAGTATAGAAATATCTAAGGTAGGGAAAATTTTACGAATCCATTTTTCCAATGTATTGTTTTCGTATATTTCGTGAATTATTTTCAAAGTTAGGCACAGATAAGGTGTGAGATTTTGAGGAACATTTCATCTAAAATTATTTATTAAATATACTAAATATATTAATATCACACACGAATAGATTTCCTAAAATTGTGGAATTACTTCTAAATAAAGGCTCATATCATAAATTTGTTTTTCATCGAGGATAGAGTAGGAGATTTAATATGGGTGAAATATAATCATGGAACGTGTCAGACATTCATGTTAGGTGTGGTTATTGGAGGAAGGTTAAATAATTTTTTTTAATCACCATGACCAAGGTTTGTTTGATATAATAACTGATATGGAAATTTTTCAAGGATTTCTTCATAATGATGAAAATTGAGAGGATTCTTTGGAGAGTGTTGGAAGATATTATATTGGTGTGTCCTAATTGTATCATGCATCATCGATCGGTGTGTAATGGAACACGAGGATATCAACAACAAAAGGGAACCTGAATCATTCTTCACCATTGGTTGATAATAATTTATGTAGTACATTATTTTAATTTTATTAATTCTCTATTTTATTATATATATGATGATCGTGAATCAACCATCCAATAAATTTATTGACATATCAATCGTATTGTAGGTATGGGCTTATCTATAGAGAGTTTTAGAGGATTTTTTTATTAAATTAAAAATTCACTTCCATTCTAAAAGAAATAGATAAAGGAAAAGTGAAAAAATTCATATTTCATTCATCTTTTTTATGTTTGGTAGATTTCTACCACCATTCTTCATTCATTTTGTGAAATTACATTATCCTGAAGATCAATAAAAACTAGATAAATAATTGTTATGCACCTATTTCTGGGTGATAGTGATTGTAATTTTAGATCTAGTTTCTGATCGATGATAACATCAAGTTACAATGAGGGATGATAAATCAAGTATATATTTTGGGATACCTTTATTCATATAATTTGTGTACGACGATGGATGACATTTATGTAAAATCATCAAATAGATTTCACGGGATACAACTCAATGATAAATAATTTCAAGTCTTGGACAGATGTGTTCCTTGATTTCGAATAAGATGTGGAGCTAGATTGATATACATAGGAGAGGAAAACAATGAAAGAATCAAATCTAGGGTTCTATAAAATTATGACTTACAGAGTGTGTATTCGGGAGTCACATGCCTGGGTGATCCCCTCGTGTGTCTCTATGGTTTCTGGAAGTAGATAAATATCACACAAGATATGAAATATATAATGTAGTGTATGACACTTATGTGGAGTCTTAGCATGTTCCTAGGAACATGCATAGTCATGGGTGGAGCCATCCATATAGAGATATGGTCGGACAGATGTAGACATGGCTATTAGTACACAGTCTTTGGAGAAATTATGTGCTCAGGAATAGACATAGGAATAGTAATAGTATGTTATACAAGGTAAGTACCAATTTCCAATGTGATATACCATATAAAACAAGTACACGCTATTTAATCCTTCAAATAAGGTTTCAAGTCCATTCCCTCTTATTCTTAGGCATGATTCATTAGGGTGTGTTCCTTTGATCCATTCATTGAGGTTATAGTATGGAATTGCATCCTATACCTAAGATGGTTATCTATTTAGAGTGACTTCTTCCTTGGATAATGTAGTTAGACCCATTTTAGGAGGCCCAAAGAGATATCCTCTATTATAATCTTTCCCCTTAGTAGAGTTCTGGGTATCCCCATGACCAACACTATTTGGGTGTTGATCCACTACATAGTGGGTTGTTCCTGATTGTGTTGTTTGTTTACCCCGTGGAATTGGGTCTGTTCATCATCTATGTATAGTTACATTCAAACATCTTATGTGTACATATTATGGTGATATATGATGTGAATGAAAACTTGTATAGATAACATCTATTCTATATTAATCATGGATTGTGTTTTACCAAACATTAGATATGTGGAAAATTCAAGAAGGAATCATACACTGACATTTTGGTTTAAAATTTACCATAAGCCTATGGGTATATTTTGGGTATTTATGTATATTCCATTTATATGGGTTGTAGATATACACTTCTGATGAGATGGTTTTTATTCTATATGATTTATGATTAGTGATATCAGGGTATCCTACATGGTATTTTTATACTCTCTCATGCATGGGATGTTCCCACATGTGTCTTGACAGATGAATATGATTTACCATTTGACTGAGTGAAAGAGGGACCAATTACTATTAGAGAAATGTGATATAGACATACCATGGTTTATTCCTGTGGTTTCATTGATATTAGTCCCCTTCTATACTGTTAGTTTGGACTTATTTTCATTTTTTATGGTGGGATTGTATTTTACCCTTTTCATTTCCAATACATGTTCTCATGATCTAATGGTTGGATTTAGATTTATTCATTCATGTTTTATCACTTTTTTTATTTCACTATTGTATGGAATTGATGGTGTGTGTGTGTTTATAGGTAAATTTTGATAGGGCCTCCCATTTGATTCATACACCTACTTGGTACTAGTCAAAAAGGCTTGTCCTATAGGAGAATGGCTTGGGGTTGTCACAAGTTGGTCCCCATTGGGAAAAGTTGTTAAAGTGGTAAGAATAATATCCATAAATGAAATTCAATTGTACTATATTATTATAGTTATATGAATTTATAAATATAATAAAATTTTAATATAGCTATTAAAACACCACATCAAAATATTGGAATTGATATATCTATGAGACCACTAAACATTGAAATTATTAGATACCAATTATATAACTCCTCCCAGATCAATGTTTGCGAATGAACCTTCCAAAAAAATTCTTAAATCCTTTATTTGATTATGATGATATATTTTTAAAGTATTTCTTCCCCAATATAATGAAAACATCAACTATCTAGATAGGAATATCACTCTTCAAGTCCCTAATTATCCTCTAATTCTAAAAAATTATAAGGAGGAGAATGAATATACTTTCAAATATTTCTATTAGGATAGGATATTATTACCTTATGAGAAATCATCTCTCTTTCAATTGATATGCACAAAGTAAAGATTCATGATTGAAGTCATGTCCATTATGAGGGATTATACTCATGTATTCCATGACGAGTTTCTCGGCCTTCCTAATGACTGAGTGGTTGATTTCTAAATTCAAATTATCCCAAGATCCATGAATATATGAAAGACTCCAAATAGAATATCCACCACTAATTTAGAATAATTGAATAATAAGTAACCAAAAAATCTATACAAGTGATTTAAAATCCCAACTACTTCACCATAGGATGGGATAATCCTCTTACTTGTGAAGAAAGATTGGTAAAGATGGATCTCTGATGATTATCATCGACTCCATAATATCATGATAAAGAACAATTTTTCCTTACCATGAATATATAAAATAATTAATGAAAAATTTGAGGGATAATATTTCTATAAGATGGACCATCAGTTTGGATATCTACAATTAATGGTGAAGAAGGATGATATTCCCATGATATCCTTTTATAAAATATGAGTACCTCCTGATTCTTTTTAGACTCACTAATTCTCCAAAAATATTTATGGATATAATGAATTTATTACATAGATATTAAATTGAATATTTTAGATTATTTATATTGATTATTTTATGATATACCGCAAATGTAATGAGGAGAATGGGGAGAATCTAAATATTTTCCAAAGGACGTTGTTGAATGGGAAGCAAGATGAAATGTATAGAAAATGTGTGTTATGTATAGAGGAAGAATCATTCCTATAGAATTTTATTACTAAAATAGGGATAAGTATTTAAAATTATGTCATAAAGTAAATTAAGGACCATCCTAGAACATTATCTTTACTAAGGATCTGTACATTGTATAGACTAATTTGGAATTAACGATGATTTTTTAGAAAATCCTGCTGCTTTTGAAACTCACTAACCAAAATTTCATGAAAGGGTGTAATGATTTTATAGAAAAATGAATTTCATGATATCATAAATGCATTAAAAAATGTTGTTATCACTACAACAGTACTCATGCTACCCACATGTGAGGAATATTTTTTGGTATACGTCGATGCTTCAAATATAGGATTTCATTTTCTACTTATGATAAATGAAAAAAGTGATAGCCTATATCTAAACGTAATTAAAAATTCATGAGATTAAATACCAAATTCATGATTTAGAGTATAATATTATAATCATTTAATTGAAAATTAGGTGCAATTATCCCATGGGGAAAACTGTGAAGTGTATATGAATTAGAATAACCTAAAATACATATTCCCCCAAAAGAGTGTAATATGCACTAATGAACATGGTTAGATATAAATAATTAATATATCTACTCAATAAACTATCATCATGGGAATGAAAATAATGTCGTATATTCTCTATGAAAAAGTATCCAACAAACATATCATTGATGAGAATTCAGAATGATCCAATATTTTTAGATTTCCAATGGATGGACATAGGAATCAGAATGAATTGTAACACACAATTCTATTCTCAATTGATATCTCAACCATACCTTCTTGAGAAGAAAATGGATTCCCAAATATTTGATGCATTGATATAGTAGAAGGTGGAAACTATATGTAAAGGGAAGTCCCTAGAGTTCAAAATTTATCAACAATGGGTTGTATGATTCGTTTTATAACTATTTATACCATCAATTCCTGATATTAGTATTGGTTTTTTGAATTATTCACATGGCCTGAACATATTCATGAAACTAGGGAAAATAAATATGTATCTTGATCTCCAATATATCTATTGGTTATAAAATATGAAGAATTAGATAATAGAATATACATCAAACATCCATGAATGTCCGCAGTTGAAGGATGAAAGTAAAAAAGGTCAATGGGGATTATGAAACCATTACACATACCTATATGGAAAAAAGAAAACATCATCATGGTAATTTACAATGGTCATTTAGATACATTAAGAGGATATAATTCTATATGTTTTTTTGTGGATCATATTAGAATGATTACCCATTTTATTAATATTTTAGAGTGCCTCTCATTGATAATCCTACAGAGATATTCATCAAGGATGTTGTGTGGATTATCTATTATATCCAATCAAGATACATGCCTTAACAATATGTTTTGGAAAAGTACATAATTTTCTATAAACACAATGTTGATGTTTAGTATGTCTGGTCACCCCGAAACTAATGTTAAATATGATTAGATCATCAAGAAACCAAATGAAAAGTTGAGATCATTTTTGATTGACTTATGTGGAATATGGGATAAGTATCTTCTTATTTTTTAGTTCTATACAACAATAGTTTCACTGAAGCTTCCAAAGGGATCAATATAAAGTTTTTATTTGAATATATTAACACCCCACCATGTTGGGATTATTTTAATGAATGAAAGCTATCAGGACATGAAAATGTAGAGGAAACGATTAAAATGATCAATACCCTTTAGTATCACATCATGGACTCTAAATTTTGATTGAATATATATGGTGAAAATAATCAAGGAGACCTGATTTTTTATGTTATAGATAATGTGTTACTCTAAAAATATCCATGAAATTGATTACTAAAATATTAAAAAAATGGAAGGCTATGCCCCTAGTATATTAGCCACTCTATGATTCATGATCACTTAGGATCTATATATTATTAACTATCATTTCTAAAAACCCAATCACATGTACCAAACATATTTCACATACCAATCTAGATGATTGGAAAAATAGATCCCTCACATGTAATCAATATAGAGGTACTATAATTGGAATATTTTATCTCTTACAAGGACAAAAAGGTGATGATTGTAGGCTATAGAGATAAATTTCCATCGAACATGACAACTAACATATTAAATATATCATAGTGAAACCATAAGTATGAGGATGCTACTCGTGAATTGAAAGAAGATGTGAATTAGATGTAGCCTCATATATTTTCAATGTAGTATGTCAAATGTAAATTTGGTGGAGAAATTTAATTAGGACATAAGAATGTAACGAACAATAATTTTTTCAATTGAATTTTCCTTCTTATACTTATGTAATATTAATTAATCTAATATTTTAAAATGCACATGAAACACAAGAAAGAACCAAAAACATTTTAATATAATAATGTTAACATTACATTCAGATAATAAAATTGGAGATATAATTTTATGTATTACAATGCGCCAAGAAAAATTGAATATAATAACAGTAAGAGGAAAATTTGGATCTTTTTTATCCCTTAGTATAACTTCAATGAACAGTATAGAAATAAAGCATAATATTAGTAATCAAATATAGATTTTCAAAATAAAAATATATAACCTTGAGAGGAAATATATGTGAATGAATATTGAATAACATATGATTTATTTATAGGATTTAGAAAACCAATATAACCATTAAAAATTTGATAGTCAGAATACCTACTAGAATGCCAGAATATTAATTTTTTCATTGGAATAGTATAATGACTATTAGGTATGGTTACCAAACCATTATACTAGTATACTCAAATATAGAAATGTTAAATAATATTTTGTTACATTATAAAATGAAATTATTTATATTTTTATCTAGATACAAGTAAAAAATGTTTTTTAAATAATAAAATAATTGTTAATATTTTTGGAAATATTATATGTTTTATTTTAAATTTAATAAAAATATTATTTAAAAGAATTTATATTTCCACAAATTGTGTTTACAAATTAAAATAGTATTCTACAATTATTATAATATAATTTTATATGACAATAAAAAATATTTTCAAATGTTCAAAAGCTCAATCATAATTATAAACAACATATTTTTCAAATAAATTAGGATTTAAAATATATATATATATATATTAAATTTCTTATAAATAGATTATTATTCTCTAAAATTGATTTAATATTGGGTATCTACACATCCGGAAATTTGTAGGGATATTTTTCTGAATTTTTTTTATATAGTTGATTTTTTTAGAATAGTTAAATTTGGTAAAATGTCATTTTTTCCATTATAAGATAAATACAAGAATTTATGAGTCATGGATGAATTAATAATCAATTATTCAAAAATAACATGATACATTTACTATATATAGTCAAAATCATTAGTACTATTGATTTTTGTGGGAAAATATAATAAATATTTGAATATAATATTCCAAAACACCCATCTTTTTCGAACCTTTTAAATAAAACCCCACACTACCCCTTCTCCTCACAATATATAATCCTTGATGTTTGAAAAATTTATTTGAATTTAACATATAAATCTTCACACCCATATTCCAATTCTACCAGTCCCATCAATATATATTTTCATGGGTTTTATGGTGTTTTTTATGGAGACGACATTTATGATTTAAAATTATCAGTTTTCCTTTTTTTTAAATTCATTTATTCTTTTTATATATCATTGCTTAACTTACACAATATTAAAAATGGTCTCAGGTATCTTAAATGTAAATAAATTTTATATCATTAATGGAATATCCATCTTCTATCCTCACTTCATTATATTCTAACATGAAAACCATACTTCCAATAGTGTTTGTTCACATCCTACATAAACAACACATTTTTTCCCACAACCATCAATTATGGTTGTAAAAATATTATTATACAAATATAAGAAGATAATAAGTATATAATAACTTATATAATGGTTTCTAATTTTTTTTAATATTAATTTAATTAAAGAAAATGAATTTATATCATGATGGTCAGTAAATCCATCTAATGAACTTACCAATTAACATTAGTATTTTTACTAAAATAATCATACCTATATCTTAATACATAAGTATATATTGGACTATTTTAATTTTTTTATGTATAAGAAAAGCATTTAATTTTACTTCTATTTTTTATTCCCATTTGAGTAGAACAACAGTTCTTATAAATAAGTAATCCTACAATGAAACCATCAAAAAGACACCCTCAGAACAATTAATTTCAGCATTATATATCATTTTTATCATTATAAATGATCATAATGAATATATATTATATCAAATATAGATGAAAACAGTTTTTAATTAATTACATAATTAATAATGTTTTATTATTTTGAACATTATATGATAGTGCATAATGATTCAAGGACGTATGTTACGGGATCTTAATGAACCACATTTTTTCTTTGGGTTGTGATTTTTCCCTATCTAAATAACTTCCACTCTCTCATTATTATTGGGGACTATTTTTAAATTCTATATATATTTGTTTAAAATGTTTTTTTCTTATTATATATTCTTTTTATGGGGTAATTCTTGCCTTATATTCATTTCTCAAAATCATTCTTTATGAAATCTCCTTTGATTATGATCTGAGACAATATTATGAAACCCATTTCTTTCATTAGTATTTATTTTTTTATTCTATATTATTGATTTAATTTTTTTGGAAAATATATGAATGTTGATGTTTATATGGATTCAACTAGATAGTTCTCTAATTCATTGGATAATAATTGTGTCTCATTTCATGATATGTTTTGGATGATGGAGTGCACATAATGCACAACATGGCTCTATCCACAATGAGATGTTGTCTTTCCAGTTAGCCTTTACATATTAATATGTCATGTTATATATTTTCTACACATTTATAAGTTTTATTCTGTTATGATTCCTTATTATTTATGTTATTTCTAATCATAATTATTCATGAGCCTTGACTTTTATCTTATCATGTTGTTCTTACCGTGTCAAATGATATGATTGTATAGAATTTTTATTCAATTAATTAGATTTATAGCACAACCATTTCTTATATGTATTCCCTGGGATATTTTTTGATGTTATAAGATCCCAAATAAATTTAAATTACATTATATGGACTAAAATAAAGATTTTTTAATTTATTTTCAGGTTATGTTTTCTATCACATGTCTTCCACAAACACTATATCATTTGATCCTTTGGTTATATTTAACAAATATTTTTTTTAAAACCAAATTACAAATAGGAATAAAAATTTTGGTACATTATATTTCATATCATAGGATTTTCTAGTTATATTAGGGGATTATTAAAAGAATTCATTAGTGAAACACCATGGGAAAAGTCAAATTGTTGGAAAAAAATCCAAAAAAATTGTTGATGTATAGGGTGAGTGGTTCAAATTAAGTGCCTCCCTCTCTGAATACGTATAGTGGACATAAATAATTTATAGTTTTTCAAAGGTATAATTTCAATAAAATGGTACATTAGGTATTGACTATATTTTCACCTAGTTCTAGATAAATTTTCTTTATTTCCAACCTAGTTTGAAACCCAAAGTGGATAAGATTCTGAAATTCACAAACACTTGATGAACCAATATAATGATCATGAATAGATTTTTGGGTTATAAGAAATGATAGTAAACATACACTGGATAACCTAAATAGAATCCTATATATTGATAATTAATTATTACTGTGTCACTTAGGTGTTTTTTAATACATGTTTATAGTATCATTTTTCAAATATATTTTTGATTGAGAATTTTCATCCCTAATATTATTTTGGAAATAGTAAAAGAATAAAAAAATAAATAAATAGATAGTGGTATACTTAATATAAATTAATCAACATTAATTGGTTTTTATTATTATATTTTTATGAATTGTTTCATATAATTAATGTTTAGTTGAACTATTCAAACACAACCTCAAAACATTGGGGGTTTAGCTATCTGTGAAAATAGTAAAAAGACAAATTATTTCATCCCAAGAATATAACTCATCCCCATTTGATTGAATTCAATTGAACCTCCCATAAAATATTTTCCTAATTTATTTAGTGGATATTTTATGTTATACTGGTAATGTATTGAGAACCCTTATATAAATCTGAAATTAACTTTTGGGAGAGGGATATCACTCTTCACGTCTTGAGTAATCCTATAATTATAATAATGTGTATGGAGTATGATGATTATCCTTTGTAATAATATTATTTTGAATATATATTATTAATTTTTGAGAAATAATATCTACCATATATTATTGATATAAAAGTGATAATCCTGCTTTAATACATGCCCATTGTGAAGGACTATACAAATGTATTCCCTAAATATATAACGAACCTTCCTCCTGATTAAGTTGTTAAGTTAACAATTTAACATATATACCTTGAAATCTAATATTAAAAATGAATCCCTAAAAAATAGCCACCTCTATGGTGGAATAATTGAAGAATAAGTTTAAATTGGATCGGGACAAGGGATTTATATGCCTGAGTGCTTCATTTTGGGGTGTTTGAGTATTCCTCATAAATAATAAGTATGGTTAAATGTTCCTCTTCATTGATTATCATGAACTAAATAAAATAATTGTAAATACAAATTATTCACTACTATAGATTATTGATTTTTTAAACAACTACTTGGGGCCCAGTATTTTTCAAAATTAGACCTTCAATGAAGATATAAAAAATTTAATTTGAACAAATAAGATATTTTTGTTATCGCCTTTTGAATAAGGTATGGACTATATTAGTTCATAGTGATTCTATATGGACTCCCTAATTCTCTAAAAAAATGGACATAATCAATAGATTTTTTATATATTAAATAAAAAAACTTTAGTAGTCTTTGAAGAAGACATTCTGATATACTCTAAAAGAATGTTGAACTTTAAGATCATTTTAATACCATTAAAAAAGATGTCAAAAAAAGAAAACCTACATTTATAGTATGAAAAATTTGATTTATAGATATTTAAAGTATCATTCATGAGGAATTTTATCCATAAGAATGAAATATTTATGGACCCTTATAAGATTACAAAAATTGACGAGTTACCCTAAACAAATATGTGCTACAGATGTATAGTATACTTGGACAAGATGGGTATTATAGATGGTTTCACAAAAATAATCCTTTATTGTTGTCACATTAACCAAGAAGAATAAAAACATGGTAAAATTTTTCCTAATATATTAACATAAATATATCTTAATATAATTGAAAAATACGCCTATCAATACCCAATCCCTCACGCTAGACAGATGTGTGGAACATCCCCTGATATATTCCGATAAATCAAAAAACGAATGGGATATATACTGATAAAAATTGAAAAATTGATAATATATGGCTTAATGTAGTTGATAGTTCATGAGTATAACTATCCAAGACATGGTCAAAATTAGCCTATATTAATCATCAAATTGAACGTATGGAAATATTATATCTATGAAGAGATGCTTTAATTGAATACATAACTTAAGAGCCACAATTATATATTCACCTAGAAGAAGAATGATATACACTAGGAATATGGTTATCGATTATTAAAGTCTATATATACTCAATCATTTTCTATCTTAGTAAAGAAAATGAAGTGGAAGATGATCTAAATAAAAAATATCTAACAACTATATCAATAATGAGATATAAGAAGGATCCATATCATTATAAATTTTAAATCAATATACTTGAGAATAATAAAGAATATAGCACCACCATTCCTCTCTGAAATTATTTATCCACCACATATTCAATAGAATATGATGGATGATCCAATAGATGATGTGAAAATACAAAATAATGTGTCTATTATAATAAAATGGTTATACAAAGAGGTAAAAATTAATGATGAATGAGTTTTAAGATTTGTGCCATGATAATGTGTATAATCAAATGCTGAGATAAGGAAGGATCTATAAAATGATTCATATAACTAAAACATATACAACCACCCAGGGAGCTTAATTATATATAGAAAAATTCAAGTGATCTATTGGTTGGATTATAAGAATAATTATATCATATAATATACATTAATATTCATTTTATGTTAGTAGGTAAAGGTAGATTAGAAATTTTCTAACGGCATGATTGAACCATTACGCATAAAAATATCAAAAAAATAAAAATATAGCCATGGAATTTTTCACTGGTCTTATAATAACATCAAGAGAAATAAATTCTATATGGGTTGCAGTGGATTTTATATGTAATACTACTCTTCTTATTTCAATTGGACTGTACATCTCACTCAATCAAATTGAATGTATATACATTAAGGAAATGGTGGGACATAATTGAACAACCCTACCTATTATATATGACAAGATCCATGTTTTAAATCTATATTTTGGGTTTTGACCTTTTATAAACACATATTTGATGTTTAGAACAAATTATAAACCCAGAATTATTTTCCAAAATGATAAGACTCTCCAAACATTAGAAGATACATTAAGAGTATTTTGGATGGAAATAAATAGATAATAGAATCATCATCTTCTTCTAGTCAATTTATCAAACTATAATAGTTTCCACTAAAGCATCTAAATGGATTCATAGAATCCCATTATGGGGAGATATTCATAAAAAATATATCTTAATATAATTTTCATGAACCCAAGGTACTCCGACATGGAATGATCACAAAAAATTGTAGAAATGTAAAATTCCATTTATTAGCACATTGAGGCTGAAGAAATACAAAAAAACTAAATATGATGACAATCATTGTTGAGACCTAGAAATTGAGGATAATTAAAAATTTACCATATACACGTTTCAATATAAAATAGTCATGAGATTTGTAAAAAGTAAATGATACATATCTGGTACAACATTCCCATTGGTATTCTCAATTGCATAAAATTCATGGATTGTTATATAGAACACCCACCAAGACTATATAAATCTCAAGATGAATTATACATATCCCTATTAAATAAGTGTATACTAGGTCCCTCACATGAAATATAATCAGAGGTGGTGCATCTAGAAAATGATCACTCTTACGAGGAGTGGCCAGTGATGTTCTAAGACCTTAGATAAAAACATCAACGAAACATGAAAACTCACCAAGTCAAATTTCTATGATGAAACAATAATTATTATGATTATACATTTGTAGTAGATTATTCAGTAAAGTAGAATTACCCTAAAAAATTTTCTCCTTAGTATGAAAGATGGGAATTTGAGGGAGAAATTTCATACAGGGGGGAAGAATGTGATGACCCAATATTATATAATTTGAACATCAATTCTATAATTTTCTCATATTCAGTAATATAATATCACAAAATTCACATGAACACCATGAAAGAACTATAGAAAAATCATTATAATAATTTTAGAAATATATCTATACAATAAATAAATTTAAGATAATTGAATGTATTATAATTTTATAAAATTGGAATATTATTTTTAAAGTTGGAAAATATGGATCTTCTTGATCCCCAAGAAGAATCACAGTCACGAAAAATACTATAGAAATCATGCATGATATTATTAGTGTAATATGAATTTCAAAAAAAATATAACCTTCATGGAAAATATATGTTACTGATAAATGAATGAGATATAACATATTTATAAGTTATATGGAACCCATATGACCATTAAAAAACTGACCATTGAAATAAAATCATAACAATTGGAATAGTAATCTGGTAGTTTGAATAGTAATATGACCATTCAAAATAGTATCATATCCATTAGAATAGTAATATTACCTATTTAAATTCTATATAATATCTTGTAATCCTATAAAATTAAAATATTGTGTATTTATATCATTATAGAAGTAAATAATATTTAAAAATATAATAAAACATGTGTTATTATTTTTGAAAAAATATATAAGTTTTATTTTCATATGTATAAAAAATGTAATTATTTAAAATAATTATTCTCATTAAATGTGTTTATAAATTAATGTTATATTTATTTTAATGAGTATTTTATTTTTTGATATCATAAGTAATTTTCACACTGGGTCAAAAAAATAGATCATAATACTAAATCTGTAATATTAAAAATAAATGAGGGTTTTATTTAAAAAATAAATATCTAATATTTTGAATACTATTTTCAAAAAATATATATCCTTTTTCACATCTACACAAAAAAATACGGTTAATTTTTTAATTTCTCTAAAGTAGTTTATTTTTGGTGATTTTTGAAAAAAAATGTTTATCATTATAAGTTAAATAGAACATTTTTTGAGTTATTGATACTGTAAAATCCCATTAGTTTTATCTAAAATGAATCATTTAATATATATAGTCATAAGAATCAATGATATTCATATTATTTAGTATTAATATTGATATAATGCATATAATATTTAAAAACACCAATCTCCAACCCTTAAAAATACTACCCCTCACCAGACCTTCTAATCAAATTTTTGGTTACTTGGAGATTTCCAAATTTCTACCATTTTATTTTTATACTAATATCCCCCTTTTACAAAAATTTCTAATCTCATATAAATTCTATTCCAAGGTGTGTTATGGTGTATTACAAGGATGAATAATTAAAGAGGTAGTGTTTTCCATTTAGATATTTTAATTTCATTTCTTTTTCTACTTTCTCCACAACTCCCTCATCCAACTTGAAATAATGACACCAGTATCATAAATATGTTTATTGTTTTTTCTAATGGAACACCCATATTTTTCCCTCCTTTCTACATATTTGAAAATGAAAATGTTTTTTATAAAAAAAAATTCACCATCTCCATGAACAATGAACTATATTTTTCTCCATCAAATTCAATGTTAATCATAAAAATATTTTTTCCATTAAATAATTTTATAATAAAAATAATTTACCTTATTTTAATATTTTTAATTTTGTCATGATCATATAATAAAAATAAATAAAGTTTTACCCTGACGGTAGGTAGATCCGGCTAAAAGATAATTTTAAAAGCATTAACATTTTCAAAAAATGTTTTATAATATATAAAAAAATGTAATTTGGGACGATTTTTCCTTTTTAAATTTTATTCATCCTTTTAATTTCAATTATATTGTTTTAGTCTCATTTTATTAAAATATTTGTAATTATCTACAACTGATCCCAATATTGAATCCATGAAATAGAAACCCTTCAAAAAATGAAAATAAAAGTTATATCTCATTAAAATGGATATCAAAGAACATAATAAGATTATAGTAATTCAAATATAGAATGAAAATTTTCTGAATTAATGTGTTAGTGAATATAATTTTATTATCCAAAATTGTTTTTCCAATTATAGAATGATTATGAAATATAATGTAAGGTATCTCTCTTAACAACTCATTTTTATAGAGTTACGATCATTCTCTCTCTAACTAAAATTATCGCTCTACATCATTTTATATATTGATTATAATTTATAAATATATATATCTCACCTATATAAACATATTTTCCTACCTTCCTCTTATTCCCTAATAAATTCTTTAATTTCATTTCTCAAATTCCTATTATATGCAATCTTCATTGATTATTATATGGGGTAATATTATGAAATTTATTTCCTTAGTGGGTAATTATTGGGTTTATTCATTATGATTAATGTGACTTTTTGGTGCACATAATCAGTTATATGATACGATGGGTGTTCATAGATATCCTTCCAACGAAATGGGATTTTTTTCGCATGAGATGGTATGTATGGGATTAGAGAGTGAAAAAAATCAATTATGGGAATATGTACACCATGTAATGTTGTATTAGAAATTTGACTTATGCTTTTGTCATGTTTTATGTATCTTCCAAATTCCTATAATTCCATGATATTATGTTTCCATTTCCATTATGATCTTTATCTATATGATTATCCAGGACCTTGACTTTTATGTTATCATGTTATGAATTCTAACTCATCACATATGATTCATTGTCATGTTTAATCCCTTACTGGGAATTTCAGCTCATGATATTTCTCTATTAATTACATTTGATATATTTTGATTTTATAGGAGAAAAAATTTATTTCGGTGAAAACATAGGAAGTTAAAGTAAAGAATTTTATTTTGTTTCGTCTTATTATTCTATGTTCCCAGTCTTCCAAAGACACTACACAATTTCATCCATAATTTTCATTTACAAGATGTTTTTGTTAAAAATGTGTAATAATATGTGTAAAATTCTTAGGTCTCTTTAAAACAAACAAAGGTTTTTTTATTTTTCATAACCTATAATATGACACATTCATACAACACATTGAAATATATGAAAAACCAAAAAATATATATATTTATTCAAAACTATTGATTATTATGAATTCATTTGACCCTAAATAACTAAAATAATTCAACATATATAAAATTTAAATGAATATTAATAAATTAGTATATTTTGTCAATGTTTGACAGGCCAATAAAAATGTAAAATACCTCCTCACTATAACAACCTCTTATAGAATACAAAAAAAATATCCACCATTATAAAACACCAATATATACAAACAAAACTTCCTCCATGACCATAAAAGGATCCACAGTTAACCCCATATACATGGAAAAAACATACATAGGAATGAATGACTGTTTAGGGTTTAGGATAAAAATTATGAGTATGACAGTCCCAAAATAATAAAACAAGGAAAAAAATTGAGCCGTCTAAGAAACACAAATGGATAGATAAAAATATATATTATTTATTATCAAAGATATATCATTTAAATGAATCCCCATGTTCTCATCCAAGTTTTTTGTCATTTCTCAATGATAATAAATACTTTATAATATATCGTAATATGTAAAATTCATGATATAAACATATTATTTAAAATTTTTGTTACATATTTAAAATGATTATGGGGGGGTTCTCATAATATAATGATAATTTTTCAAATTTAGGGAGTTTGAAATCCTATAAAAGAACCAAAAATCATCGATGTGAATTTATATCAATAGTGGACGTAACAACTCTACATATAGAGGACCTGCACCGACACACATGATGGTGTGGGTAAAAAACATTCATAAAATGATTGCCCCATAATATGAAATATGTATAGAGTAAGATGAGTACTAAACTCCACATCCGATATAAAATAGTAGTTCCTCGAGACATTGAGTAGTATAAAATTCATTTCTTATAATGTAATATTATTTATAAAAATAAAAACAATCCAATTTATTTAAACTCTTAAAAAAAATAATTTATGACTTGATGTGTCACTATGTTATATTCAATGTGGAAAATATTTATAATAAACTATGCGTTAGTCTAATTTGGATAACCATGTGGGATGATATGAAAATTACCAAAAAATAATTCTAAACTTATATTTTGGTATACACAATTTGTGGGTCACATGGGATGGATTTACATGACAAATACAATGATAAACTAAATTCATTTACCATATATGGATTTACAAAACAGTGATATGTTTTGTTGATCTAAAGTGATGGATTAAACTATACTATTTATGTCATTGTTGTTTCAGGTTATTGGATCTAGATTTTGATCCAGCTACACAAAATGATAATTGAATTAGGTCACTAAGAATGTGCCACAAAATCCCAGTTTATTCCATTAATTGAACACAATGTATTCTTGAAGGATAAATACTTTTTATTATTGTTATAATTTCTTGAAATATTAATCATTAACTGATTAAATACATGAAATATTCTTAGAAGATACACATTATGTGTTCATTTTCTTCAATCCATGATACTTTATCAAATGAAATTTTATTTTACCATAACATTTCATTCCTCTAATCTCTCCACCATCATTGGAACACAATTTTTCCACTTGAAATCACTTTTTATTTCTACTATAAGTCTACCCCTGATTCCAAACTGACATATGGTTTTATTTTCATGAAATGTAAAATTAATTATCTCACTAAAGTTGATTTATATTCTCAGGAAGACCCTAGGTTTTCTCTAAAAGATATTTGGGGGGGGTTTAGAGTGTGTGTTTCTAATAATAAGTACTAAAATAGGGGTGGTTTCAGAAAAAAAATTAGGATGAAATTACTTAATTGAAAAATTAAAAGATGTGAAAGCAAATAGATTTTTAAAAATCTGATATAAAAGGGATAATTGTGAGCTCACTACACACATTAAAGATCAAAATTCATGGAGTTAAATTTAGGTTTGGAGTAATTATTTGGTTGAAATTAATTGATATCCCAATTAATTCCTAAGCCTTTATTTCATTGCTTTAAAAACCAAAACATGACATTACAATCATATTATCATGTTGCAGAACATATTCTTGGAATAAAAGAATCCAAAGAAAATTGAAATTTCAATAAATTATGTAAGAAAATGATTCAGGCATTACCCAATCAGAACATAACGAGTCACGCACTAAAAATCTCACGTCGATCGGTTAGAAATTAAGAGAATCTCTTTCACAAACATCATTAAAATCATTGAAATTTGAAATTATGTAATATACATGGAAATAAATTTTTTAAATCCCAAATTAATATGATACAATAGCTAATATATGTGTTGGAACTCCCTTTACATGTGTGTATCTCCCACACAATGAATTCCCACCATTTAGCTCAACATCAGGTAGAGGAGGAATCTTGGGTTGAAATCCTTCTTAATTCATGATCCCACTAAAAGAATAGGTGCTTCCATAACTTATAGGATTATTTTAGGACTCTTCTATAACTCCAAATTGATATAAATTCACTCCTTGGAGAAACTACAAAATGGGGACCCCATGGTTCTCTTTTGTAACCAAAATGGGAGGTGGTTTTGGGTACTATGATTTTGAGAAACCACTTGTACCAATGTTTTTGGCCACTAGAAAATCATATCTGGATTTTGAGAAGAACAAAAAGTTATATCACCACCTATTTATCATCTTCACATAATGTTTGGAACCATTTGGACATATACATCACGATATATTGATAAAATATAGAACACTGATTGCGACTTTGTGTAGATTTGATTCGTTGGACATATCATATCAGATGGGAATCTTAGAGGCCAATTAATTCTTTGTTCCTTCATATGAAATGTATCCCCTTATATTTAATACCATCCCAAAAGAATATTCATATTTGGATGAACGGTTTAGTAAAAATATGTGGTTGATTCCACTAGTGTGCATCGATCCTACACAGTTTGGTTCATTTTTCTTGGATGTCATCATGGTCCCTAGAAATCATCTCCACCATCAATGAGATTATCAAAACAAGTATCATTTACCATTTTAAAATTAATAATTTCAAAATAAATGATTCTAATGTGGATTCAATGTTCTTTATTATTTTAATAATTTTCAATACAAAACAAGATTATCATAGTGGTGTAAGGGTGAAAAAGAAACAGTGAATCACTGTGCGATCACACCCCCACACCTGAACATTTTCACTACTGGGAAATGATACATATTCATAAAATAAGCATATAGATATATCCAAAATCATAATTATTGATCATTAAATGAAAATATTATTCCTGATTGAAATCTGATCCTAGAAAAAATCTGTAACACCCCGAGATTCCATGATACGCTTCTCATTCAATAATGCAATAGCTTGCATTGTATGCAACTTCGAGTTCTAAAACATCGCGACTAATCATAGTAGCCATTATGAATAGTAATAACCACTTTTTAAAATTATAGAAATTTTATATTTCAAAATGGACTTCATTTTTGGATTTTGAATATCGAAATTAGCCTATGTTGAATTTTTGGAATTTTTCTGAGAACTTCTACTTTTTTATGAATAGTGAAAAATACTTAAAAACAACTTTTTTAATAAAAATAATTTATAGTGATAAATTATAATATTTAGTGGTTTTAAAGTATAATTAGAATATATTTTTAACATTTTATCCAATGGTGGTCATTAGAATTAATTTAACATTTAAATTGGACATAAACAATTGCCAATCTTTTGATATAAATTGTTTCTTAAAAACACGCTATTTGTTGTGACAGTGAGAATTAATTATAAAATTAATTAATGCAACTTATATGTTTGGAATTATGTAAAATAGACATCATTTTTGAATTCGGAATATCAATTATAGCTTAGGGTGAAATTTTGTCATTGTTCTGAAAAACTTCAATTTTTGATGAATAGTGAAACCACTAAGTGGTAGTTAAATAACTGATTTTTCGTTTAAATGAAATATTACCACTTCTGTGATTTGATTTTCAAAAATCCGACATAAATGGTTGTCATTAAGAAGTAAAATGTGGTTCAATGAGATTAAAATAATTTTTTGGTGAATAGTAACTTTTAAGTTCTTAATCGCGATTAGAGGTAATTAGTGTAGTTTAAGGTAAAAATAATGTTTTAATTATATGATATGAGCTTGACACTTGTCCTACTCCTATTGGATGAGTCATGGCCGACCAAGACAACCCATGGGTCAACTTGGGGACCCCATGGAGCCACTTTAGTTGGAAAATGACATTAATATATATTTATTTAATGTTAAAATTAAATTGACACAAACATGAGTTATTTTACTAAAACAGTTTTTAAGTGGGGTTACACAAGTCTAAATTTTGATTATAAATATTCATTAGAAATCTAAAATGATTTCCTACATCATAGTATTTTTTTTATAATTTTTAAACATTAAATAAATTAAATTTTGATTATACAAGTGTGGGACCTTTAGAATCTGAAAAGCATTGTATAATAGAATAACATTTCATTACTTTCCAAAAGTGCCCCTCCTCTCCACTTATAAAAGGTCCCCACCTCTCCCACCTTATTCACACCTTCAAGACATTTTTCTTGGCCAAACTCTGCTCAAATACTCTCCCAACATCCCCCTCTTACTCCTAGAAGCCTCACTTTGGGCAGAACTCTTCCCAAGGAAGCCTTTGGCTCAAATCAAAAAGAGTTACCCGATTTTGAGGTAATGTCTTCTCTAATGTTGTTTTGTTTTATTTTTATTCTCCAACCCCCTAAAATCTTTTTATTAATTTCTTTTGTAACGACACCAGTATCCTCAATATACTAGGATGTTGTTATAAGAAGGATTCGAGCTACACCTACACACACCTACATCTAATGGTTAAAGAACATACTGTTTCTGTGGGTGGCGAAATACTGCCTCACGAAACGATGATTGTTCAAATTCTTTTAACACCTATAATGGTGTCCATTTTGATGACACTATTTTCATATATGATATATATATTATGATTATGTTTTCCTTATGCTTCTGTATTTCTCATTTATGGCATACTTTATGATTTCCATTATGGTGAAATGCGATAACTTCATTTTAGGAAGTGCGGACTACCGCCCCCTCAAAGTGATGTGAATCGTTAATACCATATGTGGGATGTATAAAGGATGGAGTAAATGATATTATATATGATATTATACTGGAACTATATTATACCTTTATATAATTATGATTTCATTCCATTAAATATGAAATAGAAATGAAAGTAGCGTTCATGCGTACGTACGGCTTACCGTCTCCATGAACGGTGCATTTCATTTCATACCTCTAAATGTTATGTAATATTATGAATGAATGTATATACTGGATATATATGATATATATGACATCTAAATCATGAATATAATTCTGGATATAATGGATATTCTGCCACATAAACAACTTGTAATTATAAGAAGTTTATTGTTGACTCAAATACCAATGATCGACAAAACGACCGTTATTAACTTAAATAATTACATAATGTTCATATCATTGTAATAAGTGATATAATAAGGATAATGAAATTGAAAATGGTTCTTAATAAGGTATATATTAAATCTAGTTTATTATTCAGCAGGTTAAAGAACGGTTGAGTCAAGTCAGACACGAGGTAAGGGAACTTCTTAACCCAATTTCCATTCTTTGGGTTAATCTCATACTTTCAAATTATTTCATGATATTATTAAGTCTTATTTTGTATTCTTTATGTGTACCTATAGTGAATACACATAATAGATCTATTTTATTTTAAAAATGATCTTTTTAAGGACTTCGTCTCAATCTCCTTTCATTGAGACATATTTGGTTTTATACACAAATTTCTTTTATTTGGTGTATAAACCCCTTTGACTTTTACGTATATTCAAAAGGAATCTTTTTTATACGAAGAGTTTACTAAACGACAAAAGGGAATGTTTTTGTCGTACGTATGGGGCAACAACGACTTCCCCACCGCTGTGACCACTATCTGAGTTTCAGCTTCCTCTACAAGCCATCATTTTTTTAATGAAAAATAAATACAAAGTTTTAACTTTCTTTTATTTTGGAATTGAAAATGGTTTTGAAAGCATTTTTATTATATAAACGTGTTGTATTGATATCTTGTGATTGAAATGTGGAAATTTTATGTTTCCTTTATGCTTGTTTTTATGGTTTATGATATGCTTAAACCTATTCATATGAGGAATGCATTGGACTTAATAAGTGACGGGTGGAGCCTGCTATAGCTCCTCGATGCATCGGCAGGTCTCATGAGACGAACTAGTGTCCTAGCACGAGGCCTTGACATAATCTTATTTGTGGTCTTGGCACGAGGCCTTGGCTATGTGGTTATGATAGTCTGGCATTATGCATTCCATCATTATGAAAGTGGTTATTGATATTACATGTGATTATTCGACCAGTAGAATATCCATGTGAATAAGTAAATGGCATTATCTAATTTTACTTTTGCCATATTATGTTGCAGTTCATGTTTGAATGGCTTTTGTTTTAGTTATACATTGCATTAAATGTTTATGTTTATTTATGAAAGCTTCCGCAATATTGTTATCCTTACTGAGCATCTGAGCTCACCCCTTTCAATGTTTTAATATTTTCCAGGATGTGAAGAAGTATTTTATGAATGACCTACAGGGATAGTCCGAAGAGGATTGAAGTGTGGACTATGGAGACTATTTTATTATAGTTTTTCACTTTGTGATGTAATGTAACATTTATGAATGTATCTAGTGTTTCCAAGGATACTAAACCAATCGGTCTGTCGAGACTTGATCTTTTGTGATCATGCCAATGTTACGAAGTAACGCACCGGCTCTGGGTAGCTGGGGTCGGGGCGTTACAAAATCATACCAAGGTGTTATTCTCAGTGATCAAACAAAAATATGTCACAAAAATTGTATCAGTATGAAATTATAGTAGTTGAATGATACAAATTTTTGAAAATAGTTCATAAGATAACCATTTCACTAATTCTCCACGTGTGTCTATTACAACCATTACTTGCTATTCTTTCCACTTTCTATTGAGTGAATTTAAGTTATTTTAAAAATTTTCTACTTATGTGATCCTTTCCATCAAACCTTCCATATATACATTGTAATCAAATTCCACGAAAAGCTCACATAAGTATTCCCAGAAGTCAAACCATAAGCTCCCGACCTAGAAGTCCCCATATGTTTCACATTTCATCACTCCCCTGATTTATAATATTTTTTCAAAAAGTGTCACTTTGAAAAAATCTCACACTCTTCTCCAAATCCATGTTTGATCTCCTCACAACACTAATTACAATAGTTATGATAAGATAAATGATCAGGGAAGGGTGTTTTTTGACCAGCACAATATACAACCCTGTTTGGGGCATACAACCATTGGATAATAGGTACATACACATATGAAAATATGGTAATGTAATGAAATATATCAGATAAGGAATGAAAATATTAAAAAATTATTTTGTAAAGTAGAAAAAAATCAACCTAACATATATTTACCTTTTATTAAGTAGAAATTCTCACAATTTATGGTTGGGTGTAATGTTGAGTAGAGAAATTAAGTGACATAATTTTCCCTTAAACTATTCCCAAAAAATAGCACCATTATTCTCAATGGTTTCACAATGATACATCCATTTATATCAGCGATAAACAACCAAATTTTAAAATAACGTCACTCCATAGTATCGAATTCTTTCAGAAAGGAACATTTCATCAGAATTTGTTTTGAACGTTAAATCAACATAAAATACAGAAATTGTATTTGCATTTTCTACTAATTCCATGATTAAATTAGCATCATTTTCCAAGATAAAGGGATCATAACCAAAAATTAACATTTTGGCACAAAAGTGATGGGGATAAATGAGGGGGAAAGGGGAAAAGTAACAATACAATCATGTAATCTATAAAAAGAAAAATAAGAAAGATGATGAAAATTCCTAACTAAACCAAGAATATACCCATCCACCCACACCTAGAGTGTGTTGTGTCATCACTGTAATAAAATATAATGTGGGAAGGATGGATAAAAACCGATGGGTTTCATTTGTATACTACTTCTTGAACATGGAGTTCCTCCATCATGGACTTCGGAAGGGCTTTGTAGAAGTTCTTCAGCCGCTATCCATTGACAGTGAATTTTTTCTTGGATTCTTAATTTTGATCCTCGACAATGCCGAATGAAGAGACATTAGTAACAGTGTGTATTACACACAAAATAATACATGGATGCATCTTCAGTCCTGCATCACATTATTAAAAAGAATATTTTATTAAATTATGAGAAATTAAATTTCATGGTGCGACAAGGTATAGTTTTGGGACACTGCCAATTTGAATCCCCAATATGGGAATGTGCCAAAGGAGCAATTTAAGGTTTCCTTTTCTGGATCCTTAGGGGAAATATGGATCTAAATGTATCCAGAAAACCCATCAATAAAAAATTAATGGGACTTCCTCACTAGCCTCTCTTGAATTTGGTCAATGAATGGAAATGGGAAATGGTCATTCCTAGTGTGTTGCTTTAATCAGCAATCGTCTATGCAGACACACCAACTATTATGCACATGAGTTGGAACTAATTCATTGTTTTCATTTTTTATTAGTGTATGTTCAAATTTTTTAGGAACTACATGAACGGGACTAACCGATTGGCTATAAGATATGGGGTAAATGATTCCACTAGCCAATAATATTGTTACCCCCTTATCCCATCTACTTGGGGGTTAGCGTTCAGTCAAAATTATTCCTGCCTCACTAGTTTAGGCTCATCATTTAATAAAATATGATGTGTACAAATTTTTGGGCTAATAATATGAATTTTAGTAAGTGTCCATCCCTAATCTTGTTTAAACTCCCTCAAAACTTTATATCGTCGTAATTCATTCTCATGATTGAGTGAATTAGCAATGATGGTAGGAAACACATTTCCATTATCAATATATGAATATTTTAAATCTTGAGAAAGTTGTTTTTATTTTAGTTCAGGAGGATTTTGGATTGATGGGAGTGTGTGTGAAATTGAGAGGTCACTAATCTCGTCTGACTACTTAATGGTATCATCCTTATATGATGAATGATCTTTTACAAGATTAGTAATATCATCAATGGTCAGTGGATCTTTATGGTTCAAGAAATCATCAATCAACAAACTTTCATTACATTTCTCTAGAAAACTACAACAATTAATGCATGAATCCTTTCCTAGAATTTCTATCAATTAAGAATACTCAAAAATGTGATCAGGGGAATGAAATGATATGTTTTAAAGGGAATGAAGTACATATATATAATTAAAATAGATAGAATAATTTTCTTATAAGGGATTCTTCATAGAATCAATGATGTTGCAGTGAACAATGTCACCACAAAACTCCATAGATAATGTTCTATTATGAACATTAATTATGGTTTTGGCTGTTTTTATGAATGGTCTCTCCAATACAATTGGGGATGTACATTCATCCTATCATCATCCATTTTAAGCACATAAGAATCAATTGGAAAAATTAATGTCTAAACCCTCATGAGAACATCCTCTTACTCACAAGGTAGGGTGTGATGTACTCTGATTTTCTAGCTGAATGAATATCCCAGTTGGATTCAGTTCTCCAACCTATAATGATGAGTAAATGTAGTGAGGCCTCAAAATTATAGAAGCACCTAAATAAAGAATATAATTGTAAAATTAATACTCCCCTATGGTGCATGGAATCTAGAATGTTCTAGGATCATTGCATTTGGGAGGCAGTGACAGTTCTATCAATGCTGATACATTCATCCCAAACCTTACTTTCTCATCAACCGAAGTCTCCTTCTATGTGTACATGTCTCCTTTAAAAAAAATTCATATCATGGTATTTTTTCATAGTTCAATAAAAGGTATTTTCACCTACACTTTTTTGAATGATTTCAATATTTCTTTATCGAGTTCATTTTCTTTTTATTTCTTAAGATGGGTGTCCCTTTGAGGTAATGGAATATAAATTATTGGTCCATGTGACTCATCAATAGATACAGTATTTCCTTTGGAAGGGTTTCTCTCAGGATAAGGTTTATCCCCATTTGGTGAACTTTTAGTGGTTGGGATGGTGGTTTCCATAGGATATGATGATTCAAATTTAGGGCTCATTTGGATTTTATGTTTTGTTCCCCTCATAAGGGAGATGTCACTGATATTTCCCTTATCCTTAGGGTTGACAAGTGGTTGAGAGGGTAGTTTACCCAACCCATGACTTTGAATTTCCCCCATTGAGTTAGCTAGTTGGCCTAATTAGGTTTTGAGTTATTGCATGGATTCCTGAGTGGTTTTTTGGAATTTGATATTGTTGTCATCCATTTGTTTCATCATATCATCTAGTCTTGTCTCTGGTTTTGGATGGAGTTTTTGGAAAGGCCATTGGGGTGGATGAGGATTTCTGGGTGGTGGTAGTGGATGACTACACTGGCCCTGTTGGTTCTATTTTTGTTTATAATGGTTTGAATTACCCATTTACTATAATATTGGTTTTCATTCCACCCAGGGATGGATGGATATTAAGGTTCTTGTCTAAAGGGTCGGTTATAGGGGTGGCCTAGAATGATTGTGTCACAACTCTCAGAAGTTTCTCTCAATTTAGTAGATTATTCAGAGTAGTGGGTATCAGAACATAATATACCACATTGTATAAAAGGAGGATATTGGGATCTTTCATGGGAATGAACGAGTTGTTGAAGAAGGGTACTTACCTCTTTAAACTTTGCGTCCACCTTATTCTAGAATTTGGTAGATTTCACCTCATTGACACCTCGAATGGGTACAATAGACCATATACTGAATTTTTGATTATTTTGGGCCATGTTCTCAATTAGTTTTCTTATAAAAATTGGGTTCTTATTCAGTAGTGCACCACCTACAGTATCATCAATCATGTTACGGTTAATTGGAATTAAACCTTCATAAAAATACTGTATTAAATGTTGATCTCTTATTTAGTGGTGTGGAAAACGAGAACATAATCATTTAAATACCTCTAATATTCATAAATTTTTTCCTATTTATATTGTCTTATACCATATATTTCATTCATTTTTGTTGTAGTTTGAGAGGCTAGGAAATATTTTGCATGAAAAATGTGTTCCATGTCTACATAGCCTCATATTGGGTAATTAACATAATAAAGCCACTCTTTTGCAGTATATCACAATGAAAAGGGGAATTATCTAATATTTACTTGTTCCTCATCCACATTATTATCTTTAAAATTTGAAAAAATAGTGGTAAATTCTTTTAAATTCTTATGGGTATCCTCTCCAGTAAGTCCATGGAATCTTTGTAATCAATGAATTAAACCAGATTTTTGTTCTAAATTTAGTGCCTCTCCTTGTAATTGAATGTATGTGGGTTTAATATCAACATCATATGATCTTAGTTATTTTAGTATTATATTGTTCTAATCCATGTTATACAATTTTATTTCAGTTTTAATGTTAGTTCCAGAAGAATAAAATGAAGGATCAAGAAGAATTTTGTTGTCTTCTATGTCCTCCTTGAAAGGGTTCTCTTGTGCGTCTCAGGGCCTTTGATGTAAGATCCTCTCTGGTTATGGGTCAAAAGTGGTAAATCTCCCAAATTAGAATTCTTCGTGCACAAAAACTAGAAAAAAAATAAATCAGAACACAAAAATATTGGTAAAGGTATAAGAAGAAAAATATTCACCAAATTTACAAAACAATTATAAAAAACATGCATTAAAAACCAAATTGCACCCAAAAATTATACAAGACTTTGGAAGAGATGCTGCAAAACACTAAATTTTTTATGTTTATAAAGTTGATTTATATATTCTAGGGTAGACCCTATGTCATATCTCAAGGAGCGATGATGGGTTTAGAGTGTGAATTTTTAATAAGAAGTACTAAAATATGAGGTATTTTTGAAAATAGTTTTAGGATGAAATGACTTAATTGAAAGTTTAAAAGTTGATAAACCAAATGGATTTTGAAAAATATGAGATAAAAGGGTTCATTGTGATTTCACTACACGTTTTCATGTTCATAATTCATGGATATTAACTTAGCTTCAGAGTAATTCTTCGGATGAAATTAATTGGAATCCCGATTAATTCCTAAGCCTTTATTTCATTACTTGAAAACCAAACCTTTACATAACAGTCATATTGTCATTGTCCAGAATATATGCATAGAATAAGATCCTCCATATCAAATTGATGTCTCAAGAATGTGGGTAAGAAAATGATTCTTGTTTTAACCAATCGGAACAACACATGTCACACACTCAAAACCTCACGTCGATCGGTTAGAAATTAAGAGCATCTCATTCACATGCATCAAAATCAGAATTCAAATATGAAAGTAATTCGGATAAATGAAAAGTAATGATTTATCACCAAAATTAATCCAAACCAGTAGCTAATATATTCATTGGAACTCCCTTGACATGTGTATAGCTCCCTCACAACGAACGTGCCACTGGTTAGCTCGACATCTGGTAGAGGAGGAAGCTTGGGCAGAACTCGATCATTATTCCTGACCACACCCCCCCCCTATGAGGATATGGGCCTCTAGAACGTCCAGGATGAGGAGAGGACTCATATGGAACATCAAATTGGAATCATTTCACTCCATATCTGAACTGCAAAATCGGGACCCCAAGGAGCACTTTTATAGCAAAAAATGGGAGGTGGTTTTGGGCACCTAGATTTCGAGAAACCACGTGTACCATTGTTTCTAGACATTAGATAGTCTTATCTTGCTTTGGAGAAAAATAGGATGTTTTATCCCTACCTCTTGACTATCATCATTGAATGTTTGGTATAATTTGTTAAAATACATCTTGAGATATTAATAAAATACAAAACACCAATTTTGACTTTGTTAAGATTAGATTCTTTAGACAGATTAGTTTGTATGAGAATTTTAGAGAACTAATGAGGCATCAGATCCTTATTATGAAATGTAGAAAATTCAATTTTGGACCCGACCACAAATTTTCATCCCATTTGGATACATGGTTTATTAGAAATATGCGGTTGAGTCCACTGGTGTGCATGGATCCTGCACAGTTTGGCCCATTTTTCATGGACATCATTGTGGGACCTCCATATCTACTCCAACATTAATGAGATTGTCAAAACAAGTATCCTTTAACTTTTTAGCATTAATAAATACCAAATCATTGAATCAAATATAATTTTCAATTAATTATTATTTTTATAATTTGTAATAAAAAACTAGTTTAGTATAGTGGTGTAAGTGAGAAAATAAAATAGTGAGTCACAGTGCGATCAACATACCACCTTTAACAAGTATTGATCTCATCATTCAAGATCCCACTTTTCCACATATCTAAATCCATAATTCCAATTCATCTCTCCATTAATCCCCAAAAATTCTATTTCAAAACAACATAATTTGAAATTTCTTCATCTGATTTTTAGTGGCCAATGTGAGGGATAGGGTATGATTCATAAATTCATTATACTTCATAAGATAGATAACAGGATGAGATAGGATGGAGGAGTGGGTTTTATATGTTTCTGGGTTTGTATCTTCTTATATATACATTGCTTCATTATTTTAAGTATTCACACTATCAAACTATAGAACACAATTTGACTAGTGTATAGGTTCTTGTTCAACAATCATCACATAACCTATAATCCTTCATTAATATAGTTGTTGATGAATGATGAAAACGATAATTAATGTGTGATAATTTTTTTGGAAGGAAATGTAATTTGTAAATAACAAATTATTAAAACAAAAATAAGAATAAAAAATCTTGAATAATGTTCCCACAATCCTATAATATATCAAACCATAATTCTATATTTTTCATTGTTGATAGTACAAAATTGATTCTTTGATTCCATGTCTCCTCCTGGAAGAATGTCATGCCCAAAAAATATTCTCAAATATCTTTTGGTATCAGTGACTCATTTAATAGTTAGGGGAATTAATATTGTTTTTTAAATGTATGGTTGATGTTTTTTTAGAATTTTATTGAAATCAAAAAATCATCATTTCCCACAAAATAATCCCAAAACATGTAAATAAACATTAAATGAAAGATTCCAGAATTCTTTATCATTCATCAATAGTGAAAATTCTATTTGGGGATTCATTTAGGATATGTAAATAGTTTTTCCTCAGTTAAACACATGAGTTGGGAATATTATATTTCTAAAAAATATTAATTATCGAGAAGGGCCTTAGATTCTTTAATAATTCTTTATCTACAAGACCAATTTACAATATATTAATGAAATTTTATAAGTTATAAAATAAAATATTTGGTTCACTACATTGCAATACCATGACATTCCAATCCATGACATATTCATCCATCCTTTATAATTTCATGATCTACAAGTTAGGTTGTGTACTAAACTAATTTCACTAATATAGAAGAATCTAAAAACATGTTTAGATAACTTATTTAATGCACTACAATTATGTTTTAGGTAAATAAAAAAATTTAACTTCTTCAGGAATACATTATTACATTGATATAGAAATTTCATACATGGGTAAAACAAGATGATAACATTTTATACACCTCATATATGGTTAAATTTAATCATTATATGTAAACTGATAAATCAAATGTTCCCAAATAATGTTTTCAATAGGAATTGAGTTTTAATGGTATTCCACTGATATAAAATGATAATATTATTTTTATTTTGAATACCTATCTAAAAGATTATAGGATGAATATAATTACCTAAGACAAAATCTATAGTCAAATACACATAACAATCCCACATTACATAAGGATTTTACCAATCGTTATCTTAATCTATATATATATAAAGAATGAAGAAATTAATAAATATATTATTATCTCAGTTTCTCAATGATGAGAAAATCTAACACATTGGTCAACATTAGTATGTCCATAAAAATTTATCATTAAAAATCTTGTAAAACATACTCTAGTAAATTCGATATATTTTTTAGAATCAGTTATATTTATTAGTTTTTTATACTGAACAATGAAGCATGTATATCATAAATGGAACCTTAAATGTATTCCAAATTTGATGAAATTGGACACTTTTATTACCCAACTATATAAAATCCATAAATTATTATATCCAAAAATATCCATATAATGGTGTTAGTTTCTATCATCAAAATAATATATCTCTATCAGTGTCTCTAGGAATATCCTAGATATATTCCCTCTCAATTACATTTTTATATTGTGAAAAATATTTTAATAATTTATTATCTATAATGGTATTCCCTAAAACAAAATTGTATCAAAAATGTGAAAACTTATGTTGTATAAATACATTCCTCAATAAAAAATGACCCTAATAATCACATAATAACATGAATTTACAAGTATCCTATAATATCATGTTATATATTTAAATTTATTTATTTATTTTTACCATATAAAATATGGAATTAAGATAAAAAATTATTTTGAAATAGCTTTTGAAACCCACAAACATATAAAGTCAATTTAAAACTATTTCCACAAACACAAAACAAAATGGAAATCATCAAATCATCATGAAAGAATACATCAACCAAAAAATAATAAATTACACCTTGATTAAATCTATGATATATTATTCCTCCTAAACCACATAGTAACATGAGGATAATTATTTTTTATACTATTTTATAAGTACATTCATTATTATAATCATCTCATATCCACGTATAATATTATCTTCTGAACTAGAAATTCAAAAAAAATATAAAACTAGGGATTTGTGACTCATTTTTAAAGATATATATACATTGAATTGACTACCACATAGCCTCCTATGAATCCTATGATCATATAATCGTTCAAATATGGTGTATGTGGAAAATAATTATTATTGAATGTTTTTGACATTAAATATAAAAAAATAGATACAATATCATATGATTGTTTTCAAAAATAATTTTATTAATAAAATATAATATAGAAAATTATTAAGGAATGGAAAAATGAAAAGTAAAAAACAAATAAATGGTTATAAAATTAATAAAACAAAAAAATAAACATAATTTTTTAAAATCATTCAATAATATGGTATCCTCTAACTCTATTATAGTGTCTTCTTTAATAGATATAAGGTTTGATATAAGGAATAAAATAAAACATCAATTTTTAAAAATAAATATTATAAAGTTAATCCCATATTAAATCCTCTTAATATATGGGGTGAGTATAAATATCACATAATAATATTTAAGTGTTGTATTTATGGAAGTATATTTTTTAATATTTACCAATTTTTATACCATTTTTTAATTGGTAAAGGTAATACATGACTACAAATTAAATACAAAAATTTATTTATTAAATGTGAAAAAAGCCCAAATTATTTTTCTAAAATCAGAAAAAACCATTCAACCTAACTATTCTCAAATAAAATAATAACTCATATAATTTTAACAAAAAAATTGAAAAAAAAATCTATGAATAGAAACAATGAAAATAGAACATTTTATTTTAATCAAAATGGTTTTATTTTGTTAAATAATTTTGATCTCATTGAAAGAAAATATGCATATAATTTAATTTTAAAAACAGAGAGGTTAAAGTGATATAAATATATTATTTTTGCCATTTTAAAATATAAACTAGTTGTATGAACACATATAGAAACAGTTATTTATATTAAATGTAATTATTTCCATCATATAAATTAAGTAAAATTAATTGATATGTGATTTACAAATATGTAAAGTAATGTTTTGAGTTTTTATGATTTTAATATATTAAATTACCCTATAAATTTATATTGGTCACATTCAAAATTCATTGTAATTATAGTCAATACATTATCCTATATAATTACTACATAATCTATATCATATTGTTTTTCAATACGAATGAATAAGAGAAAAATGATTTTTTTTCATTTCATTTCTAATTGATATAATATCATTGATAATTAATTAAAAAACTATATATTTTATAAAATAATAGTGAACCTTATTTTATTACAGAATGAATAGATGTTTCTATATCTATAATGTGAAATTGTTCAGGGTAAGAGCATATTTGTTAACGTTTTAGATTATAATGATTGAAAAAATAGGGGTTTACAATCATCTCTCTCATGTTAATCTACTATAAATAAGATAATAAATTAAAACTAAATATTATAGTAACCAAAACCACCTCAAAATTTATAAAAATTAAAATCTTATGGTAGAGAACAAAATAATTATGTGTCATCAAATTTATCAATGAATTGATAACATGATAGTTTCATGTAACATATTTTTGGACATAAATTTATATTTTGAAATAATTATACTATGTTCATCCATATATAATTCATTTTAATAGATAATATTCTCTTAAATACATACCTAACATTAATTTTTTGTCTAAAATATTTACGTATTCCATAAATATTCTAAACAATATTTATTCCATTTCTATACTTTTATTAATGAAGGGTCATATTGAACATCCATTTAATTCCAATGGGCTAATACGAAATTAAAAACATTAAATTCTAATTTTTTTTTAAAAAATATATATTATAGAAAATAATGGAAATAATTATAAATTTTTAATGAAAAAAACAATTCTCTATTATTAATGATCATTATGGATTAATAAAGATTATACAAAAACCATTATTTTATAAAAATATTAATCAAATTCATTAAAAACATGTCAATACAAAAAAATATAATACATAAAATAATTATGAAATTATAATATAAAAATAATGTCCAATTCAAATCCAACTCAATGATGGAAAAATAAAATGTGTATTAAACCTTTTACCCCTCTATAAAATACCATCAACCCTATTAATTGAATTTTAAATATATAAATAAAAAACATGAATATATAAAAAATAGAAATTATGAATAAAAAAATAAAAAATAAGTTATTGATAAAATTATATAACTACCAATGTAATATTATTTCAATAAAATATAGCATACAGATATTGAGAATTATGTAATTAAAAATACAATGATTGTATATCTTGAATACAAAAAATATAATACTCAATTTAAATTTCAAAATTTGCTTCCAACCAATATCCCTATAGTAAATAACACCACAATTTCCATCATTATGACTAAGATATGTTGAAATATGAAAAAAATATAGGTGTAAATGGTGAACTCATAGAGGCCTTCCATGTATTTAATTAACTTTACTTATATAAAGTAATCATTAATCAAATATATAGTATTACAATGATCATATGTTAAGGTATAAGATATGTAACTATTTATATCTCATCTAGTAATTTCTCTATGTTTGATAGTATGGTAGAGCCACTAAAACTCAATGTAAGATAGTAAAATGATCGTGTAATGTATTTCCTCTTATGAAGTCAAACCCTTTTGGTATTCCCTTGACTAAAAATCATATTGAAATGATCATAATGACCAAAATGTTCCAAATATTTATTCTTATGATCCCAAATTTATGAAAATTAAAATAATTATAAAATTATCATCATTTACATAAATATATGAATAGAATATGTATGTTCTTAGATTATTTAAAAATTAAAAAATTTTGATATCTTATATTATAATTGGCCAGATTTTATTCCCTTGTAATCTAATAGTAGAAAAATGTTGTGTAAATGGTATATAACACTAGATATTTAGTTCAAATTTCATAAATATACATTTCAACCATTTTAAAATAAATAAAATTTTATAAATGTATATATATATAAGAAGTACAATAAGATGAACAAGAATTGGTTAATGATAAGAAATATTTCACTTCTTCATAGGGTAAAAGTATTTCATTAATTAATTTTTTATTCTAATTTGGAAATTAGTAACTGAAAATTTTAATTTTATAAGTTATTTTTATTGATTCAAATAAATTATTTCAACATAAAATTTAAAACTAATAAAATTATAGAATTCAAAATAAAATCACAATTATTTATCAAAAATGGAAGAATATTTAGAAACTCAATAGATACTATATCATGGAACACTTTGGTGGTGTTCAAATTCTTTCCCATAATCCCTAATAGAAATCATTTATTTGTATAATCACTTATGTTTATATACCTCTATAATGTATGATACCCTTAAAATTTCATAGTCACAAAATTTTAAATATAATCTATAAATTAAATTTTTTGTTATATATTTTTCTATATAATAATGTCACAGGAAGAATAAACAAATATTTTTACAAAAAATATTTCCACAATGCATCTTTAGTTGTTAAATCATCTTCACACCATGAAACATGCTATATGGCCCTAATATTTATATATCTTCTTGATTGTGACTTTGAATTTGTTAAATTAATTATCCTTTCTACTAATTATTCATCATTATTAATTAGAGTCCAATATGTTTTGTGGTTAATTATTATTCCTCTAATATATTCCTTTATAACCATATAGTATGGTTTGAGAAAATTAATTAGAAAACATATAAATAAAAAAACATAGCAAACATTTTTTAAATAAATAAATAATAATAATATTAAAGACATATTATCTAATAAATGTATGTATGTGGCTCCTAAATCACTATATTATTATGGAAATTGTTATCCACTACATTTCCTAAGTATGGGAGAGCCTTAGTACACTTATTAAGTATATTAATAATAGGAAGCATGTGTGTTTGGGTAGAATGTGTTACCCTTAATGGCTCATGTGTATATTGGAGTGGGTATGAGAAAGTGTTAATCATTGGATATAGACATTTAGATATATTAGAAAAAACAAAAGGATATTTACTCATAATAAATTAGGGAGGTATTTCATAGAAATATGTAATCATGGATTAATGGTTCTAGGAATAGACTTTGTAGAAAACAATGTTAGGAAAAGTAAATTTGGAATGGTATTAGGAGAACCTTATTATACAAATCAGGAAAAAGAAGAACCAGTCCTATGTAACACGCCAATATTTTAAAACAATAATGATGGTTTTGAAAGCATATATGAAATGAATCACTAGTCTGAAATGGGAATATAACTCCTCAAGAATTTTTAATATGTTTATTTTTAAATAAATTCCATATTTTCAAAAACTTGTGGGGCACGAAGCCCTAAATAAAAATGAATCGTATTATAGTAATAAATTATAACCTTATAGTCAAATTAGAGTCATTTACTAGAAAAAAATAAATTATGGATGTTATGTTTATAGACTTATATAAAAAATACATGAATCATTTGAAAGAAAAAAATGATCTCAGAATAATATATTATTCTTAAGATACATTTTAGTCAGACTTTAAAAATGTATTTTAAAATTAAATTTTTTCAGTTCTATGAAAATTATTTCCTAAAAAATATTATTTGTTAAATAATATCGAAAATTGTATATTATGGGTAATATTAAGGGTTTTCATGAAAAGTATCAATTTTTTGATTAATATTGAAAAAACATATTTTTCTAGAAAACTTCTTTTCATATAAATAATTTATTGGGATTATAATGTTGCATATTTTCTATGTAAATTTTCATAAAAATTAAATGGGACTATTTCAAGACTAGGCGCTGAGATATCATGATATTCTGAGGCTCGGGGTGCTTATAAAAAATGAACAAAATATTGTTAAGTTTATTAAAAATTGATCACATGTTCAGTTTTAGTAACTTTTAAATAGGTACCCAGATCAGAAATATGAGGGAACTATTGAGTGTAGAATAGTGATTTCACCCAATGTGGGGCCTAACGTCAGCCAGCTTGGGTCAGCTGCAAAAGATAATTTATTGTTGTTTTTAGAGAAAAATAAAATATACCTAAAAGTTATTTTATTTTATATCTTTAACATTACGTAGAAACTCAGTAGCACTGCGATGTAGCAACTCAGTGACACAGCAATACTATGTATTAGAAATGATGAAACTCGTTTAAAATCCTGGAAAGAATTAATGTGATTCCTCTATTAATAAAATTCATGGACCAGTGTTAAAATTCATAATTTCGGATAATTGCTTCCTAGAACCCTGTCGTTTCCCCAAGTCAATGAGAATAATGCTCCCCCAATAGTGATGACGAATGATGAAAGCCGACATATAATGGTTCGAGGACGTTTTTGGAAGGATTGATATCAATAGTGAATTCTCTCCTCTGATTAATCAACTTTCTGGGTAGGGGTTTATTTTTCATCATGATTATTTTCCATTTTCATGATTCCAAAAACAAATGTGGGTCAACCCATGAATGGGTTAATCCATGGTTTGATCATTCTTTTGGGATCGTTAAAAATGGGGGATTAAAGGGATGAATCTTGTCAAACATTGTTTGGTTTCTATTTCATAATTCCACTAACATGAATGTTCCATGGCTGATACCAACAAGGACAAGGTCCAACTTAAGGGTGTTCTTATTCTTATCTATCTTCCTCATTCTTGTTTTCTTCAACAGTAGACCCTTGTGTTCTTGGTATGTGTTGCTAGTTGTTTTGAAACGTGACTGGACCCCCGAGGCAATGACAAGATGATGTGGATCCCACAGAAGAGATTCTGATGACCGGTGGTGTGAAATGGGGCGCATGGTTAAAATAATGTACCACCATGGTGACGGTGGTGGACCACAGAAGAGGAGCCTCCAACGTTGGTGCTGGTGGTGTCAGGGGCATTGCGGCCACCCAGCAGTAGGAGGAAGCTGGCTTGATGGCCAATGGCAGGCTCAACAAGACACACCACAAATTTGGGGAACATAGAAATGGGGTTGTATAGAGGTTATATGGTGGACTCCCCATGTTGGCAGGGATGGGATGTGGCACCCACTGAGTCATGGGTAAGTGAACATGCCCGCTTGAGTGGGTTGAGATTGGATGGATCGACCCAGCAGTTTAGTTCATGCGAGACCCGGTTCGGACCAGAACCAAACCCAACTGTCAACTTTTAATTTAAATGTACATAACTCTCAAACTGTGTGTCTATTTTATGATTTATTTGTGGTTTTGAGACCCTTGTTTATGAGTTCGTCTTTTTGGTATTCTTTACGATATTTTTCAGGGATGGTTTCATAAGTACTTTTTCCTCAAAGAGTAGGTTCTCCATTAATGACCTTACTAAGGACCGAATCCTATGATTAGTTGTGACCCATACAGAGTGTGTCTCCTATGGAGTGTGCATCCCATGACCCAAATGGAGTGTGTCTCTTATGGATTGTGTCTCCTGGAACCCATAAAAAGGTTGTCTCATATGAAGTATGTAACATCCCAGGTAAATAAAAAATATGGAATTATAATATTTATCAATATTTGTGAATAAAATGTTAACATTTCTTTAAAGAGAATGCTATGCTCGATGGCTTACCCAATACGCAATAACGAGTTTCTTTGAAATATTACATTGCACACTAATAATATAATAATATTATTTTAAATAATAGTTAACGCCTAGTCGTTGTAATGGTGGAAATGAACAGAACTGACTAAAAAACCATTACATATTTTTGTTAATTTTTTTTACATTTAATCAATAAATGTTAGAGTCTTAAAATGAAAATGAATCCAATTTTATGAATAAATAATCTAATATTTTTAACAGATTATTTTACCAAATTTTGATGGAGAACCTTTTTTAAATATAACTTTTGATAATTATATAAGCTAAAATTTTAAAAATAAACTTATTCTTTAGAATTGGGACATTTAAATTTACTTTGGATAAATTTTTTGTATTTTTCTGACAATGTTCATTTTTTAATGAATAGTGAAAAATACTTCATTTTACTTCAAAATTTATTTGTCATATAATCTAATTATATTTTTAGATTATATTTTTAATTTTTTTAAAGTGTAATTAAAATATATTTTTACCATTTAATCCAATGGTGGTCATTAGAATTAATTTCACTTTGAAAATGGACATAAACAAGTGTCATCCTTTTGATAGATATTGTTTCTTAAAAATACATTATTTTTTTTGACAGTGGGAATTAACTATATAATTTATTAATTAAACATATATGTTTTTAATTTGTTAAAATGGACACAATTTTTGAATATGTAATATTAAATATAGCTTAGGGTTTATTTTTGGTATTTTTCTGATAATGTTAATTTTTTTATGAATAGTGAAAAATACAGCATTTTATTTCAAAACTGCCTGTTCATCCAATTTATTTATATATTTAGATTTCCATTTTAGTTATTTTTAAATTATAATTGAATTATTTTTTTATCACTTAATAAAATTTTGTTCATTGGAAGTAATTTCACATTTCAATTGGATGTAAAAACAAGTCAATCTTTTGATAAATTTTACTTCTTGAAAACCTGTCTTTTGTTTTGAAAACAGGATTTACTTTTAAATTAATTACTAAAATTTCTGTGTTTCGAATTTGGTAAAATGGGTTCCACATTTTGAATCATCAGGTCTAAATTATTTATGTACGAAAATTTTGTTTTTGGACATTATGAATAGTAACGATGGTAATTATCTTTAATTATCATGTTTAATTAGTAATCAAGTAGTGAAGGGTAATAAAATATTATCATAAATATATAAAATGACCCCAACATGTGTCTTAATGATTTTTTGGTGTCTTGGACGGCCATGGGATGCCGTTTTCCAACTTTGGGGCCCCATTGAATCACTTTATCATTATAGTGACTTTTAATCTTATTATTTTTTAAAGAAAGGAAATATAACAATGGTTTGTATATCCTAAGTAATACAATTTTAATTTCGTTTACATAAATGATATCTTAGACAATAAATAGTCATTATAAATCTAAAACTATTTCCTACATCATGGTAATTGTTTTACAATTTTTAGATATTAAATAAATAAATTTATTTATGACACCATGATGATGCAGTGATTACCTCATTAATGAACGATTTAAACAAAATGAAAATATATGGTAAAATATAAGGCATACACTTGTTAAAAACCTATTATATGTGTTTATTTCTAACCATTATCACCTTATCCTCGAAATATATAATTGCGGGACCTTTAAAATACGAAAATAATTTTATAATAAAGTAACATTTCATGACTTTTCTTGAGTGCCCCTCCTCCCTCTTATAAAAGGCCCCCACCAATACCCCCTTACCCACACCTCTCAATCCCTTGGATCATCCAAACTCTTCTCATATTGTCTCTACAAATCCCTTTATTACTCCTAATAGCCTCACTTTGGGAGAAATTCTTCCCAAGGAAACCTTTGGGCTCAAATCAAAAAGAGTTACCTAATTTAAATGTAATGTCGTCTCTGATGTTCATTTGTTTTATTTTGCTTCTCCAACCCCTTAAACTCTTTTTATTCATTTCATTTGTAACAAAACCAATATCTTCAATATACTAGGATGTTTTTATGAGTATTATTATATCTACATTTACACACACATCCATCTACTGGGTGAAGAACATACTGTTTCTGTGGACGGTGAACTACAACCTCACGAAAGGATGATTGTTCAATTATCTCCTACCACCTCTCATGGTGGACATTATTATGTCACGGTATTTTATATATGATATATATGTTATTTATTTTTTCAATATGCTTCTGTATTTTAAAATTAAGACATATATTTATACTTTGCATGTTGTGCAAATGCGATAATTTAATATGAGGAAGTGTGGACTACTGCCCCCTCAACTGATGTGACTCGTTCATGCAATGCATGGAATGTATAAAGAATGAAATTAATGAACATATGTGACCTATATAAGATATATATTATACTGAAATTATAATATATTTATATATATATATATATCATTTATTTTTAATTACATTAATATGTCAAAGAAATGAAAGTAGCGTTAATGCCTACGTACGACCTACCGTCTCCATGAACGGTGCATTTCATTTATTTTTATCACCAAATATTATGGAATAGTGTAAAATTAATATGTACTAGATATATATGATATTTAAATCATTAATACTATTCTTTATATCATGTACTTATAACTACATGGAAAATTATTTTCAAACTAGTTCATATTTGACTCATGTACCAAACATTGACAAAAATATCTGATATGAACTCGCATAATTAACTAATTATTATAACATTATAATATGTGATATTAATTGAATAATAAACTTTAAAGGATTTACTTAATCAATTATAAATTGACAAAAATTTATTATTCAGTAATATAAATAAATGAACAAAACAAGTCGGGCTTGAGGTAAGGGATCTTACCTCTCTTTTTTTTAAGTACTCTATATTATGTCATTTCCTTTAAGCTCCTTTTTCTTATGTTGGGGGATGTTCTTTTATATTCCTCATACTATAAATTATATGTTAATATGATATAGACCCTATTTAATCTCATCAATCGATTTTTTTGAAGTTTTAAATGGCCCCATTAGGCTGCCGAGTTTTCGTAAAGGATTTTTCATATCACTTTTTTCCCATGAGATTCATGCTACATTTGCAACTATTTCCATTTTTTGTGGTATTTTTACTTCCCATGATTGTATTATTTGTGTAATATACTTTAATTTATGGGTATTTACATCTTAATTGTATGATCCTTCTTTCATGGGGTGTACGTTTCGAATGTTACCCAAATTGGTAGGAAACCTTTCACACTCCTCCTTTTAAAAGACTTTTTTGTTAGGACTTTTAATTTACATATTATTATGTTGGGATATTTTATTATATATCATTATTTCTATAAATGTTATTAACATGTTATGAGATACCCTTTTTACCTCTCATCAACTCATTTTCATAATTTTAATGTGATGCAGTTAGGCTGTCGAATTTCTGTAAGGGAACTTCTTATCCAAATTTCAATTCTTTGTGTTAAACCTCTATTTCTTGATTATGGCGTACTATGAATATGTTTGGATGACTTATTATTGTTTTACACTTAATATCCTTTTATAATGTGTGTATTTATATTTGTCACACATAATTATATAATTGAATTATCCTTAATCTATGGATACCGACTTTGTAAGGGACTTCATCTCAATCTCCTTTCATTGAGGCATATTTTTTTTATACCCAAATTTATTTTATACATTGTATAAACTCCTTTGAATTTTACTTTAATTCAAAAATAATATTTTTATATGATGAATTTTAATAAACTACAAAAGGAATTTTTTGTCTTACTTATGCGGCGATAACGACTTCTCCGCTGCCGTGACCATTATTTGAGTTTTGGATTCCCCTACAAGCCATAACTTTTTTTTCAATGAAAAATAAATAAAATTTTTTACTTTTATTTTATTTTTGTATTGAAAATGGTTTTGATAATGTTTTGATTATATCAATGCGTTGTATTGATACCATGTGATTTAAATGTGGAAATTTTATATTTCCATTATGCATGTTTTATTTGATACGATTATGTTATGTTTCATGGGCATTGTTTATGAATATGGGTGGTTCTGTGATAAACCTAGGGCGGTTGAATCTGTGATAGCCCTCCAATTCATTGGGTAATGTGAAGGAGATAAACGCTAAGGTTTTTCGGAAGAGATTTAGGGAATATACATTGATGGGTAATCCAAACGTAACAATGAAGCTAACTCCCTAAGTAAGAATGTTATGAAGGCCTCAAGTTACCTTTATGTATTCTTATTTCTATGAGTTATACATAAATATTATTATTTCATAAGGTATGTTATGATTGAATGTTATGGTTTCATTGATTTTTTTATTGGAGGGTTAATGTTTCGTTTCATTATGTTATAACCCTTACTATGCTTTTTTATGCTCATACCATGTTTTTGAAATGTTTTTCAAAGGTTATAAGGAAGGGTAAGAGAAATGAAGTATTCAAGAAGATTTATATAAACGAAAGAACTCTTGTTTTTTAATGGATTTTTTTATTGTTGTGAATAATTTCTATAGTAGTAGTGTCTACTTTATAATCCTATGAGATGTAATAGTTATGTCCTAATTCTCTAAAACACTAAACCTAAAAAGATCCTCAATGTGAATTATTCATTTAATTCAAGATTAAGTAATGTTTTAAGGCCGGGTCCTTATAGTTGGTATCAGAGGTCGGTTTAGATATCTTTAGAGGCTAGAGTGATGTTTAAGCATAAGTGAGACGTTGTGTATAACCACAATGGTTAGTATATTAGATGGAGTCATTGTTTTTAATGAATGTTAGAATGAGTTTGAGATAAATTGGATAAGTATATATTAGTGTTTATCTTCCTCAATATTATATGATGATTTTACTGATATACTCACACTGCTCTTTTTGGTTTTTGTAAATGGATGGATCTAGCAGGCACCAAAGTAATAGTGGTTGTGAAGGAAACTGGGACAGTTTTCTGAACGAGCAACATAATTATATGGGAGCTACAATGAGAACTCTTGTGTTTATTCTCAACCAACTATCTAGAGTCATGATTGACCACCTAAACCTTAGTGGTTTTTAAAAGGCATCTTATATGATAGAAAAAAATCCCTACAGAAGTTTAGGTAATAATCAAAAAGGTAAATATGTTCAAAAACCTATGTGTCAAAGATGTGGAAAGAAACACATAGGAAAATGTATCCAAGGGACAGAAAGATGCTATAGATGTGGAAATGATGGTCATAAAGCAAGAAACTGCCACGGGAAAAAGAAGAATCTAGTTGAATCTAGGAAAGGGAAAGAAGTTCTTTCAAAAGGATCAACTGAATGTTTCAAATGTTGTGTGCATGGTCATTATGCAAAAACATGTCCAGTGAAAAAGTATCGGGAATGGGATCACCAGGATTGTACAAATATTCATTTTCCAATACCTAATTCCATTCCAATTGATGATGAAGAAACTGACAATAAACAATGAACGATATGGATTATTTCTTAACATATGTTTTACTATTATTGAATCTTGGGATAAATTTCATGATTTTGTTTGTAGGAAAGAATTATTTCAGAATAAGTTGGAATGGGAGGGTTAATGGATCATGAAGATTGTTTAATGAGTAAGAATTCAGCATATAAGGGATTCAAGAGTTATGGTAAATTTTAGGATTGTGAAATTCTTAAAAGTATTAAGGATATTTTGATGACAGGGTTACATTAGAAGACTTTTTATAGTATGTGTAACCCTAATGTTTGATATATGAAAATTTTATTCAAGGAATAATTATCTGTTCTTTGTGGATATATTTATAAAGAACCATTTGGGTTTATATGATCCTTGAATTTGAGGTAATTACCATTTAATGCATTATGGGATGTAAAAAAAAATTAATTAGATAACCTTTGTGGTTAAAATATGTTATGGTTATTTTTTTATGAATTTATCTTTTTTTTGGGGAATATTACAAAATTATATGGTTTTTAAAAATAGACCGTGTGACAACCCATTGCGTCAGATGAAGTTGTGGGAATCAAACCCACAACCAAAGTGCGACAGGTATTTATCTCCTACCACTGGGCTACGTGATGTCCTGGGTTAGTTTGACTAATTATTTTTAGTTAAATGATCTTATGAATCGGTAATAGGTTTATTTTGGGTTATCTATGGAAATTATTAACCTATCATGGAAGATATGTGATTAGGTTAATTACTTTTCAGTATGAGACTTTAAGAGTAACATCTTTTATTTAGAGATAAATGTTAAGATTTACCTTGGAAGACTATGTGATTAAATCCTTCAGAGATTTGGGTTTCAATCATAGTTTGGTTTATCTTTGAATAATTTTAAGGAAATCTGTTTATTGAATGGTCTTTGTAGAAGTTTGGATAATATTTGACAAATTTTGTTGATTAAGAGTGTTATTTATTTTTATAAAGGATTATCCTTTTTGGGTATTATTTGATCTCGAACTAACAATTTTGTTTTTGGTTTTGGTCTAAATACATGGGAAATATATAGTTCTCTTTTATATATTAGGTGATTCTATAGAAGTTGATTATAGTGCTCTTAATGTGAACAAGTCATCCTAAATACTCATCTTTTGGAGAAAATATGAGTTTGTGTAAGAAATCTAGTAAGAGATGAAAGTCTACATGACAATTATGTATATTTCTTAATGATTTTGTTAAGCTCATAAATAAATTATTCAATGAAATGTAACATAAATTTTTTTTGTCTGTTATCTTTTCCTACTGGGGAATCAAATACTATTTAACCCATCACAAGTTTTTGATTTTCTGGTGGTTAACTTTCTCCTCAACATGTTTTCTATCACTCTCTATCAGAACATGATGGTTTGTTTTCTCCACCATATCCATGTTTTCATTAAATCCTAGTATATGTTGTCTCTGGTGACCTTTTTAATTTTCTCTGTTTCTTTTAAAGTGATAGTTTAATTTACTCCTTTTCCAATGTGGGGCTATCAATGATGTTTTCGAGCCCAATTTTAAAATTGTGAGGATGCAATTCCCAAAAGGAGGGAAGGATGTAACATCTCAGGTAAATAAATAATATGACCTTCTAATATTTATCAATATTTTTAAATAAAATGTAAATATTACATTAAAGGGAATGCTATGCTCTATGGCGTACCCAATACGGAACAACGAGTTTTTTGAAATCTTACGTTTCCCACAAATAATATAATATTATTATTTTAAATAATAATTAACGCCTAGCCATTGTAATGGCATGAATAAATAGAACTTAGTAAAAAATGATTACATATGTTTTTTTAAATATTTTTACATTTATCTAATAAATGTTATAGGCTTAAAATGCAAATGAATCTGATTTTAAGAAAAAAATACTCTAATATTTTTAAAAGATTGTTTTTCCTTCTATTGATAGAGAACCTTTTTTAAATATAACTTTTGACAATTTTATAAGCTCTATGTTTCAAAATAAACTTATTCTTTAGAAATGGGACATTGAAATTTAATTTGGATAAATTTTTGGTATTTTTCTAACAATGTTCATTTTTTAATGAATATTGAAAAATACTGCATTTTACTTCAAATATTCTTTTTTCATATAATTTAATTATATGGTTAGATTATATTTTTAATAGTTTTAAAGTGTAACTAGAATATATTTATACCATTTAATCCTATGGTGGTCATTAGAATTAATTTTACTTTGAAAATGGACATAAACAAGTTCCCATATTTTGATAGATATTGTTTCTTAAAAACACGCTATTTGTTTTGATAGTGGGAATTAACTATATAATTTATTAATTAAACTTATATGTTATGAATTTGGTAAAATGGAAATCATTTTTGAACTTTTAATATCAAATATATCTTGGGTTGAATTTTTGGTATTTTTCTGATAATGTTCATTTTTCAATGAATTGTGAAAAATACAACATTTTAATTCATAACTGCTTGTTCATACAATTTATTTATATAGTTATATTTTTATTTTAATTGTTTTTAAAGTATAATTGAATTATTTTTTTATCAATTAATACAATTTTGTTCATTGGATATAATTTTATGTTTCAATTGGATGTAAAAAACAATTCAAACTTTTGATAAATTTTACTTTTTAAAAACCCATCTTTTGTTTTGACAACGGGATTTTATTTTAAATTAATTACTAAAATTTTTGTGTTTTGAATTGGTTAAAATGGGTTCCACATTTGGAATCAAAAGTTCCAAATTATCTAATTAAGAATCTTTTTTTGGACATTATGAATAGTATGGTGATAATTATCTTTAATTATCGTGTTTAATTAGTAATCGGGTAGTGAAGGGTAATAAAAAAATATCATAAAAATATTAAATGACCCCAACATGTGTACTATTGATTTTGGTGGTGTCTTGACCGACAATGTGATGCCTTGTGTCAACTTTGGGGACCCATGGAATCACATATGTGTGATAGTGACTTTTTATCATATTATTTTTTAAAGAAAGAAAATATAACAAAGGTTTGTATACCCTAAGAAAAACAATTTTAATTTCGTTTAAATAAATGATATATTAGACTATAAATAGTAATTATGAAGATAAAACTATTTCCTATATTAGGGTAATTTTTTTTATAATTTTTAGACATTAAATAAATAAATTTATTTATGAACCCATGATGATGCAGTGATTACCTAATTAATGAATGATTTAAATAAAATAAAAAGATAATGTAAAATATAAGAAATACACTTGTCAAAAACCTTTTTGATGTGTCGATTTAGATCCCTTATCACCTTATCATTTAAATATATAATTGTGGGACCTTTAAAATCCGAAGATCATTTTATAATAAAGTAATATTTCATGACTTTCTAAGAGTTCCCCTCCTCCTTATTATAAAAGGCCCCCACCTCTACCCCTTACCCGGACCTCTCAAGCTGTTGGATTGACCAAAATCTGCTCATATTGTCTCTCCACATCCCTATATTACTCCTAGCAGCCTCACATTGTGCAGAATTATTCCCAAGGAATCCTTTGGGCTCAAATCAAAAATAGATACCCGATATAAAGGTAATGTCTTCTCTTATTTTATTTTGTTTTATTTTGCTTCTCCAACCCCTTAAAACCTTTTTATTACTTTAATTTGTAATAACAAAAGTATTTTCAATTATCTCCTACCACATCTAAGGGTGGCCATTATGATGTCACTTTATTTTATATATGATATTTACTGTATTTAAGTTTTCTATGTTTTTCTTTATTACATATTTAAAACATACCTTTATGCTTTTCATGTTGTGCAAATGTGATAATTTCATATGAGGAAGTGTGGACTACCGCCCCCTCAAGTGATTTGTCTCGTTCATGCAATACATGGAATGTATAAAGAATGAAATTAAAGAACTTATGTGACCTATATGACATATTTATTATACTGGAATTTTAATATATATATCTATCATTTATTTTTGATTCCAATAATATGAGAAATAAATGAAAGTAGTGTTTATGCGTACGTACATCCTACCATCTCTATGAATGATGCATTTCATCTCTTTTTATCTCCAAATTCTATGGAATAGTATAAAATGAATATTTACTGTATATATATATGAAATTTAAATCATTAATAATATTCTGGAGATGATGTACTTTTAACTACATGGACAATATTTTTCAAACAAGTTCATTTTTGACTCATGTACCAATCATTGACAAAAACATCTGATATGGACTCACATAATTAAATAATTATTATAACTTTATAATATATGATATTAATTGAATAATAAACATTAAAGGAGTTCCTTATGAAATTATAAATTGGAAAATGTTTATTATTCAGGAATATAAAGAAACGAACAAGACAAGTCGGACTTGAGGTAAGGGATCCTACCTCTCACTTTCTTTTTAAGTACTCTCTTTTATGTAATTTCCTCTAAGATCCTTTTTCTTATGTTGGGGAATATTATTTTATATTCTTATTACTTTAAATTTTATGTTAATATTATGAGAGACCCTATTTAATCTCATCAATCCTTTTTTTGAAGTTTTAATTGGCGTCATTAGGCTGCCGAGTTTTCGTAATGGATTATTCATATCACTATTAATCTCATGAGATTCATGCTACATTTGCCACTATTTCCTTTTTGTGTTGTGTGATTACTGACCATGATTGTATTTTTTGTGTAATATACTTTAATTTATGTGTATTTACTTCTTCATTGTATGACCTTTCTTTCATGGGGTGTACGTTTTGAAAGTTACCCAAATCAGTAAGGAAACCTTTCACCCTCCTCTTTTTAAGAGACTTTTTTTGTTAGGTATTTTAATATACATATTCTTATGTTGGGATATGTTATTATATATCCTTATTTCTGTAAATTTTATTACCATGTGATGAGATACCCTTTTTACCTCTCGTCAACTCATTTTCTTAATTTTAAAGTGACATCGGTAGGCTGTCCAATTTCTGAAAGGGAACATCTTAAACCAATTTCAATTTTTTGGGTTAAACCTCTATTTCATGATTATATCGTACAATGAATATGTGTGGATGAATTCTGATTGTTTTACACTTAATATCCTCTTATATTGGGTTTATTTATATTTGTCACACATAATTATGTAATTGAATTATCCTTAATCTAAGGATACCAACTTTGTAAGGGAATTCATCTAAATATCCTTTCATTGAGAAATATTTTGTTTTATACACAACTTTCTTTTATAAAATATATAAACCCCTATGAAATTTAATGTTACTCAAAAGGAATATTTTTATACGAAGTGTTTTAATAAACTACAAAAGTAATGTTTTGTCATACGTATGCGGCGACAACGACTTCTCTACCGCCATGACCATTATTTGAGTTTCGCCATCCTCTCCAAGGCATAACATTTTTTAAATGAAAAACAAATACCATGGTTTAATTTTATTTTATTTTGGTATTGAAATTTTTTTTGTTAATGTTTTGATTATATCAATGTGCTGTATTGATACCTTGTGATTGAAATGTGGAAATTTTATGGTTCCTTAATGAATGATTTATGTGATACAATTATGTTAGGGTTCTTGGGCATTGTTTATGAAGACGGGTGGTTCTATGATATAATAAGGGCAGGTGAGCCCATTATAGCTCTCCAATGCATTGGGTAACGTGAAGGAGTCAAACGCTAAGGTTTCTCTGAAGAGATTTAGGGAATATATTGTGATGGGTATTCCAAACGTAACCATGAGGGTTACTCCCTATGTAAGAATGTTATGAATGCCTCAAGTTACCTTTATGTCTTATGATTTCTATGAGTTATACATAAATATAATGATTTCAAAAGGTATGTTATGATCGAAAGTTATGGTTTCATTGATTTGTCTTTATTGGCGGGTTAATGTTTCCTTTCATTATGTTATAACCCTTACTGAGCTTTCTATGCTCATCCAAAGTTTTTGAAATGATTTTCATAGGTTATAAGGAAGGTTAAGGGAAAGGAAGTATTCAAGAAGAATTATATAAAGAAAAGAACTCTTGTTTTATTTAAGTATTTTTTTTATTGTTGTGAAAATTTTTTATAGTAGTAGTGTCTACTTTGTAATCCTTTGAGATGTAATAGTTATGTCCTAATTCTCTAAAACTATAAACCTAAAAAGATCCTCAATGTGAATTATTAATTTAATTCAAGATTAAGTAATGTTTTATGGCTGCGTCCTTATAAAGTATGTCTCATGTTCCCAGACAAAGATTGATTCCTACAGAGTATGTCTCCTACGCACATATAATGTGTGTCTCATGCACCCATACAGAGTGTGTCTCAAGCACCTACATGGAGTGTATATCCTATGCCTAGGTGGAGTGTGTCACCTAATATTACTCAGAGTGTGTCTCCTTGTATTTTAATATGCTTGGACTTCTTTAGTATATGTATCCTGGTGTGGGATGACTCTATTGACTCTCTTGATTTTACTTCAATGAGGATACACATTGTGTAACTCATTGTTAGTCTGCATTGCGTTTTGTTTTGTGGTTTACCCTTGTCGTTTTCAGTCCCTACTAATTATTTTTTTACTCATCCATTCATGATCTTCGACAGCACGTGTCATGCCCTATGAAGATGATCGATAACTTTGAAAATGTCCTTAGTGGGCCAAAGATAGGTAGTGATGCAAGGTGACCCGACGGACGTGGTACACTTCAGAGACATTCAGATAGCTTATTGTACCTACACTTCTGGTTGTGTTTTTGTCAGATGGATTCCAGGAGCATATACTTTTCTATTTCAGTTGTGCTTGTAATCTGTAATATTTACCATTTAGTTTGTATTATTACTCTTAGTGGTTTTCATTGTAGGATTCATATCTATTTAATCATTGTTTTTGGTTTTAGTACTTTTCATCGGGATCGGTGCGTGTGTGTAGGTTCGTAGGAAATTCCCCCCCTTTATGTAACATTACTACACGGAGCTAGTCACAATCCTCTTGCCTATGGTCAGTTGACTTGGGGAAGTCATGAAATAGTCCTCGATGGATGGGGCATGACAAAGTGGTGTCATAGGGTGGATGATTTTACTTTCGTTTTGGGGTAACCGTGTTTAAGTGTTTCAAGTTTGGCTTTCAGGCCAGGGAACCCAATGTTTGTGCAGTTTCAGATGTATCAATAGACTCAGATCTTGAATTATACTTTCCGACTCGGTATATGAATACACTAGTTTCATGTAAAATAAATTTTTTTTCATAATATAATAATTGTGTGTGTTCTCATGCCCTTATTGAGTCAGATTCAGCTCAGCAGTTATATTCTATTGATTGTGGTATATTCTATTCTATTAGAGGTTGCTTACACATAGGCACCATCTTGGATTCTGGGGTGGGACCATAAGGATGGTCCACCGAGTGATGAGGGATTGGTGAAAAGACCGTTTCCAGATATAGCACCTCATGGTGGTGTACATTTGATATCACCGCCCTAAGAGTAGTACTCCCTACCAACATTATAGCTAGAGGATACAATCAGGATCAGTGCATTGCACAAGTTATAGAGACAGTGACCTCCCAGGTTCTGTGGCCTGATAGATCCTTAGGGAACTGAGGACTGGTTAGAGTCAGTGATGGGATTTTTCTACCTAATGAGGATGCCTCTTAACTAGATAGTTGTCCTAGCTGCGAGTCATCTATAGGGATCAGTGCAGATATGGTGGAGCGTGGTGATCCAGACACATTAAAAGGAAACCCTTTCAAGGGTTGGATTTCACTGTCTCTTTAGAGAGGATTTATTTCCAGTGATGTTATGATCTATGTGTATACATATGCTCCCACATCTATAGTTTGGAATATAGATGGTGGAAGAGTACTCAGCGAGATTAGAGGATATTTATTGCTACCCAAAATACATGGTGTGACACCCATTCTTTAGAGACCATACTATTGATGAGGGAATATGGTGGAATATTATATCATCGATGATATCCCTTAGCATCTAAATGCATGATGGGGTTCTATAGAAAGCTATACATGTAGAGAGTTTTCTTGGAGAGTAGGCACCGGTGGGGGGAGCTACCATTGGGCACCATGCAACTGGGCCTTTGGTAGAAGGTAGACAATAGCTAATGTAGGGGTCTCAGAGTGCCATATAGTCTAGGGGGAAACCCCAGGCCACATGATCAGTGATTAAGGGCTTCTAGAGAAGAAAGGGTCATCCAAAAGAGATGATGTGCTACGCATGCGGTGGTCGAGGACATATGGATAAAGATTATGTAAGAACCCGGATCTTCGTTTCATGTATGTTTTTACTTTTTCTGAAGTTTTTGAGAAAAGAGGAATTTCTGGAAATTTTTGAAGTACACGTCGTTCACTTTATGAGTACACGTCGTGTACTCCCTTTCATTGCCAATCCGTGTGCTGGATATGTCTCGGACACACACACGGTGTGTAGGGATGAAGTAGAGGCCTCTTAATGTAGAGTACAGAAAAATAGATTACACACCGTGTACTCAGGAAGTACACACCTTGTATTTTCTTTTTTTCATTAAACGGAATGCGGTCACACCTAATCGACAGAAACATCTTCTTCTAGGTCTTGTTCAACCGAGAGACGTCGTACGGCCGAAGAACTTCTCTGAATCCCCACGCCTTCATCAATTCTCCGAATCGAACACTTTCGATTGCATTGTAACCACAGTGGTGAGTCCTTCCTTCTCCTAGAGCGTTGTTATCCAATTCCTCTTCTTTCTCAAGTTATTTTTGGTTGACCGTTTTGGACGTTTTCATAGATATTTGATGTTATAAGGAAAATCAATCTTTGTGGATCAAGTATATTGATCTCCTAGAATCCAGGTAAGTGGTTTGTGCCTTACCTTTCGATGTCTTTGAGGATTATGTGCAATTTCCACCAATACCCGTAAACGGGGTATTGCGTGTTTACCGTTTTGACCTTGTGGATATTCCTACCTTGCTTGCATTCTTGTGTAGAGGTAAATTGATCATGTTTGTGGATAATTGATGTGCTTGGATGTCTTTCCCATGCTTTTTTCTATTTAAACCTTCGGGTCTTTGTTAGCCTTGGTCGTTTTGCCTGTTTCCATTCTTTGTGATCGTAGGATGGAGTGATGATGATAACATGATTGTTTTATATAGACTATTTAGCCAAGTATATCTATAAGTGTACTTTGGTTGACCAAGTAGCTGTATAGGTGTAATTTCTCCTTATAACATTATTATGTAGTGTCTGGCATGGGGCTGTGAGAACCTGGTGCTATAGACTATAAGGGATAGAACAAGTGAGATTCCCAGAGAGTCCATAACATTATAGGCTACAGGGGATAGACTGAGTGAGCTTCCCAGAGTGCCTTTTGAAATTTTAGGCTACAGGGGATAGACATAGGGAGCTTCCCAGAGTGCCTTGGATCTTATAGACTACATGAGGGTAGACCAAGTGAGCTTCCTCGGAGAGTCTTTACTTGTTGAATTGCTTTAAAACCATTTTCCAGACTAGAGAATGAATTGACCGAGTGATATTCCATAGAGAGTCTCTGATAGACCTGAAACTATAGGAGGAATTGACAGAGTGAGCTTCCTCAGATAGTTTCAGACCTTGGGGCCATGAGGGTTACACCACGTGATCTTCCTCAGAGAGTCCCCGACTAACTAGACTATGAGGGAAATTGACCGAGTGAGCTTCCCCAGAGAGTCTTATAAATTCATATGACCAAACATAGGGGTTAGGCTGATTTCATTTCCTAGAGGGTTGTGGTACTTCTCAGTTAGAACCAGAGGGGATGGCTGCAAGTACTTCCCATAAGGTTTCCTGTTAGTGGTTGGCTGTTTTCTTCACTACTGCTTGCTGTTATGTGGACTGATTATTGTTGTATATCATCCTATTACTGCTTGATATTTCTTGTAACTATTTACTGCTTATTATACTATTACCTACCATATAATCACTGATTGTTAAGCACGAATATTCGGGTGGTTTCCTACTGGGATTTAGTCTCAGACCCTATTTGGTCCATGCTTTTAGGCCCAAGAAGACTATGTTGTTGCATGTATAGACAAGGGAAAGCGCCCTTCAACTTCTGGTACTTGATTGCTTGGAGCAAGAGATAATGGGACCAAGGTATGGCCTACGATGCTAAGGAGTTTATCTGTTTACCTTTATTTTGTAATGTGGTTTGGCATTTTTTTATTTCCAGCATTGTGACTTGTTTGGCAGCTTTCCTAGACATATGTATAATGAATCATTTAATATATATGTGTGTGCTCCAGGTTTTTACTTCTTTAATCTTCTGTTGTTTACTCGTTTATGGATTGTTCTGTTTCTGATATTTCTTATTGTTTACTTCCGTTGTGTACTCTTCCAAGGAGGTCATAGTTTCCCCACTATCACACCCATGGTCCTCGCTGCTAGTCAGTTCCCTCTGATGTTTGGGGAAATGTGCTTGAGGCCATGTGACCAACTGCGTACAGGGCACCTCTGGGGAGCTTTCGAAACTGGGACGTTACAAAGTGGTATCAAAGGAGTTCATTTCTCTTGACTTACTATTTCGAGCCTTAGCTAGGGATAGGACGGATTCAGTACTTAGTGTTAAGTTGTGCTCCAGAGTTTCTAAACCATGTACAGGGAAAAGCCAATCTACCTAGCTTATTGCAGTTTTCTGGATTTTCGTTGTTACAGTTGATATAATTTCACTTAGAGTGATTCACATGACTTATGTTGTTATTGTTGATGCTATTACGGTTCTATTTCTGTCACAACTCGATGAGATGAGGGTATGACTTTTCATTCACCATATAAAAACATGTTAGAAATCACATTCCATGCATTCTTGCCATTCCATCTAGGAAGAATTAGAGATTTCATGTTGTTGTGATAGACTTGTGTAGATTATGCATGCTGTTGTGATAGATTCTTGATAGAATCCATGTTGTTTGTTAGAGGACTGTTTGTATTATACATGCTTGGATGAATGCAAAATTATGGTTCTTAGGTGTTATCGACGCTCTTGAATTAGAAATTGGTGGATCACTGACCTGTTCTTCCTTTTATATGACTGTATTGGATGCCGAGATTTGATTCACGGGGAGTATGGGCCCTCACGGATCAGAATTTGGCACCTTCATGCCTTGTTTCTGTGTTTTTTGGACTCCGGTGTAGTTTCTGAGATACTACCCGGAAAAGCCCAGAATACATAGTGTGTACTTTTTATATACATGTCGTGTTGTTTTTTTAACGTGTCAATGACTATGTGATTAGGAACATGGTGTTGTGGAAAATCTTCTGGAACACGTCGTGTACGGTAGGTACACGCCGTGTAGTAGTGATCTGTGTACCCGACCGTGTCACTAACAACACGGGCCAGGGAAGCTCGAGTAGAACACACCGTGTTTGGTAGGAACACGTTGTGTAGTTTTGTTCCAGGTACCAGGCCGTGTCATGAACAACACAGGTCGGTGTTATCTTCTCTTATAAACGCCGTGTTTGTTCGGAACAAGCCATGTAAGGGTCAACCGTGTAGCTGACCATGTAACTAACAACATGGGTTGCCGAAACCTTCTTCAGTACATGCCGTGTACATGGGAAACACGTCGTGTAGTCTACATTTAAGTAGACCGTGTGGGTTAGCCATGTAAGAAGACTCGGGAAGGGGAGTAGAGTTCAAGTACAAGCCATGTGTGGGGACAACGTGACATGTAGTTTGGGTTGTTACATGACCAGTGGGGCATGAATACACGCCCATGTGAATGGATTAAGAGAACACACTGTGTAGTTTTTATACACGTCATGTAGTCGTGATTGGTAAAACTTGATTGTTTCCTTCTCCTATTCCTGTTTTGTAATCTTGTGTTCTCTGTATTTGATAATCCTGATCTAAGGTGTGTTTTTTATCTTTCAGAGCTATGCCTCCCTAGATTTCCTCTAGTAGTATGTCAGTTTCCAGACGGTGGTCACACACCAGATATGGCCAATCAGGATCCTCCTTCATGTCCCCCTGTTGTGTCAGCCTTGGAACCAGTAATTATACCCATCGCAGGAGTCGATACGCAGTTTAGGGAGGACTTCCTGCGGATGATGCATACATTTCAAGGAGCGCCGCCTCCTGCCCCATCTATGGACGAATTGACGCGGGTCTTTCACCAGCAGCATCCCCTAACTTTCTTAGGGGATGGAGGACCCCATGATATTGAGTCGTGGATAGAGGCCACACTGACTATCTTCAAGCATCTTTAGATACCCTCAGAGAAGAGAGTAAATCTGGAAACCAATATGCTCCGTGACACTACCAAGAGATGTTGGGAGGAGATCTCACTGTTTGGGCACTAGCAGGGTATGTCTTAGGACAAGTTTTGATGTACCTTCTATAACTACTTCTATCCAGAGACCGTGGGGGCCGATCGAGCCCAGGTGTTTATGAGTATGCAGTAGGGTACTATTTCTATTATGGATTACTCGTCCCACATTACTGAAATGCAGCATTTCAGACCGATCACAGCAGGTGATGAGTAGTTCCATTCAAGGAAGATCGAGGACAGTCTCAGGCAAGAGATTTGTTCCCAGGTGAACATATTCAGGTTGAATTCGATATACTCTATCATCAATAGGGCGATTTTCACTAAGTGCAATATGAGGGATTCTGGAGTAGTGATCCAGGGTGGTTCGACATCTAGAGCTGGTGTTCCTCCTATTGATAGTAGGATGCACCGCAGAGAGTCTTCTCAAAGAGATCAGGGCAGGCGGGATGTTTTTTTTGGCATCCAGGTTGTGTGCTACCAGTGCGGTAGGAGTGGGAATACTAGGACCCAGTGACAGAGAGAACTGATGGAGTGCCGATCTTGTGGAAATATGGGCCGTCTTCAGCACTTTTGTTAGATCTTCTCACCTATAGCTGGTGGTAGGGGTTCATCTATGACAGTGTGTTCTAGAGATGCTTCTCCAGTTTCTCACTAGTCTAGGAACTGGAGTTCTTACGACTGTTCGGGATGAGGTGGAGGTCGCGACTGTGGTGTTCAGTCACCCAGTAATCAGTGAAAACATAGTGGATCAACTCAGAGTGGTCATCGAGGGGCGCAGGGCCGGGATACATGCCAGACTTTTCGGTGGAGCAGACCTACTTGGAGCAGGATCTCGTCCCTTCTACAGTTCAAGGTATGATCCTAGTAGCCTCAGTTTTATCTTCAGTCCTTTTAGATACTGTAGCATCACATAGTTTTATCTCTATTGTTATTGTGGAGAGCCTTGGGCTCTATATCTTTTCGTTTGTCAACATGTTGACTATTGACATGCCGTTGGGAGAAAGGACCTCTAGCATACGTCAGTGCAGAGAGTTCCCTATCGAGGTTGTAGGTTATCATTTCTTATGGGATCTCTATGTCCTAGAGATGACTGGTTATGATGTCATTCTCAGGATGGACTTGTTGGTTCCCTTACAGATGTTTGTCGACTGTTAGCGCTGCAGGGTGAGTTTCGTATCACTAGAAGGTTAATCCTTTCTTCAGAGAGGCTAGTGGGATGTTCGGGAAAGTCGATCAGGACTCGACCATCATGGGATAAGAGGAGTTACAGCCCAGATTGCTAGTCTTTATCTGGATGACCAGGGGACTTCACAGTTTGACTTTTCTCCAGTGGTGGATCGTTTCAGAGACGTCTTCCTAGAGGACTTTTCTGGTCTACCTCCAGAGCGTGAGGTAGACTTCTCGATTGATCTCTTAACTGGAGCAGCACCGTTGTCCATTCCTCCCTATAGTCTGGCTACACATGTGTTGCAGGAGCACAAGAAAAAGTTGGAGGAGTTGCAGGAAAATGGTTTCATCTATCCACATACTTCTCCTTGGGGTTCTCCTATCCTTTTTACAAAGAAGGCAGACAGTACCCTTAGGATTTGGATGGATTATCAGATGTTTAACCAGTTGACGGTCAAGAACTGATATCCCTTGTCGATGATTTATGATCTCTTGGATCATCTTTGAGGAGTCAGAGTTTTCTCAAAGATTGACTGGAGATCTGGTTATCATCAGTTGCGTGTTAGACCATCAAATATTCCTCTTAAAGCATTCAAAAGCAGGTATGGTCTATACGAGTATACAGTTATGTTGTTTGGTCTCACGAATGCACTAGCATTTTTTATGGTGCTGATGAACTGAGTGTTCCATCCTTACTTGGATTCCTTTATCATGGTCTTCTTGGAAGATATCATGGTGTAATCTCACACTCGACACGACCATTCTACCCATCTTGAGATCGTTTTGAGTACAGAGATAGAGCATTGACATTATGATAAACTCTCAAAGTTCCACTTTTAGATGGATCAAATTCACTTTTAGGGGATGTTATCTCAGAGGAAGGAGTATCAGTGGACACAGAGAAAGTTAGAGCTGTAGTTTCCTAGGAGTATCTGAAGAATGTATTTGTGGTATGGAGTTTCATAGGGTTGGCTGGATACTACATGCACTTCATACAGGACTTTTCGCGCCTAGCATCACCATTGATAGTTTTGACCAAGAAGGGGGAAAAGTTCTTATGGTCAGATTCTTGTGAGTCATCCTTTCAGGAGCTAAGGGGAAGGTTGATGCCAACACCGATACTAGTCTTTCCAGAGCTAGGAAAAAGTTATACTATTTATTGTGATGCTTCAGGTATTAGGATTGGCGCCATGCTTATGCATGGAGATGGGGTCGTTGCTTAAAGGTCTCAGCAGTTGAGGCCACATGAGAGGAACTACCCGACACACGATATGAAGTTGGAAACTGTTGTTCATGCCTTATGTTGTTGGAGACACTACCTTCTAGGAGAGCACTTTGTGGTTTTCACCGACCACAAGAGTCTCAAGTATATCTTCACTCAGCGAGATCTGAATCTGAGATAGCACAGGTTGGTCGAGTATCATCAGTCTTTCGACTTTGAGCTCACCAATACACCGGGAAAGGTCAATGTAGTGGTAGATGTGTTGAGTAGGTGAACTCAGATTCAGGCAGTTCAGGAGGCTAGTAGTGAGTGGCAGCTTATGTATCCGTTCTCTGATATGCACTTGGAGGTGCACCACAGACAGGGACATACTTTCCTTTCTCCTATAGTTGTTACCTCTACTCTTCTTGATAGGGTACGGTTGAGGCAGCTATCAGACTCATAAGGCTTAGTCATACGAGAGAGTGTGTTAGGAGAGGACCCTCTTCCTGGATGGAAAGTGGGCGAGGATGAGATCTTGCATTTCCAGGGACGTGTATGGGTGACAGCAGACATACATGAGGATCTGTTACGGGTTTTTTATTCCCCATTTTGGGAAGTTAATCCTGGAATCACTAAGATGTATCGGGATCTTCATCTCCATTACTGGTGGTCAGGTATGAAGTGAGATGCTACCGGTTTTGTCATGAGATGTTCTACTTTTCAGCAGGTGAATGTTGAGTATCAGAGACCAGAAGGACTTTTACAATAGTTAACCATTCCTGAGTGGAAGTGGAACGACGTCGCGATGGACTTCGTGACATGGTTTCCGAGGTCACCCCGAGGGAGTGATGTTGTTTGGGTTGTCGTCTATAGGCTTATGAAGGTTTCCCACTTCTTGAAGATTATGGAGACCTTTAATTTTGATGAGTTGGGAAGGTTTTACATCTAAGAGGGTGTACGTCTACATGGAGTTCCACACACCATTGTTTCAGAGAGGGATGCACACTTTACTTCTTGGTTCTGGCAAGGACTTCAAAAGGCCTTGGGGACACACGTGCTTTTGAGTACATCATAATATCCCCAGACTAATGGTTAGTCCGAGCGTACGATCCAGGTGCTTGAAGAGATGGTCCGAGATTTCATTATAGGCTTTGGCGGTTCTTGGGAGAAGCATATACCTCTTTTGGAGTTCAACTACAATAATAGGTTTTAGGTGACTATTCAGATGGAACCTTACGAGGATTTGTACTATAGGCCATGTCGATCAACCTTATGTTGGCAGAAGGAAAGAGAAGAAGTTTTGCTGGGACCTCATCATGTATAGGAGACCTCTGAGCAGATAGAGTTGATTTAGAAGAGGATGGCTTCAACACAGTCTCGGAAGAAGTCTTATGCAGATCAGCGGAGATGACCTTTGGAGTTTGAGGTCGGGGATCAGGTTTTCCTACATGTCGCACTGAGGTTGGGACACAAGAGGATTCAGAGATAGGGTAAGCTTTCACCAAGGTACTCCGGGCCGTTTGAGGTGTTGGAGAGAGTTGAGATGGTTTCCTATCGGTTGTAGTTACCTCAGAGGTACCAGGATATGCACAACGTCTTCCACGTTTCTCAGCTCCGACATTCCTTTTCAGACTCGTCTCATGTCTTCCAACCTGAGTATGTTGAGCTCGAAGCGGAGGCATAGTTTGAGGAGAATCCTCTCCAGATTTTAGATCACAATACGAAGGTTCTCTGAGGCTGGTATGTTCCACTGGTATGGGTGCTATGGCAGTACGGGCAAGTACAGGACGAGACTTCGGAGAGGGAGGCCGATGTGCGATCACAGTGGTAGGAGCTGTTCAGGGTTTCTTCTTCTACACCATGCTAGGGGAAATTCGAGGATGAATTTCTTTAAGTGGGGAAGATTGTGAGAGCCCAGAACTTCGTTTTAGGTTTGTTATTCCTTTTTCTAAAGTTTTTGAGAAAAGGGTAATTTCTGGAACATTTTCAAGTACACACCGTGTACTCCCTTGTCCCGCCTAGCCATGTACTGGCCATGTCTGGGCCACACACAAAGTGTGTAGGGATGAAATGGAGGCCTCTTAAAGTGGAGTATGAAAAAATAGAGTACACTCCATGTACTCAAGAAGTACACGCAATGTATTTCATTTCTTTTCATTAAACGGACTAGGGTCACGCTTAATCGACAGAAACCTCTTCTTCTAGGTCCCATTTGACTGAGAGATTCCGTACAGCCTCGGAACTTCTCTAAATCCCCATGCCTTCATCTGTTCTTTGAATCAAATGCTATCGATTGCATTGGAACAACAGCGATGAGTCCTTCCTTCTCCTAGAGCCTTCTTTTACAATTCCTCTTCTTTCTAATGTTATCGTCGGTTGAATGTTTTGGACTTTTTCTCATATCTTAGACGTTCAAAGGTGAATCAATCATCGCGACTTAAGTATATTGATCTCCTAGCATATTTGTAGGTGGCTTGTGCCTTACCTTTCAATGTCTTTGAGTTTTTTGTGCAATTTCCACTAATACCCGTAAATGGGATATTGTGGGTTTACTGTTTTTCACTTGTGGTTATTCCTGCCTGTCTTGCATGCTTGTGTAGAGGTAAATTGATCATGTTTGTGGGTAATTGTTGTTCTTGGATGTTTTTCCCATGCTTTTTTCTATTTACAACCTTTAGGTCTTTGTTATCCTTGCCCATTTTTCCTGTTTCCATGCATTGTGACTGTAGGATGGAGTGATGATGATAACATGCTTGTTTTCTGTATACTTTTTATCCAAGTAGCTCTATAAGTGTAATTTTGTTAGCCAAGTAGATCTATAGGTGTAAGTTGTACTTATATCATTATTATGTACTAACCAGCACAGGGCTGTGAGAACTTGGTTCTATAGACTGTATGGGATAGACCAAGTGAGCTTCCCAGAGTTCCTTGGATCTTATGAACTACAGGAGGGTAGACCGAGTGAGCTTCCTCAAATAGTCTTTACTTGTCGAATTGCTTAAAAAACATTTTCCAGACTAGAGAAGAAATTGACTGAGTGAGCTTCATTAGAGAGTCTGTGATAGACCAAAAACTATAGGGGGAATTGACCGAGTGAGCTCCCTCAGAGAGTTTTTAGACCTTGGGGCCACAAGGGTTAGACCATGTGATCTTCCTCAGAGAGTCCTTGAATACCCTATAATATGAGGGGAATTGACCGAGTGAGCTTCCCCAGAGAGTATTATAAATTTGTACGACCAAACCAGATGGGTTAGGCTGAGTGCACTACCAAGTGGGTTGTGGAAATTCTCAGTTAGGACCAGAGGGGGTGGCTGTGAGTACTTCCCAGAGGGTTTCCTTTTAGTGGATTGATGTTTGATTCACAAATTCTTGTTGTTCTATAGACTGATTATTGTTGTATATATTCTTATTACTCCCTATTTTTTACTATTTCTTTTTACTACTTACTGTACTGTTACCTATCATATACTCATTGACTGTTAGCCACATATCTTCGGGTGGTTGCCTATTGGGATTTAGTCTCACACCCTGTTTGGTCCATACTTTTGGGCCCAAGAAGACTATGTTGTCGCAGGTATAGACAAGGGAGATCACCCTTCGACTTCTGGTACTTGATTGCTTGGAGCAGGAGAGCAAGGAACCAAGCTATGGCTTGCGATGCTGAGGAGTTTATCTGTTTACCTTTCTTTTGTACTTTGGTTTGGTTCTATGGTATTTCTAGCATTGTGACTGGTTTTGAAGCTTTCCTAGACATATTTATCATGCATCATTTCATATATATGTGTGTGTTCTAGGTGTTTACTACTTTATTCTTCCATTTTTTACTCATCTATGGATTGTTCTGTTTCTGCTATTTCTTATTGTTTACTTCCACTCTGTACTCTGTCAAGGATGGCATAGTTTCCCCACTATCACACCCAAGTCCCTCACATCTAGTCGGAAGCCTCTGGCATTTGGGGAAATGTGCTTGAGTCCATGTGAACAACTGGGTATGGGGTGCCTCTGGGTGGCTTCTTGAACTGGGATGTTACAGATTATTCGACTATCCATACGACCAACCAGGAGTTTGTCGATAGACAATTGTGGTAGTGGGGTGGGAATAATCAAGGTTTTATACCATGTGGTAGATGTGGCATAAGAGTGGGATAAGTGGCAGGAGGTATATGGAGGTTTAAGGCACTGCCACCACCAACACTAGGTAGTCCACCCCAAGCATATAGAGCTAGTGGATAGGGGCGAGTCTAGATCTAGGTGATAGGGACTTAAGATACTGACACTCCCATGATTATTCGATTCACACATTTCATTCCATGACCCTTGTTTGAGACACGATGATTCTAGTGGAACCATTGACTTGATCCCTACGAATAGAGACTCCTATGGGAGGTGGTTTTATGAACACAGACTGGTTCTGACTGTGTTCCCATACTATTGGTGGAGTGTGTTTTAGTTGGGATTTCTTGGTGGAAGTGTTGAGGCCTAAAGACATCATTCTTGTTATGGACTAGTTATCAAGAGTTCATGCATAGATTGACTGTTTTAGGTGCAGAGTGCAATTTTTCTATAGATATGGGGCCAAGATTCCTTTATCAGTGAAAGGGAAATATAAGAAGTGTAGGATGGGCTCACCCATATGAGGGTGTAGCCAACCACACATCATTTGTCTGGAATGACCCTCGATGTAGTGGATGGATGAGTCCTCAGATTTATTCATTAGTGGACAAGTACGAGGACATCCTTACAGAATATGTTCCTAGACTACTTCCACATAGAATGGTACACTTATTCATTGACTTGTAACCGATGACGACACAGATATCTAAATTGAAATATCGTATGGGTATCGTAGATTTTTCTGAATTGGGGGTACAGTTGGAGGATTTTCATAGGAAGGGCTTCGTAAGACCAAGTGTTTTTCCCTGGGTATCGCCAGTTTTGTTTTCAATGATGAAAAATAGAATCTCGAGGTTATGCGTGGACTTACAGTTCTTGAATCAGATGACTTTGAAGAATAATTACCCATTTCCAGGGAATTAGGAACACTTTTATCAACCGAATGGAGTGAGATGGTTGTCAAAGATAGACCTCAAATTAGGCTATCACCAGCTTCGGGTGCGGGATGGGGGCATTTTGAAGACATCTTTCAGATGTTGCTATGTCCACTAAGAGTACATAGTGAAGCCATTTGGTGTGATTAATTCCCCATTAGTGTTCATGGGACTCATGAATATGATCTTCCAGCCTTAAGTAGGACGGTTTTTTGTCTTTATTAATGACATTCTAGTGTACTAAGTGTTTGAGGAGGAGCATACAGTACACTTAAGGATAGTTCTAGGCTTACTCCAAGAGCACCTGCATTACGAGAAGCTCTCGATGAGTCATTTCTAGATACAATAGGTCCTCTTTCTATGACACATCATTTTGGAGTCTGGAGTTACAATAGATCTAGTAAATATAGAGGCAGTGCTTTCTTAGGAGCCACCCAAGAATGTTAACGAGGTGCATGTTTTTTTGGGTTGGCTGGGTACTATCAGTGTTTTGTGCCTAAATATTCTAGAGTAGCAGCATCCATGATAGCCCTGACACAAAAGGGGATACGTTTACTATGCATGGAGATATTCCAAGAGATATTTCAGCTGTTGAGATAGAGTTTAACAAGTGATACCATCCTATGATATATATAGGAGGGTGTCGAGTACATGGTGTTCGCAAATGCCTCAGGAACTGGTAACGATTGTGTCTTGATGTATGGAAAGGAGTTGATTTTTAATGGTTCATGGAAATTGAGACCACATGAGATGAACTACACAACCCATGATCTAGAGTTGGCGGTGGTATTCTTCACATTGAAGATGTGGTGATGGTACCATATTGTTGAGATATTAATCATTTACTTAGACCACAAATGACTTAGGTATACATTTTCTTAGAGGGATCTCAAGCTGGGATAATAGCATTGCCTATATTTTCACCTGGACTATGGCTTCAAAATATTTTATACTCTTAAGAGGGGGAATGAGGTGGAATATTCTATCAGCCAAAGATCAAGTTCACTATTACTGAATGAGGCCTTAGAGTATTTAGTCGATCCTCATATATCCTTCATGTATGGAGATGAAGCATCTTTTCTCCAATGGATGGTGGTTTCCCCTCCAATATTATATAATTAGCTGGTGGCATAGATTGGAGATATCAACTACAAGACTACAAATTATCAGATGTCCACATGGAATTCCCGTGACAGATATTCATAATGTGGGTGCCATGTCATCCATTCCATAGGATTCAAAATTGTACCGATAATGTTATAGAAATAGGTATTGAGTAAGATCCATACATCCACGTTTTGAGTACATCCAAGCATGTAAATTATATACCATGTCGAATGACATAAATTTTGGTGGCCAGGGATGAAGAAGGAGGTCACATATTTTATCTCTAGATGCCTCACATGTCATCAAGTGAAGGTCGAGAACTAGGTTACAGAAATTTTGACTCAACTACTTAAAGTGAAAAAGTGGATGTGGGATAGAGTATTTATTGGATTAATGATAGGCCTACCATGTATTTATAGATGGAATGATACAATCTAGGTGACCATTGACTGACTCCCCATGTCAGCTCATTTCAGAGAGATTCAGTAACAAGGCCTATTAGAGAGCTTGTGATGACTCTACACAGAAGACATAGATTGACCCCATGGGGTATCGTGGATGATAGTCTCATATCATGATGCTCATTTCACATACAGGTTGTGGAAGGGATTTTAGGAGGTGCTTGGGACTCAGTTTCGTTTGATCACATCTTTCCACCCATAGACAGATGGACATATGGAGTGGACCATTCAGGACATAAAGTTCATCTTATGTTCGTGAATTGATGATTTTGGTCATAGTTGGGAGGATCACCTACCCCCAGGGGAGTATTCATTCAAAAATATCTACCACTCCACCATCGGTATGGAACTATCTGATGCCTTGTATGGGTGACCCTGCAAGTCACCACTTTGTTTGATTGACCCTGGAGAATTCACACACAAAAGCATGGAGTTGGTGCATGCAACTAAGGATTAGGAGCAATTCATCCATGAGTGGATTAATACTGCACATATTCCTCATAATTCCTATGTTGATAGGTGGTGGAGGTGCTTGGAGTTTGAGGAGGGAGGCCATGTTTTCTTTAGAGTCTCTCCTGGATGTGGTATGTGGAGATTTGGTCGGGGTGTAATGTTTTCTCTGAGGTTAATCAGACCTTTTATGATTCTGTGTAGAGTGGACGAGGTGGCATACCAATTGGCTCTACCTCTATAGTTAGAGCATGTTCATGCATTATTTCACATATCCAAGTAGAGGAGATACATAAATGAACATTTACACATCATTGACTAGAGAAATATTGACCTTGAAGGTGGGGAAACATTTGTGTTTTCTTGGTGGATATTGAGGATCGATAAGAGAGGAACCACCATGGGAAATTGATTCTTCTAGTGTGCCTTCACTGGCAGTGCAAGAATATCTAGGTGAGAACATCGGAGAAAAAGGCTTAGATTCATGATAATTATCTCCATTTGTATGTATTTCCTTTATTATAACTTTTGAGGATGTAAATCCCTAATGCGGGGAGAATGAAATGTCCCATATTTTTCAGGTGAACTTTTTGAAAACTTGAATGGGATTATCTCAAAACCAAGAGTAGACACAAAAATTAATTCTGAGGCCTAGGGTTCAAGGATTAGATGTTTGAATTATTTTTATGTTTCTTAAAAATAGTGCATGTGCCTGGTTTTAGTAACTTTTTAATGTGTTCACAGATCAGATATCTGAGGGTACTATTGAGATTAGAACAACACGTTAACCATAGTCGAGGCCTAACATCAGCCAATGCGGGTTAGATGAAAATGATGATTTATGGTTGTTTTAAGAGATAAATAAAATATACATAAAAATTTATTTTATATTATTTCTTCAAAGTTACGCAATAACTCAGCAGCACTACAATACGATGACTCAGTGATGTTGTAATATAGAATCATGGAAATTCTGAAATGAATTTAAAATCGCTGAAATGTGTTAAGACCTTTCCTCCATTAATCATAGGAAGGGACCTGCATTAGAATTCATAACTTTTTAGAATTCCTACCTAGAATTCTGAAGTATCCCTAAGGAAATGAGACAGAAGCTCTCCCACTGGCAATGAAGAATGAAGAATGATGAAAAATGACAGATCAACGACATTCATGGATAGATCTCCATAAAAGATGAATTATCTGCTCTAACTGACCCCTTTTCTAGGAAGGGGGTTTATTTTTCTTCATGATACCATTCACTTTTCTTGTATCCAATGACAAGCGTGGACCAACCAATGAATAGGTTGATCTATAGTTCAATGATTCTTACAAGATGGATAAAAATGCAAGAATAAAGGGGATAAATACTAATAAAAATTCATTGGTTTCCCTTTTATAATTATGCTAACATGAACACACCAAGGTTGACATGAAAAGGCCAAGGACCATTATAAGGGTGTTCTTGTGGATATTTCTCTTCCCCAATCGTCTGTTATTTTTTGGTAGAACCTCATGGATGCGACATGTTTTTAAGTGGTTTTGAACATGACCGGACCCCTATGTGAATGAAAGACGATATTGAGCCTATGGTAGAGATAGTGATGACTGGAGGCTGGAAATGCACTCCAGCTTCAAAGAACAGACTGCCACAGTGATGTTGGCATCCCAAAGAAGAGGAGATACTCGTGGCGGCGTCACAAATTGGAACTAGTGGGGCATGCGGTGGTGTGGACACCGAGCATCAGGAGGCCACCAGCTTTATCTAAGGTAGTAGAGGACCCTATAACACAATAGTTATGGGTGTCGGAAAAGGCCTCCTGCTCGACGACTGGAAACAAGATTGATTGGATGCGGCATGATGTCATGTCATGTAATAAATGAGGTGTGGTCCAGATGGACCACGGTGAGACCCCACACTACTGCAGTGGTCCAATTACATGATGAACACACCACGTTGACCATTTTGGGATGTGACACCCGCTACGTCCCCGGCAGATGAACCGACTTGCTCGAGAGGGACGGGCGGGAGCCGGCGGGCCGTGACAATAGCGAGGCAGGCTAGAAGTAGATCATTCCTAGACAACGTGGGATGGGTCGACCTGGTGGGTTAGGTCAGGTAGGACCTGTGTGAAGTCTGATCGGACCGACCATAGACCCAACTTTCCCCTTTTTACTTAATTTTCCATAACTATCATACCATGTGTCTGTTTGACGATCCAATTGCGATGTTGGGACCCTCGCAAAAAGAATGTCCTTTTGAGATAATCTGTTCAAGTTTTCATGGTGGTCGGAATATGGTCTTTTGGATCAAGGAGTTGGTTCTCCCAATGTGAGCATTCTTAGGGGGGATCTTTTGATTGGCAATGAGATATAATAAGTGTGTCTCCTGTGACCCATATAGAGTGTTTATCGTATGGATTGTGTCTCATGTGACCTATTTTGAGTGTGTCTCTTTATCCCATATGGATTGTGTCTCTTATAGAGTGTGTGTCCTAGAGAGTGTTTCTCCAACACCCATAAGGATTGTTTATCTTAGGGATTTTGTCTCATATACCCATACTATGTGTGTATCCTACACCTACACAAAGAGTATATACTACACTTAATCATATTGTGTCCCCAACACCAATGCATATTGTTTCTCCTACAAAGACCCAGGGATTGTCTCCTTGTATTTGGATATTCTTGGACGTTCTTAGAATATGTATCCTTGTGTGAACTTACACTAGTGACTCTCTTGATTTTACTTCATAGAGGATACAATTAGTGTACCTATTTTTTAGTCATCATTGTGTTTTTAATTTTAGTTTACCCTTGTGGTGTGGGATCCCTACTGAGTATTGTTTTACTCACCATTGCACGAGCATCGCCAATACGTGTCGGCGTCTTATGCAAACTATGTAAAACTTTAATGGTGTCTGTGGTGGGTTGGATATATTTAGTGCTTTACTGTGACCCTATGGACTTGGTATGTTTCAGTTTCATTCAAACATCTTACTATACCTACCCTTCGGTTAGGGTTCTTCTCATATCTATTCTTAGAGCTTGTACTTTTCTATTTTATTTTGGCTAGTCCGACACATTTACCATTCAGTTTTTACTATTAGTCTTGGTGGTCAACATAGTGGGATGCATATTTATTTACTCAATGTTTTTGGTTTCATTAATTTTCCTGGGGACAAGTGCGAGTGTGAACATTCATAGAAACATTTCTCCCCTTTTTGGTAAATTCCTACTCCGTGCTAGTCACCAATCTATGACCTATGAGAGGCAGAATTGGGGTAGTCAGGACATGGTCCCCGACGTACAAGTCATGACATGGTTAAATTAGTTTCCAAATTATTTTTAAAGTAAAATATTTTCAATAATAATATTAAAGTTTAACTAATTGAAGTCATTCTAATAAATTAAATATTAAATAATGATTTTAAAACCTTCTATACTTAGCGAAAAAAATTTCTGTGTAAACCAACTTCCTCATCATATCTGTTGGTATAATTTTTAATTGAATTTTAAAAATTCTATAAAAAAAATTTAAAACAAAGTATTCCATATTTTGAAAAATAATAATTTATACTATCTAATAAGTTAAACTTATTTTTTGACCATTATTCACAGTAAAATAAGTAAAAATTATTTATAGTGGCTAGGGTAAAAAATGATTTCTATAGTGTTAAAAGATTATTACAGAGAATTAAAATGATATAAAAATGTCATACTCAAATTTTATGGAAATATGTAGGCCTTCTAAACTATAATGGATGATGATGAACCGTTTTAGAGTCCCGTATAATTATAAAAACATGTCTGTAATTAAAAAGTACCAAAAATTCCATGTGTGTCATTTCCCCTACATATAAAAGGAAACCTTCTCTCCTCCCATCATCATGATTCCAAACACATTTTAATCCACTAATACCTTCCCAAATATGATTATAAAGCTCATGTGTAAAGAGAAATATCACCTCGTGATGTGATGTGATTCATTTTTTTCTAACTTTTTACATGGAATGTATTACAAAATAATTTTAATGAATATATGTCATACAAATTACAATATATTTACAGTGGGAAATTAATATATCACCTATTTAATTATCCTCCTCACCTGTTAGGTAAATGATAGTGTTGTTCATGTGTGCATATGACCTATCATCGCCAACAACTGATGTGATCAATCCTCCAAGATTAAAATTTGAAATTTTTTTATAAATTTTATATAATGAGAAAAAAGTATATCTATAAACATGAAATAAAAATTTAAATTATTAAACTGTATAATTTGAACATGAATAGTAACTTTAATGAGAAAAAATTAATTAGAAAATAAGGAAATTAACACTTAAAACAATGAAAATAATGAAATATTATTAAAAAAGGTGTAAAATGATATTATAAGATCATATGTGTTATTAAAAATATTAATATGGTTATGTGATAAATTAATAACAATTTTGAAACCATTATTCAAGATTTTAATTTATTATTTTTCATAATGAAGTTATAAGTATGGTATATCATCTCAGCTTCGCATTGGTTAGATGTATTGTAATGTTACACAATTAATTTCTTTAATACATTATTTATATGTAACATTTGGAATGTATTATCATGATTCCTAAATAATTAATAATACATTATTTTTTAATTAGATTTATTTTATACAAGGGGATTTGAATTTAAAACTTCCAAGTGGTTAATAATTTCAGACCTCAAATTATTTTCATTGGGTTAAATTACTTCTTCAAAGACTTAGATTTTTTATGATTATGCGTATAGTGAATTTTTATTATGTTACATTTAATTTCAAAAATTTATGTATATTTTAATTTGATACACTTAATTAATTAATTAATTTATTCTTACTTCAATATTATGATATTCACGAGGGATTATTTCGCAATCCCATTTTAATCAGGATTGTTTTTTTATTGAATTTCTAATTATAGAAATTATTTAATAATGGGATAATAAACCCTTTTCATTCTATTCTCCTATGTATGTTCATGAATTTTACATGTAATTGTACTATTTTTCCATTCATTGGTACTTAAAATGATTGATATTTTTTTAATAAAAATTTACTTCATGACACCCTTCAGTAGATAATATATTTTCATCTAAAACCATGTTTTCTAAAAAAAGTAAAGTTCATTTATTTCTAAAAATGATTTATTAAACAAATGTTTACCCATGAATGTTTTTTTTCAAATAAAATTTAGAGGAATCTTCATGTCATTTCCCAAAGTATAACCTCTTGAATTTTACGACAAAAGTTAAAAGAGTCATCATTTTAACATGTAAGACATGTACATAGTTTCCCAAAATCATGACCACTCCATGTTATAAATCATAATTTATAAGGTTAAATGGTAATTTTAAAATATAATTATCTTCATAAAATTATATGAATTTTATTTTTAAAAATATTTTCAATGATAAAAGGATATTTTCCTCAAGAATTAATTGAATAAGCTTTTTATAGTATTTTTATTCAGCAATGAAAAAATTATTTATTTTACATATAATACATAGAGAATATGATGCATTGATACAATACATATTATTTTGAAGGATGATTTATGATTATTTTGAATAAAGAACTTATTATAATTCAATTTCCGGAGTCATTTTTTCAATGCTAAACTTTCCCTTGAAATATTCACATTCTTGTGATCAATGGATATTAAATTTACCCAATATATCCTTAATATTTATTGAGGATATTGTTATTGGTTAAATCATATATCATTTATACATTCATTTTTTTTACGTTTATGTTTATTTGATTGAATGTGAAAAAAATATAAATCATAATAATTTAATTGATATGGATATTTGATGACATGTCACATTGATTCATGAGTTAAATTGATATTTTTTGTGAGGAGTACATATTCAATGATGATATTGGTGGACCCTGGTTATAGATTTCCCATCGATACATCAGTAGTCTATTGTGACTAATGAGTTTTCTATCCATAGTTAAATAGATTTCTATTTTATACATACCCATCACTTTTAAAATATCTTTTGAATTGTATTGATAGTAGAGGTATCATGATTTTTGAGATATCGATGTCTAATAATTAGGAATTTCCTTTAATGAGAAATAAACTATTATTATCCATGATAATATTTCATGATAAATTTATTATTTTTTTTATTACTCATTATCTATTCATCATAGTCATGTTATTGATTAAATAGAATGTGTGTTATGTTATTTAAATTTTCATATTAAATATGACTTATATATTTGTGATATTTATGTTATTGACTAAATTTTATGGGTTTCTATTTATTTAACTTTCTATTTTGATTATTTCTTTCCATAATATGATATTAAAAATATTCAAATAGAATATGTGTTCATTAATTTATCATTCTATATTGATTCTGATTACTGATTGATGATTCATTATTGTGTACATTAACCTTACTGATAATTTGATGTCACCCTTATTTTTATCCTTTCATATGAATCAAAGAAGTGTAGAATTAATGATACATAATGATCTGAATGGGGGATAATGATATTATACAAAATTTTATTTTTTTAATTTTGTGTTAAAATGTTATATTGGAATGATTTTTGTATCTAATTTACCAATATTATTAAACTATTTAGTCCTTTATTACGTGATCCATTTTATCATATGCCAATGTAGTAAATTATATAACTGATCAGGGATACCGGGGTGGAGGAAAATACAATTGTTATTATTTAAAGTTTAGTAGTAATCATGAGATCACGAATTAGGAAAACATAAATTATGCAACATAACCCCGGTATAGACATTTAGCATAAGTATATAAGAACATATTAATTTTTTTCTATGTTATATATTATATAGAATTCCATGTAAATACACCTTTGTCTAGATAATACTTGTGGACATGGTTCTGGAATAGATGTACATAGGGGTAATAACTTTAAAAATGGTTTTTCTTTCTTGACATGTCTGGTACCTGGTACTTGATCATAGTCCATGTTGTGCACTAAGCATGACACTCTCGGTGGATATTCTTTGGAACATTAAAATTTTAAATAAAAACCATTATTAATTATTTTAATAGATGCTGACAATAAATTTACTAGGATAAACCAATGGTTTAATATATTGAAAATAAAATTTCTTAACAATGAAATAATATAATTTATACCCACTATGATTATTATTTCTCAAACTTGGGATTTTGGATTCATTCAATGTGTTGAACTGAACTAAATCATGTTAACATTAAAATTAAGGATAATTTACTAACTATGAGAAATAAATGGGATGAGGACTTGAGTAAGGGATATCCATATTATACTCAATTAATAATCCCAATATATTGTTAGCGGCCAATACTTTAACTAACTCCATGACTCATGAATGAAGAAAATAATGGAAATATCTTAGATATCAGGTGATGTATTCCACATAGGAAGGACTCCTTGATTTCCTTAATGTTAGAAATGTGGAAAGAGTCACCCATTAAGGTTTATCAATGTAATGGGTAAATGTTTTATTTTTGGGAAAATAATGTAATAATACAATGAATTGTTGTGTAAAAATGAAGAGTATGATAAGAGGAAATAAAATTAATCCTAGTGAACAATTTATATTTCTTTTTCTTTCATGTGGGGAACCATGGAATTATATGCATCAATTTTATTTTCTAAAAGGTAACACCTAGACTAAGGAAGAATATATATTGAAATAAAATGGTTGTTGTACTTATTTATTGGGATAAAATATTTAAATTTTAATTTTTTTTACCACTGATATATTAGTTTTAATAATTTGGAATTATCTCAGGATTTTGCTAAATATTAAAAGAATATCTATCTTCATTAACATTAGTGTTATGGATTTCATAATGTATTTTTCATTATAAGGTTGAATATATGTTCAAATTATTAAACACCCATACTAAAAATATTTGAGGATTATATATAACATGATTATGTATATTTTTGGAATACATTTATCATAATGAAATGTATTGGATTAGTATATGGGAAATATATTTGAGGACGAATTCTGCTTCATTTTTAGGACATATTGTTAAAGGTATTTGTAACTGTTATGTTTCAACCTTTATTTTACGTTTTTTTATTTATGGGTACTCATAATTTGATAACATTATTTGAATTATATTAATATGGTTTTTAGAAAATGGAATCACATATTATGGTTAAAATTATGTCATATTCAGTAAGGTCGTAGGGCTTTAACATACAACTGAAGGATGATAAGGGATTATTTCCTACCACTGGTCTATGTGACGGTTTGGTAAATATTTCATTGTTTCATTTAATCAATTTGATTAATAAATAAAAATAATGAACCAATGGTGTTATTGTTTAGGATTATTGATTAATAACTTATTCTTAGCATATATGTTTTGGAAAATATTTTGGAATATAAAGAAATATGTTTCAATCATTTATAGATCTTATAATCTATTTCAATAAATTTAATTTTTAGGATAAAAATTCATTTTTCGATATTCATTTACTATAGTTAGATATTTAGAGGAAATTAATTGATGAATAACAAATGTATGAATCTATTTTCTTGAAATACAATGATATCATATATATAAATTGCCATATATTCATAGATTTTCAAAGACTTCCCAATATTAGGAAATGGATCATAAAATTAAAATGTTATTATTTTAAATTCATACCGACTAAATCAATGGTCTTTTTAATAATAACATATTTATGGTTTTCAGGTTGTTTATTTTATCTTGATAATTTATATTCATGTAATCAATTACATGTATCTCCCTCCGACATTATATTGCCATTATATTTTTCATCCATATCCATATAGTCAATTACCCCCTTTGTTCCCCTACTTATAAAAATAGTTAGATTTAATTCTAGATGTCCTTTCATATTTCACTTTTGCAATATTTTTTGAATGTTTTGTTAACCATTTCTATGATCTTGGGTTTGAAAAATGTTATTTTCAAATAGAAATTCATTAGCATTTGAACACGAGTAAAAATTTTGAGGACTTAATTTAATTAAGGTGGGGAGAATGTAACACCCAAATATTTTAAAAGATGAAATATATTTCTATGGAATATATGACATAAAACACCAATCTTAGACAAGAAGGTTACACCATGATACATTATAATATATTTATTTTCTATTAAATTAAATTCTTTAAATAGCTTGCAGAACATGAATCTGTGAGTTCAAATGAACTACAATATAGTTTAACATTATATCCTAGACATTACATTTGATGATATGAATACTAATTAATAAATTATAAAAATAATAGTTATATATTTAATTGATATAAAATAATAATTTGTAAAATTAAACAGAAGGGTTCTAAAAAAATATGCTTTATTCTAATAGAAGGTTTAGTGGTGCATTTCGCACATAATTTAAATTTAAATTTTACCATTTCTTAAATATATTTTAAAAAATAACTTAATTTATTTTATTATAATATAATAATTATATTATGGTAAATTATTGTGATATTTTTAAAGAGTTTATTTTTCCTTAATAGTGAAAAATAATGATTTTTATTGAAAAATGCATTCTATTTATACAATTTGAAAATTATAATTATAATTTGAATGGGTTTTGAAGTAAAATTAATTCAATAATATTATTTTTTTTAAATTTATTTCATTTAAATGAATTATAATTAAAATAGGATAATAAAAAAGTTTTTAATTATAAAAAACTTTTTTTAGACCATATTTTCCATCAACTCTATGGGTATAATAATAATTTGGATCTATAAATTATATGAATAGATTTTGGAAAAATGGATTCAATAATTTTAATCATAATTATTTATATAATATAAAAATTTCAACATAATTTTTGACCATTAGAATTTGTAAACGATGTAAAAATTAATTTCTATGGTTAAGGTAAAAACTCATTTACCAGGTGATAAAAAAAATTATAATAAGTGTAATAAATGACCAAAAGTTTTTCTAAACCCCACTAGATGTCCATATTTATCCATTATCACTTGTAAGAGTCGATAATGATGCATATTTTATGGATTTAGGAGTGATAAAAATTCTTATCTAATTTAATTATTCATAAAATTTCATGTGTGTCCACTCCCCCACTTATAAAATACCCTCTCTCCTCCCCAGTTAACTCTTATAATTTATTTTAAATACCCCATGACATGAATAAGTTACATCCTTACTCCCCTATTAATATCATATATCACACTTTTTGATCATAAATATAACCTACATGGGCCTTTGGTCCAAACATAAGAAAGGTGTCTCAAGAGAGGTAACGTTTTTTAAAAAGTGTTTTTGTGTTCCTTCTTCATCCACCTCCTAAAAATATTATCAAAGAATAACATTATAATATCCTCATGTTTTTAAATTTGTAAATATATTATTATTTAATTCTAAATACCTAAATCCAACTCACCATCCATTAAATTGGAAATTAAACATTCGACCGTGAGAATAGCGGACTACCACCTCACGAAGTGAAGTAATTCATTTCATGTCACCAATTTTCAAGGATGGATAAAAGTATGGATTTAAAATATTCATATTATAGTTATTTTATTATTATACTTATTTAATTTTATTATAAATTATAAATTATAATGTTACATTCTGTTTAAAATATGATAATATTGCTCGTGTGTACGGTGAACTACTGTGTCTCAAAGTGATGCGATTCATTTGTCACTAATGGTTTCCATGGAAAGTAATAAGAATAAATTTAAAAACAATTATGTGATATATATGAAATGAAATTTATTCTATAAAATTAATATATCTCATAATTTATTACCCTTTCACTAGTTTATTAAATGATAATGTCGCTCGTGTATATGTATGACCTGCTATCTCCACGAAACGTTGTGATTCATTATCCACAACCAAATTTCAATAATTATTCTAAAATTATATATAATGAAAATAAATTAAATTTATAAAATTAATATAAAAATGTGTATTATGGAACTAAATATTATGAATAAAATTAGAAACATTAATGAAAAAATACACATGAGAAAACATGATAATTAACACCTAAAAGAATAAAAAAATAAAATATTATAAACAAACGGGTGGTAAAATGTGATATGAGGCCCATATATGACATTATAAATATTAATATATTTCATTAATAAATTTAATAAAATCATTAAACCCGATATATTTTTGGACAAATCAAGTCCCACCAAAAGTAAGTGTTTGGTAAGGGACGTCGTCTCAATTTCCCTTCATTGAGGCATATTGAAATGTTATGTAATAAATTTAATTTATATAGTGTATATACATCCCCATTGACATGTAATATCATTATTAATTAATAATTCAAGGTATATTAATTTTAAATTTTAATTATTTCATCCATGGGGGCTTAAAATGAGAATGACCTGATGTAGAAGAATTTCATTACTCAATATCTTTTGATTGGATCAAATTATTTCATTGTAGTCTAAAATAGTATATGGTTATTTGTGTAATGATATTTAATTATATATTTATTTATATTCAATTATTTAATTGTGATTTAAATTAGATATAGATAATAAATTCATTGAATATTTCTTACATTAATGTTACGACCATTTGGATGGTAAATTTCACAATATCATTTTAATAGGGATTATTCATTCTTGAACTTATAATGACAGATATTTTATAATAATTTTATAATAAAACCGTTTAATTTTATAATCCAATATTTATTTATTAAATTTTCATTCAATTTCAATAATTTTAATTTATTTATACATAAAATTACTGAAAAATTCTATTAATAAATTTATACTACATTTCTCTCTTTGATTGAAATTCATTTTTATTACAATTTTTTTTTTCTAAAAGTGATTTAAAAAATGTTCATAATATTATAAACATGATATATTTGAGGTAGCTTTACTGATTTTTTATTTTTTCTCAAAATATGCTAGAATGAAGTTTCATTTCTTTTTCCAAACAGTGACCATTTCTATTTCATTGACAATTTGAAAAGAATCATTGTTTAAATGTGTAGGATATATAATGAATCATTCACCATCATGGCCACTCAATGTTTAAAAGAATAATTTTTAATTTTCAAAGGTTATTATCTAATAAATTTATGTCATATATATTTTGTGACTTATTTGTTTTAAAAATATTTCTAATGAGAAAAGGATATTTTGACCAAGAATGTTTTTAATGTTTTTTTATTGTATTTATATTCCTAAATACAAAACCCATTATTTTACTAATACTAAATTAAGTATATGCTTCATTAATACCATTATATTTCATTCTATGGGTGGTTTATGATAATTTTGAAAAAAGAATGTATTGAAAATAAGTTTATTTATTCATTTTTTAAACAATTAACATTCGCAGGAAAAATTCACTTTCTTATGATAATTATGTACTGAATTAACCATATTTTTCCATATTATTTATCATGGGTTTTATTATTTCATGAATGATATACCATTTCTACAAGTAGTTTTTTTTTAAAATTTATTTGATTGATTGGGAAAATATTGATAAATATGTATCCTTTTCTAAATATAGATATTTAAGGATAAGGAATATTCTTCCATGAATTATATTTATTATTCAACAGACCAAGAATGATTTATACTTAAATATATGGTGGTGGATAATTTATTTATAGACCCCTGATGCATGGTTAGTATCATGATATGAATTAGTTGGAAAACCTCGGTTAAATTGGTTTCTGATGTCTATATACTCATTAGTTTTAAACTTTTTCATGAATGGTCTTGACAATATATTTCATGATTCATGAGATCCAAAAATAAAAAAATTATACACTTCTCACAGTTAGAATTTATTTATTGTTATCCATGATATTTTCATAATAATATTATATATGATTTTCCATCTCATTTTATTATTTGACCCGTGTCTGTTTTTGATAATCATGTTATTTATAAAAGTTCATATGTGTTCATTTAATTATATTTCCATATTTGGTATGCCTTATCTTTTCATCATAGTCAATATATTGATAAAATTTAATGTGTATTTAGTTATTAACCATTCAATAATGATTATTCATCATCTAATAAAGGTAAAAAAATTATATAAATGGAATTTATATTTAGTCATTTACCTTCCCAAGTTGGTTATGGATATTGATTAATTATAGAATCCACTCTATCTATAACTTAATAATAATTTCAATGAACAATTATTTTGTTTCCTTTCCCATAAATCCAGGAATTATTATTTGAATGAGACATAATGATATTATAGAGTGTATAATGACATTCTTGAAAAAAGATTTTTTTTATTTTTGTATTCAAATTTAATATGGGAATAATTTATGTATCGATTTTTCCAACAATAGTATGATATTATATATTTTTGGATTAAATTCCATATATATTTTAATATAGTAGTAATGTAATGCCCTGATATGTTTTGAAATACTTTTCTTGAATTAATTTATCTTTTTTATATTTTTCATTTCCTGTGACACTAGAAAAAGTAATATATATATATATATATATATGTATATAAACACTAGTTGAAACATTCCATTCACACAGAACCAAAAAGTATTTTTCTCTACATGACAATGACATGTCTTGTGCTACACACAACACCGACTTGTTAGACGCTACAAACTATACTGACATTATGTATGTCACACTCAATACTGAGATTCTACGAAACATTATTTTATGTTATAATTTTTTAAACGGCCTAGTTATAAAATATCCACTATTAAATTGTAATATGAATAATAATAACTAATTTTAAATCATTTTATAATTGTTTTATAAAAATAAAATATATTGATAATTTAAAATATATTTTTTGAAATGTCTTTATACTTTTGAAAATACTACTTTATTGAATGAACTGCTTTTCATATCCTTATCTGAATAAAAAAAATTAATTTTAGATGAATATAGAAATATAAATTAATATAATAAAATTGTTTTTGAATTTTGAATTCCATAATTATATTAGGGTAAATTATTGGGATTAATCTGAGAAACATCGTTTTTTTGATTAATTCAGAAAAATACTGCATTTTTGTTAATAACAAACTTTTCGTTAAAATAATTTATAATTTTATATTATACTTTAAATTTGTTTTAATGTCATTTTAGATCAATTATACATCAATTAATACAATTTAGTTCATTACAATCATATTTACTTTTAAATATAATATAAATAATAACAATTTCTGAAAATTTTTCTACTTTAAAAAGTCATTATTTCGTCATGTCTCTAGGATTAGAATTAATCCTAATTTTTATAATTATATGGATTAAAATTATGAAAATGAAAATAAAAAAATTTAATCAGTATAATATGTATATTCTAATTATATCATGTTTATTTTTTTACCAAAAATATTAGTAATTGTAATTACAAATATTCACAGTGATTAAGGTAAAAGTAATCTTAACTAGGGACCAAAAAATAATCTTAGGGGGGGAATGATCTATCCAGTTTTCCAACACCCATATTTAAGCCATATTTTGGCTATAACCCATCCATTATAGATTTTTTGCGTTTTTTATAACGTTTTTAGGTATGAACCTGTGTACACCAAACTGGTTTTAAAATATTCCAAATAATTCTGTTTCCTTCCCCATAAAAGGCCACAACCTACCCCTCTTCATAAACCCTATTAAACCACATAGGTTCAAATAATATATTAAAAATAAACTATAAACCATCCATAAATTCCTCCAATAATATTATACATGGGATGAAATCAATCTAAGTAAACCTTTTTGCACAAACTAAATCGAGTTACCAGATTAAGAGGTAATATCTTCTCTCAAGATCCTTTCATTTATTTTCTATCTCCACCACATAAAATCTATTTATTACATAATTAGATAAAAAAATGTATCTACAATATACTATGAAGTTTTTATGCTATGGTTTCAACCTAATCCCACACAAGCATCGATCTAATGGCTAACAAACATACTGATTATGTGTTTGGAGAACTACAACCTCACTAAACTATGATTGTTCATTTTTCTTTTACCACCTCTAATGGTAGACATTATGATGGAAATTATGTTCATATATTTAATATATTCTATTTATTTTGTCATTAGGATTATTTATTCCATTTACCACACATATCCTTTTACTTTCAATTTTATGTAGATACAATTATTTCGTTTGAGGATGTGTGGACCACCAACCCCTCAAAGCGATTTGATTCATTCACGCACTTCATGGAATGTATTAATGATGATTTTAGTAAAAATATAATATATATATGATATAATAATTAGAATTTAATAATTATATACATTTACATTTTTTTCACATACATTTTTACATTCAATCTGATAATAAAAAAAGGAAACAACTTTCATGTGTAGGTAGAGATTATCATCTCCATCAACTGTGTATCCCATTTCATACTTCTATATGGTATATATTATTATAATAAAAATATAATGAATATAAATTATATTTATTTCTTTTTATAAATTATTTAAATAATGATATATATTTAAGGAGCAAAGATATAACAAATTATGGTAAAACTGAAAAACAAAGAAAAAATTACTCGAAATGCAACCTTAACATGAAATTGCAAAGAAAAAGGTAACAAAAAGTCAAAATCTATATGTATATGGTATTGAATATCATAATATGATTATGTAACGTATTTAATATAAATTTAGATTTATTATAATTTAGTTTTGAAGTAGTACAATGACAGTCAAGGAAAAAAGTAAGGGTATTTCATCTCAATTTTTATTTCCATGAGATTCATGCTTTATTAACCAATCATTTTATAGTTTATAATACCCTTAAATATATACTATTAATATTATATTTAATTTTATGGGTATTTACATATCCATTAAATGATCTTTATTTTGTGGGTTTAATGTTAAAAAAGTTACCAAATCGGTAAAGTAGTTTTGTCTCAAATTGCCTTCATTGAAGCACATGTTTTCATATGAACCTATATCCATTAACGGGGTGTATGTGATTATAATTGATATGTTATATAATAAATCTCCTTATTCTCATGATATTTTATTCTTTATGTAATTTCATTTTCTTACGTCAATGTTATTATCCCATGTAACCAAGTGGTAATAGTTTATTAAAACAATCTCATCACTTTTCAATATTGTTAATGATTATACTTATTTTGATGAAATATTTTGACCCATATCCCAAGAACACTCTTGATCATCCTTATCCTATATTTGATAAAAAAAATATCCACGTATTACTACCATTTTCTACTCATTGGTACATTAGATAATTAAGGAAATGTTTTTTGGAAAAATATGATTGTATTTGTCCATTTAGTTGAAAATTTGTTTTATTTCAAAACCATGTTTTCTAAAATGATTTCAAAAATATTTTCAAATAATATTTTTGGATATTTTTCAAGGAAATATAAATTTAATTTTTTATGGTCTTAAAAGAATACTTTATATGTTTTCAATGTTGTTTTCAAGGAAATAACTTTCATTACATTTTTAGGAATTTATTATATGTTATCATGGTATCTTCAATGAAATGGTTGTAAAAACATTTTCAATATTTCCTTATAAGTTTTTAAAGTGTTCTCAATGAAAAAGATTTTTAAAATATTTTTAATCTTATTTTATATAATTTCAGGGGAAAATGTTATCAATTTTTTTTATTTTTATTTAAAAAGTTTTCATGGAAAAAGGCTTTAAAAATTATTTTAATCCATTTTTCTATGATTTTAAATAATTTTATAAAGAAATGGTTTTAAAAAATTTCAATTTTTGAAAAACTATTTTTCCAAGAAGAATGGATAATTTCCACAAGGAACATTTTTGAAATATGTTCAAAAATTACATATAATCAATGATGACATATGTTGATGTTACTCATTCCATTATAGAAAATTATCTAAAGGTTTCATTCATATAATTTCTTTGAATTGGTTTTGCTTAATTCCACGGTATTTATGAAACACTTTTCTCTTTCATTGGTTATATGTTTATGAAATCCATTTCTCATTCATGGGTTATTTGTTTATAAAACACATTTCTATTTCATGGGTTATATTATTTGGAAACCCTATTATTTTCATGGGTTATGACTTTGATGAAATGACAATGAAACGTGTATCATTTTCCAAAGGTTATGATTTGATTACATGATTATGATACCCATTTCATTTCATAGGTTATGATATTATTTTTTTATGAATTTTTTGTACATATATGTATGATTTATTATGAGATGGGTGGGACTTATATCTCCCTCCAATAAAATAAGTAATAATAATAAATGATTTATGAGGTAAATGGTTACATGAGAGGGCATATCAAGCCCAAAACAATAGGGTATATATTAGGAAATCCCAAGCTATATACAAAAGGGAACACGAGTGGATATCCCATGAATAAAACAAAGGGTATAGGATATGACATCCCAAACCCGTAGTAAGACAGTACAAGGGAGGGAAACCCAAGCCCGAAACAAGAGGTAAAATAGGAGTAAATCCCATGTTTGAAACAAGTGGGTGCACATGAGGTCATCTCAAGCCTAAAGTAAGAACACGGGTGATTAACCCAAGTCTATCATGTTAGAAAGGCCTTATTATTCATTATTTAAATTGGGTGTTTATATTCTTATGTTGTTTCCATAATTCCATGGTATATTACTATGTTATTATTTCATGGATTATGTTTATTATTTCTATTAGATTCATCTATAATGACCTAACAATATATATTATGATATTTGATATGCATGGAATGTTCTTAAAATGTTATCCTCATGTTCCATACCCTTTTATTCATGTTATGCTTAAAATTCCCTTTATTTACCCTTACTAAGCATCTAAGCTCACCCATTTATTATGTATCATTTCCCTATGTTAGAAATAATGGTTTTATGTGGAAGTTCTAAAGGTGGAGATATTTATGGTGAATTTTGAAAAATATTCATGACGATATATGATTTGGTTTCCACTATTCCAAATAAACTCAATTATTGTGGTCCTTGGGGGTTTATTTTTGTAATGTACTAAATATTCATCTAAAAAGATGTAATATCCATGTAAGTTAAGCTAGGGTCACTATAGTTGGATTCAATGTAATGATTTAGTTAGCCTTAGGAAACTAGGATTATAAAACTTTAGTGATATACCTAGTAATATTAATAATTGTATGTCTACGGATGTCTCTAAAGATATGTATAATGATGTGTTAACATTTAGGAAAATGTCCTGTAATTTTGATAAAGGATAGAGTGAGTGGTTTCCTTGAAATACATCCATGTACAGATTCTATAAGTGTATGTGGATCTGGTACATATGTACCATGGGGTAACAACACTAAAAAAATACGAATCCTAACTTAGGGTTGTCTGGTACGAGAAAATGAGCCTTGATACACACCTAGTTTGACACTCATAGTGTATATACGTTGGGAATTCACAAAACACTTGAAAAACAATCTTGAAGGATTTAAATATATGTTGGCTATGAATATCCAATTATGAACATAGGGTGTAATATATTATGAAATGATTCATGATTTATATAACACACCAATGTATTAAAAATAAAATTAAATTAGAATTCATGCAACACTGAGCCCCAATGAAACAAACACAATGTTATAGGTGATATTTAGGACCTAGCCGATGAAAATAATATTTCCAATTCTATGATTTGAATTTTTGAAAAACCATCATTCCTGGTTGTGATCAATAAGGAATTTAGAGTATGATTGGATCAACTTACATTTTGTGAATAGTGAATTACTGATCTGAATAATCACTTAGCATTAAGAATAGTGGTGAATAGTCACATAACCATATTAACAGTAAATTACCCTTAGGAATAGTAGTGTACCCATATTATTATAATCTTAACCCAAGTATGTTTAAATAAAATATAGGCTCCATATAATTTAGAGTGAATATTTCTAAAATTAATAATTAAATGTTGATATTTTTGGGAGTAATTAGTACATTATAACAATTTAAAAAAATATTACAAATAAAATTAATTTTTATTTAATGTATTAAAAAATACATATTTTCTTCCTATTATGTTAGGATACATTTATGTGACCTCAGTTAATTTTTGAAAGTATTATAAAATTGGTTTCAAATATAAAATATATATTTTTGATGTAAATAATGATTTTAATTAAAAATTAAATTTATATATATTTAAAAAATAATTTTATAAAAATTAAATCAATTTTTTAAATTCTACATGTTTAAAAATGGTAATGGTGAATTTTTGGGATTTTTCTAAAATACTTGAATTTTGTGAATAGTAAAATTCTGTAAATTACAGAATAAAAACATTATACTGTGAGTTATATCTAAAGTAATAACACATGGTTAGAACTCATATTTACATAGAACTATTTTTGGATAAAATAATCTACAATATTGTTCGTCTTGAGAAGAATTATAAAATAATGAATAAGATATTCAAAAATCATCCCTCTCCTCCACTGTAAAATCCACCACTCACTCCCTCTTTTATTCACTCCTATAAGTCATGAATCATTTCAATGTTCTTCCCAAATAATATTACCTAGTACATCCACACATCCCTGAGATCTTTTTATTTCCAAAATACGAAAACCCATTCCCTTAATGAGGTTCTGATGGAGGACATTTCAAGAGGTAAACCCTCTTCACTTTTCTTCTGATTTCATTTTCAATTTATTTTTATTTCTCATCTTATCATCACCTACTCAATCAAAATGATCATGATAACTCTAGTATCATCAATATACTGTAATTATATCATTTTAATGGAATATAATTCCTCAAACTATTGTCTCTCCATATTTTAGTTATTAAAAAAAAATTATTCGGGAGGTGCAGATTTACAACCTTCATGGATGACAAACCTTCATTCATAAATTTATTCTTCATGGATGTTCATGAAACCATTTTTATGGTTTAACCAAAATATTATATGTTTATCATAACCTATTAAATTTTGTTTAACCATTATATATACATAATACTAATTCATACAACAAACTAGTTTTTAATAATCAAAATATTGCTAAAATAATCTAAATAGTTATTAGTAATGTTCTATCTAATAAATCATTTGCATAACATGTAACCAAATGATATATATAACCGTTTACAATTATTTATTTTAATTAATAATATATATGTTCAATTCTATGTAACTATAACCTGCTCACATGAAGTATATTACTTATAATCAAACGAACTGATCATGAAATCAAGGAAATGAACACTTTGGAACAACAGAATTAAATATTATAACTTATCAATAAGGAAATAAATGAAAATTATAAGAAAATAATGAATGAAATATATGTATATAATTATATAAATTTTTTAATTAATGTATTTTATCTTTGTTAACCTGAACATTAAGGTCAAGTGCAGAAAACATTGGGACATAAGGTAAGGATTTTCTACCCGAACCTCCATTATCATTCGGGTTACTCTTATGCTCTACATACCGAAATTAAATTATAATTTATTCTTATATACTTGTAATAAATTATGTTTTAATTTACTATATATGTTTACCAACTAGAATCTGACATTATTTTATGGTGAGATACATGTTTTACAATGATCTTTCAAAAATTATTTCCAAAATACAGGCCTGGATCAAGAGAACTTCTCGAATTCTTACCTATGTTAAAGTATAAAATATATTATGTTTTTATACACCAATATTTTTATTATTTTTATCATTATATTATGAAAAAATATGTTATTTCACTTCTGGTTTTATATAATTATTTTTCTAAAAGAACTTTTTTTTCAAAGTAAAAGAGTATTTATCTCAAAAATTACTCGATGATTTTATGAGTGTATTTTCATTTGATTCAACACCCTTTTTTATTATTTTGAATAATTGGGAATAATATTTTATTATATCATCTACCATAATATATTTAATTTTTTATTATTCGTTGGACTATATATAAGCTATCTTGAAACCAATCACCACATTACTCTGATTGGTTAGTGTTTTTGTTTAGGGAATGTTATTTACATTTAATATGTTAGTTTTGAATATGAATACATATTCTATTTATATATATCCTCATTCAAATGAGTAATTCATAGGACATATTAAGTGATGGGTGGGGACCAATATACCCCTGGATTCATCGGTAGGTCTCATGAGACAAACTGGTATGGACAAGGCTGATGCCTTCCCTATTTTCAGATGTAGTTTGGGATGAGGCCATAATCATTTTTAATGTCTTGGTCGAGGCATTGAAAATATATTTCTGAATGTCCAGATTTATCCATTTCCCTTATATTGAAAAAATTATTTAATATTCCATGGGGTTATTCAACTAGTAGAATAATCATGATTATTCTTTATTATGGCATTATTTATTCGTCCCTTTTTTCTACCATATTATGATCAAGTTCATTTTTAAAGTCATGTGCTTTATGTTACTGACCCTACCCAGTGTTTATCTTTATGATATATTCTTATATATTTTATACCCTAACTATGCATCATATCTCACCCATTTCTTATGTTTTATTTTCCCAGGATGTGAAGAAGTATGTTATGAATGAACTGCATAGGAAGATTAGAAGTTATGGATGTTTTTAAAGGAATTTACATATTTTATTTCATTTCAAGTTTTAATTTTGAAATTATGTATGTATAAAGTTTCCCAAAACTACTAATATCATCCATTCCAAATATATATTTAATGCTTATAATCATGAAAATGTAATGAAATAAGGAATGTGGTCTAGGAAATTGGGTTGGGTCATTAAAGCTGGTTTCAGAGGAAGTTTAGACAAAACCTTGGAAATGATATTTTGAAAACATATATTAGGGAACAAAATACTGAGATGAAAATTGAGGATAAAAATAAAAGAATGTTAAAGAGTTTTTATAAGGAATAGATTACATGGATCTTCAAAGAAAAGTCATCCATGTCTATATACTACAAGAGGATATGGTTTAAGAAAAGATGTATCTAAGAGTAACAACTATAACATTGTTTTCCAAGCATGACCCATGGTAACCTGGTACATGACAACATGCCTTACTATGCACCTACTTTTACACTCTCTTGGGATATGATTACATAGTTCACATCTTCTTTACAAGCCAATTATTAATGGGTTAAAAGTTAATATTTCCTCAATGAACCATGTATATGATTATGGTATTAGATATGAATATGGTTTCAATTTATGTTACATATTATTCTTTTTGAGATTATGAGATAAAATTTATTACCTAATTTATTATATTCCATAATTTAGAAATGGCATCGAGATAAAGGGATGGAAAACATAAAAATGAGTGTATCTTATGTAGGGATTACCCCCAATGAAATATGTTGATGTTATTATGGAGTGGCGACTGGCACTGAGAAACTTATAACTATAATGGGACAGATAACTCAGGTTATGAACAATAACTTAACCCATATGGATCACCCTAAACCACAATGTTTAAGAGCAATGTTATACTTCTCTATATGAAAACAACCTCGATAATTTAATTGGACTACTAACCCATTCATAGTAGAGTAGTGGATAAGTTCCTTAGAGTAGATATTTCTCACATTTGGATGTAATGAAAGGGAGAAGGTTATTGTGGCAGTTTATCATTAATTAAAAGATGCTGATCAACGGTGGTCACTAATCAAAACACAAAACAGGATGTAGAGATTAACAATATATAATGGGGGATTTTAAGGAGATATTCGGGGAAATTTTTTGTCCTCAAGAATAGCGAGTGGTTATAGAAATGTATTTTATGAATCATAAAAATAAATAGGATGTGAACATTTCAATGTATGAAGCTAACATCACTAGGATATAAAGGCATGATGTGGACTAAATAATCAATAAAAGGAGTGAGATAGATCGATTCTTTTATGTTTTAATAGCATTCCTCCGAAGGGAACTATTCTCCCAAAGTTTCTCATTATGCTAACATATTGTCTAATGTGCTATCAAGACAGATAAGAAATTCTATATGTATTACAAAATTAAGGGCAAAAGTTAGTAAGATGTTGTTGAATGATAGAATTGAAAAATATAATAATAAAAAGATGGGTTTTCAAACATGCGATACCTGTGGAAAGAAACTCCCAGGTGCCTGATTAAAAGGAAAAGGAGTGTGCTACAAGTGTGGGTAAAAAGGTATCCATTATGTTGATTTCTTGGTAATTAATGAATCTATAATTGTTCAATTCTATAATTATAGGATTATGGGACACTATGAGAATTATTTTTGAATCATCATGGAAAAATTCATTAGAAATGGCCATGGGAGAAAGGGCAAGATTATGCGATCACAACTGTATAAGTTAAAGTTCATAATGATATGGTTGAATGTATTATAATCATTTCCTCAAACATGAAAAATGATTTACTTTATTATGGATCACCACATTACTTTATATCTACCCAATTTTCATAAAAAATTGGTTATTTACAATTTTTATTAAAAAATGTGTTTTTAGTCAAACCCCATAGGGAATTCTCCATGCAATAAAGATATGTCAGGAAGTACCCATTATGGAATAAAAATATGTTTTATCTACTGATTTTATCATCCTACCTATATGTGACTATGACATAATCCATATCATGGATTGTATTTCAAAATATTATGTGATAATCAATTACAAGAAGATGAAAATTACTATTTGTGAGGGAGGTGTAGAATCCATTATCTTAAGAACAGAAACATCACCATTTGATTCTTATCTAGATCCACCCACCAGTTTCATTACTAAAAAAAATTATTAGGGTGGATGATAACACAATATCTATGTGTTAGTAAATAGATATTGAAATTGTGTATGTAGCTATTGTTAAAAAATACATTGATTTATTTCCAAAGGATTTACCAGGACATCTTCTGGATCGAGAAATTAATTTTTCTACTGATTTAAATGTTGGTAAGGTCTATATAAATGACTCATTATATAATAAATAGTGTGGAATTAGTATAACTAAATTAACAACAATTTTAAATGAGTGATAAAGGATTTATCTTCCCTGGTGTTTCTCTATGGGAATCCCTTGTTCTCTTTTTCAAGAAGAAAAATGGATCCATGTGTTTGTTCATTGACTTAAGGGAAATCAAAGCTATTAAAATAAAGAAAAATTATCCCCAACCTTTTATTGATGATTTATTTGATCAACATCATAGAGCACAATATTTTTTAAGATTCACCTTTGATTTGAATATCATTAGCTGCATGTAAGAAAAAATAGATATTCCAAATATAGCATTTCAAACCAAGTGTAGGAATTACAAGTTTATTGTAATGCCTTTTAGAAAAACTAATGAACCAGTTATTTTCCTAGATCTACGAAGTAGATTTTTCAAGTAATATCTTGAAGAAATTGTTATGGTATTTATTAATGATTTCTTTGTAGACACTAAAATCAATAAAGATCATGAAAATCACTTGTACATTATTTTAAATACTCATATAAAAAAGGAATTATATTAGAAGTTTAGAAACTATTAATTTTTGCTTCAATTGGTTTCTTTTCTTGTCTATATAGTCTCTAATGATGGAATATTTGTTGATGACATGAAGACAAAGGATTTTCAAGAATTTCCTACACCAATGATCATAACTGAGGTATATAGTTTTTTTTCAAGTTATAATTGATGTTTTGTTTAGAAATTCCCCAGATTATCTAACCCATTAACCAAGATTACTCCTAAAGGGGTTAAGATTTTAGTGAAAAAATGGGAAAATATTTTGAAGAATTGAAAATGGAGATTAGCGAATGAACTGATCCTAATTCTACCATTGGTGAAGGTTGGATTTGTGATCTATAATGTTGTATCAAGAAAAGGATTAATTTTATCCTTATATAGAATGATAGATTTATATCTTATACATCAAGGAAGTTAAAAAATTATGAAGAGAACTATCAAACTCATGATCTTGAGTGATCAACTATAGTCTTTGCTCTGAATATATGGAGACATTGTCTCTGTGGTGAAATATGTGATATATATATATGAAATATAAGATCTTGAAATATATATTCTCATAGGAAGAACTCGACATGAGGAAAATATGATGGATCACACTACTCAAGTATTATGATTGTTCCATACACTACCACCCATTAAGGTAAAATAAGGTAGTTGATGCATTATAAAGAAAGGATCATGGAATCCAAACCAAATTGAGGATTGAAAAGGATCATATATATATGGATCTATTGAGGATAGATATGGGAATTATCAATGATGGTGAAATGTCATTACTTTTTCAATTGGATTCCCAACCATCTTTATTAGAAAGGATTTAAACTTCTCAGTTTGAAGATGGGAAACATTAAAAGAAAATTAATGGTGTGAATGATGGAAATTTGGTTGAATTCATGTGTGGTGATGGAATAATGAAATTTTGGAAGAGGCTACATGTTCCCTCTATACCAAAGAAGAATATGGAGTTATTAGATGATGCCCATAGATCAAATTTCACTATACACTTTAGTTTCACAAAAATGTATAGATATTTCATGGAACATTTCTGGTGGGACCACATGAAGTTGAAAAATTAATGATTCATAATCAATATGTTATGTTTTCAATAAGTAAAGGATGAATGAAAACATCATATAGGAGTAATGAAACCAATACCTATTCCATCATGGAAATCGAATAACCTCACCGTGTATTTTTACATTGGATTACCAAAAACTCCATAAAATAATGATGCAGTATGGTTAATTATAGATCGACTTACGAAATATGCACATTTCATCACTCTAACAGAGGATTGTACATTGGAGAACCATGCATGACTCTATATCAATAATGTTTAAAGACTTCATGAAGAACAACTTTTAATATTATTTGTTCATGATCCTCAATTTACATTGCTTTTATGGAAATTTCTTCAGAAATCATTGGATACTGAGCTTCATTGGAGTATTGTTTATCACCCTAAAATAGATGGGAAATCAGAAAGGATGGTCCAAACTTAAGAGGACATGTAAAAATCATGATCACATGATTTTCAAGTTTTTTGGGATCATTATTTGTCTTTATTATATTTTTCCTATAATAATAGGTTCCATTATAGAATTAAAATGGCACCAAATGAGGCATTTTATAGAAAGGGATTTCATACACCAAATTATTGTGATGAAGTTGGTGAATGGAAGTTTGGGGCCCTAAGCTTGTGGAGAAAACAACAGAGAAGGTAAATACTATTCAAACACATATCAAAGCATATCATATTAGGAAAAACAGATATATTGATAATTGAAGGATGGATTTTGAATTTCAAGTGGGAGATCATGTTTTCATAAAATTATCTCCATGGAAGGGTGTTATAAGATTTGGGATGAAAGATAAATTGAGCTCTATGTACATTATCCCTTTTGAAATACTAGAGATAATTAGAGCTATGGCTTATCGGTTGGCAATTCCTCCTAGCCTATCTATGGTACGCAATGTGTTCCATGTTTCACTATTGAGAATGTACATGGAAAACCCAAAAAATGTACTCACATCTAATGTTATATAATTTGAACTTGACTTACGTAATTTTGAAGAAGAAATTTGGGTTTTGGACACTAAAGAAAATGTATTGAGGAATTATACGAATCGGCTGGTAATGTTACTTTGGAAAAATAAAAAAAATGAAGAGGCAATGTCGGAGCCTGAGGAACTTATGATGAAGGAAAACCCTAGTCATTTTATGAGGTAACATTTTGGTTGTTTTGAGGATGAATTGTTTTTGTAAGGGGGGACGAATGTAACCCCCCATGGTTTTAAAAATAAATTTAATATAGAATTCATGCAATACTAAGACCCTATGTAATAGACACTTTTTTAAAGGAGATTGTTATAACCTAGCCTTAAAAAATAATTTTTTTCTTCTCTGATTTCAATTTGGAAAAACTAACATTCATATTTGTCATCAATAAGATATTTAGAGTCTAATAGGATAAACTTCCATATTTTTTGAATCGTAACATACCCTCAGAAATAGTAACTTACCATTATGAATAATAGTGTACCCTTATAAAAATGAACTCATCTATGTATGTATAAAAAAAATTAGGCACCATTTAAATGAGTGGTAATATTTTAATAATTAATAATTAAGTGTTAATATTTTTTTTTGAGTAAAACATATTTAATTACAATTATAAATAAACTTTTTCATATAAAATATAATTATTTTAAAAAAATTTTATTTCTAAATAATTTTTTTATATTATTTGAGGATAATTTTTTGAGAACTTAGTTAATTTTTTAAAGTATTATAATATAACATTGAAAGTGAAAATACATATTTTTCATGAAAATAATAAATTTATATAAAAAATAAATTTCAAAATTTTAGAAAATTATATAGATAAAATATATTCCATTTTGGAATTCTACACATTTATAAAAGGTGATGGTGAGTTTTTGTGATTTTTCTTAAATTCATTAATTTTGGTTTAATAGTAAAATACAATAATTTATTTTATAAATACATTATAAGAAAAATAAACTATTACATGATGCATCAAAGATCAAATAATTCCTAGTTCAAACTCACATACACTTATTACTATTTTGTTCAGAATAATCAACACTATTGGTTGTCTAGAGATAAAAATCAAATAATGAATAAGATACTCAAAAATCACCCCTCTCTCCTGTATAAAATCCAGCCCTCACTCCATATTCACTTTACTCCTAATCGACTTGAAACATCTCTATGTTCCTCCAAAATACTCTTCCCTAGTACCTCCACATGTCCAGTATAACTTGGTCTTTCCAAAAGATTAAAATACCTTCCCTTAAGGAGGTTCTCAAGGGGGCCATTTCAAGAGGTGAACCCTCTTCCTTTTTCTTTCTTTTCATTTTCAATTTATTTTATATTATTATATTTTAGTCACCTCATTAATAAAAATGATAAATATAACTCTATTATTATCAATATTCTATAATTAAATCATTTTAATGTAATATATTTAATCAAACTACTATCTCTCCCTCTTTTATTTTATAAACGATATCATCGTCTGGGAGGTGCAGATTTACAACTATCATGGATGATGAACCATCATTATTAAATTTTTCCTTCAATATTAGTCAGGATGCCATTTTTACGGTTGAACCAAAAATAATATTTGTATTATAACTTATTATGTTTTCTAGAACCATGATATATACATATTTATAATTCATACGACAAACTAGCTTGTAACAATCGAAATATCACCAAAATAATCTAATTGGTTATCACTAATTATCTATCTAATAAATCATCCTCATACCATGTAAAAAAGTGATATTTAAAACCCTTTACATTTCTGGATGTTCATTAAAAATATATAATTTCATATTTTGAGAATTATATCCATTCCGCATGAACTCCATTACTAATAATCTAGTGAACTAATCATGAAAACAGGGAAATAAACACTCTGGAACGATGGAATTCAATCTTATAACTTATCAATAAGGACATAAATGAATTTAATAAAATAATAATTAATTAACTATATTTATATAATGATATTAATTTTTTAATTATTTGATTTAATTGGATTTCTATTGAAATTAAGGTCATGTGTAGAATACATTCGGACATAAGGAAAAGATTTACTACCCGAACCACTATTTTCATTTGGTTTATTCTTATTCACTAATTACCCCAATTAAATTATAATTTATTCGTTTTTACTCTTAATAAATCATATTTTAAGGCAATATATATGTTTACCAACCACTATCCTTATTTATTTTATGGGGTGTTACCTGTTATAAAAGGATCATTAAAAAATTCTTCCTAAAATACAGGCCCGATTCATGGGAATTTCTCGAGTTCTCACCTATGTTTAGGTAAACTCTATTATATTTTAGCCACCATTATTTTTCTAAATAAATCATTTTATTATGAAAAAACTGTATTATTTCACTTCTGGTTTTATACAATGATATTTCCCAATGAACTATTCTTTTCAAGGTAAAGTAATATTTATCTCAAGAATTACTCGATGATTTGATAAGTGTATTTTCATTTGTTTCGAAACTCTTGTTGATTCTTAAGTATAATTTAGGAGAATATTTTATGATATAATCTACAAAATTGTATTTATTGGTTTATGATTATTTTTACAATAGATATACAATCCTAAAACCATTTAACATATTACTTTGAATGGTTAGTGTTTATGTTTTGGGACAGTTATTTTCATTTCATATAATAGTTTCAATATGATTGTAAATATTTTTGTATGATTATACCCATTCATATAAATAATTATTTGGGCTTAATAAGTGACATTTGATGCCTTTTATAGACCGTCGTTTAATCTATAGGCCTTATGATACAAAACAGATATGGACTTGGTTGAGGCCTTTCCCATTTTGAAATATGGTTTTGGCTGAGGACTTAATCATTTTCAGATGCCCTGGCTGAGGCCTTGGTGGTATATTTCTGAATTTCTGACATTATTAATTTCCCTCATTAAGAAAAAAGTAATTCATAGTTAATGAGGTTATTCTACTAGTAGAATACTCATGTTTATGATTTATTATGGATTTATTTGATGGGGCCTTATTCCTGCCATTCTACGTTCAAGATCCTTTTTAATGGAATGAGCATTAAGTTACTCACCATGCGTAATGTTTATGTTTATGATATATTCTTCTATATTTAATACCCTTACTAAGAACATGATCTCACACCTTTCTTATGTTTTATTTTCCTAGAATGTGAAGATGTGAGTAATAAATGATATATAGGGGTAACCTTGGAGTTATGGATGTTATCAAAGTAATTCCAATATTTTATTTTATTTCATGTTGTAATATTAAAAATTTGAATGTAAATAGTTTTCGAAAACTAAAAAATCAAATTTTCCCTTCAGAATATTAATTTATTGTAATTATAACAATATAGTGAAATTAGTCACCGACTCTGGGCAATGGAGTCAGGTTATTACAATTTATTCATCCTATAGCTAATTATTTACATGAAAATGTGGTTTCCAGTTATAATAAATAATTCCCACAATATGCTTCTAGTTTACATAATTGGAGGGGAACCATATCGAACTGGATTAATATTGAATGCGATGGATGATTTTCTGATGAGCAGTCAAGTGGGAAGATGAATGAATTAAATTATGTAGTGATCATGCCTAATCAGTTTTTCTGGAAAAATATTTACAATGTATACCATAACCAACTCTCAGAATCCCCAAGGAAGAGAAATAAGAATTTAAATGAGAGTTCATGTAATAGAGACCATGGATTAAAAAATATTTAGTTTATTTTTTGTCAATATTTTGGAAAGAATCAATTATGTGATTGTTTTATAGGAACAAGAATATGTTTTGACTATGGAAAATACTGACAAAAAGTACGTTACAATAAGGTAAAAATAATGACTTTGGCTGAAAAAATGAATGAGAAAGTTTTCCTTTCAAATACATCAACAAATGTTATGTGTTTTAAGTGTTTAATAAATATTCATTTTGTAACTTAATGTCCCAAGAGGAAATATCCGGATGAGAATTAGCAAGGTTGTGAGATTAATAGTTAAATTGTTTATGATGAAGATACTACAAATGAAATGTGAAAAAAAGTGGTACAATGTATTAGGATTTGGTATACATGTTAATGGATTATTTATGAAGTAATCAAAGTTATCATTTATTCATATTTAAGAATTATGAAAGGTAAAATATTCAAGGATTGTCCCTTTTATGTTTATTCCATAATGATTTAAAATAATACGTTGAATGGATGTGATGGAATGTAAAACTATTTTAATTGAAACGTGATGTACATAGAAATCACATCATTAAAGGAAAGATAACTCTTAATATGTTTCTTTGGTTAATATATTGTTGTTTTGATAAATATATTTGAGAAATGGGTATGTAAATTTGAAGGTATTGATTACCTTGGAACTAATTAAGGACATGCTAACAAGTAGTTCATGCTATCATGGATGAAGTTTACAACTTCTTGGATTTATGGAATATATCTAATAATCTATATAATATGGAATATTTCATGTTTTGAAAAAGGATTTATGTAATTTAGGTTGTTATTATGTTCCATGAAAATATTCCATGAGGGTATTCACGTGTGTTTATTGTGGAAACCAAGAGCTACATTTTGATATATGGATGATCAATGTTAACATCATTTCATGAATTTTATTCTAATGCTGTTTATTTTCACTTTAAATAAGGTTTATATGGTTATACATTTATAAAAAAATTGACTTAAACATCATGGGAATCATTTATGTTTTGATATTGCGTTGAAAACCGTGGATAAATGACTATTTAAATATTAACTTCATTTAGAAGATGTATATCATATTATGGAAATTATATTGGTATGGTTTTAGAAAAGAAAATCATGTATTTTTAGTGAAACCCAATCATGTATAGAATGGCCATGGGTCTTGAACCCCTTAAAAAGGAGTATAAGGGTTTCACGACTACCAATGGCCCACACAATGTCATAGTTATGTATAATTATATTTTATGAATAATTATTTATGATGAAATAGTGGTGTTAAATTTTATATTTTCATATCAATGTATGATACATAAGGATTTTGAAGAATATTTAGAGATAAATGGTTATAATTTTTATTCTTTTATGAGCCTGAAGATCTGCTAAAAGCCTATTTAAGCACTACAGGCATCAAAGAGTGTTTGTGGACATCCATTTCATGAAGTAATGGATGAATTAGAAAAATATAAAACCAAAAACAAAGAATGAATAATTTTTATAAAAATATATCATTTGAATTTTATAATATTCATTATCATTAAATTAATTATTCAAAATTAGAATAATAATCAAAAAATGTGTTGTCCTTATATTGTACTTTTTTTAATCAGTTGCCTTTTAAATCATCATAGATTTATGAATTTGTGACTTTCATATTTTTTTAATCATTAACTTGTGTGTGATTAATAACATCAACCACTACCTATAAATATTTAAACATTTCCTCTATGTCTAGTTTTTACTCTTAACCTATGTTATCCTATATGGTAAATTAGTTATATGTTATTTTGGGTAACCTTTATAGTACCATCTTTATGTTTCTAATGTAATTTTTAGTATTCATTTTTATAATGTGGGTTTCTGTTAAATGAACATTAATGTACTAAACCATTGATAAACAAGATTAATTTCGAGGGAAAATTCATTTTAAGGGGAGGTCGAATGTAACACCCTGAATTTTTTGAAAAAAAAATCGAATTAATTCCTCTTTCTTATATTTTTTTAATTCAAACTGTAAATAGTTATATATATATATATATATATATATTAAAACACAATGTCAAACATTACTTTCATACAACACAAACTTGTATTGCACTACATGGAACATAGAACCTGATTTCTCCAAATGCAACCCCTAATTGGAATTCTATACACACAACAAATAATTGGAAAACATTACATGCAATACTATGTTTCTATGAAACATCATTTTATTGTTATAATGATTCAAATGAGTTAGTTATAACCTACCCATTAAAAAAAATTAATATGAATATTAATCACTAATTTAAAATGTTTTTATTTTGGTTTTATTAAAATAAAACAATGTTATAAAGAAATATATATTTTTAGGTAAATTCTTAATACGTTTAAAAATACTATTTTCTCGAATAAGCTTCTTTTCATATTCTTCTATGAAGAAAAAAATTAATTTTAGAAATATATTTAAATTTAATTTGATAAAAAACTTATTTTTTGAATTTATAATTCTTAAATTATTTTATGGTGAGTTTTTTGGATTTTTTTGGGAAACATCATTTTTTGATGAAATGTGAAAAATACTGCATTTTAGTTAATAAATTATTTTTTTTTGAAATAATTATTAATGTTAAGTTATAAATTAAATTTTTATTATGGTAAAATTAGTTCAAATATATATCTATTAATAAAATTTAGGCCATTACAATCAATTTCTCTATGAAATTGAAGATAAAAACATAACTATACTTTGAACACTTCACTACATTAAAACCCCATTAATTCATCACACCTATGTGGTTTACACTAAATTTTCCTCTTCTAGGTATTGAATTTTTAAAAAAGGAAATAAAAAATTGTAATCATTATAATATTTAGAGTCTAAATATATCATGTTAATATTTACAAAAAATATTATTAATAGTGATTAAATTTAATCACATCCATTAATGTCAAATTAAGCATAATTAGGGATAAAACCATAATCTTAGGGTCCTAAACGACCTAGAAACTTTTCCAACACCCAATAGTTATGCATATTTTGTTTGTACACATTCCATTATTGATTTGTTTTTTATGAGTTTTTTAGGTAAAAACATGTTTACACCTAACTTGTTTTCAAAAATACAATGGGATTATTTTCCCTTCCCAATAAAAGGCAACCACCCCATCCTATTATTCACACCTCTTAAACCACTTACGTTTGGACATGATATGCCAAATATACTTACCAAAATTCATAAATTAATCTTATAAGCCTCTACAAGTGAATTAATCAAAAAAAGTAATCCTTTTGGCACAATCTAAAATAAGTTACCCGATTAAGAGGTAATCTGTTCTGTAAAGCTCATTTATTTTAATTACCTTCTCCACCCTGTACAATAGATTTATTCCTTGATTTTATAAAAAAAATATTATATTAAATATAATTTGATGCTTTTTTTGATAATTTTTAGATTTAAACAAAGACACACAACCATCTAATGGGTAACAAACACATTTTCTAGGTCTACAGTGAACTGCCACCTCGCTAAACAATGATTGTTCATTTTTCCTTTACTATCTATCTTGGTAAAAATGATAGTTGAAACACTATCTATATATCTCATATGTTATATTTATTATTTATTTATGATTTTAAATTCCTTTTATAACACATATCTTTTTTCCCTTCTATTTGGTGTGAATAAGGTTATTTCATTTGAGGAAGTGTGGTATATTACCCCTCAAAGAAATTTGATTCATTCACCCACTACATGGAATATATTAAGAATGGATTTAGTGAAATTATATGATATATATGATATAATAATTATACATTAATATCGATATATATATATATAATGTACTTTTCTTCATTAAACATGATAATAAAGAATTGAAACAACATTCATGTGTACGTATGGCTTACCATATCCATAAACATTGTATTACAATTAACACTTACATATTCTAAAGATTATTATAATACAAATATACTGAATATAAATTATATTTATATCATTCTTTATATTCTTGAAATAATCAAATAAGTATACAGAATTAAATATATAACAAATTAAGACTTAAGTGAAAAAAAGTTGATATTACATAAAGCATAACCTTAACCTGAAATTGCTAAAAAGAAGGTAATATAAAGTAATAATAATTAAAAATATGGTATTATATAAAATAATATGGTTATTTAAAATATTAACAATAAATTTATATTTATTATACATGAGGTTTGAACAAGTATGACGAGCGTCAAGCCACATGGTAATGTAATTTCATCTCACTTTTTATTTATATGAGATACATGCTTTAATTCACCACTGATTACGTTTGTGTGGTGGGTATATGAACCATGAATTTATTATATGATAATTATACATAATTGTTTGGGTATTTACATATTCATTTTATGATATTTATTTCCTGGGTTTAATGCTTCAAAAGCATCCAAATCAATAACTTAGTTTTGTCCCAAATTGACTTCATTGAGACACATATTTTGGGATGAACCTATGTTATTTAACGACGATTATATGATTAAAATTGAAATTATATATAATGAATCTAAATATATTATTAATATATTATTCATTATATTATTTTATTTTATAATGTGAATAGTATGATCTCAATTAATCATGTTGTAAGATTTTATAGAAACAATATCATTTCCTTTTGAGATTGTTAATGATTATTATTATTTGGATGAAACATTGTGATCTATGTGCCAATAAAACTCATGAGATAAATTAGCCTCTATTTTTTAAAAGATATATCCAATTATTGTTAATATTTTCAACTCTTTGGTTGTTAAGATAATGAAGAAAATATTTTTTAGAAATATATCATTGTACCTCTCTCTTAAGCATGAAATCTATTTTATTTCAAAACCATGTTTTCAAAAATGTTTCCAAAAAAGTTTTAATAAAATATTTGAAGATAATTTTTAAGGAAAAAGGATTTTTAAATTTTTTTATGGAAATAAAATATATCTTTATATGTTTTAAAATCTATTTTTAAAGAAATTTTTTTCTAATCATTTTCAATAATTCTTTATATGTTTTTAATGTATATTCTATGACCATTTTTTTTAAAAAAATAAAAATTTATTTAGATTTTTCAATGTATTTTCAAAGAATATTTTTTAAATTATTTGAATATTATTTTATATGTTTCAATGGAATAAGGTATTCAAAATTATTTCAATTTAAATTCTGTTGTTTTCATGGAAACGGGTTTTCAACATGATTTCAATAAATTTTTATACATTATAAAATTATTTTAAAAGGAAATGGTTTTAAAAAGGATCTATTTTTTAAAATAACATTCAAAAGAATAAAGTATGATTCCCTCGAGACACAGTTTTTAAATAAATTTCAAAATAATTTTCCATCTATGATATCATTCATCGGTCTTACTCATGCCATTATAGGAAATGATCTAAATGATCCATAAATATTTATTCTATGAATTAAATATTTTTAATTTCATGGTCTTTATGAAACAAATTTCTATTTAATGGGTTATATGTTTATGAAATTTATTTCACATTTAAGGGTTATATGATTATGAAATTTTTATTTATTTCATGGGTTATACGATTTTGAAACCCTCTTTATTCTTGGTTTATTCATTTGATGAAACAATTTTAAAACCTGTATATTATTCCAATGGTTATGAAATGATTACATGTTTATGATAACCATTTAATTTTATCAGTTATGTTAGGATTTTTTATTTTTTTTTAGAATATGTATATATGATTTCATTATCAGATGGGTGGGACCTATATCTCCATCAAATGTATTATGTAATTATAAATGTTTTGTGAGATAAAAGGTTACATGATATGGAATCCCAAGGCTGAAATAAGTGGGTATATGGGATAACATCCCATGAAATAAACTAGATAGTATACATGATTAAATTCCATGCCCAAAACAATAGGTTTAACGAGAGGGTATCCCATTCACAAAAAAAAAATAGGTTACATGGGAGGGAATCCCAATCCTAAAGTAGGTACATGGCTGACTAACCTAAGCCTAACATGTTATGAAGGCCTAGGTTGGCCACCTTGACATAGGGTTTTTATATGCGTATTTGTTTTCCATAATTCCATTTTTATTCTTATGTTATGATTTCATGAATTATTCTCATTATTTCCTTATGATTAATGTATTATGAACTGACAATGATTATAATGATCTCTGATATGTTGGGTGTGATCTTCAAATATTATTCTCACGTTTCATACCATTTTTTCCATGTTATGCTTACGTATATCATTCATTTCCACTTAGTGAGTGTCTGTGTACACCCCATTCTTATGTTCCTTTCCTGGGTTTGGAAGAAAGGTTTTATGTAGAAGTACTAAAGTTGGAGATCTTTATGGGTGATTTTGAAGATATTTCATAAGGATAGAAGTTTTTTTTCATCTTTCAAAAGATAGTAAACTATTATGGTCTCTGGGAAATTATTTATGTAATGTACTCAATATTTATATAAAATGATGTAATATCCATGTATGTTATTCCTGGGTCTCTATAAGTAAAGTAACCACCAACTCTATGTTACTAGGGATGGAATTATTATATACTATATAATAGTCAATATGTAAGTTTCATTACTAGAAATATATCAAGGAATTTGAACTAAAACAATTTCATTTTTATCAACATGGATTCCTCTTTGTTGAAATATATCTACCCTCCTAAAATTCCCCATAATTATTGAAACATGAGAGTGGAACTAAAACATAATTATTTTCACCCTTAATCAATTATATTGAAAAATGGTTCAATGAAATTATTTATCACTTAATGTATAATACAATCTTATTTCAAAACCTAAAGTGACACAATCATATTGTGTCCTAATGTATATAAAGTCAATACTATAAATTAATTGAACCTATTAATAATTATTTATTTAAACACATTGATGGTCATATTTAGTCCAAATGAAAATATTTTAATTTATGTATATTTATTATTAAATAATTTTCTACTAACAATGTATATAGAAAATTTTTTTTAAAAATATTAAATATATGGTTTTAATTTAGAAAACATATAAAAATGTGTTGATATAAATTATATTTGAACCATATATGAATCTTTAGACTATGGAACCACTTTCTTCTTCTAAAAGGTGAACAATATAGAGATTAAGTGATAATTTTATTATAATTCCTATAAAATTAAAGAAAAATAATTAAATATATATATATAAAATATAACTCATAATATATTTTACATTCTTTATATAAAAATATAAAAAATTTAAATTTTAGAGAAATTTATGAAGTGTCAACTCCATCTCCTTAGTGGAAACATTATTCTAATTGCATGTAACTAAAACTGATCCATGTTACAGTAGTGATGTAAGTATTGGTTTCATAGGGTCATATATTTTATAATAATTTCTCATAGTATTTTTATTACTAGTGGTATTTCCATGTGTTTTTTTAATCATTTAAAATATATGATATACTATTGTATCAAATTAGGACCATATCTCACCAATTGTAATCATAACTCTACTCAATGTATACTGTTATTATTTATAATTATTATATGTCAAAATTTTAATTTCAATTAAATTGAAAAATTTTAAGTCATTATAGTTGGTGGTTCTTTTCTAAAAAATATCCAAACGTGGACTATATTGAAATTTAAAAGAAATATTGAGAGAAAAAGTATTTACCTATGGGATTCCAATAGGATATTTTATTACCACATATTTATACCCTAAATTCACTTAATTAACACCATAAAAATACTGTATGGCCTCATATCACAATTTTTAATGATGGTATGGTCAATATTTATATCCAATTTTCACTTTATCCACTAGTTAAACGTAACCTTCATTGTGGGAATGAAACAAAAATCTTTTTTATAGAGCATGAAAACACTCACGACCAATGTACAAATCTCTCACCATTGATTTTAAAATAAACAATATCATTAAATTCCCTATAAAAAATAGGAATTATGGTGTTGAAATGAAACCCCAGAAGAAAAATTAAATCTATGATATTACCCACTTTCATATATCATCACTCAAATATATCCATTGAAAATGAAAAAAAGAATGAAAAATAATAAATAATAAATTAAAATCAATTTATCAAATCATTTTACATTACCATTAAATTAATTAATAGGTTAATTTAATATTATTAACATAGTTAAATGAGATGAAATTATATAAAATATATAACAAAATACTCTGTTGAAAATGACCTAAAACTAAAAATATAAAATCTATAATTAGTAATTAAAAACTATATATGATTGAATTTGATAAAATAGTAAATTCATCCTTGATTTACTGGAATCCTACCAATCCCTTGAGATTTTTATGGGCTTTATTTTCATTACTAGATCAATAAATTTTGTTACTTAATATGGATGTAATTATAATATCTTTCCGGACATTTTAATAATCTCTAGTAGATTTTATATTGATCTCCAATACTATACTGGTAAATTAAATTAATCTCCACTTAATCAATACTCATATTATCCAAAAAATATTTATCGATGATTCTCCTCATAATTCACTTTATATAATACATTTCACATGATTTCATGAAGAACATATAGACTCACCATCTTCTTAATAAAATATAATTTTTTTCAATTAATATTCCATTATATTCTATAATTGTATTGATATATTTTATTATTTTTTAATGAATAACAATTCTCAGAGGAAGATTATATATTGGATTTATTAAAACTATTTTTCTAGATGCTTCAATATTATGATATGATATATGATTATAATGAATTTAATTATCAATCCATATAATCAAGTAAGCTGATATACTTAAACTAGTACATATAAAAGTCCTTATACCATTGTCATTTTTATTTCATATATTTTTCATAGTATTAATGTTTACATTTCCCAATAATTTCATTACATTTATTTGACGTGTTAACTTATCAATATCAAGAGGTAATTGTAAATATATAACAATACATTGTATATCATATATGAAAGCAAAGTATCACAAGAAGGCTAAGACATAAGAATTTAAAAACCCTGTTATTATGAAATATCCATTTGATTAAACTTCCATCCATTTTTTAATTACATTTTCAACAACGATGATATTCATAAAAACCAGTGGCATGAATTGGTTACCATGTTGGGTTATGTTGAAGATAGTGATATCATAATATCTATTGTTAATTTTGAAACATATTCTATGACATATGTTTTTTATAGAAAAATTTATTAATCTCCCTTATATGCCTCACATGTCACAACGTTTTGTGTACACATGTATCTAGGGATGAAATTTTACTCCAAACATATATGATAGAATCACATAAGGAAATGAGCAATTATTGTTTAATATGCCTAGAATGTTCCTTCACAATCATGTATAATTTATTTTATACATATATATCCCTTACAATTCCTTTAACTATTTAAAATTAATAGTATTGTATGAATATTTTTATTATTTATCTATTATGAAATATTATAAAAATCTAAAAATTTCCAATATTAATTTTTTTTCAATTTTTTAAAAAATTATATAGAATATTAATTTTTTATTAAATTCCTACATGTTACAAAATATTTTTGGTATGTAATAAATGTATTGAGGAATGGAAATATTAGTAATTAATGTTTTCTTATACATCAATGTTCTCCATTATACTACCATGAAATACTTTTCCATGAATTTATGTAATGAACTCCCACGTAAATTTTAGTATGTACGTATATATTGAGGTTATTAATTGACACTTAGATCATGATTATATCATTAATCATTTATATTTATATTAATCATGATATACCTTCTCCTTCACAAATATTTTTTACCCATGTGAAATTATTTATATTGATCAACGACCTATTATAGAAGAAAATATTTTTCATTACTCTATTATTTAATATTTGGAGTTATACATTTTCATTCATTACATGTATTATTTTTTTGGATTGACATAGTCCCATGTACCCAATAATTGTATTATATATTCATATTTCAATTGGTTTTTTAATAGTTTATTCTGGGGTATACTTTAAGTGGGTTAATGATGTAAAATCTCAAAAGTTGAACAATGAAATTTTATCAATTAATCATGGACCATGATATATAATTCAATGATATTGAATAAATCTAAACAACTACCATACAAATACATAATCCAATACATCCTTCCCCTTTTTTTTTGTTCATAAAAAGTATAATAGTATGAAATAATATATGATTCATCTTCATTACCCCAAATGAAAATTTTTCTTATTTTTTAATATATATTTCCATATTGATATTTAATATTTAATATTTTCTGAGATTTATTAGTATGAAATATAACATATGGTCACACTATAAATAATGATGGTATAAAAAACCACACATTTTAGAAATAGTGGAATGCCTCCAAATAATAATATGAAACATTATTTCCCACATAATGGTGTAAGAAAAATCCTATAACACACTACAGTATGCGTATATTATATCAAAAACCATCCTTAATACCTAGGTTACCTGATAAATTATCCAGTCCATACATATCCCATATGGCGTTCTCAATCCCTGTAGGTTGGGGATTAACACCTTGAATCTTAAAATATGAAAGTGGGAACAATGTTTCCACAAACACAATGGGAGAATAATAAACATGTTAGTATGCATACATGGAAAACATTACATGGAGAAGTGTACTATAAGTAATAAAGGCATAAACAACCCAATTTACACAACACAAGTACCATAAAACGGATAACAATGCATGTCCTAGTGGAAACAACTCTTCAATCCCAAGGATAATCTACTTGAACTATTGTAACCCCGATTTTTCATACAAGTCTATTACATCATTTTAATGATAGTAAACATAAAATAATATCCATCACAAGATCCAATGGTTTAGTATCTTGGAAAATTTTTTGCCATATAAAACATTTAAAAATAAAACATAATTTTTTTTAATTCTTTCTTCTCTAGCTTCTTATTAGCCCTTTATTTATCCTTAATACAAGTAGTCACATAAGGATACTCATAATGAAAGGGGTGAGATCAAATACTAGTAAGAGAATATATAATAACATGAAACAATAATACTTGGTGTGATCATAATCATAAATTCATCATGATATCAAAATCATAGGATCAAAATCATGAGATGAATCACTATGATAAGGAATGGAATGCGCCAATGCATAGAAATGAAACAACATGTCTTTGTGGACAACTACAACACATAGTTTTGAACAAGTATTGTATCATGTTCACATATATTCCATTTTTCCTATTGAGATACATCACATTACCCAATTCATTTGAGTGAAATAAAATTTTGGGCGCACCCATCACATCATGAAATTTACATTGTTCTATATAATTCTGTGTACAATTGTCACATCTTAAAATTTTCATTATCATGCATGAAATGTAGAATATTTATCAATATTGAATATAAAATAATAAATGGAAAGGAATTGGTTTCAATTAATAATGAAAAAATTCATAAATTTTGGGTTCCAAAATTAAATTTCTAATAATATACTTGATAAAAGAATCATCAACCTTACTTGAAGAAAACCCAATCTTAATAAGTAAAATGTGTGTTTTTTGAAAGAATAGTTCTTTTGTAAAATATTAGGTCTGTCATAAAATCAAGTAGAAAAATGAATATCCTAGAAAATATAAGATATTAATGAACGAACTATATTTAGTAATATCCATCCAAAAAATGACGTGAATGATGGAAAACCCAAAGAAAGAGAGTTGGGTTCGAGAATTCACCTTACATTATGTCTAAATGAATTATTCACAACAATGTTCTATATAATCACAATATATTAATTAATTAAAACATAAATAATATTTTATAAAATAATTTTATTCATTATGGTTTTATTAACATCATTTATGGGCCTTTATATGATTTATATAGTTTAATTTCATTTTTCCGGAGCATTTGTTTTCATTATTTTCATGATCATTTTACTGTTATACATGAATTGATGTTTTTGTAAAATGTAGATAAAAATCTAGAATTGTTATTATATTTCATCAATGGTCTTCCAGAATTTTAAATGTTATTATAACGAATTTGATTTTATGGAATGAGGATGAATCATTAGATACAAGTTAATGATTCTTGTTTTATGTTTATTTTTGCAGTTTTTCATTCACAACGAAATTGTTTTGTTTTATCATTTAGTATTATATGAGTAATTTATTAAAAAAAACATAAAAAGGATTATAAAAAGAACAATAAAATATTTATCAACCATTATAATGGTTTTTTAACATACTTTAAGATGGTTATGAAAAATGAAAGTGTATCTCACTTGATATGGGTAAATTGACACATCACGTGAGATAATTTCATTTTTAGAATAAAATATAGAGTGAAAGAAGTTTCATGATGGATATTCCATTAAAATAATAGCATTATAGTATATAAATATAAATAGAGTTATCAGGCCATTTGGGTGAGATCATGCGAGGAAACTATATAGGGAAAAGGTTTTTGACTTTCAATGAGACTATGCTCTCTTGGAAGTGGGATAGGTTCATGGGGAGAGTACTAGGACAAATTTGGTCAAGAATCAAAACATTATAGGTGTGAGAGAAGAGGCGGTGAGGGGTGTTAATTAAAGTTGAGGAGAGGGGTGTTTCCCCATTATTTTAATCAATTGTTTATTATTTTGGCTCAACACTATAAAGAGTATGAGCATTATTTAAAAAATATTAAAATAATAAAGGGAAGTTCGAGATTGTGGGGATTAGATCATCTATGACTCAATAAATAGTGTTTTTAACATAATAAATATATATAGAAAATTACCGCATTTCACTATTCACAACAACATCATGTATTTTTGAAAAATCTAAGAAATTAACCCTAACCATTTTTAGATGTGTCAGAATGGCCCAAAGGCCTTCATTTTTTTATTATTGTGATAATACACCTTTTAAGGGGTGAGGTGGAACACTTACAAGGCCCGAAGGCTTAGAGACAATTACATGACCCATAGGTCTTAGAGGGAATCACCTAGACACGAATACTTGGAACTAATCCTTCCCAGTATATGTCATGATATCAGCACTCCACCTTCGCAGGGCTAGTCAGCTAGATGTCCTATGCAAAGCTACATAGGCCTGGTACTGAAGACAAAGATATACCCTCTAATTCTTCCAAATCTGGTTAGCTCTACTCTAGTGGATGCGCCTACCCCGAATCCTCATCTAAAGCCTTGTCCTTATAGTCAAACTAGTATATTTGAAAGAAAGTGGTCCAAAGTCCTTGGGGGTGGCCTAAGGCCTTATGGTGGCCCAAAGGCCTTGATAATCAACTAGCCCGAAGGTCGTGGGTGGCCTGAAAGCCGTGTAGGACCTGAGGCCAAAACTAGTGGCCCAAAGGCCCAAATGGATGAATAGTTCTGGTTGCTAAAACACCAAACAGAACCTAGTACAGTATCTACTACAATAGCTACTACAATTCCTACTACGGTACTGCTACGGTACTTCTACAGTACTGCTACTGTACCCAGAAATACACCTCCTCCAAGATTTGATCTTGGGTCTCTTGGATGCACCTACCAATTCCTCACCAACCGGGATGAGGCTCATGTGCTTTAGATGTGTAGAATTAAAAAATAAACACCATTTTATGGAAATAATTTATTAAAAATGTGTGATTTAATTTTAAATTAGAATCATCATCTACATGGACAATAAGAAGATTAAAATTATTATTAATTTTATAAAACATTGAAAAATAAATTATGGTATCATAAAGTTATCTTAAAATTACAAGACATCAAAATATAAATTTATGAATAAATTTTATGAATGTATATTTTCTATTAAATTGAAAAATTAATTATAATGTTTTAATTAAATATTATAACCTACAAAAATATCAACATTTAATTAATAATTTTTAAAACAATAATTTATATAGAGTTTGATTTAATCATACCATAATTTCATTTATAATATGACTAATTTGTTTTATACTTTCATTGGTGAGGAAACTATTAATTTGAATGATTTACTATTCTTAAGGGGCATATTACTATTCATAGGGTCATGTTACTATTTCATCGTTATAGGTTCATTAACTTCTAGAAATACTTATTATTTAATTAGTTCTTGATTTATAAAGTTGTTATTATGGTCAATAAGTGATTTTAGGTGATTTATACTATATTAAAATAATATAATAAGGGATAAATTACATTGATAAAATTTGGGTCGTTACATTCTTCCCCTCTTTTGAAAGTTCACCCTAAAATTTTTATTTTACATAAACAGGTGACGGTACTTCTCCTCCATTGTCTCTTATGGTTCCCATGTTTCTTATTCATACTTATGGTTCCTCTATAGGAATTTGAAAAGGTGGGTTTCCTTGTTGCATATGACCTAATCACTCTATTGAAAAATCATTACTGGTTGGTCCTCATAAAAGTGATCATCTTCCAGCTGTACCACCACTACGTTCAGTACATGTGAGGGATATAGTAGGAAGTTCTTCAAGAGTGGTACGTGGAACATGTCATGACCTTGTTCCATATTTGGTGGATGTTCAAGATGATATGGTTTATATGCTATGCGATCAAGAATCTTAAATGGTCCAATGTACCTTGGGATTTTCTTCAATTTCCATTTATACCACATGACTCTCTTCTATGGTGATATTTGAAGGAAGATATTATCTCCAACATCAAACACCAAGCCCATTTGACGGTTGTCAGTATGGCACTTGTGTCGACTCTAAGCAGCTTTGATAGGTTACTTGATGGCTTGAACCATTTTTGTTATCTCTTTTACAAGTACAATTCCTAGTAGCTTTCATTCTCCAACTTCGTCCAAAAAAGGTGGAGTTCTACATTTCTTTCCATATAGATCTTCATATGGATCCATCTGAATACTCAAGTTAAAGTTATTTTTGTGTAATAAGTCAACTAATGGGTGATTCTAATCCCATCAAACATTTAATTTTAATGAAAATGATCTTAGAATATCTTTAAGTCTCTAAATAGTCCTTTTATATTGGCCATCGATTTGAGGGTGATAGGTCATAATGAAATTTAACTCAATACTAAAAGCACATTGAAGACTCTTCCATAATTTATATGTGATCCTAGGATCATGATCGTAGAAAATCGGGAGTGTAATACTTTTTAGTTAACCACATCCTTCACAAATATCTTTATCTATAGTTCACGTGAGAGATCTTCTTAGATAGAGATAAATTGGGAAATCATGGTGAGTCATTCTACCACAACCCATATTGTATTAGTATCATTGAATGTATTCGAGATACCTGTGAAAAAGTCCATCATTTAATATTACCATTTCCACATGGGTATAGGTGATGGTATAATCATCCCTTTAGACATCTATCTCTTAACTTTTACTTGCTTCCGTATCATGAACATTAATAAATACATAGCAATCTTCTACTTCATGTTGTCCCCCTATAAGTGTTCTCGAAGATCATGGTACATATTCGTACTTCCATGATGGATAGAGAAAGTTGAGTTATGTGCAACATCAAATAGATCATTCTTAATCCCAAGAGATGAAGGAACTCAAAGCCTCCTTCCAAACCATATCACACCATCATCATCGATATGGAGCTCTAGAAGTTTCCCTTCCTTTATTACACTCTTCTTGTTTTATAACTCCGAATCATCCCTTTGTTCCACCTCAATATTCTCTTCCATATATGGTTTGGAAATAATTTGGGAAATGTATGATAAATTCCATACTGTTATGATTTCCAAATCCATCTATTTAAAATCCATGAAGATTGGGTCTTTCTCAATCCGCACCATAGATAGAGTAACTAGTTCTTTTCTACTATGAGATTCAAGTACCTTATTTTCGATTCTAGGATGATAGTTACTTGAGTAATTGTAGAATTTTATTATCCCTAATCATCTCTATTTGAGGCATATTGAGATTGATTTATGTGAATTTATACTTTAGGCTCTTGTGATTGGTGTATATGTCACATTACTCACCATAGAGGTAGTGTCACCAGATTTTTTAGGAAAATGCAAGATGCTAGCTCCATATCATGCGTAATATAGTTATGTTCATGGATATTCAACTATTTTATGGTGTAGGATATCACATTCTCTTCTTGAATGAGTAAACAACCTAATACTTTCTTTGAAGAATCACTATTTATCATAAAAATTTATCCACTTTTTTGTAATGTGAGTACAGGTGTAGTGATCCTCCTTTTTGTTGTCCCCGTGAATATTTCCTTACATTCTTATATCCAAAAATATTTTACCACAAACGTTGTTAACATAGTTAATAGGAATGACACTTGTGAGAATTTTTCACAAAATTTTGATAGTAAACTCAAAATCCAAGAAAAATATGGATTTATGTGACACTATAGGGTCAGGTACATTCCTTAATTTCACTGTTTTAAGAGTCCATAGAAATTCCCTCACTTGTGATCACATGTCCCAATAATGTGACTTTCTTAATCCAAAATCCACACTTGTTGAACATGTCTTACAACTTATCCTTCCTTAATGTCTCCAACACATTCCATAGATTTACTTCATGTTCCTTCTTGATCTTGGAGTACATGATAATATCATAAATAAACATTAAAAAAATTATATAGGTAATTTCCAAAGTCTCTATTCATAAAATCCACTTAGATGGTAGGGGAATTAGTGAGTATGATGGGCATGACAAAAATTCATATTTCCCATAGCTTGTACATAAGGTTTCCTTATAAATATTTATATTCTTAACCATTTTTTAATGATATCCACAACGAAGATCCACCTTTGAGAAGTACAAATCTCCTCAAAACTGATCGAACAAGTCATTAATCCTTGTAAGAGGACACTTGTTCATTATTGTGATTTTGTTGAGTATTAGATAATAAATACACTTCGTCATTGATCTATTCTTCTTTATGAAAAATAACACTAATTCACCCCAAGGTGATACATTAGTGCATATGAATCCTTTTCCAAAATTCTATTGTAGCTGATTATTTAACTCTTCCATTTCGATGGGATCCATCCTATAGGGGAATTTTGATATAGGATTTTCCTTGGGTATGAGTTCTATTTAGTAATCTACCTCATGAACTAGTTGATGTCCAGGTAACTATTCTAGAAATACATAACTGTATTCCCTCACAATGGGAATTTCCCCAATATTGATACTTTCCATTGAATTAGCCATTTGAGGGAGGGATGCTTCTTCATATGGAATCAACACCCACACTATTGATGGACTTTCCAAAGGAGATTCATGACCTCACTTGAATTTTTATAGGAGAATGGTATGGCTCAGAATATGAAAATATATTTCCTTTTCCTAAAAATTTATATGTTCTCTATATAACATGAGCCAATCCATTCCCATTATTGCATCAAATTCTACCAAGGTAATTATCATGAGATTCAGTTGATGAATCCTCCCACATATGAAAATTCAAGAAGAGTCTAACACTTGGGTTTCATTGATTTAAACATATGGTGTTTTTATATATATCACAAATTTAGGGTTTTGGGGAATCAATTTAATAGTTCTAGAAAACATTTATGATATAAAAGAATGAATAGAACCATAATCAAATAAGTCTTTTTTCCTTTTCTTAGTGAATAAGAAGTTTTCATTCTACCACATCATTTTTCTGTTACACTTCACCTGTAGTGAGGGAATAATAATTTTCTTTTTTCTTTGGTTTTTTCAGCTGATGATGATTACCCTCAAGGACTCAAGATTTAGAGAATTGGATTTCACAGTGACCTTTCTCCCAATAGTTGTTGCATTGGGCCATCGATGGTTCTCTCATTTTCTCAACCACATTGTCTTGCATCCACATGTATTTTCAACATTCATGAGCTAGGAAGCCTTCTATCCAACTCTTAAATAATTTTCACATACCTATGACATAACTCCCAGGATTCTTATTCCAACATTTTTGACATGTGGAAGGATGAGTTTTCATTCCACCATTCTAGTTAGATACTCCGACTTGAAATAAAATCTTTCGTTTCATATAACCATACCCATGGGAACATTCTCTAAAGTACATCTCTACTTTGATATCACATCGAACGACTTCTTCCTAACTCCCAAAGTCATGAATTTAATGATCCTTTTAATGGTATATATTTAATCCACCAAATAATCTATTAATTTTTCTATGATTGTTGATAACAAACCCCAGAGTATACATTAAAATCCTTGTGAAATTTTCTTCGTAGGCCATGATAGATCCTCCTCAATTTTTATTTAGCTCTATGAATTATCTCTCCTTTTTTTATAAAAAGAGTCTGATGGAAATACTTGTTAATAAAAAACATCTTAAATTCTACCCACTCTATCTCTTAAATTTCATCCTTTGTCTTAGTGTTCTTAATCAACACCCACCATTGGTCGACCTCTCCATCTAATTGAAAAATTCCTAGAGTCACTTTATATTTCTCAGAATACTAAATTACAGAAAATATGTTATCTATTTATTTGACCCACTATTCCCCGACTAGTGTATCAGAAGATCCACTAAATGTCAGTGTTCGTCCCCCATAAAACAATGGATAGAAAATTTCCCCCTATTAGGTGAAGCTTAAAATTACAAATTATTCAGGTTATTTTTCATAAACTATGACAACTAGGTAAGCATAACCATGTAATTTTGAACTCCACATCCCAAAAAATTGGGGATGTCATTCGGGAAATGGTTTCATTTTCCCTCACATGGGTTGTTGTCTAGATGTTTCCTTGTTCCCACCATTTTCTAAAATAGAAAAGGAATGAAAAAAATAAGTCAACAGGTCCTGAATAAATAATTTATTATTTTTTGAAATTAATTCTAAAGTAATATCTTGTAGGATCCCTATGTTTAGAATTTTATAATATAACGAATCATGGGTGTTTAATTTTACTTAGTCTAACACTATGGGTTTTAACTACGGTTGTCTAATCCTAATTTAATAATTGACTACATTGTTATCTGATACCAACTATAGTGACTGTCCCTTTTCTTACAACACTATTACATCATTTTAATGATATGAAAATAAAATTAGATGGAAAAGATCTAAATGACTATTGTATTGTGAATACTAGGACCATATATAACATTTAAAAAATAAAACATAAAAATTTATGTAATTCCTTCTTTTACAGCTTCTTATTTTCTGATAAATTCTTCTTAGTACAAGTAGTCACCCGAGGATATACATCAACTAAGGGGTGAGCTCAAAGTCCATTAAGAGGATAGATGAGGACTTGATAAAATATAACATGGGTTGAGGATAATCATAACATGATCAACATAAAGAATCATATGATCTTAATCATGAGAGGAAGTGTTAAGACAAGGATTGGAATGTTTCAATGCATAAAAATGAAACAATATTTCTTAGTGGTCAACTACCACACCTAGTGGGGAACAATTTGTATATCATGTTCATGCATATTTAATGTTTTCTCATTAGATACATAACATTAACAAATTAATTGGAGTGCTATATAATTTTGGGAACACCTCTCACATCACAACATTCTCGTTGTGAAATATAATTCTAGGCACACCCTTCACATCATAACATTTACATTGCACTATATCACTCTAAGAACACCCATCACATCATAACATTTACATTATCATGCATCCCACATAGAACATATATAAATGATGAAAATAAAATAATCCATTAAAATGAATGGGTTGCATTTCATAAGTCATATATTCAAATAAAGATTCATCCCAAATGAAAGAGAGAATAACATATTGATAAACGAATTATTAACCTTGAGTGAAGAAGAAACAATCTAGAGAAGTAAAAGGTGTGTGTTTTGAACGAAGAGTTCTTTTGGAAAAAATTGTTTTTGTCATAAACTCAAGAAGAAAACATGTAAATCTCAAAAAATATAAGATAATGATATAGAAAAGATATTTATGTAATATTCACATAGAAAATGTTTTGAAATAGGGAAAACCCATGAAAAGAGAGTTGGGTTTTAGAATTCTATTTACCTTATGTCTGAATATTGTATTCACATAAATATCATGTATAATCACATTAGATTCGATAATTAAAAAATATAGAACCTTTTATAAATGAATTTTATTAGGTTCAACTTTTATCCTTTTGATGATTTATAGAGTTTAATTTAATTGTTTGGGAGCATTCGCTTTCTTTATTATCTTGGTCTGTTTACTTGTATACATAAATTTAATTTCCTGTAAAATTGGGATAAATATCCTTATTTGTTATTATATATTATCAATTATATTAAAAAAGTTTAAATGATTTTATAAATAAATGTTTTATATGGTATGCAGATGAATCATTAGATACAAGTTAATAATTATCGTTGTAGGTAAATTATGGTTTTTTCAACCACAATGAACTCATATTGTTTTATCATTTTGTATTATGTGTATAATATATTTCCAAAACATAAATAATAACATAAAATAATATTTAAAATATGTTTCAACCATTATAATGGTTTTATTAACATCCCTGAAGGTTATAAATGAAATTATGTTTAGTCGCCCACGATATTAGTAAATTTACACATTAGGGGAGATGATTTCATTTTTATAATAAGAGAGAGAGAGAGAGAGAGATAATTGAGTATAATGATGGATCTTCCATTAACATGATAGCATTAAATTATATCAAAAATACTGGATTTAGCATTCCTTTTTTATAAGATAATGTGAAGAGAAGATAAAAATAAAAATGAAATTGAAAATAAATTAAAAGAAAAAGGAAGAGGATTTTACCTCTTGGATTTATCCACATTGAGAACCTCCTATGGGAACCAATTTTGGGCTTCTGATGAGACCTAGAGATATTGAAGGTGTGATAGGGTGATGTGTATATTAATGGGAATAATTTGGAAAAGGATAAATGCTTGATATGTGTGAGTAAAAGATATAGTGAGAGCTGGTATTTATAGTGGGGGAGAGGGTTGTTTCCAAATAATTCGATCATTTGTTTATTATTTCGGATCCAGACTAAGAATAGTTTGAGAATTATCATAAAAAATTTAAAATTGTTAATTTTATTTTGATATTGTGTTTCTTACATTATCTATGACTCAATGGATAGTTTATTTAATATATAATGTATATATACAGTAAATTACCAAATTTCACTACGTACAAAAAATTAATGTATTTCAGTAAAATATCAATAATTAACCCTAACCACTTTTCAGTATTTAGAATTTGAAAATAAAATCAGTTTGTTGAAAATAATTTTCTAAATATGAGTAATTTAATTTTTAATTGAAATCATCATTTACGTGGAAAATATAGATTTTAAAATTATAACTGATTTGACAACACATTGAAAATTACATAAGGTATCATAAAAAAATCCTAAATTAATAGGACATAAAAATATTAAGTTATGAATACGTTTTTATACAATTGAATTTTCATTAAAATTATTATATTAATTATAAAATATTAATTAAAAATTTAATTCATTGAAGAATACCAATACTTAATAAATAATTTTTAAAACATTTATTTACTTATACAATTATATATTCATAAAATACATTCATTTATAAGATTCCTAAATTCTATTTATACTTTCATGGGTGAGGATACTATTCATTTGGTCGGTTTACTATTTATAAGGTTCATATTACTATTCCAATGTTCAATTTACTATTTAATCACTATTGGTTCCATAACAACTATAAATAATTCTTATTTCACTAATTCATCATTTATAAATTTTTATTATGGTTAATATATGATTTTAGGTTATTTATATTATATGAAATTACTAGAGGAAGGGATGAATTCTATTGATGAATGTTGGGTTCATTATAAGAACTACATCATAGTGGCACATTACCCTTACTCGAACATGGACATAGATAATCTACAAACACTCGAAGGAACATGTAGGGTGTGATCTAAAAGCCTAGTAGGGTCTCAAAAAGGCTTCCACAAAAAAAATCCAAAAATTAACTAATTAAATAAAACTTTCAATTTTAACAAATCAAGAACATAATTTCAAATGAATAACTAAAAAAATAATATTTTTCATTTCCAATGATGAAAAAAACATTGCCAAAATTAATTAATAATTTTTCATAAAAAAATTATATAAATTGAAAGGCAATGTGATTTTTTTACAAAAATGGAATATATTTCAAATATAAACAGCGAGCTACATGGTCATCTTCAAAAATGGACAATAGTTTAAAGCTGTGGGACTCCCTCACACTCAATTAGTTATCCTTGAAATATTTGTACACACATCCATTATAGATTGGTCAAAGAAGACTCATCACCATCCAATCTGGGATGTGACCTTCAGCGTATGTATTGTTTGTGTTGAGAATCTTCAATATATTGTTGTTTTGAATAACTCACCAACTACCTAGACTTGCATGTTCTCAAAAAACAAATAGTGATGGGAAATTAAATTTAAAATGTTTTAAAATACAATTCCTCCCATTCTATAATTTAAAATACTCTAATTTCATTTCAAAAACCACCACATGTGTTATTAATAAAAGTAGACATTTTTAAGATAAAACCAATGGGTTTATATAATTCCCATTTAAATCCATTTTTCTAAAATACCTATTTGAATTTAATTTCATAATATCAATTTCATAATTTAAATTCATTGGTATAAATTCAACAATATTCCCTCAATTTGAAAGACACGACCCAATTCATTAGAATTTGAAGTTTTATCCCAATTTCATGCCAAACCAAACCCAAATCCACAATTCATTGAAATTGAATTTCTAATAATCTATTTGAATTAAAATTAATTTTTATGTTAAAATTTTGAATTTAATTTAACTTATTTAATGTTTATAAAACTATCCATCCTATATTTAACCACCTACCTCGAGATCATGGGATCTCAAAACACAAATCCTTTAACGATAAACTCTTATAAAGAACATCAACAATAAGGATGAAACAAGGAAATCATGATTCAAGATTTTAAATAATTGGGATTGGATAATCAAAAAAATGGAGATCAATAAAACCTTTAATATGAATATGGAGACATTAGAATAATGATAATTGGAAGAGGAAAGTAACTCAAAATATATCAAACATCATTCACCAAGCTTCGATTCACTTTTAGGGGGTGTAGAGGAGCCAAAATCACCTCTCAAGAGCTTGTAGGGTAGAAGAAAACAAAATAGGGTAATACATGCCTATAAATATCATTTAACAAGAGTTTCTGGGTTTAAAAATTAATTTTTTTTGATTAATTATATCTCATATTCATTGTGAGGTATGTTGGGTCGCACTATTAGAAAAACCGGGTGTCCTAACCATGTACCCCTTTTTTACATGGTGTATAGTATATAATTGGTGGGAGTATGATTTGTGAAACCATGGGATTTTAGTGGAAATCCCCACCATTTGGTTTGTACAGTTTCCAATTACAGGTCACAAAATTTGGGAAAATCATATACCAATCGTGGATAGCCTAGAATCATCTAAAATTTCTAAAAAATATCCTGAAGTAGCCGCAACCAAAAAATGGTCAAAAGTGGGACTTATTAATACCTAAAAACATTAATAGGATGTTACAACCTCCCCACCATAGAAATTATACATCCCTATAAATCATTTAAAGAAGTACAGATGTTAAAAAGATGAGGCCATTTATCTCTCATCAGTGTCTCCCTCCCCCACGTCTCATGAGTATCTGAACCATGAATATATAAAACCACAAACAAATTTATTATCCCCCCATGAATTACAATGGTTTTTGGAATTAAAAATCCATACCGGATGCTCAGTCAAGAATAAATGAAGCTCCATATCATGGTATCTCAATTTCATAACATTATGTGGATCAGAAAGATATTTTTGTATCTGAGACACAAGATAAATAATATGTATCATCTTTAATGTGGTGGGAATGATAAATAATAATATACTCTACCCACTTGTACAAAAACCAAAAATTTTCCCACAAAGTAAGGATCAATTTTTCGATGCCACATTAGTCGTCGAAGACCCAACTGGGGTGGAACATTCATGAACATCTGGTCACCAATTGAAAATTCCAATTTTCTATGAGGACAATCAATATAATAATTATACTGATGATGTCTCATAAACATGATTTTAATAATAAACTAATATTTATTTTCTTATCTAGAACCATTATCAGTCCAACCAATTAACATTCACCAACCTATGACCAAATCAACAATGGTTGGAATGGTCATCCATAAAGGCCTCAAAATGAGCTATTCTGATCGCAGGCTGGTTACTATTGTTATAAGAAAACTCAACAATCTTGATATTTTCATCCCAAGCCCCAATAATGTCAAGATGAATGGAATGAAGCATATCCTCAGGAATCATTATATACCTTCATATCTAGAAATCTAACTGCATATGGTATTCCATTCTAAAATGAACCTGAGATCCCAATTCCTCCTAACAACCTCTCTAAAATGAGATGTGAACTAAGGATCCCTTTTAGAGAAAATAGCAGAAGGAACTCAATTAAAACCAAAATTATATTTCACATAGAGATTTTCTAGTTATTAAAATTTTATTATATCATGAATGCATATAATGTGAGATGATTAATGCAGTCAATCAACAAAAAACCATATCAAATTATTCTTTCTATGGGTACATGACAACCTAACAATAATTTCAATAGATATTTCATTCCACATCCATGTTGGTAGTGGAAGTCGCTGATGAAAACATGACGGTTTCTAGTGCTCGGTTATGAAAATTTTTTGTAACACCATATAATTTCACAGTACATTATATTTTTATATAAATTCAATGTCATTTATTGCATGAAACTCCAATTTGTCTTGTGTTACACACAACATTCAGTTTCTATGAAACAACACTTTAGTATTATAATTATTTAAATGATATATTTATAACATATCCATTAAATATACTAATATGAAAATTAAAAAATAAATTTTAAATGTTATTTATAATTATTTAAAATAAATAAAACAAATTTATAGTTAAATTTATAATTTTTGTTTAATTAGTTATATGTTTAGAAATAATATTTTTTTAGTGGAACAACTTTTTATCTCTTTTTTTCAACAATTGTAAAATTAATTTCAGAAACTCTTAGAAATTGAATTTTAGAAAATATAGTTTATTTTTTATTCATAATATCAAAATTATATTAGGGTAATGTTTTGGTATTTTTTTTAAAAAAATTTCATTTTTTGATGAATAGTGTGAAATAGTATGTTATAGTTTAAAACTAACTTTTTTGTTTAAAACATTATTATACATTAAATTCATTTTTAAAGTCACAATATAAAAATAATAAATATATTAATCTAATATAGTTCATTGTAACTATTTTTTAATTTAATTTTAGATAAAAATATATATAACTTTTCAACGTCTCTTTTTCCTGTATTCTATCCACATTTGTGGGATTAACATTAACCGTAATTTTATTGCTACTGTGAATAGAATTTTGAAAAATGGAAATAAATTATTGCAATTTTTATGAAATTTTTGAACAGATATGGTCAACTTATTTATTTATTGAATAGTAATTTTAGTAGATATTTATTTATTTACCACACTTAAGGGTAAATTGGGTAATTAAAGGTAAAAATATAATACAATTTTTAAAAGTTACCCTATAACTTGTAATTATTAAATTTTATATGTGTTTTTGTACCAAAATAAACCTTATATATAAATTATGATCTTTTTTAGCCACATGGGTATGAATACAACAATTATCGTATTTTATATAAAGATAAATTAAAAACATCAAACTCTACCTCTTAATTACTAAATAATTTTAAATTTAGTGTTTAATATAAGATAAATTAAACTATAAAAATTAAATAGAAAGAAAAAAATTATATACATAATAATAATTTATTTCTAATTTTTCGACATTAGATAAATAAATTGCATTATGATACAATGATGAAGCATTAATAAATTTATTAAAAGAAAAATCCTATAAATGATATCATTTGAAAAATTTGATGTGATATAAAAAATTTTGGATTAAATTTATATATTATGGACGAATTTATGTTGATTTTTCATAATAATCATGTTTATATGGTTTTATAAATAGTAAGACAATAAATAGTGTCAAAATTGACATCAATGTTATTTTAAAATAAATAATATTTTATTAAATGTCATAAAATTCATAGAAATCTATTTTTTGGAAAAATAACACAAATAAAGTTAAATATATCATAAATTATCCAATTGGGGTTCTTTGGTCTTGTTATGGTAACCATATTAACCTTATAGTGAAAACAGTCAAGTTATCATGGTAAGATTAAAATTTATTAAATAAGGGTTCAAACAAAAAGATAAGCATTAAAAAATATTAAAAACGTGTCCAAGAAAATTATTAGATGTATTATATTATACCTATACCACATTATGATAAATTTTAATCATTTAATGGACCCTTGTCTATAAAAATGACATTGATATATTAATAAACAAGGAATATGACAAAATGTCACACTCTCATTTCTTATAAGTATGATAATTTTAATAAGGTGATAACTAGAAACTAAATTTGATCATGAATAGTATTATGAAATATAATTTAATTTTATACATCATAGGAATTTATTTATGATTTTTAGAAACTAAATAATTAACAAAAATAATGACACAATAGTGAAGAAGTAGTTATTTTATTAACATAAATATCAAATAAATGATTTAAAAAAATATTAAAATTAATAAAATATGGAATATTTAATGTATTCCATGAATCATATAGATTAATATGACATTTTAAGTTTTTATTAAATGGTTTGATTAAATGTTATCATTTTTATTGTATTCTCTCTAATGTCAAAGTAATTAATAGTGTAAAAAGAATATTGATTTTTATATCAATAACATTTTTTCAAATTATTTAAAATCCATAAATATCATTAGGAGCTAAAAAGTGATAATTAAAATGTCTAAATTTTAAGAAATTATCTATTTATGTACAATTAATAACATATAAGTAGTTATTTATAAAATTTAAATTTTTATAATTTTATTACTATAATTATAATTAAATAGATTAATTAAGGTTAAATAAAAATGATAAGGTTTAAAATAAAATAACAAAAAGTCTAAAATTTATTGTTTGAGAGTATTTTGAGTCATCCTAATATTATCCTATAAATAACTCACTTTGGGGCTATATTAAAATAAAAATAAATTTATAATAAATTAATAGTTTTTGGGTTTCTAAATTTTCCACTCGTCGATCTTATAAAAGGGAACATCTACTTATCTTTTATTCACACATCTTTAACACATTGGATTAGATAAAATATAAAAATTTAACCTCAAAAAAATCCCCCACTTCATCCTAGAGGCCATACGTTGGTATAAAATCCAAAATAAGGATTCCATTTGTGAAAATCAAAAGGAGACACTCGAAGAAGAAGTAATTGTTTTACCAACTCTTTCAATGTTCTTTCATTTTTATACTTTCATTTCTTATGTTTTTTTCATACTAATGTAATAAATTTAGAATTTACTATATTTTGAGATTTTTTATGTTTATTTTATAACCATATTCCCCCTTCTTTCCATCCTATGAATAACAATATCACCATGCATGCATATGTAAAACATATCATCTCCACATCGGGGGTAAATTGTTTTTCATATGTACGTTATTTTGATTGGTATAATGATGAATATAAATGATTTAAATAATAGATATGACATTATATTTTTTATTTATAATTAATATTCTATAAAAAAAATTACCCCTCACCATTATGGAATGATATAATCACTCAAACATACGTACATCCTACCGTCTCCATGATGCGATGAGATTTATCCTCCACTAAAACCATTTAAGAATTATTATGAAAATGTATGTAATGAATAAGTATGAAATATAAGAAATATTAATTCTATTGGAATATTATATATATATATATATATTATTTACTTTATTTCATTCAGTATGATAAGAAAACAGGAAGATCATTCTTGTGTACATACAGCCTACCGTCTCCATGAATAGCGTGTTTTATTTCATTTTTCAATCTATTATATATAATTATATATTAAATATGTATGAGATAAAAATCATGTTTCAAATTATATAGGTTTGTAAATCATGATATATGTAATAATATCAAGAATAAAAATTCAAAAGACGTATGATAAACAGAGTGATTATTACCCAAAGCATTGATTTAACATGGAATTGTTAAATGGACAAGTATCATAAAGTCATAAAACAATCATATATGAAATCATAATTTTTTTATGATTCTATTACCAGTTAATAATTTTATTAATACCACTATTCCGGCATTTCATACATGTATGAAAGAAATCTGGCCTAAGGTAATGATTAATTTTTCAATCTCTTTATTATTCGGGATTTCTTTTATGTAAGAATTTTCTATGAAATATTTATCATCAATGTCCATGTTTCATAAAAATGTATTTCAAAAACATTCTTATTATTGTAATAGAATATTTAATGAATTTTTCCAGTTGTCTATTTTATAAAAGGAATCTTTTTTTTATATTCCTTACTTTGTACTTTGTTTGAATTTTTCAATGTAGTACGAGAATAATGTTTTTTAAAATTCATGGTGTGAGCAGATTTTTCTACTGTCATAATGCCTTAACATTTTGTTGCTTCATTCACAAGCTCACAATTTTATTTTCAAAATAAATTTTCTATTTTAATATTGCATGTATTTTTAATGTTTTCAAAGTAATAAATATATTTTTCTCTCAAAGAGTTTTATTGATTTCATTATATTATTTTCACATATGTCAATATATTTTGTTGGATATAATGTTTTAATGAGGTTGATTTCTTATGATGAAACCTAAAATATTTAATCTAAGGGTTTATGATTAGTTTGAATGTGGATGTGCTATTTTATTTCCATTCATGGTAAATTGTCAATTTATTAACATTTTCTATGTCAGTTTTAATACAAATGTCTATGTTGGTTATGATTTCCCATTTTTATACTAAGAATGAATTGGACATAGTAATTTATAGATGTATCCCTCTATATCCCCTTAATGAATTAGTAGAATATGAATATGAATTTTTAAATGGAATTATTTAATTTATTATTACTATATAATGATGATTATTATATTTAAAAGAGTTTATTAGTTTTATACATTGACTTATATGTTTATGCTTATTTATAAAAGATTTTCATATATTGTTTACCCTTACTGAGCATCTAAGATCACCCCTTGTGCTTTATTTTCCCAAGATACCAAGAAGTTTTTAATGTTTGATATTTCGGGTTATTCTAGTAGAATAACAGAATTATCAAAGTAATATCCATGTTTTATTTTATGTTTTGAATTGTAATGTAATGTTCATATATATAATAAATTTTCTATGACTTCTGAAACTATCAGTCCTTAATGATTTGATTCCTGGTAATAATGCCAATGTATAAATATAACAAACTATCTCTCGACTTCTGTGGTCTGGGAGTTATAGTTTTTATCAAATTGAGTTTGGTAGAAACCATGTAAAATTGATTTATAAGTCAATGATTAGCCTTTCGAATGACATTGAGGATAAATCTAAGATTGTAATATCATCCTTTAGATTTTGTAATGGATAACGTAGGGTAAGCCTATGGACTTATGGATTGATAATAATATTTTATCATTTATAGATCATATAAATGATTCTTTATGCCTATATCACTATGATTAGTATTTATCACATTGTGTTTTGTGTTTTGGATGATGGTTAGAATTAGCAAGTTGAAAAAAATACTTTTTAAACTGATGATAATGAGAATGATAAAAAAGAAAAATGAGATGAAGGGGATATTATGGGATAATATTTTGAAGTGTAGTTAATGGATTAAGAGTGAAGTGAAATGATTAAGGTTATTTTTTTGATTCAGTAATTATTACCTCGATGGTTTGGTCATTATAGGATTCATGATATATATAATGATTTTACTAAAGTACTTATTCTTTAGGAATTTGAATGTTTAATTGTTTTCATTAAGAACATAAATGTCATCAAATATTTGGTATTTCATATTAATTTTAATATTAAGTTGTTTTGGTAATTTTAGGTTATGATTGATTATGGAAATTTAGAGATATTTTTGGATTGTTAATTTGTATTGAAGTATTTCGGAAAAGTTTGAATGGGTTATGTTAAACATGAGAAATTATTTTTTTAGATCAAATTATGAATTATTGGATACATTTTCCTAACAGTGTTATTTTTAGTAAAAATTTAGAGGATGAAGGACATACTTGGGGGATTTAAGATTTATGAAAAGTGATTCAGGCGTGAAAAATTCATTTTGAACATTCATTTCTATGAGTAATGAATGAAGTGAAAATATATTAAAGAACAAAGAAAGGATGATATTATTAATATGACATAGAAATAAATAAATTAAGTACTTTTCTAAATAGTAAAATAGTCCATAAACTCTAGGAAAAATTGTCATCAAAAATGTGTTATCCTAATATCATTAATTATTTGAACCAACAGTATTTTAAATCATTATAGATTTATGGATTTTAGGGCCCTCCAATTTCTATTTATCATTTGTTTTCTTTATTGTGGATGTCCTCAATCACTCCCTATAAATATTTATATTTTACCTCTATTTATGTATCTCTACGTACCACTACTTTTACCCTATTCAAAATCGTAATTTGGTGGTGAACTTTGAATCTCCATTTCCTTCTTATTAATAGTATATTCTATTAACCCTAATTTTGATGTGGGATTTCCACAATGGTATCTTCTATTATAAAAATATTTATTTTAGAAGTAATTTTTCAAATTTTGAGGATGAAATTTATTAAAGTAGGGGGGAATTTAACACGACAAAATTTCACAGTACAATATTTTTTTAAAGAAATTCAATATCTTGTTTTGCACACAACAGTGACTTTCCTTCCTTTATATGCAACATTTAGTTTCTATGAAACAACACTTCAGTATTATATTATTTAAACAATATATTTATAACATATACATTAAATATAGTAACATGAATACTACTAAAAAAGAAAATTTTAAATATAGTGTTTTCACATAAATAAAACATATTCATAATGAAATGTGTATATTTCGTTAAAATAGTTATATGTTTAGAAATAATATTTTATTAAAGGAACTAGTTTTTATATCCTTTTGGGAAAAATAATAAATTTAGTTTTAGACAGTCATAGAAATTGAATTTGGAAAAATAAAACAAATTTTTTAACTTGAAATATCAAAATTAGGTTAGCCAGATTTTTCATAATTTTTCTAAAATCATTGATTTTTGGATGAGTAGTGAAAACTACTATGTTATAGTTATAAATATATATTTTAATTAAAATAATTATTATATTTGAAATTTATTTTTAAATTCAAAATATATTAATAATATATATATTATTCCAATGTAATTCATAGGAAAAAAATAATAGAATTAGATATAAAAATTTATAGAACTTTTGAACGTTGCTTTTACCAACCTTCTATCCACATTTACAGGATTAACATTACATTTAATTTTTACATCATCTATGAGCAGAATTTTGAAAACCAGACATACATGGTTGTAAATAGTATGAAATTTTTGATCCGATAGGATCAAGTTAATTTATTTTGTAAATAGTAACTTTAGTAATTTTTTATTTATTTACCACGGTTATGGGTAACTCAAGAAATTAAAGGTAAAAAATACATTAATATTTACAATTTACAGTAACATTTATTATAATCTCCTTGTATAAGTTTTTTTGGAAAAATAACCCCTAGGTAAAAAATATTATTTTTTAAACCACTTGGGTATGAATAAGACATTTATTATATTTTGATTAATTAACAGTTTAAAAATTTAATACTAAAACTTCTGATAACTAAATCATGTTTAACAAAGGGATATACCTATAATAAATTATACAATAATAATAATTATAAATATAAAATTCATATCTATGTAAGAATAATTTATTTATAATTATTAGACATTAAACAATTACATTCAATTTTGAAAAAATGATGATGCAGTAATTGATTTACGAGGGGAAGAATCAAATAAATGATATGATTAATATTAAAATAAATATTTTTTAAAATATTTTTTGTCATCTAAAAATACTTTTGGATGAAATTTACAGGATAGGGATGATTTAATATATATTTTAAAGGAATTTTTTATTTTTATTTTAGAAAATATCAAATAATTAATAGTGTAAAAATGGACATAAATGATATTTTTAAATAAATAATAATTTATTAAATGATATAAAATTCATAAAAATCTACATTTCATACAAAGGAAAAATATAATGTAATATATATACTAAATAATCCAATTGGTTTTCTTTTGAAATTTTATAGTAACTATATTAACCTTATAGTGTAAAAAAGAAAAGTTGTCATGGTAAGAGTTAAATTGTGTAAATAATGATTTAAAAAAATAAGCATTGAAAATTATTATAAAAAAGTCCTAAAAAATTATTGTATGGATAATAATAAGTCATTATCACATTATGGTCTATTTTTAATCAATTAATGAACCCTTTTCCATGAAAAATACATATATATTATAAAAATCAATGAATGTGACAAAATTTCACACTCACATTTCTAATAAGTATAATAAATTTAATATGTGTATATAATGAATATAAATTCAATAATGAATTATATTTCGAAATATAATATAATTTCTACGAAATATGATTTATTTATCATTTTTAGAGATTAAATAATTATAATAAATAATTACACAATTGTGAAGAACTAATTATTTTATTAGTAGAAATTTCAAATAAATGATTTTAAAAATATTAAATTGAATATAATTTTGATTATTTAAGATTATTCGTTAATTTTATAGGTCACTTTGATATTTTAGGAGTGTATTAATTGGTTTGGTTGGAATTTACCATTATTTTTGGATTTTATTTAATGTCAATGTAACATATTGGGTTAAAATTGACATTAATGATATTTTATTAAATTAACAATTTTTCAAATTCATTAAAAATCATAAAAATATTTATTAACATAAAATTGACAATTTTATGGTCCAGAATTTCATAAATATTCCATTTATGAAAAATTTAAGCTACATATGTAAATATTTATAACCTTTTAATATTTAATATATTATTACTACAATTAAAATTAAATAGATTAATTAAGGATAAATTAAAATTGTAAGGTATAAAATAAAATCATAAAATTTATAAATTTTATTTGTTGATATTATTTCAACCAATACTCATCTTTGACTCAAAATAACTAAATTTTTAACTATTTAAAAACAAAAATAAATTTATAACAAATTCTTAGTTTTAGGGTTTCCAAATGTGCCCGTCCCCTCTCTTATAAAAGGGCACAACTCATTCTCTTTTATTCAAAAAATTAAACCACTTTTTCTCAGAAATACCCAACACATTTCTCCTAAAAACATCCCAAAATAATTCCTAGAGGCTATACATTGCTCATAATCCCAAATTATGGAATCCTTTTGTGCAAATAAAAAGGAGACACTTGAAGAGGATGTAACTGTTTTACCATCTCTTTCAAATGTATTTACATATTCTACTTCCATTTCCAAAGTTTTTTTCATAATAATGTAATATATATAACATATAATATATTATTATATGTTTTTATTATTTTTTTACAACCATATTTCTCCTTTTATCTACCATATGAATAATAATATCACCTTGTGTACGAACATACAGCTTACCATCTCCACACTGTGGTGTAAACAAATTTTCACCTGCAATTTATTTTGATGGTTATAATGATGAGAATAAAAAATTTAAATAATAAATATTACATGATATTTTTTTATAATTCATATTTTATCTAATAACTTTCCCTTTACTATTACGAAATCTTATTGTTGCTTGTGCGTACAGACGACTTACCTTCTCTATGACAGGATGAGATTCATCCTCCATTACAAAAATTTATTATTTATAATGAAAATATATATAATTATTATGTATGAAATATATTATATAATTATGCTAAATTAATAATATGTGTGTGTGAGTGTCATTTACTTACTTACATTCAATACAATAAAATAACTGAAACAATGTTCATGCGTACGTATGACCTACCGACTCTATTAATTGTGTGTTTCATTTTATTTATATGTCTATCATATATATTCATATAAATAATTTAGATGATATAAAAATCGTTTTTTACATTTTTGATGTAATAAATTCATGATCTATGTAATAAGATCAAGAATAATAAGTCAAAACATTTATGATAAACAAAGTTGATATTACATGAAGTGCTACTTTAACAAGGAATTATTAAATGAATGGGTAACATAAAGTCATATATTATTCATATATGATAGAATAAATGATATTATGATTATTTTAGAAGTTATAAATATGTTTTAAACCACTATACATGAGTTTTGGATACGTACGGAAGAAATCATGCCTAACGTAAGGATTAATTTTGGCAATCACTTTATTATCTGAGATATATTTTATGTGAGAATTTACTAGGAAATATTTATCATCCATGCACATGTTTCATAAAAAATTATTTCAAAACATTATTACAATTATTTACAATTTTTATGGAAATTTTTACCCAACATAGATTTTAGAAAAAGGAATCTTCATTTTTTTTACATACAATGTTCTTTGTTTGACATTTTCGACAAAGTATGAGAAGAATGTGTTTTTTAACTTATTCAAAATGAGAATATTTTTATGCAATCATAACACATTAATGTTTGTAAGTTTCTTCCACATGCTCACATGTTTTTTTAGAATACATGTTTTCTTAAAAAATTGTGTGCCAATTTAATGTTTTCAAATTAAAAAAGGGATATTTCTATCCAAGTATTTTAATTATTTTATTACATTATTTTAATCTTTGTCAACATCTCTTCTTGTAGATAATGTTTTATTGAGTTTGTATTCTTATGATACCCCCAATCATATTGAATTGAAGGTTTTATGATTTTTTTTACTATAGATGACCTATTTTTATAGCATTCATAGTTTTTTGATAATTTATTAACATTTTGTATGATAGTTTTAATACGAATGTTTATGTTTTTTTATGATTTTTTCTTTTCATATGAGGAGTGTATTAAAATTAGTATGTGATTGTAAGGGTCTGCTATATCCCCTCAATGCATCAGTAGGACTCATGAGACAAAAAGGTTTGGGTTTCTACCTGTTTATATATGGTCTTGGAACAAGGACCTGACGGTATGTTTATGATGTATGACATTATTCATTCCCTTATTATGAGATTAGTTATTGATATTACATATAATTAGTCAACTAATAGAATATCCTTGTGAATGTTAAATTAGAATTATTTAATTTATTCTTTACATATTATAATTAATATTGTGTTTAAAGGTATTTTGTTTCAGTTATATACCTTTCCTTAAATTTATAGGATTATTTATGAATATTTTTTCTATATTGTTTACCTTTACTCAGCATATGATCTCACCACTTTCTTTTTTTTATTTTCCCACGTTTCCATTAAGTATTATTTTATTGATATATAGGGTTAATCATGGAGAATAATGGTGTTCTCAAAGTATTATTAATATTTTATTTTATATTTTTAATGGTAATGTAATGTTCTAATAGGTACTTTATTTTCTATGCCTGCTAAACATGTCAGCCTTTGGGATTTTGTTTCTTTTAATCATGATAATGTATTAAAATAATGTATCCGCTCTAGTATTCTAATGTCGAGGAATCACATATTGGGAAGTATTACAACAAGAAATAAATTTATCAATGCCTTATCTTGTACATATCCACAAAAATTCTCTCCATATGTCATAGAAAATATTTATGGTCTCTTGGTACACTACCCATTGAGAGTTATGGAAATACCACATCACAAAATTCCTCACCTATAATGGAACAAAAAAAATTTAAATGGTATATAATGACCATGGTGGAGAATGGCCACTCAACAACTGTCTACCACATAATAAAGAGAGTCTATAATACTATAGAACTTGTCAATAATATTCCCTTCCTAAAGAATCATCTATAGAATAGTGGAAAAAAACTAAAAATTGTCCAAATAATCCTTTCCTCCTAATTATTATACACTAATATGAAATTGTGAAAAGAGAACCATCAGCTTCCACTCTTCTTATTAATCTTTGACAGCACGGGCCATAAGTTTCCTACTCAAAGAACTCATGATTAAATTCTCATTCCCCAAGGTATATATGATTCCAAATTCATATGATTATAGGTATTCCACCCAATGACATTTGTGGAGATTCAGATCTTTTTGGGAAAATAGATAACTCAATATATTTTGGATATAATACACATTAATCCTTTTTCAATAAAGGTAATTCCACCAACACTTTAGTTTGTGCCTTACACATGCTTATTCATGGTCACATGTCAAATAATTAATATCATGTGGCGTAAGCTTATGATATCCATAGGAAATCACATGATCACCCGATATAAGAATGCAGCCCAAACCCGAACCTAATGCATCACAAAAGACTACATAGCATTACATGTCATTTGGAAGTGTCAACGTCATTGTAGTAGTAAAAAGATGTTTTATCTTATGAAAATTACTCTAAAATTTTTCATCCCTTGAAAAGTTAACTACCTTATGAGATAGATAAATCATCAGATAATATAACATTGAGAAGTACCTAGAAAACTGTTTATAATACCTAGCTAAAGATATAAATATCTGAATCTCAAATAACATTTCATGGGTGATCCCATGTCATTAAATAATTCACGTTCTTATTGTTGAATGAAATAAAATTTTTTGACACCACATATCCCAAGATCATCACTAATCAAAACCAGAAATCATATATTTTTATCTTGTAATAAAGCCATGGATTTCTCATTAGTTCAAGAAAATATATCAGATTACAGACATCATCCTCCATGTACATAGAGTAAAGGAGTATTTCTTCCATAAAGAACATCATTAATGCATCATTATACTCAGGTAAAATTATGTTCATCAATGATATAAAGATTCCAATAGAATTGGTTAAACTAACCATCATGACAAGGTACTAATAATGTTTTTACCTTCTCCGAAAGGAGGTTTTCTGATTGTAAGGTTATATTATTCTCAACTAATGATAACCAGATTAAAGATTAATCATTGAGAACCACATTTTCCCTTTCATCTAATCAATAAAATAATAAATCCATCGTAATGGATACTATTTATTTACCATAAATAGATTGTGTTTTTGGAAATCCACATATAGATGAAGTGAACTATCAATATTCACAGAAAAGATAACTAGTTCCAACCAAGTGACACACTCAGTCTTATAAATCCTTTCTCTATAATATAGTTCAACTGAGATGTCAACTACATAATTTAAATTGGTTCCATGTAAAAGAAGAAATATAAAATAGTTGAGTACCATACACTATATTTATAGAGAACACTACATATCATACTAGTGGAAAACTGATGAATTTGGAATTAAAAACACTAGGAAATGTGATGAAAACATTATGGATATCACTTCTCAATAGTTTTCTCTTTAGATCAAAAGGCCCCACATATATTACGTTTCAAATTTCAAGATATTAAGATTTATCTCTACTCGACCTATGGCCCCATTCTTCTTGAAATACATAGAACACATCACCTGGTGTAGGAAACTATACCCGTCAGTTAATAAATCATTATGGGATATATTGGTATTGATCCAATCCATCCCAATGATATTATCATGTAGTTTCTTGTTGAGAACTGGTTATCTCCATGAAAGCACGATATCTGATAGAGAGAAAGCATGAGCAGGACTATAGAGACCCATCTCTCTCTTTATTCAATGGGTTGTAGTAATATCCATCACATAGAAAAAAAATTAGGAAGGTTTGTCATATTAAAAATATGGTTTCAAATAAATTAATGGTATACACTAATATTAACAAAAGATTTCACAAATGCCGAGTCTACATTGACAGTACCTCTCATAGTGGATGGGATCATATACACTTCTTCTATAGTCTCTTCCATTGCATAAAGAAACCTAATTATGGATTCATATAGTTGGAACCCATTTTTCACTGATGAATCTGATTTCACCATAGTTTTAAAAGGTGCATATGATCCCTTTTCTAATACATGGAGTAGAAAAGACATGTATGATCTTCTAAAACTGACCAGATAGACTTCAAGAACCACATACATTGGGGGCCTTAGTGAAACCCTACATTTAGTACCCTATCATTACGTAATAGTATAAAATTAATGTACCTCAACTAAGAACTATAGGAGGTCTGGAAAAAACCTACCATTGAGAAAACCCATGAGAATAATCAAACTATATCTTCCCTTTGGATGAATTTTCACCATCACTAGGAGAAAAAGAAACTCATGTCCACATTGACTTGACTGTTAGGTCCATTTCGACCATTAATGTTGTATACATGAAATTAAATTTAAAGGAATATTTAGAAATAAATCCTGAAAAATAATGTCATATCAAATCCCCATCTCAAAAAATCAAGTATTCTTCTTCTAATTTGAAATAATATTACGTGGAAACTACCGAATCTCGACAAAAAGGTTTTCACACACTATCAAGATCCTTCCATCCTATCCTTGTTTGAAAAACTAAACAGATATATGCAAGACCATTGACTCTGGATAGAAATAGTCTATGAAAAGAACATTTAATTCATTCCACTCTAATCCATCGTGCTTCTTCATCATCACCATCATGTCCCACCATATCCTATATGGTCCCTCCAACATGAAGGTGATAGAATTAGCCTAGATTTTATCATGTGCCTCCATGAATTATAAAAAAACAATCCTTTGTAACCAATACTCAGCCTATAGAGGATAATTGGAGACTTTAATCCCTAGTGGCTTTTGGAGAAGGAACTCTTGAGCACAATTCCAAAGAACTTCCCCTTGTGGATCTAGAGCTAGAGCCTCAATAAGAACAGGTGATGGTATCTTTCCTAGAGCATGGACCAAAATACAATCACCAAAACCAGAATAAGGTTCACATGAACATTTTCATAATGTGGTTCATCACTAAATTTCTTTTGTATCCAATTCACAGATCATCCTAGAGGAATGATGCTTTACAACATTATTAGACAACATTGAAGACATTGAACTAACACTCGAATAGAGAAACAATGGAAAATAAATCCAAACATATAAGAACACAATATTGTGAGTTCATAATGTCCATATCATAAGAAATAAAAATACTAGAACCAATCATCAATATGTCTTTACCAAACCACCTTTGGTGACTTGAGGCTATTTTTTGTGAGATCGGTCTAGGAACTCAATCATAACTACCTCCTATGTCCTGAAAAAATTGCTCAATTAAATACCGAAAACAAGGAAATATGCACAACCATTAACTTTTATAAACTTTTTCATGAACTCTAGAAGATACCCAGGTAAACTTATTACTAATCCATTCTTGACATATCTGAATTGGTATTTCTAATACCCATTATTTGAATACTAGAACCTGGAATCCTATAATAGGAATGTGTGAATTAATTTTCTAAAAACACAATGGATGAATGATAAGAATGCAAGTTTGAATTAATGGAAAAATCCATAGATAGAAGTGTACCATAATTTAAACCATCATAAATATCCTAATGTATAACCACAATACTAGAAAAAAATGATAACCACCAATTTCCAAGAAGTAAAGGCTTTCCAATACAAAAGATCAACAATTAAAATCACCATCAGTTGGCGCTTTAACCTTTCCAAAACCTAGAAGGGGATAATCTATAGACAACCAAAGGAACACGTAGGGTGTGATCTAAAATCCTGGTAGGTTCTCTCACAAGATTATATAATATAATTATACAATTAATAAACCAAATAACGATTTCAATTCTAACAAAATATGAATTGAATTTTAAAATCATATATAAAATGAATCATGATATTCATTTCAAAATATGGAAATACTTTAAAAATTGAGATATAAGAAAATTATATTAATTTTTTTGTATGAATTGATAGGGCATGTGAAATTTTTCATACAAGAACAGGAATATATTTCATACATATAAAATGACAAATTTGGTCATTGTCAAAAAAGAATGATATTTCTAGTCTATGAGACTCCCTCACACTCAAATATTTATCATGGATATATGTTTACACACATCCCTTGTACATTGGTAAATGAGGATTAACCAGAATCCCATCATTGATGTGACCTATTTCATATGTATTATTAGTGTTCAAAATCCTCAAAATAGTGTTCTCTAAAATAGCTCACTTACTACGTTGTCTTTAATGTGGTAAAATAAATTAATAATGATGGGAATTTTAAAAAAATATATTTATAATGAACTTCATCCTATTCTTATATTTAAAATATGCCAATTTCCATTTAAAACCAACACTTGAGTTTTTAATAAAATAATTAATCTTCCAATAGAATACCACTAGGGTTCTATCAAAACTGTTTTGATCCTCTTTTTTGAAATACAAATTTGGAATCAATTTCATAAAATCAATTCCACAATTCAAATTCCATAATTTTCCATTAATTTCAAACGCACACCCCAAATCATTGAAATTGAAAGGTTTTCTAAATATTATTCCAAAAAATCCAATTTCCATATTGACTGCAATTTGGATTTCAATAAACCATGTTAAATAAAATTTAAGTATAAATAAATAATTTTAATTTAAATCGGGAAATTTAGATTTAATCAAATAGGCCATCATAAATGGAACAACCTACCTTGGGATCATGTGATCTTGAAACAGAATGCCCAAAATGGGAAAAATTCAATGATGAATGTTGGAAATAAGGATCCAAGAATAAAACCTATATTCAAGATCTAAAATCATGAGTATTATATCCTAAAAAACATAGTGAAGTATAAAACATTAGGGGAAATGGGGAGAGAGGGATAATGTAAACAAGAAAAGGAGACCTATAGGAAAGAGATTGAACGTCGTTCACCTAGATTCAATTCAATTTCAGGGGTGTAGATTGATCAAATTTTTCTCTTAGGATATTATATGGATTATTAAAACATAATAAGGTCATATCGGCCGATTGGTAACTTAAAACTAGGGTTTCAGGGTTTCATAAATAATTTTCTTTTTAATTAAATCTTGTATACATGGTTTGTTGGGTAGATCTGCATGGTTATATAAACCATACACCCAAACCATTCAGCCTTTTTTCTAGGGGCACAGTTTCCCATTATATAGTACATGGTTCTCCAAACCATACGATATCCATGAAACCCCGAACTATTTGGGTTTGTACTATTTTGAGTAAGACGATACATGATTTGGTAAAACCATGTGGTGAATGTGTATAACGTAGAAACATCTAAAATTTTCAAAATATATCCCAAAACAACCACAAACAAAACTCAACCAAATCCTATTCAAAATAGGGGCTTGGGAATATCTAAAAACAGTAAAAGGATTTTACATAGTAAGACTGATTGGCTATCAATGTGGCTTACATATAGAGTTATTCAAGGTTTCCATTGGATTGAATTTATTTTTTAATGCAATGTTAGGTCTAAAAGTGTTTTACATGGTTTTAAAAAAAATATGCACAATAATTTAAGTGATCATAACTCCTTTTGGTTCAAAAATGTAATATGGTTATTTACAAATTTAAGCATATTCCATCAGGCTAAAAAATACATCATAGTAAAATATAAATCTAATAAGATATGAATTTAATATTGTAATGTGATTTTTAACATAATGTTTGTGATAAACCAACCATAACTTTTATATAAATATATATAAATATATATTAATATTTAATCATCTTATAGAATTATTCATTACAACTTAAAATAATGTCACACACCTAGATCCAAAATTTTTAATATATTTTTATATTTGTGACATACACATATTATTGTGTAAAAGAATATAAATTTCATCCCGAATATTTGTTATAATTGATTTTAATCATGAAATATCATATATATTATGCACTATCATAACATAGGTAAATCATAATCATAAGAAAATGGTGACCTTTAATGCTCGGTATAGGGTAAAATACATGAGATGTAAAACTGAGAAACATAAGTGATCTTAATATAGATCATAAATAATTTTATGTAAAATTATTATATTGTAATTAATATATAATCATTGTACTTGATAAAATTATAAGTAAATAATATGAATTTTAAATCAAACCAGGGAAAAAAGAAACATGATTTATATCATATGGATATGTCATAACACTAGATTACGGAATATATATAATAATATGATATCATAATTTTATTTCAGGGATAACCAGTAAGACCGTCACAAATTTGAGGAAAAGTATAACTACCCATATAAAATATAATTTATATCTACCTATGTTTTTATTTAATTCCTCACCCAAAAAAAATATGGATTCTAAACGAATATTTCCAAAACAACACAAAACTAAAACAATATGTGACATATTATATAATAAAATTATAACAATAATAATACCAATAATAGAAAAAAATATTAATTTATTATAAATGAATAAAATATTAGATTGATAACACATAAAGTTTCAATATTATATTTTTCAATAAAATTAGTTTTCCATTATAAATTTTAGTCTTATTTAAAAAAATGATGAATTTACATAATATGAAATTTTTAAAATTATTTTAATATTTTATTTTTTAATTCCTCAATTATATTATAAATAATTATTAATAGTTTTTTTAATATTGAATTTTTAAATGAATAATTATAGTTGTGTTTTTACCCAAAAATATCCTTTTTATATTTAAATTATATAAGAAGGACATACAAGTTAATAAAAAAATTTAAATGACCAAGTATGTATTTAATGAATAAACTAATTTATTTGAAGATAATTTTTTTTTATCTTATAATACCTATGTTCAATGTTTTACATTGTAATTAAAAACCTAAACCAATTTTAAAACTGTTTTCGGTCATTATTTTGATAAAACAATTAGTATTAATATTAAGTTTCCTATTACATTGTAAAAAACAGAAGGTTTTTTTTAAAATAAATATACTAATATCATGATATGTCCATGAAATTGATAAATTTTTAATACAGATAAATTTTATTATTAAAAATGATCATTTTTAAATGGTCTTTATGTGTTATGTCAGATATTGATAAAATAACCATTTGTAACATAAAAAAATTTAATTTAATAAAATTGTTTTTTTGTTTTAAATATTATTTTATAAAATAATTAATATTTTTAATATTAATTTGGGTTAATAAAATAAATTATTGTGAATAAAATATATGCATCTGTGAAAAGAAGAAAGAGTAAAAAGAGTTTTCTTAAGTGTGAAAAAACTGAAATATTTTACAAATAAAAATCCTAGTTTCTAGATAAAAGTTTGACCATACAACCCATATACCTTACAATATTTTCCAATGAGTATCCATTTTGTCATGAATAGTGATAGAACACTTTTTATAATATAATGAGTTTTTACAAATCACACTCTTATTCACATAAAAATGGGGATCACATACACCACTTTATACAACCCCTATCTATTTTAATATCAACTTTAAATTATTATATTTCACCCCAAATAGTTTCCTATCTAAATTTCATAGTCCTATAATCTCAATTAGTTACTCTATAACCTCCCTTTTATGGATATTTTTAAGAAAAACCCCATGTTATCAATATAGGTATTAATATTTTCCTATTTCTTTTAATTTATAAAATATTTTTACAAAATATTATTTCCTAAATCCAAAGAAGGAAAAAATTATTTTCCCTATACTGAATTTTATTTTGATAAGGTAAAAATAATTTACATCTATTTCCCTTTTCCAGCATGAAAATGAAAAACGGAATTCATGTATTGATGCGGATTACTTACTACAAGAAGAAATGTCTTCAGTTTTTCACCATAACATCCCACTATTAGTTATTAGAATTAAATTGATAAATAAATGCTTATTATATATTAGAATTATAAATAAAAATAAATATTTTATAATTCACCTTCATTACATCTCATTCATAGAGAAATGAAAATTTTACATTTTTTTTGGTGTGGACTACCACCTCTACAAAGTAACATATTTCATTTATCATCTAGTTTCATTCATATTTATTAAAAATTATTAAAATATAATTCCAAAAATAATATATATATATATATATATATAATAAATTATAATTTTTCATATATTTTAGTGATATTTTTCCAAAATAAACAACTATCATAACCATACTCATCCATCGATTATAATATCCCTTTGTTTGGGTCGGTTAAACAACCAACATGAACAATGATATGAATCATTATCTTGAAAGACTAAAGAAATATAACTATAAATATTATTATACATAAATTGATAAATAATTAATATTTCATTTTTTTTAATTTTGATATAAGTATTTAAATATATTATTAAAATTCAACATTTTTGTTCAATAAAAATAAAAAAAATTATACATCACTTTTTTTTCTTCACGAACCATATTCATGTTTACCAAAAAATTTATACAGGTTTTTAAAAACTATTTAAAAAATATTACCATCTTAAAAATAATGAATAATTATTAACACATTGAAATAAAATGAGGACCAACATTAACATTATAAAATTTTCATGAAATAATCAACATTTCTAACAATCGATGAAAAAAGTATATAATAATTGATAAATATATTTATAATAAATGATTATAAATAAATTTTATAAAATCTAAGAAACTATATAAATGTTATGAAATACTCAATTAATAAAGTTATCTCCGTTATACATGAATTCATATCATGTTTGGATAATAATTAATTAAAGGCAAGGGTTTTATCGAGTTAATTTTCAAATCACTAGGTCTTATGATTTCATAATTGAATGAACTCTTCAAGTATTATTTGACTATACCACTACAATTTTCAATATGGTATTCATATATTTTTGTTGAAGTTACATCTCATCATCAATAAAATAGTTTTGAAGTATTTAACTTCTCAAAAAATGTGATTTTGGTAAGAATATAACTTGTTATTACCAATGGATCACTCTCTTCTATGACCATGTTTTCCTGTATAAACTATTTTCTATAATAAAATGAAAATATTTTTTAACATTTTTATTCCTATTATTTTAATTTACGTATTTAAAAAAGGAACATCAATAAAATTTTCTCGGTAGTGTGTTTCCATTTATAAGACCCCTATATTTTAAGAAACCCATTCCATTTATTATTCAGAAAAATATTTTCCTCTGTAAATTTATTAATATTACTTTTTTCCTTTTCAAATATCCATGATTTTTAACTCTTTTATTTATATTTTAAATTTATTCACCCCCTCCCCCCTCACCAAATATTTTCTAATGAAATTTGTATCTCTATCATTTTTTGAAAATGTTAAAAATTATTTTGAGAACACTTTATCATCTTCATCACTTCTTTCCTAAATTTAGTAAACCCCGTGGGATAAGAATAAATATTTTATGACATCCAGATATTTTTTTAATCTATAAATCATTTGGTTTCTTTGAAATTACATCCATCTTAGGACGTTAAAAAGTTTATCTAGCTATGTAATAGATAAAAATAGGGTTTATCATTGTGAAAATGATAGTTTAGCATTGAATTTACAATCAATTGATTATGATTATTTATTCTAATACTACCTAGTGAGACTTCCCATGAAGGAATTCATTGTAATTTTCATTCTATTTATGAATTATATTCTTGTATTTTAATATAATTTTTATAGAAATTAATATAATATATAACATTGAATAATGTGGATATAAATAATGGTGACTTATTCTTCATTCATATAATTGTATTCTAATATGATGTTATAAATGAGTGAGATTATTCGATGTAATATTTTAATGTGACTATTTATGATAATTCCATTTTGAGGTTAATTGTATGTCTCTTATGTTAAACACTATAGGATTTATTACTTGAGGTATATAAATGGAATCAGGATAACAATTGGTGTGAGTGATAGTGTGATTACTTCATAAATGAAATAACTAATGGTTTAGAAACTAGAGTCCAAAATTATGAGGAAATTCTCACTCAATTGTATCAATAAATGAATGATAAAATGAACTATATGGAGATCCTAAATTCACTATAAAAGGATAACATACATTTTGAGGACTTTATGTTTCAATTTCCACCATCCATTTATGGGTCTCCCAATCCAATTATTTTATTACAATGGGTTAATGTGATTGAAATTATATTTTTATTATCTATTTATTAGAAAATTAAAAGGTTTTAATGGAATTTTATCATGTCAAATTAGAGGTTAACCAATACTATAATATCATTTAAAATTCAACAAGAATTCATGAATTTGTCTCTATATAATGGGTAAAAATTAGTTTATTCATCAAATATTTAACTTAATAAGTTTGACACAATATAGAGAAGGAATTACTATAGATAGAACAAAAGGTGGAGGAACTAGAGGGATATTATGATTCAATAACTATGGATATCATGAGGTATGACTCTAGTTTTATCTCACATGTTGAAAATAAACTTTATCTCTAACTTTTTGTCTTAAAAGATAATCATTAATGTTAATTAACAATAATTGATAATAGAATTGGTGATATTATTTATTGAGGTTTGATTAATGTGGAAATTGAATTTTTGGACTCCCATTATTCTTAATAATATAAAATGTATGTAGAGAATAATGTATAATCTATTAAAAATACACATATAATAAGGAAATTTAAACTATATACAAGTAAATTATTTTTGAAGAAGGACATTAGAAATTGTCACAAGTGTATAGTGAAGTTCTTTTTGTATGGAATAGTGGGAAAGAAAAATCATAACTACCATTGTGGTTCTATATGGATGACAAAAATAGTGGAGGAGAAGAAATCCCGAACTAATGTGACAGTAACTTATCTTTTATACAAAATAATGTCATTTTATATTTATATGAATCAAGTACCTATCCCAATATAAAATGAATTGCTGGCCCCCAAAAACCTCTTAATCTTTTTAGAAAAGGAATAGGATACATAATAACAATTATTGAGGTGGATTGAAATAATGAAATACATAATGGTGCACTAATCCGTCACTTTAATGCTATGAAAGCATTATTGGACTCCTGATCATTACATGATTTTATATTATAATAGTTTTCCATGACTTTTTTTTCACCCTATCAAAAACTGTATTTTGAACACTCTATAAATATTGGTTGTTTCATGATGATTGTGTCCAAGATATACATATCTTATTAGATTATGATTTTTTGGAAAGTACTCCATGAAAATCATGTTATACTTCCCATGATATGTTAGTTTGGAATGGGTTTCAGATGATAGTCTAGAAGGGATGAATAAACCATATTAAAAAAATTTAACAAATAAATTGATTTATTAAATTAATTATAAAAGTTAATTGTTAAGTATAACAAGAAGTGGAAAACGTAAATAATATAAGGTCATTTTATATTAGTTAAATATAAAGTGGTAATACTCTACTCTGATACCTCTCTACTCAGTAAAAGATATATTTGTAGTAAAAAATTATTTTTGGGGGGGGAATCATTACCCAATTATATAATCCTTTTATATTGGAGGGATAACCATGACACTAAATTTTGTATAAAGAGTCACAATCCTGACAACATAACTTTAGACACTGAGAGTCACAACATGAACAGTCTTTACTTTAGATACAGGGAGTCACAACCCTTAGATTATATCTTTAGAATCTTGGAGTCACTACCCAAGGAAGTAGAATAAAATATTATTTTTTCAATAAAATCATAAATAGAAAAATAAATTATGTGTTTGAGAGATGAGAGATACTGTTACAAACTCAGAGGCTAGAAAAGATAAGAATAATAATGAAAGCACTGGTACTGGTTCTTGAAATTTTTATTATCACAACTCATCAAGAATTATAAGTCAAATCATAATAAATTATGTCCATTATCTATCATGTAGGTGATGAAAGAGAATGTTGTATGACATTGAAAATTCATAGCAGGTTTAAATTTCAGAATACTTTCTCTTTGAAAAATTTAGTGTAGAAATGTAAACCCATGTCTTATAATCCTTCTAGAGAGATATATATAGAGAGAGATAATAATTATTCCATAGTTATAGAAGATCCCCTTAATTAAAAAATTAAAAATAAATTTATGCCAGTGAATTCATAAATATCTCAATAAAAACACATCATTATTTCCTCTTTATTATTATAGAATAAATATGAAATAATATAATTCAAAATAATTTGAAGAAATATATCCAAAACATCTCTATAATAATAATAGAAATTAACAATTTAAAAACAATGGTTTAAATCCATTCAAACCCTTTTAAACATAGTCAAAATAGTTCCTAAAAACTAGCAGCACAATCTGAAAGGAAATTCAAACATTTGAATTTATAGAAACTTGTTACCCCTAAAATTATTGGACAAATTTTTTCACAAATTTATTAATTTTTTTTGTTGATATATTCACCAAAATAATAAAAATATATTAGGTCATAATACATAGAGTTAATGTAAATATATCTAGAAGAATAATTCTGAATATAATCCATATATTTATATGGTACAAAACAATGATTAGAAAATAATCATAAAATGGTAGTATCAAATGATGGATCAATAATTAGGGTGCATAAAATATGGGTTTACTAAAATTAGGGTTCACTAAAATTAGGATTCACTAAATGTATGTTTCAAAAAAAAATGGTTCTCTAAAAGTAGGGTTCAAATGTATGGTTCACGAAAGTTGGGTTCACCAAAATTATGGTTCACCTAATGTAGGGTTCACCAAAAGTATGTTTCACTGATTGTAGGGTTCACTGGAAATAGGGTACTTGAATTTATAGTATATGAATGTCTGGTACTCAGAAGTATCATAGGGTTCATCAAAGTAAAATAGGGTTAATCAATATTGCATATGGTTAATCAATGTGTTGTAGGGTTCATCAAAGTAGTATTTGGTTTAAGAATAATAATTTACTCTACTCTGAAAGTAGGGTTTCTAACCCATACATTTCACTATTGTGAAAGTAGGGTTTCTGAACTATACATTGAGAAAAGACTAGCCAACATACATTAACAAACTACAATGATTCTTTAAAGGTTTTTAATTGAAAATTCATCTACTGGTCAAAGTGACTTGTTTCTAGAGAAAATTATTACATTTACAATGAATAAATGGTTGATAAAATCTTACTTTTACTACTCCATAAATTATCAAAAAAAAAGAGGCAATAACATTCCTGGAAACTAGAGATATGAAACAATATTCCTTAACATCAAATAATTAAATTCCAATTGAAATGATATATTTAAATGTTGATGTAATAAAATTAAATCAAGATAACCATGTTTTATTCTCATAAAAACAGGTTTATGAAAATCCAATATTTTACTAATTTTCAATAAATAAAATACAATAACTTTTCAAAACTATAGATTCTATGTTTTCAAAACGTACATCACGAACGTCATTGAATTTATAGAGTACTAGAAAACAAATTTTAGGCTTCCCCATAAACTAATTAAATTTAAATATATCTATTATCTATGGAACATGATAATAGTAACAAAAAACAATACATTTTAGACTGATATAACAACAAATATATAGGACAAGAAATCAAATTAAAGATAGAAAATCAAAAAAAAACATGCACAAACACTAAAAATATCTCCCGTTTATTTTGACTACGCAATAAAAAAATTAAACCATTTAAAAAGAATTTTTAAAACATTTAAAACAATTTATTTCTCCCCATTTTTTTATATATTCAATATGAAAAAATAATATCCCCTAAAAAAATTTCATTAGTAAAATGATAAACTTCCAAAAACCAACATAAAATTTATTTTTTTTATTTTAAGAAGATTCTAAAGGATTTGTAAAAAGATATACTTACTGATTTTCAGAAGGTATAAATTAAAAAAAATATCATATATGATTACATTATCTCAAATTAATTGAAATATATGTCCATTATGTTTTTTTCTAGAATGTTGTAAGGGGTTTTTGGAATTAATAATTACCGAAGCATTATCACAATAAAATTGAATTTTATCAAGATAAACACCAAAATAACATAAGGATTTCTTAGTTTCAAAACATTGAGCACAAAAACTAGAAGTAGATATATTCTCATCTTCTATATTATATAATGAAATATATAATTGTTTCTTATATAACCAGGGAATTAACATTTTTCCATAAAATGAAAAATGCTGGATGTGATTTTTTTGGTAAATTCGATATCCATTATAATCAGATTTAGAAAAATATTTTAAATAAAAAAAGTCATATTTTAGATAAATTAAACTAGATTTAATAGCTGCTTTCACATATCAAAATATCATTTTTACAAAATTAATATGAAATTATTTAGGATCAACTTAAAATCTGGTGTATAAAATACAATAAAAATAATATTGGGTCTAGATGTGGTAAAATATATAAATCTACATATCATGAATCTCTAAAAATTAATTTCAATAGATTTATAATTTGCATTGAAATATAATTTAAAATTAGTTAACATAGTATTTTTTATAGATTAAGAGGAATCAAGACAAAATCATTTAACTGACTCTTCATCATACATAGACTTTTTAAGAAAAATTCCATCTTTCCTTTAAGAAATTTGAAATCCAATAATTAATTATAATTCTCCCATTAAACTGATTTCATACATAGAAGATATCAAAGTAGCAGAAATATAGAAAATTATTTCACTATAGGAACCAAAAACTTTATCATCAACCTATATAAGAACAATTAAAATATCATCACAAGTTATATTGATAAAAAGTGTTGGATCAACATTGCCTTTATTTAAACCCTTATTTAAAAAAATAATGAGTGTCTTTCATACTAAGGACAAGTTTATTTATTGATATCATACAATTATTCAGATAATTGAAAAACATAGTTAAGAATACTCTCACTTTCAAAACCAGGGGTTTAGAAACACAAATCTCTTCTCTTATAAAACTATTTAAGAAATCCATTTTTAAATCCATTTGATCTAATTTAAATCTTTAAAAATAATAAAAATATAAAAAAACTAATTACCTCTAAAATGGAAATAGGTGAAAATAAACATCAATGTCCATACAATCTTCTTGAGAGTATCCTTTAGATACCAGTCTAAATTTTTTGAGAAATCAATCTAGATTCTACCAGATTATTTATAATGATACACTTTGTTCCAATCACCTGTTTATCCTCACACAATTATTATAATGTACAAAAATTATTTCTAACAAAATTATTTAATTCAAATTTAATAGAAACAATCCATTTTGTATATTTCAAATCATCACTATCATTAATAGAAACAAAATCAGAAATAAAATTAGAATTGACAAAAAAAATTTAAAATATAATTTCTATTTTTCACACAAGATCAAAATTGGTAATTACATTTTCTATAGGTTGTTCTTTGTGAGTCTTCCATGATCTTGTAATATATTTAGAACGATTATTCTATCATACAATTCATTCATTATTATCATGAGGTATTTTTTTCTTGAATTGAAATATCTAAACTCATCATAAAAAAAATTTGAATAAAAATTTAATTTAACATTTTTTTATCAAACATAACATAAAAAGAATCATTAATAATCAAAGTTCCTTTATTATAAACACTATGAGAATAAATATTATTATAACAACCAATAAAAATAAATTTATCACTCATATACATAAATTTATCTTAATTATCCTTTGAACATAAAATATGATACATTAAAACCAATCATTCTAAAGTAAAAAACTTTAGGATCTTTATTTTTGAATAATTCATAAGAAATTTTCTTTAAAAACGTATAATAAGAATTCTATTTCAAATAATAACATTAAGATAAAATTGCCTCAGCCTAAAAAATCAAGTAAAAAAATATTCACAAAACATAGTTTGAGGCATCTTAATAAGAGTTATATTTTTCTTCTCTAAAACACCATTTTGTTGTGGGGTTCTGGATATGAAAAATCTGGAAAATATCCATTGTTTTTATAAAAAAAATTAAAAACTAAATTCTGAAATTCACTTCCTTTATCATTATGTTAATAAAAGATCATACAACCTTTTTTATTTTGAAATAATTTCCAAACGTAGTAAGTATTGATAATTTATCAATTTTAGGAGAAAGAAATTATACATAAGTTAATAACCTATAATCATCAATAATAAATGAGGAACATTTCTTTACACTGAGGATGTAAATTTTAGTGGGACCAAATTAATCAAGATGAACTAGGTATAAAGGTTTATTAATACATATAAAACTAAAGGGTGTGAATGAAATTTTGTGTTGCTTTGGTTTTATGAAAACATCACATAGATGAAGATGTTCATTCTTCAAAGAATGTAGTTGTAACAAATTCTAATTTTTTGAGAGATTATGAAAAATTATGAAATTGACATGACATAAACATTTATGCCAAAGAATGATTTCATTCTATAAAGCAGTAAAACACATTACATGTTGAACAATTAGTACATGAAAATTAGTAATATAAATATAATCATTTTGATTAACATAAAATAATAATAAATAATCATTAAAAACAAAATATTTTACAATTTAAAATTGAACATTATTTTAATTATCAAATAATTGTGATATAAAAATTAAATTATATTTTAGGACTACAATATAAAAAATCATAAGATATAAAGGTATAATTTTAAATAACATCATTACCAAAACTATTTACATTTCAATTAAAATTGTCTCCAGGGGTGAAAGTTCCTTTTTTACATGTGTTTTAAGTGTCAAACACTTATGGGTATCTAGTCATATGTATAGAGTATCCACATTCCATGTACCATGTGTTGTTCTTGAGACATTTCTGTCATTTAAAAAAAATCAATTACTTGACAATTTTGGTTCCTAAGATACTTTGGGTCCAATAGGATTAGTAACAAATTCTTTACGTGCCCATACTGAAATTAAACAAGTATAGTAAGGTAATCTAGATAATAATGATTTACAAATATTAGTATTTTGTAAATCACATTTTTTTGAATCTAATAGAATAATCATTTTCAATGTGACCATTCATTCCACATTTAAAACAAATAAAAATTGTAGTGCAGCAATTTTTTATTTTAAAAAAATGAGTTTTATACATTTGGGGTAATATTCTACTATATCCTAAACTATATTTATTTTTATCTCTTTTTTTAAACGACATCACCTCATAATAATTTTCACAAACATTATTATATGAATATAAACATTTTGTTTAATATATTTTGATTCAATTTTCGAATTTTCATTCAAATATTGAACATATTTCAAATTTGCATAAAATTTTGAATCAGATGTAGAAGTTGTGTTAAGTAGTATTCCATTCTACTATAAAAGTAGTTTATTTTTAGAATCAATTTTCTCATTGATTTATTTATGGTTATTATATAAATCAGAAGCTTTGAGTGTATCATTTCATAATATTCCAATTTATTCATGTAAATCCTAAATATTAAGATTATCATAATTGTAATAATAATTTGAACATATTGAATAGAACTGAAATCTCTAACCTTATCCAGTGATTCAATGAAGCATATGTTATCAGATTCATTTCCATTTTCATATTTTTTACTATATGCATATTCTTAAGTACAACTCCAATTTGTTTACAATGTCTTTTTTCCTTCTTTTTGTATTTATATTTATTCTTAGTTTTTGGACAATTGGGCTTGATATAACCTTTCAATATACAAATATAATAGTTTACATCCCATGTATTTAATTTTTTACTACCTTTCTTATCACCCTTACATTTTTATTTTTGAGATTTTCTACTAAACTGGTTCTTGAATACATTCTTTTTCATATTTTTTAATTTCCAGTCACAATATGTGCCATATCATATTTTTATCTATCATGTATATCATTATTATAAGACTCAATATAAAAATCATTCGATATTTTCTTTTTATGTTCTCCTCCGCAACTATGTTCTTCATTTACAGTTCATATTAGTGTAGTGATCTAATCAAGTTATCAAGTGTGTACATTTTTATGTTCTTTATTTCGTCATTGATATCCTACTTTTCATACCATTTCTTTGGAAAATTATATATGAATCTTTCAATAAGTTCTAGGTTTTCCCGAGCTACACTGGGTGATTTTATTTCATTTACAGTGCTTTTGCATCAAATGATGTTTTGATTTAGGGTTTCATCTTCACCGATCATGTAGTCTTGGAACCCAGCACGAAGCATTATAATCTTGGTTCAGATCAATTTTTTAGTGACAAAGTGATGTACTTATAGAATCATACATATTTCATGAGTTGTCTTATAAGAAGACACATGAATAAGAAAACATCTATTAATAACATAATATTAAATATTAAAAACTTTTTAATTTAAAAAATATCTAATAGAATCATTCTTTGTAACAATATATTCGATACCTTCTGAAAGTTTGTAATATTTTCCCAAGATTGACAAGTTATCAATGGTTAACTATTTGAGGTAAACATCCATTCAGGATCTCTAGTAGTCATAATCATTATCATCAAAGTAAGGTGTATTTTATGATCTAGGAATCATATTGGTTCAATAGTTACATATTATAAGATCATTATACATAGACTATGATGTCTAGGAATTGATTAGAACAACTAAATTTAAAAGAATAAATTATAAAAGGGTTGGCAAAAATCCATAAGGAACAACCAATTATACATATTGAAAGGTATCAGAAATACAATGAAAGAGATACATTATTCTTAATAAGTTTATCCATATATAAAAATAGTTGGGGTGGAATGGGTAATGGATGATTGTCTAGAGGGGGGTGAATAGACCAGATTAAAAAAAATTGAACAAATAAATCGATTAATTAAATTAATTATCAATTTTAATTGGTAAGGTTAATAAGAAATGGAAAAATTAAACAATACAAGGTTGCTTCTTTATAGTCCTTCAGTCCAAATTGGGGATACTGTACTATTATTCTTCTCTACTCGGTGTGAGATACATGTTCACTAAAAAATGATTTTTATGGGGAATCATAACATAATTACATAATCCTTTTCTAGTGGAGGGATAACCACAACATTGAATTTTGTTTGGTGAGTCACAACCCTTGCAACCTATCTTTATATATTGGAATTAAAAACTGAATAACCCTAAATTTAGATATTTGGAGTCATGGAACTTATATCCTAACATTATAATCTGATAGTAGGGACTCAATAATGAAGAATACAAAGTAAAACATTTTTGTAAAATCATAAATAGAAAAATAGAATGTGTATGTGAGAGATAGGAAATAGTGTTATAGACTCAGAAACCAGACAAGAGAAGATAAACAATGAAATAATTAGTACTCGATCTTAAGGATTGGATTAGAGTGTCTCTTTATGATAGTAAAAGTCCAAGAAAGAGAGATTAGGTCCTATTATAAGGACTTGACATTAAACATTACATAATCTTAAATTATTTCAAGAATTCACATTGAGGGTCCTTTCAGGTTTAGGGTTTTAGAGAATTAGGCCATAACTATTACATAATAACCTGAATATTACATGTGGACACTACTAACCAGTATCCATTTTTCATAAAATAAAACCTCTTTAAAAAAAGATACATGTCTAGTTCCATGTTTTAGACAACATGACTTTTCCTTGATCGCATCCTTGACCCTATTCAACTTTATGTCCTGTGAAAAAAATTTCAAAACTTGGGATGAGAATAAAAAGCTCAGTACGGGTTATAAAAGAATTAAAAGAAACATTATCCCATAAATAAAAACATATCAATGAAACCATAATTTTAAATCATAACATACCACCTAAAATCATTAGAATTATGAATAACATACAAAAATAATAAATCATAAACGTAACTTATGGTATTCATAAGATACATACCTTTTAGCTATAACAGATACATAGGGAGTCACATTTGGAATACCCATCATGGTATATTCCTTAAATCTTTTAGGATAAACATTAACATTTACCGTCATCACATTACCCAATGCAATAGAGAGCTATCTCGGGCTCACCCACCATAGGTTTATCATGGAACCACCCGTATACGTAAACAATGACCAATAACCATAAAATATTAATAACACAAAACACAAGCATAATTGAAAGATAACAATTCCACATTCCAATCACAATATATCAAATCAATATATTGAAATAAACAATGATTTATCAAATCATTTTCAAAACCATTAGAAACATTTAATAAAGAGATTTTTGAATCAAAGTGTCTCATACAACAGAAAATCTTTTAAATGAATTATCATTTGGAAACATTAATTTACAAATAAATAAATCCTAAAAACCATTTTGAAAACATGGAATTTAATGAGAATTATTTAGAGGGTTAAATCTTTTAAACATTTAAACTGCAATTTTAGTTAATGAGTTATTAACAAAAATAAAGATGCTTGAATACAAATAATTAAAGATTAACATTTACTCAAAACTTTATAATATCATCAGAATAAATGGATTCATGATATAATATTCCAAAGGATTGTATATACACTACATAAGAGTTAATTGGTGCATAACTATAACTAAGTCTCAATGGAATGTAAATTGAGACGAAATCCCATATAAAATGGTACCCTTATAATAATGATAAATAAATTACATAAAAATGTGTGAAAAATAAGAATACAATATATATAAGTGGATATTAAGTGTGAAACAATAAGATTTTATTCACACATATTCATAGGATGTCATAATCAAGTAATAGAATTTTAACCCAAAGAATTAATATTGGGTGAAAAAGTTCCCTTACAAGAATTTTGACACCCTAACAACGTCACATTAAAATTCAGAAAATGAATTGATGAGAGAGGAAAGGGTATCTCATCACATGGACATAGAATTTATTGCAATAAGGATATATAATAACATATCCCTACATAAGAAGATGTAAATTAAAAGACATAACAAAAAGAAGTCTTTTAAAAATAGGAGGGTGAAAGGTTCCCTTACTGATTTGGTAACTTACGAAACATACACCCCATGAAAGATGGATCATAAAATGAAGATGTAATACACATAATGGTAAGTATATTACACAATTAATATAATCATGGGTTGTACATAAACCAGAAAAAAGGAATGAGTGGAAATATAGCGTCAATCTCATGGTAATAAAAAGTTAGATGAAAACCCCTTACTGCGTTGTAATCAATCGAGTCATATGACCAAAATTTAATAACCACCAAATTACTCAAAAAATAACATGAATATAAAGAAAATAATGTAAATATATATCAAATGGTAGTACAAAAAACACAATAGGCAATAAATAAGGGGATAACAATGGAAATCTCATGGAATTGAATGTGGGATAAGAAATCCCTAACCTCGTGTCTGACTTGACTTGATTGTTCCTTGTTATTCCTAAATAATAAACATAAGCTAATTTATACATGATTAAAAAAAATTACGGTTTATTATTCTTTTTATATCACTTATTACCATGTTATAAACATTATGATATCATTTAAGTTAATAATGGTCATTTTGTTGATATTTGGTACTTAAATAAAAAATGAAAACCTTATAATTACAAGCTATCCATGTGGTCAAGAGTCCATTATCTTCATAATGATATTCATGATTTAGATAAAATATATATCATATATATCCAGTATATATAAGTATTTATAATAGTACAAAACATTTGGAGATAAGAAATGAAATGCACCGTTCATGGAGACGGTAAGTCGTACATACGCATAAACGCTACTTTTATTTCTATTTCATATTTTAATTGAATGAAAACCTCATGATAAATAGTTATATTATAATTCCAGTATAATATCATATATAATTTCAATAACTCCATCCTTTATATGTCTGATGTATGTTATGAATGAGTCATATCACTTTGAGGGGGCGGTAGTCCGCACTTCCCCAAATGAAATTATCACATTTACTTTTAATGGAAACCATAAAGGTATGCTATTAACTAAAAATATATAAGCATAAATAAAACATAATAATAACATATATATCATATATAAATATAGTTCCATGATAATGGCCACCAAAATAGGCGGTAGTAGATAATTGAACAATCATCATTTAGTGAGTCGTTAGTTTTCCATCCACAAAAAAGTATGTTCTTTACCCATTAGATAGAGGTTTGTGTAAGTGCAGTTTAAACCCTTCCATAAATCCATCCAATGGCCCGAAGGCCTTCATTTTTATTTATTTTTTATAATCCAGCTTTCAAGGGTTGAGGGGGAACCCTTACATGTCCCGTAGGCGTAAGTATTACCTGTCCCGTAGGCCTTAGAGGAATTCATTTCCCGTAGGATTCAAACATTACATACAACCCACACTAACTACTTGAAACTGCTACTCCCCAGAATCTTCTTCGTGAATCATCTCTCCACCTTTGCATCTCTATTTGACAAGGCTATCATGTGCATGCACAGGCATGTCCCGATGGCAGGTGTGATACCCTCTCATTCTTGCAATCCATGTAGCATGTATTGTAGTGACGGAACCTTGGTCATCCTTCCATAGAGCTTGTTCCATGTATGTTGTACTATTTTAATCTGCACGTAAGGTGGCCCGAAAGCCTTGAGGTGGCTCGAAGGCCTTACTAGCCTAAAGGCTTGGGTATCCCGAAGGCCTTAAAGGACTCGGGGACCAAATCGATGGCCCGAAGGCCCAAACAGGGGAAAATTCCCTCCTGCTACATTGCCAAATAGTGTCTTCTAGAGTTCCTGCTATAGTACCTGTATAGTATTGCACAGTTCCTACTACATTACTGCTACATTAACCTAGAGATTATGCCTCTACCTGGATTTGATCCCGGGTCTCCTGGATGCACTTAAGAGTCCGCACCAACCGGGCTGAGGATCCTGTACAGTTCAAACCCTTCTGATAACAACATCCAAGTATACTGAGTATACTGGTGTTGTTATAAAATAATGTAATGAAAATATTTTAGGGGTTTGAGAAGTAAAATAAAAGAAAATAATTTAAGAGAAACTGTTACCTTTAATTTGGGTAACTCGCTTTGGTTTAAACCAAAAAGACTTTTTTGAGTTCCCTCTTCCTAAGGTAAGGCTTCTAGGTGGAATAGAGGGATCTTGAGAGCATATTTTGGTAGGGTTTGGATGATCCAAGGGGCTTGAGATGTGTGAGGAATGAGTTTGAATTGAGGGATTTTTATAAGGGGGAGGAGGGGTTCTTTAAGAAAGAGTGAAAATATTATTTTATTATATAATCATTTTCTGTTTATAAAGGTCAAAAACTCATTAAGGTGGAAGATAAGATGACTCATGTTTGATATAAATTTATCCAATAAGAATTGGATAGGTTTTTTAGGTTATTTTAATATTTATAATCTTATTTATTTAAAACATTTTTTAATAAGGTAAATACTGCATCATTATTGTGTCATAGATAATTTTATTTATTTGATCTCTAAAAATTATAAGACAAATACAATGATGTGGGAAATACTTTTATCTTTACAATGAATATTTATAGTTTAAAATATAACTTATATAACCCCATGTAAAAATTAATTTACTAAAAGTTATTTGTTTGTGTCATTTTTATCTTCACGTTAAATTAATTAATCTAAAGTGTCATTATCACTCCCAACTGGCTTCATTGGGTCCCAAAATCGACCCAAGGATTCCCATGGTCGGCCATGACTCATCCAATAAGTTTAGGAAAAATTTTAAGGTAATTTTTTATTATTATAAAATTCTTTTTGCCTTGAATTACCCTATTTATCTTTACTCGTGGTAAATAAAAGTCAGAAGTTACTACTCACGAAAAAATTATTTTCATCTTATTGAACCACATTTTACTTACTAATAACACCCATGTATGTCATATTTTCGATTTTAAATTCACAGATGTGGTAAATTTTCATTTAAATGAAAAATCCCGTTTTTTTAACTACTACTTAGTGGTTTCACTATTCATCAAAATTTGAAGTTTTTCAGAAAAATGCCAAAAATTCAGCCTAAACTATATTTGATATAAAAAATTCAAAAATGATGCCTATTTTAAAAAATTCAAACATAGAAGTTTCATTAAAAAATTTAAAATTAATTCATATTGTCAAAACAAAAAGAGGGTTTTTAAGAAACAATATCTATCAAAAGATTGACACTTGTTTATGCCCAATATCAAAGTGAAATTTCTTCCAATTACCAGGATTGTATTAGATGGTAAAAATATAATCTAATTATAGTTTAAAACCATTTAAAAATACAATCTCTTCATATAAAAAAGTTATATTAAAAGGTAGTTTTGAATTAAAATATAGTATTTTTTACTATTCATTAAAAAATGAATTTTATCTGAAAAATACCAAAAATTTACACAAAGTAAAAATATTGATGTCTCGAATCTAAAGAATAATTTTATTCTGTCGAATAGAACATATATAAGTAACCAAAAGTAGATTTAAATATGTTTCACCATTAAAAGGCAATAAATCGACCATTTAAAGAATAATATAGTATTTATGCTTAAAATATGATTCTTTCTCATTTTCAGCCTCTAAATTTTATTGGATAAATGTAAAAACATTTAACAAACATGTATACTAAATTTTTAGTTAGTTTTTTTCATTCACACTATTATAACGGTTAGGTGTTAACTACCATTTAAAATAATAATATAATTATTTTATTTTTCAGTATAATTACACGTTGTGTGCAACGTCAGATTTCAAAGAAACTCGTTGTTGTGTATCAGTTACGCCATCGAACAAAGAATTACCTTCAAAGTAAAATTAATATTTAATTCAAAAATATTAATAAATAGGAAAACTTCATATTATTTATTTACCTTGGATGATACATCATTCCCCCTTATGGGAATTACGTCCTTGTAATTTTATAATTGGGCTCTGAAACTTCATTGAAATTTGCACATCAAAAAAAATTCAATAAAACTATTACTTTAAAATAATGGGAGAAAAGTACAAAGGTCACCCAAGACAGATGATACATGGATTCCATGGAAACATAGATATGGAAGAGAAACTAACACTCATGGACTAATTGAAATTTCTATAGAACTTGATCCTGGAATGTTAACAAACAAAATACCATAAATTTGTGGTTGGGTAAAAGTATGATGATAAAAAAGAGCTTATAGATTTTTTTATGCATGATCCTTTTCATATAGTTGAATAATTTTATTAAAAAATATACTAATATCATAAGGAAATATACTATCCTTTCATATAGATTATCATCCTTTAATAAAATTCTACCACAAACTCATCTTTTTTCAAAATGGTAAGTATTCAGGATGACTTAGTCACACATGAAGTGTTAGAATAAACTTCTAGAGTATCACATAATCTAAAATAGAAGAACTTTATCTTTCTCATGTCTTTATTTCTTAACCAAAACCAAAATGGTCAGTTCAAGATCAAATAATACCCAAAAAGGACAATATTTTACAAAAATAAAAACTACTCTTAATCTCCAAAATATGTCAAAAAAACCCAAAGCTCAACAAAGACCATTAAATAAATAGTTGTCCATAAAATTCTTCAAAGTAATATAAACTAAGATTGAAACCCAAATCTTAGAAGGAATTAATCACAATGTCCTCCCAGATAAATCTTAACATTGATCTCTAAATAACATTAATTAATCTTAAAGTCTCATATTAAAAAGTAATTAACCTAATCACATATTCTCAATGATAGGTTAATCATTTCCATAGCTAACCCAAAATATATGTATTCTCAATTCAAAAAATCAACTAACTAAAATGAATTAGTTATACTAACTAGGTACTTCACGTAGTCTAGTGGTAGGCTATAAATCCCCATCCCACTTTGGTAGTTTGTTCGATTCTCGTAACGTTTTCTGACACGACGAGTTGTCACATGGTCTATGTGTTGTCCTTTTTAAAAAACTATATAATTTTACAAAATTCTCAAAAATAGATAAATATATCAAAAATAACCATAACATATTTTAACCACAATTTTTATCTAATAACTTTAATTTTGCATCCCAAAATGTATTAACCTGTAATTGCATCAAATTCAAGGATCATATAAACTGAAATGGTTCATTATAACTATATCTAGAAAATAAAAGGTAATTATTCCTTAAATGAAATTTTCATATATCAAACATCAGGGTTACACATACTATAAAAATTCTTCTAATGTAATCCCATTATCCAAAGAACCTTAATACTTTTATGCATTTCACTATCCTAAAATCTACCATAACTCTTGAATCTCTTATATGTTGACTTCTTACTCATTAAAAATTCAACATGATCCATTAACCATTTCGTTACAAATTATTCTAAAGTACATCTTTCCTATAAAAAAATCATGAATCATATCCTAAGATTTAATAATATCAAAACATAAGTTATGAAATAATCTATACTATTCATTGGTCATTGTCAGTTTTTTCATCCTCAATCGGAATGGAATTAGGATTAGTAAACATATATTTGTACCATCCTGGTGATCTCATTCCGAAAATGTATTGTAGGACATATTTTTGTATAATGACAATGAACACCACATTTAAAACATTAAATTGGTCCCTCAGAAATAACTTCTTTCCCTTTCCTAGATTCAACTGTATGCTTCCTTTTTTATGGCAGGTTCTTGCTTTATGTCCTTCACATCCACATCTATAGCATCTTCCTGTCTCTTTGAAACATTTAACTTTTTGTTTCTTTCCACATCCTTGACACATAGGTTATTTAATATACATACCTTTATGATTATTACATGAACTTAGGTGGGGATTTGTTTCTCACATATATGATGCCTTATAAAAATCACTAAGGGTTAGGTGGTCAATCATGACTCCAGATAGTTAGTTGTGAAAAACCACAAGAGTTATCATGGCATCCCCCATTTCATTTAATTGCTCATTTAGAAAACCATCAGAGTTTTCTTCACATACATTGTTACTTTGATGCCTTCTAGATCCAGTAATTGACTAAAACCCAAATGGTCAGTGTGGGTATATCAGTAAAATCATCATATATTATCTTATGAGGATGGTAAACACTAAAATATACTTTTTCGTGTTATCATAAAATCATTCGATTTATGTAAAAATGAAATGAATCATTCCAATAGGCTAAGCATTATAGTTTGGTCACTTATGATTAAATAACACCCTAACCTATAAGGCTATCTAAACTGACGTCTGATACCCACTATAAGAACCCGACCTTAAACATTACATAATCTTGAACATGTCAAGAATTCACATTGAGAATATTTTTAGATATATAGTTTTATATAATTATGCCATAACTATTACATAACAACTTGAATATTTTATGTAGACACTACTACCTAGTATCCATTTTTTATAAAATAAAAACTCTTGAAAAAAAGAGTCATGCCAAGATCCATGTTTTAGACTGCATGACTTTTCCTTAATCTCTTCCTTGACCGTATTCATCTTTATGTCCTATAAAAAACATTTCAAAACTTTTGATTAGAATAAATATCTCAGTAAGTGTTATAAAATAATGAAAAGAAACATTAGCACATCAATAAAAACAAATCAACGATACCATAGATTTTAATCATAACATACCCATGAAATCAGAAGATTTATAAATAGCATAAATAAATCATAAATCATAAAGGTAAATTATGGAATTCATAACATACATACATTATAGCTATCACAGCTACATAGGGAGTCACATTTGGAAAACCCATCAGGGTATATTCCCTAAATCTCTAAGGAGAAACATTAATGTTTACCTCCGTCACGTTACCCAATGCATTAGAGAGTTATCTCGAGCTCACCCACCCTAGGTTTATCATAGAACCACCCGAATACGTAAACAATGCCCAAAAACCGTAACATGTTCATAACACATAACACAAGCATAAAGGAAAGATAAAATTTCCACATTCCAATCACAATATATCAAATCAAGATATTCAAATAAACAATGCTTTATCAAATCATTTTCAAAACAATTTAAAACATTTAATAAAGAGATTTTTAAATCAAAGTTTCTCATACCACATTGAATATTTTAAAAGAATTATCATTTGAGAACATTAATGTAAATATAAATAAATCCTAAAATCTATTTTTAAAACATGGACATTTATGGTAAATATTTAAAAGAATAAATCTTTTAAACATTTAAAATGATATTTTAGTAAAAGATATTTTAAAAAGAAGAGAGATGCTTCAATACAAAGAATTGAGGAATAAAATTTAATCGGAACATTATAATATCATGAGAATGAATGGATTCATGATATAATATGCCAAATGAAAGTATATACAACACATAAGAGTGAATTTCTGTATACCAACAATGAAGTCTTAATGGAATGTAAATTGTGACAAAATCCATTATAAAACAGTATCCTTGGAATAAGAATAAATAAATTACATAATAATGTGTGAAAAATAATAATACACTCAATATAAGTGGATATTTAGTGTGAAAAAATCAGAGTTTATTCACACATATTCATAGCACGACATAATCATGAAGAATATGTTTATCCCAAAGAATTAAAATTAGGTGAAGAAGTTCCCGCACAGAAATTTGACAGCCTAACAGTGTAACTTTAAAATTCAGAGAATGAATTGATGAGAGAGAAAAGGGTATCTCATCACATAGAAATAAAATTTAAAGAAATAAGGATATATAAGAACATATCCCAACATAAGAATATGTAATTTAATATTGATAACAAAAAGAAGTCTTTTAAAAAGAAGAGGGTGATAGGTTCCATTACCGATTTGGTAACTTAAGAAACATACATCCCATGAAAGACAGATCATACAATGAAGACGTAAATACCAATAAATGTAAGTATATTACATAATGAATATAATAATGGGTAGTACATAAACCACATAAAAGTAAATAGTGGCAATATATCATCAATCTCATGTGAATAAAATGTGAGATGAAAACCCTTACCACGTAGTATTCAATCAAGTCATATGACCAAAAGTTAATAACCACCAAATGAATAATAGAATACCATGAATATAAATAGAATCATTATAATATATAAGAAATGGATGTAGAAAAATAAACCACATGCAATAAATATTTGGCGAATAATGGAAATCTCACGGAATTGAATGTGGGTTAAGAAATCCGTAAACTCATGTCCAACTTGACGTGTTTGTTCCTTGGTCTTCCTGAATAATAAATATAGGTTAATTTATACTTTATTAAAAAACATTTTTCAAGTTTATTATTACTTATATATCACTTATTACTATGAAATAAACATTAATTAATCATTTATGTTAATAATGGTTGTTTTGTAGATATTTGGAACTTGAGTAAAAAATGAACACCTTATAATTACAAGTTGTTCATGTGGTCAAGAGTCCATTAAATCTAGATTGATATTCATGATTTAGATATAATATATATCATATATATATATATCTAGTATATATATATATATTTATAATAGTACATAACAATTGCAGATAATAAATTAAATGCACAGTTCATGGAGACGGTAAGTCTTACGTACACATGAAAGCTACATTCATTTATATTTCATATTTTAATAGAATGAAAACATAATGATAAATAGTTATATAATAATTCCAGTATAATATCATATATAATTTCAAAAAATTAATCCTTTATACATCCGAGGTATTCTATGAGCGAGTCATATCACTTGAGGGGGCGGGAATCTACACATCCTCAAATAAAATTATCACGTTTAATCAAAATGGATATCATAAAGGTATGATATAAATTACAATAAATAAGCATAATGAAAAAATAAACATAATATATATCATATATAAATACAGTGACATCATAATGGCCATTATAAGAGGCGGTATGATATAATTGAACAATCATCATTTCGTGAGGTGTTAGTTTGTCATCCACAGAAATAGTATGTTCTTTATCTATTAGATAGAGGTGTGTGTAAGAGTTGTTTGAAGTCATCTCATAAAAACATCCTAGTATATTTAGGATAATGTTATTGTTATAAAATAAAGGAATGAAAAGTGTTTAAGGGTTGGGGAAATAAAATAAAAGAAAGTAACTTAAGAGAAACTGTTACATTTAATTCGTGTAACTCCCTATGGAATGAACCAAAAGGACTTCTTGAAGTGTATTATTCTTAATTTAAGGATTCTAGCTGGTATAAAGGGATCTTGATAGCATATTTGGCCTGGTTTTGGATGACCCAAGGGGCTTGAGAGGTGTGAGGAATTGGTTATAGGTGAGGATTTTTATAAGGGGGGGGGATCTTTAGGATAGTGTGAAAATATTATTTTATAATATAATGATTTTTGGGTTCTAAAGATCCAAAACCCATTCTGGTCGAATATAAGATGACTAATGGTTGAAATAAATTTGTACAATAAGATTTGGACAGCTTTTTTATGTTATTTTAATATTTATAATCTTATTTATTTAAAACATTTATTAATTAGGTAAATACTGCACCATTTTTGTGTCGTAAATAATTTTATTTATTTGATGTCTAAAAATTATAAATCAAATACCATGATGTAGGAAATATTTTGATATTTTTAAGGAATATTTATTATTTAAGAGATAATTTATATAAACCCACGTAAAAATTAATTAACTAAAAGATATTTGTTTGTGTCATTTTTGTCTTTACATTAAATTAATTAATCTAAAGTGTCATTATCACTCTCAATTGGAACAATGGGGTCTCAAAATCGAACCAAGTATTCCCATGGTCATCCATGACGCATCCAGTAAGGATAAGAGAAGTATTAATGTAATTTTTTATTATTATAATATTCTTTTTACCTTGAATTAAACTATTTACCTTTAATTGCGGTAAATAAAAGTCAAAAGTTACTATTCACTAAAAAATTATTTTCATCCTATTGAACCGCATTTTACTTACTAAAAACGACCATTTATGTTGGATTTTTGAAATTAAATTCACAAAAGTAGTAAAATTTCATTTAAATGAAAAAATCAATTTCTTTTACTATTATATAGTAGTTTGACTATTCATTAAAAATTGATGTTTTTCAGAAAAATACCAAAAAACCAGCCTATACTATATTTGATATTTCAAATTCAAAAATGTTTCATATTTTAAAAAATTAAAAAAATAGAAGTTGCATTAATTAATTTTATATGAATTCCAGTTGTCAAAACAAATAGCGTGCTTTTAAGAAATAATATCTATCATAATATTGATACTTGTTTATTCTCAAATTCAAAGTGAAATTTCATCCAATGACCATCATTGGGATAAATGGAAAAAATATAATCTATTTACAATTTAAACCCATTTAAAAAGATAATTTAACCATATAAATAAGTTATTTTAATAGGTAGTTTTGAATTAAAATAAATTATTTTTCACTATTCATTAAAAAATGAATTTTATCAGAAAAATAGAAAAAATTTACACAAAGTAAAAAATTTAGATGTCTCGATTATAAATAAGTGTTTTATTTTGTAAAATAGAACATATAAAAGTGATAAAAATTAGATTTAAAGAGGTTTCACCATCAAAAGGAGCTAAATCGACCTTTTAAATAATATTATTGTATTTCTGCATAAAATCGGATTCTTTCTTATTTTAAGCCTCTAATTTTTTTTGGATAAATGTAAAAACATTTAACAAACATGTATAATAATTTTTTAGTTAGTTCTATTCATTCCCACCATTAAAATGTATAGGCATTATTTACCATCTAAAATAATAATAATATTATATTATTTTTCATTACAACTCAACGTTGTGTGCAACGTAAGATTGCAAAGAAACCAATTGTTTTGTATCGGGTACACCATCGAATATATCATAACCTTTAAAGTAAAAATAATATTTACTTAAAAAATATTAATAAATATTAATACTTCATATTCTTTATTTACCTAGGATGTTACACCTATATAGATCATGCATGTGATAAAATAGAATGTTGTTAGATGACGCAGATGCATAGAAGGTTCAATGTTCACAAAAAATTCTCTTTCAAAAAAAGAGTATAAAATATATTAACTCATGTCTTATTTTCCTACCATAGAGAGATAAACATATTGAGAGAAAAAAATATTATTCATTATTAGCAGCTCCACTTACCCTTATAAATTCAAAATAAATTAAGTCATGACCTTTCGTAAATATTTCCACAAAAATGGAATCATTGTTTCCTCTTTATTCCTATAGAATAAATCTTATATAAAATAATTTAAACTAATTTTAATAACTCTTCCAATGATATCTCTAAAATAATTATAAAATTGAATTATTTCAAGACTTCAATATAAATCCAATAAATCATTTTAATACTTATTAAAAACAATTCTGGAGAACTAGCATCACAATCCAAAATAAAATTCAAATATTTGAATTTAAATAAACTTCTACCCTATGACTTTATTGGAAAAATATGTTGTAATATTTATTAATTTTTATCTTTAAAAATTGCACTAAAATAGTCGAGATCACATATATAATAATCCTTATACTTATTTTAAATTTATCCATTGTAAATATTTCTAAACATAATCCATATATTTATGTAGCAGATCAATGTTCACCAAAAAATAAAAAGTAGAATCTGAAAAGTATAGTCAAAAAAGTAGGAAACATGAAAGTAGGGTTCATCAAATGTAGGGTTCATCCAATGTATGGTTAACCAATATTAGGTTTCACTAAAAGTTTTTTTCACTAAAATTCGGGTCTAGTTTAAGTAGGGTTCATCAAAATTAGGGTTCACTGAAAATAGGGTTTACAAAAAATGGGGTTCATCAAAATTAGGGTACATGAAATTAGGGTACATAAAAGTAGTGAAGTGTTCTTGAAGGTATTATAGAGTTCATCAATGTATCATTGGGTTCATCAAAGTAGCATAGGGTTCATCAAAGTAGTGTTGGGTTAATAATGTAGCATAGGGTTGTCAAATCAAAAATTGAAATATTATGGAAGTAGGTTTCTCAAAACATACATTTCACCACTTTGAATATAGGTTTTATGAACCATAGATTTCACTTTTGTGAATATAGGTTTGTTGAACCATACATTGAGAAAAACTAGACAACAAACTTTAACAAAATTCACTGAATTTTTAAAGGCTCCTAATATCAGATTTGGAGTTTGGTCAAAATTACATATTTTTATAAAATCATATTAAATTTATAAATAATAAAAAATCAAAAAAATCCTACTTATAATAATCCAAATTTTATAAAATAATCGAATCAATATCATTTTTGAAAACTGTAGCTCTGATACAACATTGTAGAGCTTCAGATAATTAAATGACCATTCAATTGACATTTTCATAATTCAATGTAAACTAAGGAAATAAAAATTAAAATGTTGTATTTCTATAAAAACAAGTATCTTATAAATCCTATATCTATATAATTTAATGTAAATTAAATTAAATAAATTTTTAAAACTCTATACTATAATGTCTCTAAAAATATAACAGCAAATTGGTTGAATTTATGGAGTACTAGAAAATCATTTTTAGGCTTCCTCATATACTAATATAGTTTAGATAAATATCTTATCTATCTGACATGATTATAATCACAAAAAACCAATTACTATGAATTGAGATATCATCAAAATATAGAGGAAAATTAATCAAACAAAACATAAATAGTCAAACAAAAGAATAACATGCACATTCATAAACATGGTAGAATTTGAGACTATATTAGCGAGTTTTTTAATGTATCTACAAATAAAACATTAAAAAATAGGTATAAATAAATATACATTCAAATACAAAATCATCATATTTTCAGGTATGAACAAATATATAATTTATAACTCCATATGGAAATAAATTTTATTATATGGGTTATGATACCCAAAAATGAGGGATGCATGATGAAAATGATCACGTGGTATTAAAAATTAAGGACATGCATATTGTGTATGAGTTTACTTATATATTTTTAATTGAACTATTTTATCTTTCAACATAGTATGACATTGTGTTTTTAATAAAACTCATTCATGGAACTATATATATATCATATAGTCTTTATAAAATGGAACTCGTTGAATTATAGGAATTATAGAATAAATTATAATTGAATCCGGATAAGGGTTTTATAGGACCTACTATTTTATAATGGGGGGTAAAAGTCCACGTTATCAAAAAAATGATAGGTAAATGCATATTCGCTTTGATTATAATTACACTAATAAAAAAATCATCAATAACAAATACTATCTTCCATGTATCTTTGATATAATCAAGAATCTTAACAGATCATAATATATCTAAAATCAGAATTTTGATATAGATATCACCTTTTAATGTTTAAAAGGAAGGATATTTAAATAAAACATTCTATACAAGTTTTAACACAACTAACTTATAGTGACAACTATTGGACTTATGAATTTTTTTATCTATCTTTATACATCAAATTAATAGAATATTTAGAGATCACCATGATCAATTTTTGGTTTTCTGTATAGAAAATATTATTTTACATTCAAATAGTATTAAATATCATGAATATAATTTGAATATTTTGTTAATGACATTAGGATGGGATAAAATTTATGCTAAAATTAGTATGTGTGAATTTTTGATTTACAATGTATCTTTCTTGAGTCATATATTCACAATCAATTATATAACATTAGATCCATTAGAGGAGGAATTTATTAAAAAAAACCCCTTGTCCATTTACTATAAACATGATATATAGTTTACTTATAATAATAGTGTACTCAAGATGATTTGTGATAAATTTAATATCCTTATAAAATCCACCAAACATGATTACAAAGAAGTGGGTGATTTTCCTTTGTATAGAGGAATGTGAAGAATGATTTAGGGAACTAAAAAATAGGTTGGTCACAAAAATTATACATTCAATACCAAATATTTGGAAAGTGTTTGTAATATATAGATATATTTTGAAAAATGTATTTTTTTTCCTCATTCTGAATGATAAGGTAATTTCTTATTATACAAGGAAAATAAATACTCATAGTAATTATTCTTTGAGGTATAATTTGGGGTTGGTGGTAGGGATCCTCATAATATAGATTTTGATACATTTTATCTAATGTATAAACGGTAATATATATATTAATAAAAATATTTTAAAATATATATTCACAGAGAAGAAATGTAATATGAAACAAAGGATATAATTGGAGAAAATAAATGCTTATGAAAACTCCATAAAATACCTCATATGAAAGGAATGAAATGTGGTTAAATCTACAACATTGAAATTCAATGATTCCCTATCCATGATATGGATATAAAAATTACCAATACAAACGGATGTATAGATAATGGTTATTTAAGTCAAAATATATTGGATGAAATCCTATCTCTCCCAATAAAATACGCAACCTCTCATTCACATGAAGATCAAATATTCCTAGAAAGTGGAAATAGAGCTGCAAAAAAGGAAACCAATTTTATTGAAATAATATTTGAATGAAATAGAGTAATAAGGTATAGAACTATGATATTTAACCCATTAATGAAATAACTGAAGAATAATGTTTTGGAAAATAAACATTTATCATACTTCTTTATTAATCTATGAAGAAAAAAATATTAGTGATCTAAAGAAAATCATTATACGGGATTCCATGAAGAGTGAAATTATTGAATAATTATTTCGATACATGGTATTAACTAAACATAAGGCTAAATGGTAAATTTATAATGGTTTATTGAACCATTAGACATACCAATATAAGTATGAGAAAACATCAGAAAGATTTCATCATAGGACTCCACAATATGTCATTGTGCCATTATGATGTTTTTGGTTGTAGTATATCTCATTATGAAGTCAGAACACTTTATTTCCATCAAATTAGATTTCTTTCCTAACCAAATCACCAAAATAAACATTATGGATATGGTAATGATGTTTGAAGTACACTTATCCACTATATTTTATTGAGATTCAAGGTTTTACTCTTGATTTTATGGAAGTATTTGGAATTCATTATAGATAGAGTTGATTTTTATAACTAATTATCACCCTCAAATAGATATACAATCATGAAGGACCATTAAAACAATTGAGGATATATATAGGTTGATATTATTGGACTTCAAAGCGTGTTTGGATAAACAACTCCCAATAGTATATCTCTCATATAGCAATAGTTTTCATTATATTATTTATAGGTTGAAATATAGGGATTCTATGGGAAGATATATGGGACACTAATAACCTAAGATGATATTGATTATTGGTAGCTAATAGGGTATAACCTTTTTTATGAAATTTAAGTGAATATTAAAATAATTAAATAATATATAATAGTAGAAAAATGTGAATAGATAAGATATATTGATAATCATCGATGAGATCTAGAGAATGAAGTGGGTGAAAAGGTGATCTTTCAAATATCTATATGAAAGCTGGTTATGAGGTTTTGGAAGAAGGGGTAATATATCCATAGATTTATTTATCCCATAAATATAAATATTATTATTAGGGTAATATCATATCTATTTATGATCTAAAAATATCTCTATTGATTGAATGATATATTCTGAGAATCTGTTTTAAGGAAATACATATGAGATCCATCACATCAATTGAGATCAAATTCTATATGTTTAAATCATGAAATATCATATGAAAAATAACCTATGGAGATCTTGTATTTAAGATAGATTCATTTATGGAACAATTACAATAATATAGTTTTATTTTTCGGAAAAATGATAAGTTTGAGGATCAATATATGGAATCCAGAGTTTGTGGTGAATTAAAAGTACCCTCACATGTTTTCCATTGTCAAAGAAAATTTCAATGGGGAATTTCATTGAAAGACGTAGAATATAATGAAACAATTTTTAATAAATATTTTTATATAAATAAATATAATGTTGAAAATAATGATACACATGAACCACCAACTCAAAATGATCCATGACATATTAGATAACAAAATATATTCAATAATTAAACCAATGCTAAAAAAATAGTGTAATTAATTATAAGTTCATACAAAATATTATTAATAACCCCAAAATAATTAATAATACATTTTTCAATGAATGAATATATTCTTTATATATTTATTATCTACTTCAAAATTAATTTTATAAATTATATAATTACATTTTTTTAATGAGAACATCATTTTTGATCTCATAATGACAAAATTTTCCTATTATGACAATTTATGACTTTTCGAAGATAATTAATTTATTTGAAAATAGTGGTAAATGATATTTTTAAAAATATTATTTTTTTATTTATTATTATCTAAGTAAGACCAAAAAGATTATAAAACATTTTAATAGATCAAATGTCTATCTGGGGAGTAAATTTAGGTATTTTAAAATAATGTGTTATTTTGGAAAAACCATGCTCCACATTTTAGAGTTTATGTAAAATTTCATTCTAATTTAATTTTTTTTTGTTTTTTATTTTAATTATATATTTAAAATAAAATATTATATTATATACTGATTTTCATTGAACATAAATTTTAAGTGTTTTATGACAAACACATTTATATCAGAAAAATTCAATGTCGAAATAATTGTTTTACCTCACATAAATTTTAATCTAAAAATAATTTTCATTTAAAAATGATTTTTTATAATTATTTATAAGAATATTAAAAATAATTCCCTAACCATTAAAATTTTATTTTAAAAAATTATTTACATTAAATTTAATTACTATGGTAAGAAAAAATCATGGAATACATGAAAAAGTGTAAAAATTATTTTACTGAGCTTAAAAGATCTAAAACGATATATATACATGATTACAAGTTTGTAGATGAGTAATGGATCATAAAAAACCACATTAAATTAATTATTCTATTCATTTTCATACATTGAACTTTGAATTGTGAAATAATAATATTTTTATATAATAAGTACCCCCAAAATAACCCTTATTTTCACTTAAAAAACACGATAACTTCCACCAAATCATGAAACAAAAATCACTTAAAATTATATCATCAAATACAACTATTTTACTCATATTATATTCCTATATCATTTTAAAAATCCACAAGTCACAAATTCTTTACCTAATGCTACTATGCCCACTAATATTTCTAATACTGAAACACGATCTCTCAACATGAGTACCAATCTTTCAAATTTTCTTTTCTTTTAAAGATTAATTTTCCACATGTAATTTTATAAATAAAAAATAATCAAATTTTTATTAATATATATGTATTTTTAATTTCTAAGGTAATAATAATTATCCACATTTCCCCTTTTACATTATAAAAAACTATAATAAATTTCATGTATTTATGCAGAATATCACCTCCCCAAAGAGACGCCTAATATTTTTCACCAATGCCTCTCTTTATCTTTTATATATAGGAAATTGTTTAATAAAAAAATAAATATATAATTTAATTATGATTATTATGATACGAATTATAATCCTCATTCCTTCCATATCATATATGGAGAAATAAAAAAGTTAATCATGCATATGTTCGAACTATATCTTCTATGATGTAATGCATCTTATTTTTAATATATTTTATTTATTATATATTAAAATATCTTAAAATATGATTCAATAACATAAAAATATTTCAATAATATCATATGTTTTTATAATAATGATATTATGGAATATGAAATTAGTTCTACAATTGTACACACTTCTGGATTATTTAATGTTCTTCTTTATATCTATTTTACCACATACATGAACAATGCTATAATTAATTATCTTTGATGAAAAAAGGAACTTCTCTCATGTTATAACTATATATATATATAATTTAATAAAAATGGTTTATGGTTCTATAATTTAACCATAACATCTTAATTATTTATTAAAATTTCTCATTTGGATTTCATAAATATCAAAAAAAAATGTTCATTGGAAATTTTAACATCAATAACCATATCAATGATTTCAATAAATTGAAAAAATGATTTCATAAATTATTTAAAAAATTATTTTAAATATTATGTAATCAATAAATCATGAACCTCTACTAATTGAATGAGGTCCAACATCAACATTATAAAACATGAATGAAAAGGTTAAAATTTCTATCATATGATGGTAAAAGTAATCCATGATTTGTTTATATGTTCTTAATGAATGAAAATAAATGACGTATTTAATTTTTAAAATATAAGAATAATGCCTTGAAATATCTTGTAAATATACTCTTGTTTGTTATACAATAGGCTAGAGTGTGTTCAATTAAGTGGAAATCTAAAGTAAGGGTTTCATTGAAATAATTTCCTAATAATAATGTTAAATTTCTTCTTTCATGAATGTTCTCATGAATGTTTATAGGATTTTAAATTTATCCTAACTGAAATTATATATTTTCTATGAAATTACATACTTTCGTTAGTAAAACCATTCAAATGAATTACCAACTCAAACAAAAATATGATGTTGGTATAAGTAAATCATGTTATTCTAAATGGGTTTTTATCTACCATATCCATGTTTCTACTATCTAAATTATGTTCATTAACAAAATCAAAATATTTTTCTAAATTTCTATATCTCTTATTTCCCTTTACCACTTGTAAAAAAGTAAAATCTCATGAATTCTCTCTAATGTGAGTTCCCTTTAATAAGAATATGAAATATTAACATATTAATTCCTTATAAAGTTTAAAATAATATTTTCAACTATAAAATTATTAACTTTTCCTTTTATTCTTTTTAAGGATCCAAAATTTTGACCTCTTATAATAAGTATTAAAAAAGTGTTATTTTTCATCCTGAAAATTATTTTGAGTGAATTTTATATCTCCACTTTTCATGAAAATGATTAATTTATTTTTGGGAACACTTTCCTATTTTTACAGTTTTTTAATTATATTATTATATGATTCAATTTTAATTTTAATCTTTTGATTTCCAAGTATTTATTTGGTTTAGGTCATGTGATTTTTGTTGAAATATTTATGAGACCCATTTTATTTCATTGGGTATATTATATTATAATAATCATTGATTTTATATTTCACACATTTTTGTGGATGATTAAGGGTGTTGTCCTATATCACCCTCCAATGTATTGGTTATTTTTTATATCTCATGATATATTAATGTGTGGACATAATGACTTTGTATAGAAATAAATGTGAAAATCATTTTTCTTAGAAGGGTTTTCAATGATAATGTTTGTTCAACCTCTATATGTTTGTTTATATTTAATGTTATGATACATTTCAAGCTAATTTATCTTTTCTAAAATATTATACACATTTTTATTATGCTCCCATTATTCCGGATAACATAATTATCCTTAATATTAATGTTATTATTATTATTATGAAGCATTGAATACCATACTATGGCCTTATCTTATATTGATATTATTTCAAGTGATTTCACTCCTATTTATATTTCTTACATGTGTATGCTTAGACCATAATACATAAATGATATGTTTTCCTTTTTGAGAATTTGAGCTCACCCTTTTCTTATGTTTATATTTCCAAAGTTATGAAGATAATTATATCATATGAGATGTCTATAAGAGGGTCTAGAGTGGAGTGATTACATAGAATGTGGATATGTATTGTAAAATATGAGTTTTATGTATATAATATCAAATAAATTAATACTTTACATCCTTTTGTTATGTGACTATTTCATAGTTATAATATCTCATTCATGGATTTAATTTATTTTTAAAAATGGTTTTGCATGGGTGGCCTAATAATAGACCTATTTTACTATCCATTTCCATTAAAAAATATCACCTATCATGTAATGAATTACCCAATTAATTTATGCTAATTAAAATATACAGTCCCACCAATATATAAATACATCATAATGTGTATGTTTCATAAGATATAAAATCCAATTATAATTTCATCCAAATAAATTACCAATATAACCCATGAATATAAGTTGGGTTACATAAACATATTATTTCTAATTTTTCAATGAATAATCTTTAGAATGAAATTTAGTGACACCATAGATGTAGTACCCTAGTAAAAAATAAATAATATCAAAATATTATGATATAATAGTATTGAAATTGATATCATTTTTTATAATGATCACAAATTTCATTAAATCTTGTAAAAAATATATGTCTCATGTTGATGATTTCTATAAATTAATCTTGTCTAATTAAATAACTTAATATGAAATAATAACTTTAATAAATATTATTTTTATGATTCATAGAATAAAAAATACGAATAAGAATCTTTACCATTAAAATCATAGAATGTGGTGGGGTAATGTGACAAATTGATAAAATAAATTATGAAATAGAAAATGATTCCCTTCACAACATCGTAAATATTACAAAATATGGGTAAAGAACATAACAATTCATATTAATAGAGGAAAAGAATATAAAATTCATTTACTAAATTATATAAAGAATAGGTAAATATGAGTGAAGGATTTCACAAAAATATTTTGTACAAAATTTATTCCTCTAATATATATTTATAAGTATTATTTATTACATTAATATTATATATTAGTAAATTATAGTCATTTATATCATATATTACATTATAATAAATTATTTTAATCATTATAACATAATAATTTATATTTCATCATTCTCGTTTTTGTAAGGATGTTTCTATTATAAATCCATATTCATATATACATAATATAAATAATAATATTGGAACATAAATAAAGAATTATAATTATATATAATTCTTAATATCTATTTTGTAGAAGGTAAGATAATTATTTTCATTAAAAAAATTCATAATTATTTCTTTTCTAGTAAATTTTTTGTTAATAATATATTAATTCAAATAAATAATTATAATTTAAGTGTCCCCATTAAAAAATAAAAATAATAAAATATATTAAAAAATATATTCTTTTATTAACAAAATTTATTTTATTATATTCACCAATGATGAAAATGACAAAGAAATAATAGTATAATTTCTGAATGTGGTTGAACATAACTAAATAGAAATAAGATATAGGGAATGATTTAGTAAGGATATAGTTTTATTATTTCATAGTCATATTTTTAGATATATGATGTTTTTATTTGAGTGATATAATTATATTAAATTTTTATATATAATATATTGAAATGAAATTTTAAATATAACTCATAGAAAATAAATTATTATATAAACGGAATAAAATACTTTTTTTTCTATGATTTCCATCATTATAACGGATTTATTAGACCTTTTTTCAAGAACATGCTCCCATATAGGATATGGAAAATTATGTAAGGGTATTTAGTATGATATTAGGCTATAATGTATATAATAGTTGTAGATTGGAATGTGTTAAGGTGGTTTCAATTTATAGGTTAATTTGAGTGACATATTAATAATTATTTATTCAGTATTGTTTATGTAATTTGGTAATTAATTGAAAAGTAAACCATAAGTAGAATAAGAAATTATATATGGATTCAATTTATTATTAAGATTTTTTGTGAATTTATTTATGTTTATAAACAATTTTTACAATATATGGTATTTTTTACATTTATTATTTACCATAATATTTTTATTTTTACAATTGGTATTTTTTTATTTCAACAAATGTAATTCAATACCTTATATAATATTTATATATTTTATTCTAAATATTCAATCCATTTAACTAAATTTATCATCACATTATGAAAATATTAAAATATAAATAAAAATACTTAATTTTCTTGACCCCACCCACAAATGGTACCCCTCCTAGTCCGGTAATGAAGAAAGGTAGATAATGAAAAAGGAATTCTTCCACAGATAGGCCATAGGTTTATGAATAGAAATAAGGGAATATCAATCACACATATAGTAGGAATTTACCCCAATATATATTTAAGGAATAAAAGATATCATAAGATCCCACCAACCATAACCAAGCATATATATAGAAAAAATCTCACTAAATTTGATTTCATACAAAAACCAAACAATTCGAAAAGTAGTAAATCCTTAGTAATGACATTGAATCCCCAACATCTCCTAAACAACTCAAAAAGCTAGTATCACATAGTTCAATCGTCATCCAATGCCCATGAACATAAAAAATAGTTTATTTATACATGGGGTGATAATAACATGTATCCTCAATAAGATCCTCCCTAAAGCCTATCTTGAAAAATGTGGAAGAACATACTAAATCACAGTGAAAAAAATTGAAAAAAAACATCACCAATGTCAATAATGATATTTCTCACATCCTTGCCAATGCTTACTCACCATATAATTCATTTATGGAAATAATTATCTAAAAAGTAATATATATATATATATATATACGTGTGTGTGTGTGTGTGTCTATATAGATATATATATTAAGGTACAGGTCTTCCACATCCCCACTAGTGTGTCTCTCTCATTCCTCAATTTCATATGTCATATTCACGTACCTTCTAAAAGTCATTACATATCCCATTCAATCATATCATAAACATTATACATCTTGTTCATCCAATCCACAAATAATATCTATCCCATCTGTAAATAATTGTATAATTTGGATATGATACATCCCATATAAATGAATTATATTTCATTCCATCATATCACATGAAAGTAAACCCCTATGAATCCTAACAACCTCATCTTGATAGATGTTTTCCATATAATTGATTTGTTTTAGACATAAAATAAATTCATTCTAAATCATTAACTAGTATAGCTTGGGAAGAAGCATACCTCACACCATAAGACATTATAGCCTATGATTCCCATACACATAACTATATCCAAATAAAAAACTAGCATAGAGGGAGAGGTTACTTATTATTTCCCCTTATATCCTTGATATTTGAGAAAACACCCCCAAATCATTTGATTATTTGTTTACCTACCAACATGAATAGTGATGTTCATGAAATAAGAAAAAATACATGACATATATTGAACACAACCATGAAAAGTGAAATTACATAGACTTGCACTCATTTACTTATACATTCACATAGGCCACTTGGCTTCCACTAATAAGGTATTGATCTCAAAGAATAAAAACAATGTCAATTTCAACATCGATTAATGAATTAGTAATTATTTATCATTATTTTTTTAATTTCATATATTGAAACATTATTATTTTAATCCATATGAGATTGAAATTGATATTTTATTCATGTATTCTCATGTATATAATTATTATCAATGATTAAAAGGAACCCATACCATTCATTTATGATTTTTTTATCCTTCTATATTTATCCAGGAACTCTAGGAATCACCTTAAATTACTATTATAAAGATTCACATGTCATGTATAGAGTCAAACTACATTATGTAGTTACAAACCAAACATAAAATATTTGAAAAATATTTTATTTAAAATAATCATATATGAAATTAGAGTTGATGCAAAAGCACCATAATGAAATCATAACGAAAAAACTAGATTAATTTTCATATAAATGTTTATATCTTTAATTTCCTCTCCATCACATTCATAGACCATAACTATAACACTAATATATATTTCCTTTACTCATTAATGTTCTTGACCATTATGTATTAAAAAATATCTAGTCTCACCAATAATATTCTCATCCGACTATATACATCTATATTAATTGAATTATTTTTACGAAAAAGGAAAACATTGGAAAATGTATTGGGGCCTTTATACCTCCTACAATAATGGTGGGATTTTTTCCCTGTAATGTAAAATAAAAAACAACTATGTTTATTCTAGTCATGAATTAATTGTATTATTAAACCTTGGTTTCCCAAATCATGAAACTATAGGATATAAAGAGTATATATTTTTCTAAAGGTTATGATTATTTAAAAAAGCATACAATTTTACCAACCACATTTATAATGTTATTAGAAAATAAATTTACCTAATAATATTAGAATTTGAGTAAGAAAATTTTTATAACATAAAATTTGAAAATTGTTATAGAAATGTGTGATAGAAATAATAAAAATGTAAAAATGTAAATAAAAATTATATAAGTAATGTAATAAAGCATAAAGAACATTGAATGAAATTTCCAAACATTACAATTTAGTGTAAATTAATTCATTCAGTAGACATAAGTTATCCACAATATTTACCCTATCATAATGGGTTGTCTTTATAAACCCATTAATACCATGATCACAAATATCATACAACAAACTAATTTCTTTTAGCCTTGTCAACCATCTATCATACTGATTATCATAAACTCTATTACTCTGAAAATGAGACCATATATCCTAATGACCAGAAAACGTGATCACAATGTCATAGATTTTATTATTTTTAAATGTATCATAAAAATCATATTTCTTAATGAAGAAATGTCTAAAGACTAAAATGAATCATTCTATCATACAAATAAGTTAATAAATATTTAAAAAAACATTGATAACATCATAATTTCTCTTCCACATCCTTGGTTAATTCTATATTTATTGGTGAAATTCCTACCATTTTTTTTTATATCATAGAGGTGGTTTCAGTTTCATCAAATAAACTTCTTATTCACATGAAAACATTATCATAACATCTCTATATGATAGTAATTATGATATTCACAACTATATTGAATGAAGTTTCCTTCTATAATAATTGAGATCTTCATATCATATAATATCTAATTTTCCTTCTCTAGTAGGTTTAGTGAATGTTCATGAGGTAAACATCTCCTCCTCTTTCCTGTAATGTCTCTCTTGAATATTTTGTATAACTTCACCTGGTTAAATTAATTAATGTTAACCTACTCTAAATTATAAACGTATATATGGAGAACCTAGTATATATCTATCTAATGTACAATGAACACGTTTGTATGGTATACAAAAGAATCTTATCTATGATATAAGTGATATCACACATCCAGTATACAAATGAGTATTTTATCTAATGGAATAAATATTCTTTTTTTCTTATAAAATTGTAAACATTTCTTCCTAATATGTTAATTAAATGGGATTTATAGAAGTTTTAAATATATAAACATTTAAGGAACTATAATATGATTAAAAAAATATTTTAGAATGTGTTGAAAGTATTATTTTGACTGAACTATCTCCCCCTTTTTAGAAATATAAAACACAACTTTTAAAATAAAATATAAACATAAAACATGAAAACCCATACTCTTCTTAACATTCATAACCTCAAATAATTTTATTATTTTCTCATTATCAAAATGGATTAAAATTCATTCGTCACAATGCCCCATTTCTATGATAGTTTAAGCATTCTCCCATTATTATCCTTTTACTTTTTTAAAAAGTATTTACGATGTAGAATAAATTCTCTAAAATTATATAGAAATATTATTTACAAAATAAATTATAAAAAGTGAATTATAAGATAAATAATATTTTTTGAAAAAAAATTAACTAATCATGCCTCCAAAAATAATAGAATAACATCTATCCAAGAAAAATAAAAAACATATATCCATCAAACATGTTTTATTATTTAAAAAACATTTAAGAATTCAGAATTATATTTAATATTTATTATAAATTTTTTAAATTATCTATTTCATATTCCCCATAAAATCTTGTTTTTTCTATGACTCAACAATAATATACTTCATCATTTAAACTTCTTCTTCTAAATCATCAACAATCATTTCTTTTTTAAAATATCTCATGTTATGGCTACATTACAAGACAAATTAAATCATCCATTTCTATTGAAAATTCATGTAAATCTAAATTGATCCTTTAAGAAATCATGGAAATAGATTTTTTTCCTTTTAATTACACCCAATTTATCTTAAATGTTTTGGGTCTCCCTCTATATAAAAAAAATATTTCATCTCATTAAATGATTCTTTGGATGTTCTATTAAAATCCTTTGATTTAGCATTATTTAAGATAACTGTTTGAACTACAATCTGGAGGTAGCTAGAGTTTTCAACAATATGAATTTTTCCATAAATGTATGTGAATTGATCGTGGATTCTAGGAATGTGGTATTAATAATAATAATGAATATTTAGTAATTCATTGATGTAATGCATCTTAATTTACATTCTTTTTCTATTAGTATTTGAAGAAATGTTTTTTGCAATCAATATAAGAATCTAGAATTGAAGGTGATGTTGGAAATAAAGGGATGGGTTCAATTAATATAGAAAATATATATTTATAAATATAAAAAGAAACAAAATTTTCAATGGATATAACTCTTTCCATGTTTTTCTCTTTAGATTCCTTTTTTTTAATTTTCTAAATACTCATCTTTATGATAACTTATAGACGCCTCTTTATTAGAAAAGATGACAGAGAAATTGGGGTGTTATATAATGTATCTTATAAATTTAAATTCATTCTTAGCTCTGTAATAATTTCAAAATTATTCATTGACATTTTATTCCACTAAATTTAATAGTACTAGAAGGTCTTAAATTTATCTTTTTCATCAACTGTCTGACTATCCTAATTAGTTTTACTTTAGAATATATCAATAAAAATGTATTTTCCTTTTCCATTTCAAATACATTGGGATTCATCTAATTGAAATGTTCTAGTGGATTTATAAAAGGGTTTTACTAAAATTGGATTCATGAGATCATCATCAGAAATTAATTATTTAATAAATTCTTTCCTAGTAGTTTCAACTTGATAACGATCTACAACAAAAAAAATTTTAAATCCCTTACTTTTTTCATTATTTTTTTCTTTTTTAAATGAAAATATTTTCTATCTTCCTTTATTATATTTTAATAAACTCTTCAAATCATATCAAAATCTTGCACAACATCAAAAACAAAATTTGGACTATCACATTCTTTTAGCCTTCTTCTTAATGTATATAGAAAAAGAGAAGCTAGAGAATGTTTAAAGTTTTATTCTTAGAATTTGAGTTCAATTTTTTCTAGCTATTTATTTCTCCACGTTATTTTTATTATGTTATAAAACATCACAAACTCATTAATTATTTCCTGATTTTCCTTAAATATATTTTATAATATTGGATCACATATGAGCTTTAATTTTTTAATAGTTTATTCTCTAAAATATGATTTATTTACCCTTACTCAAATATCATTATTGTTAAATTTTTTCAATCATAAATATAACCAACACATGGTTAAAAAATATCATACACCAATGAATCCTTATAATTACTGCCACAATCTTATCATCATATATACTACTAAAGATAAACTTTAGAATGCGGAACTTTATCATATAGAACAAAAATTAAAAAAATCCTTGAACCTTTAATGTATCTCCATAAACATTCCCTATAATTATAAATATTTATTTCAATATAGAGACAATCCTTGAATCTTGTGAAAGGTGAGGTAATTTGTTTACATTTTCATAATTAGAAAATAAGTAAATATCAATTATTTCTTTCTTTAGGGATCCATTATTCTCTGGAAACATTTATGTTACATTAATTTCTTCTACTTCAAGTGGGATTACAAACACCTTGGTAACTTGTTTTATGTTTACATTGTAACCATTAACAAAAAATTTAAACAATAATTTTTAGGGCCATATACTTAACTAAACATTTTGGTTATATAAAACTCTCATACAATTTTAGGTAAATTTAAATTGATTTCAACTTTGAAAACACATAGGTATTCTCACACCTATTAAATAATTATTGGCTAATATATTAAATAATAATTTTTAAACCCCTTTAAATAAATCATATATTCCTTGATAGATTCTCGAATAGAAAACCATTTGAGGAATCTATGATTTCTAATCGAACAAACACGAAAACCAATGAATGAATTAAAAAATAGGTGGATGAAATAAATTCATGAAGGTATTATCACTCATATGAAATTAAATTACTAAAAAATTAGTTAAATGATTCTCCTATAAATATAGTATCTAATAGAGATATGATCTAACTATTAAACATATCCAATAAATAGTTATAATGGTCAAAAAACATATGGTTGCGGTCTGATCATCCAATAAAGATCATTTAATAGTATTTGACATAAACATATATTTTGAAATCTAAATTATTTATAACAATAATTATAAGTCTATTAAATTCTATAAGACGTAATGTTTTCTAATGAAAAATTAAAATATTTAATTGAAAGTATTTTAAATTTTTTTAATGTATATTATCAGAATATAATGAATATAATATAAGATGGAGATAAAGAATTACCACTTGGAAAAAATTATAAACTTTATGAAAAAATAACATATAACAATATAAAAATTATGGTTTCATAAATTTGAGGAAAGAGACTACCCATTGAAAATCAAAATAGATCTCGGTCTGATAAAATTTATGTAGTTCCAAAAACTATCTAGGAAAAAACATTTTCAAAGTAATATAAAATTTAGGAATATTTTTTATGGAAAATTTTTTATAAAATATTTGATGAAATTTAAAAAAACAATGATAAAATTATCCCACCATTTTTGAAGAGTTATTTACTATAGGGATTACAGTAAAAAATTAGATTCATTATAATTTTATATTGAAAATTATAATATTTTGTGAAATATTACCAAATTTATCATAAATTATTGTTTTTCTAAAAATATTAGCATGTTGTTCTTGAATTTAGATAAATTATAAAACTGTATAATATTTTTATATGTGATCCTATTGGAAATGTTGTCTTATATCTATATACTAGTCTCATGAGTGATTTTATGTGGTTTTACGTAGATCTATAGAACTTTTTTTATCCCAAAAAATTGGACTGTTGCTAAAACACATTCTAAAGTTAGTAAGTGTGTTTATATATAAACTAAACCTTAGTAAAACAACATTCATCTATTATATATTATACTTTAGTAGTGAAAATTTATAAATAGTATTTGGTCAAAAAATTCTAAGATACCATGACTTTGTCTAAAAATTACATATTCCAATTATATTTTTTCTACCCATTATTCATCTACCAAAGTCATTATATGAAATATATTTTAGTTCATAATAATTTATAGAAAAATAAAATAAAATTTGATATATTTTTTCTTAAGGTATGATAAAATATAATTAACTTCAATAAGATCGGGATCTTTAGATTATCTCTAAATCTAATACATAATTATATGGAAAATAAAAATTTTACTAAACTAGATATAGGAAGTAGTAAACTACCAATCAGTTCACTAAAACATTTTTAACAAATTTGTTACCCAAATTCAAAATGGTCAACTAATTTTTAGTTTCTAATAGGAGTATACATACAATTACTTATTTTATATACAAACATTTAAAGTAATTTTTTTTTATAAATTTTTTATATAAAAAATTTATTCTGGGGATTTAAAAAATTTGAAAATCATGAAAACATTAGACCACTCTTCATGCTAATTTCAATATCCGATTTCATAAGATGTATAAAGGAATCTAAATGTGATTTTTGGTTCATAAAAAAATAATTTGATTAACATAAAATTAAATAAATATGGTATCATTGAAATAATTTATAAAAATATTGGATTAGCATCTCCTTTATCAAATGTTTTTTTAATGTAAAAAATAGGTAAGTCAATCATTCCATTCTCTTGGGGATTTTTTATGTCTCTAGAGTTCCTTAGTTTGTCTATAAAATAATCTTTATATGTTGTGTTTTCAAATATATATATTTTTCTACCTATAACTTCTCATGAAAATTTCTATTGGGAAAAGAACACTTCATATCCATTTAAAAGCTTGGGATGATGGAAGAGAATAAACCTCATAATCTGCCTCGTATGCCTCTTTTGCTACCTCCGTGGCCTTATTCTCTATTGTCCTTGCTGTTGGATCCGATAGTGTTGGTGTCACATGGATCGGAGTTCTCGTGATCCTTTTTAATGTGTTATATGTATCTTCTAATGCAAACCATGCTAAGGTCAGGTTTGTTCCCCCAATTTTGTGGCTCCTCGATGCTCGGGCAATGTTGAAGGTTGTTCGGTGATGGCTTTCATGAATGAGGAATTTAGAGAGGCATCAAATTTTCACAATATAATGTTTTTGGAATCTTTTATGCATGCAAAACTATCTTTATATTTATTTAGATCTTCTTTGATTCATGGGGCTTTCAAAATTAGTTTTTTTCTCAGTTTTACCTAGATCTGATTTTGATATTTAGTTTCCACCATATAAGGATTTCTTAATTGATTGGTCCATGTCGATTAATTGTTGTGGTTTTTGGAGATTATCATTATCCATGTTGTCTTAGGGAACCTATTTCAATAAGTAATAAATCTATGAATAATTGTGGGTCAGATTTCCTGGTCTACCTATGCCTTTTTAGAACCCCTCAATGCTTCAAGCAGTTGGTAATGTAGTGGAAAATTTCTTGTTCTCACATGTTGATACTCAGTAGTCATATTTGGTGGTTATCCCAAGGATCTATGTTTTGGTTGATTTAGCATTTCCTTCAACATAGTACTTTCTAGTTAGGATCATTGAAGATTTATCGTAGTGGTATATGTTAATTTTATCAAACAATCCATTATTTTTTTGGGTCTTTCTACTGGTAAAGGCATTCAATGAATTTCTATCAATAGAGAGTTTTGGTGTCATCTATGCTAAAAAATTTCACATTAGAGTCTTGTATAAGTTCTATTTTAGGCCCCAGTATTATGTCATGATAGTCTACAACTGTTCTGGATAGGCCATCATCATCGTCTATGTCTTCTGATCATAGACACTCCAATAAATGGGTTATGAAAAATTTCGATAAAGTGAGACATGAACATTTTATCTGTGAACACTTCTTAGTGAAAGATTAATCTCTGTATGAGGGTCAACCTGAGGCAATAGAAACACATACCTTGATTTTAGAGATGTAGGATACTCAAAAGGTCTCAATATGTGAGTATCCCAAATCGTCAATTCTTCCAGGGAGTGATTTCTTGGTCAAAGAATCTTCTGGAAATGTGCATGTCGAGGGTCATCAAGATGCTATGTGTCTTCTCTTACTAGGGGAGTAGCTCAATTCTGAAACATATCCACAGAGTTTTTCTTTGGTCCAATAATCCAATATAGATGTTTATATTGATGGTCAACATGATTCTCAGAGTTGAGTTTTGGAGATTTTAGTCTTATATTTTGAGGGCGCAGTGTAGTCAGATGTGAAGTCAAAGGATGGTGATTTTTTCTACATGGTGATACTAGTAAGTTCTATTTTAGAGGTTGAACTCCAGACCAGACAACTTACTTATGAGATGGTTTCATTTTCTCCAAATCTTCAAAAGAGTAGTTCATTGACATATTTGGACTATGAGGAGATACAACCCAATAGTATAGTGGTTTTTGATGTTTCAGCTTCAAAAAAGTGTTCTTTAGATTCCTTGGATCCCCAGGCTAATGTATGTGGAAAATTATGCTTGACACCAGTGATAAAAAGACAAGTTAGTCATTTAGTGTACAAAGATATTCTTATTTCTAATTAAGGTGAAAATACCGAAGTGTTTTTAGGTTACAAGTCCATTCTTCCTCCGTTTCAATGGATTTAGTGATGATATGGAATGAAATAGGTCTCGTCGTCAGAGAAAAATTGACATAAGTTCATATAGAGGTGTAGTGACTTAAGGTATCTATAATTTCAATTCTTAAACCCTAAAAAAACATGTATTTCCTAGTTACTTTGTGATGAAAAATGGGTTTTTATGGCTACATGCATGTGAATTTTTACAATCCTTATATCCAGATTTTTTGGAAGTGCACAGATACTATGGAGTATGTGGATGCATCGTGCCAAATCATCATAAAAAATGCACGAAAAAAGGTATGTAATTTCTTTTTTTTTATGAAAAATATGATGTTATAGGGAGAAAAAATTGATGGTTATATTTATTTTACTTCTAATCAGGTAGTTTTTCCTAGTTTATTGGAGAGGATTTTAACACGATAATAGACATTTCAGAGAAAAAAGGTGGTACAATGTACTTGAGTACCACCATGTAGGATTTTAAAACCATCATGTCCTCTAATCATTTCATGGATCTTGGATTTTTTGGTATCATATATATCTGGGGAAATTACTGAAAAGGTACTACTAGAATTTGGTGTAGGTTAGACCAATGCTTGATGAATTTTCAAGGTCTAGAATCCTTCCCTCATACTTTGGTCACTAAAAGGGAAAGAATTTGGGATTATTGCATATCAAATGAATAATAAATTGTGGATGTGTTAAAATGGGATATTTATAGCAATGAAGAGAATCTATAGCAGTATTTGGATGATGCTGCTTTTATCTGGCTCAATGTGAAGAAATCTGAATTTGATGAAAATGTTCTAGGCATTGAATGATACTATAGGGAATGATCTTGAGTGACATAGATAAGAGGGGTAGATCCCAATACTTCATATTTTCTAGGATTCATAAAGGAGAATAAATTTAACAATAAGATCAATTTGAAGCTTCCATATGGGACTTATATGGGTGATGTTAATGTTGTTTTCATGTTTCCACTAAATTATATCAGAATCTTTCTGGAAGAACCGAGATCAACATACACCCTATGTGATTTTTTTTGGGATTCCCAGTATATTAAACTATATTCCAAAACTGATGGATGGTGCAGAAAATGAGTAGTTTTAAGGTATTCATGAGGAAGAAGATATCAAATAAGTAGTTTTCATAATGAAACCAGATGGCTCTCTAGGTCCGTATAGGTTCTCTGAAACATTTTCATAGAAAAATTGGATACCTATACATAGAAGAATAAGCCATATATCAGTGGGTTTTTCAAGTTTGGCATGCCTCCCAGAGTAGTGAGTGCATCAAGGGTCATCTTTGTCCCAAATACCCAATATCCTAATTTGATGAATCAATTTCATCCTAATTATATTTCAAACATCATATACAAAATCCTATCAAATCTCTTAAAATAGAGGGTTAGAAGGGTCATCTGAAAGCTTGTTTTGAATGAAAAACATGGATTCATTAAGGGTATAATCATTTAGGGTTCTATAGAGATTGCTAAAGGACTGGTTGACGATGTCAATTAGACAATATTGGCTCCAATGTTTTCATCGAAATTGATATGGATAAGGCATATGGTAGGATCGAGTGGGGTTGCATAATCAAAGTCATAAGAATGTTTTGATTCTCTTAGGGATATTTTGATCTATTTCATTGATGTTATTACACCCCTTGGATCACAATATCCATCATGGGAAAATTTTTATATATTTCATGATTTTCAGGGTCATATAACAAGGGGATCCTATATCCCCTAGTTTATTTATTCTTTCTTAGGATGTAGTATCAAGTAGGATCAATAACACCATTGATGAGGGTGTTATTCATCCATTCAAAACTAATCAGGGAAGAGTATCATTTCTCATATCATGTTTTGAGATGACATCCTCTTATTTATAAATGGAAGCTTAAAATATATAAATGGTAAGATACAGATCTTGGAAGAGTACGGTTCCCAAATTTTCTGAAGAATTAGTCAAGGGAAGAGAAAATTATTCTTTTCATAAAATGGTTGGAAAGCACAACAATAGAATCGTAAGTAAATAGAGTATGTAGAGGCACTTTACCCAATGGATACTTGGGATTTCCCACTTCAAATGGTAGAATAAAAAATGATCATTTTTAAGGTAACACTAACAAGTATACAGGGCATATTTTAAATTGGAAAAATTGGTTTCTTTTTTTTGGATGTTGCATTCTCTTGATTAATAGTGTACTCAATTCAATCCTAATGTGTGGGTTATCATTTCTTAAAGATATAAAAGGGATGATTGATAGAATGTAGAAGATCCTGAAAAATTTTATATGGAATTTGAATGAGAATAGAGAGTGCCATTGGGCTTCTTGGGAGTGAATTTCAAGGACTATATAGGTTGGAGGGATCATCCTTTGGAATGTTACTGAAACCATGCATTCCATGAAAGCCAAATTAGCAAGGGAGATCAATGAAGATAATACTCTTTTGGCCGATTTCATCTTAAACATGCATGGTACAAATTGGACTGAGTGGGATAACACTTAATGAAAAAATATTGGGCAGGATAAAATGATGGTGGATCACTTTTAGACTCTTAATGAGAAAGCAAGATGGTAGGAAGGTCAGAATGAGTTCAATATCTTGAAAAACAACTGGTGTGGTGAGAGGTTTTATTTTCGGGGTTGTCCAGTACCTAATATATTTTTCAATGAAGTTGTATTGTTTCCAAATTTTATCAAGGTAATCCTAAATGAACAATATAATGTTGTTTTCAATAGTATATTCATGAACGATGAAACTAACAGGTGTGTTTTCACTGAATCTACATTGGGTCAATTAAGGTGAAGTGTTTTTCGGGAAATAGTACATACTAGAACTGGTTTGGATGAGTGGGAATATAAATTATGGTGTAAAGAGATACCATAAAAACATAGTTTTCTTGTTTGGAGGCTGAGGAAAAATTAAAATCCAATGGGTGAAAATATTCATAAGAATGGAGTTAATCTAGTATCACGGTGTTGGTGCTGCAATACACCGAGTAGTGAGATGGTTTGGAAATTTTTCATTTGAGTTACTTGGTCCACTTATGTTTGGAATATACATGATCTTGTAATGGGAATTTTAGTGTAGGTAGAGTCAATAATAGAAATAGTGGCATCCCAGTTTTGGGGAGAGGAACTCATCTCTTCAGGGCATAAGGCACACAACAAGATCTGTTCAAGTGTATGTCAAATCATTTGGGAGTCTTGAAACAAGCCAATGTAGGGGATTTTTATCTCACAGTGACTTAGAAATATCCATATTAAATCATTAGAGAATGAGTTGGGTGGTATTCTTCCCAATAGAAGTGCATTAGTGTACCTGAGACACTACATTCCAAGAGTTATGTTGGACATTGGAAGAGCTACAATCAACCATTATGGGTGGGTCAAATAGAATCCTCTTAGGATGGGATTCATGTTAAATATTGATGGATCCTATTTCCCACATGTAATGATAGGTGGTGTCTTGGTGAGAGATTAAACAGGATTTATCATTCTCAGTTTTCACATCTATTATGGTCCTGACAATTTCATGGAAGCTGAACTAAGGGCCATGTTATGTAGAATAAAGTGCTAAAATATATCTAATATTGATATTAAAGAAGTAAAATCTAATTGCAGTGACCTAGTTATTATAATACAAGGAGGTACATCCCATCTTGGATTTTGGTTTATCTAATTGAGAATATCAGGAATATCATTAATCAAGGTATCGAGGTAAAGCACATTTGGAGAGATTCCACAGTGTAGCTAATGCTTTGGTAATATTGGGATATCCTGATGCTCCTAGTATTGTTTATTTTTGCATTAGATCACTCCCAAAAGACTGAATGTTGATTTTAAAAGGGGACGCAATTGGTCTTTACCATTTCTATCACTCTTGATGTTTTTTGTTCTCATTCCTTTTTTCAAAATAAAAACACAATGTTGAATCAAATCCATTTAATAAATAGTAAAATGTATCATTTCAACATATGATATAATAATACGATTAGATTAATGTCTAGGTAATAGAGAAATATATTCTCTATATTCTATTAATTATTGTTGATTATAACCTTTAGAAAAGGTCATTATTAATTTTGTACTATTATTCCATTAAAAACACCTTTAATTCAGAGTACCCATATTACTCTAATCACAAGATAGACATTAGGATGTTCTATAAATGTGTAATATTTGTTACTCTAAAATTCATTGAGTTCATCCTGATCATTGATTGTCCAATATTTATCACATACTTTCTCATCTTTGAGTATTATTTTTTGATTTTGATAGAAGGCACAATATACACATTAATTTCTAAAAGAAACTCTTGTTCTAAATTGTTGATTATCTTGAACAATGATATTATTAATAGGTTTTTTCCTTAAGATTGTATAATTTCATGGATTTGTAAAATGTTGATATTCAATAACAGATTATGTTTTTTAAGAGGTATAACATCAAAAAATGATTATTCAGTTATCCTATAATGTGACGAATTTCCCAGAGAGGTTAAAACCCATTTTAAAAATCAGTCAATGAGGTAATATTAAGTTTTTCTTTGGGACCCTCCACACAGATCATCTAAATTCACAAAAATACAGGACCCAAATACATAAATTATGTTACCTAATTATATTTTAATTTCATCCATTTTCCTAAACATTTTTATTGTTTCAGGTTTAAAATGTATTTTAAAACATCTTGGAAAAATTCGAATTTTCTACTCAAGGGGATAAATGTCCCTAAGGATTAACTATGATGGGTGATAACATGGATTGTCTAAATAAAAAAAATCAACTACATGTACAAATGGACTAAATGAATGAATCATCTATATGAATAAGGGATCGACCACACCACATGTAATAGCAACATGACCAAGTGAAGGATAGAAAAAAAGGATTGACCACTAGACCTTGGATGAACTACACCACAATGATTTCGACCATACTCCAAGGATCGACTTCACAACCAAATGATCAACCACATAAAGAAAATGATATAATACAGGACTAGAGATTGACTAAATTATCAGGAGATTAACCAAATGAAGGATTGATTGTAAGAGGAAAAGAGATATCACAATGTTGAAGGATTTACCACATGACCAAACAACAAAAAATGTTTTCATAAAAGAGATACATGAAAAAACTAGTGACTACATTATTATTAAATCCACGACCCAGAAAAAATAAGGGATGACATGTAAAGTCCAAGAGACTCTATGAATTTTTATATAAACATAATATTTGAAGGGATAAAAGGTCCTCTAAACACTTCCAAGACCTATGAAAACAAAAGAAGAGTTTTATAAATCTAGTACAACACATCTGATAACTATAAAATAAATTCATCCGTAATAATTGAAAAAACAAGATAAGAATATAATTGGTTACACCCCCCATGAGATACCTCAAAAAGAACGGAAATTCCACAAATAAGAAACATATCATGGAAGATAATTGATCTCCTAAAATAGAATAATATCAAACACATCTTCAAATTATTATTGAAATAATCATGGACTGGAATGAAACTCAACATATTTAGTACACATATGTGGATAATATTACTAAATGTCCCCATTAAGACCCTATTTTACCAAAGGATATAGCATAATGGAATATAAAACTTGTGCATTAACCTCTCATAGTGGTCTTAAATCATTATAGGTTAATATTTAGACATCACAAAATCATCAAAAATCTTAATTCGCAAACTTATGATCTCAATATTTTCCTGAAGATATAAATAGTTATAAGATACAAGTAATATTTCTTGAGTCCATCACATCTATGGGGGAAATATTGATTGATAAAACATATATCTTCCACATACCAACATCTCAAATACTTCATAAACTAGGTAGAAGGCTCACTTCACTAACCATGCCACTTCTACCCATAATGATGAGAAACCTTAAACAAAATAGATATTTAAGTCTAATCTCTATATTAATCCTCCTATTATCATCAAATTAATTCTAAAATTAAAATATTTTTTTCATTCGACTTTTTATTACTTGAAAATTCTTTATTGTACTCGTTTCAAATTCATATCTAAGAACAGCTAAATCTCAATCCTTAGTTCAAGACAATGGATATCAGAAAGGTCAACCATTTAGTGTTTTGAATGTTTTCATACCAATGGTTTAATTGTAACATTTGTTGAATAAATCCTCCATAAATCACAGGTTCTTCCCCTACTAACCCCAAAATCAAGATTTAATTCAAGGAAAATATTCTATAATGCATGGATAGTTGTCTCTGTTTGGCCATCCTTTGGTGGATGAAAAGTAGTTCTAATAAATAAATGGAGTACAAAGGTAATAAGTAGGCCTTTCTATATCCAAGAGGTAACATAGGGCTATCTATCATATATTATCTTATACATAACTCCAAAAAACCTCACCAACTACTTGAGGTACATCCTCAATGACACCTCCTCAAATATCGAATCTTTAATTATGCTAATGTGAGCAGACATCATCAATAAGTATATGATATCCAATATACCATGGTAAATACCTTAAGATATTTCATAACTTGTGATTATTTCCATATAAGTGTCCCTAAAATGTCATTAGGAATCATCAAGGTAATGAATTATAATACAACTTACATGATTCTTAACCTCACTCAAATGAAATGTCGACACCTAGAGGAAAAATCAACAAATAAGAACATCATATTAAAACACTAAAACATTACACTTAAAGTATGATAAATTTTCTGCACAGAAAGACTCGCATTCATTGGAGAACTATAAAACAAATAGAATTCCTCATCAAGAATCATTAGAGGAATGAAAATATTCCCCAAAAATAATTCCTAATTGTTACTATACAAGGGTCATCCCTCAAGATAATCACTATAGATAACTCGGTCACAAGAAACATCTAGTATATAATCCCCCAACTAACACTCCTTTACATATTGAACAAAATAATATTACATAGTCATTAACATAAGACACCCAACAGTATAAATTTCTCCCATATCATGGTAAAATGATTCAAACTCTATCGACACACTCGATGAATCTCAGGACTCTTACAAATAAAAAATAATGTAAATTAATAATCATAGAATCCCCAAAAACCATCCCTTTATCTAGTGTAATGTAAATATAAATGGCATACTCCAACAAAAATTTCATTCACTTTCACTATTTAAAAACTAAAATCGCACAAAGAGAATACATTCTTCATACTCTTGTGACCTACAATGTCTGTAAAACATAACCTATGAGATATATCTTCCATAAAATCAAGGAAATTTCTACCATATTATAATCTCAGTCATAAGAGAAACATTAAAATTCATGATTTTATAACTTGAGAGACCCATAAGAGATAGCATTCCTATATTTCATTAAACCACAACCGAAACTAAGGTATGACATGTTGTAATAATCCTCAAATTCATCACCCACCTACGAAAAATGTAGAAAAGGGTCCCTAAATGACTTTTGTTTCAAGTACACTATATTATCATGGAATTGGTCATTCCACATGAATGTTTCTACATTCCAATTCAGTTATATAATAGTAGTGAGAATCCAAGATAAATTAGGCACAAACCTCTTAGAATATCCCAAAAAACAAGAAATATTTTTACCGATTAAATATTACAAGGGAATTCCCAAAAATCCATTACCTCAATCATCAAAATTTATACAACTAAATCATGTCAGTATATGAAATTTCCTCTGAAATAGACCTTAGAAGAAAAGAACTATAACTTTGATAGATTCTATAATGACATATGAAACTGAAGAAATCCAAAAAAATAACACAGATGATCTTAATTTTACTCCTCTGGTCTAGAGAGAAAAATCATTTCATTTATAAAAACCAACAACTATTATAGAATCTCAAATTACACTAAATTCATTATTCCTAAGAACAAAACATTTCGATTGATAACTTAATAATGAATCCCTGACTCATAATACCCATAATGAAATATAAAATTATTCTTTGGGATTTCATTATCCTTATCTTGAATCTGAGGACGTCTAGACTGTATGTTGATCTTTAAAAACCTTACAGTCACTTTGAATAGATCAAATAATTCATCAATATATTGGTGGGGATAAATATTCATCCCCATTACTAGATTCAAATAGTCATAGTCATCACACAATAAAAATATTATACTTCCTTCATAAAAAAACAACATCCCACTAATGGGAAACACTCGGTATAATAAATACACTCTTTAGAAGGTCATAAATCTGAATATAAAACTCTTGAAAATAAAAATGGCATATCCAATATTGGGATATCAATATCAAATAAAAACATAACTGAAAATGTTTCACAAAATTAACCTCATATCAATGGGGTGGAATAATTACCTCGTTTGGGATGTTGTAAGGGTAACTGTATAAAAACCTATAAGGTTCACTCTCTCTAGTAATTATCAGATGGTCTCCATCACCTTTGAGTAATATGATGTGCCTCATAAAGAAATATATGATATCCTAAATCAAATAAATCGAATCCATGAACAGGATGATGTCATATATTTTAATCAATAAACATATTCAATATCCCCTAGAGAAGTTCTACCACAGTACTAACTAACAATAAATGGAAACATTACAAAAGCTAGCTCTGATAATAACTAATTTAGTAACCTTCAATTTCTCTAAAAACCTCCTCTCCACAAGTCCAATAGTAATTGATTAATACATATGAATCAAAGAAGTTCATAACTCCTAAATAGAAAAGCCATAGTTTGAATACAAAAATAGGTATATAGAACCCCACACAACATAATTATTTAATGATGTTATAAATACTATAGTTTTAATTTGAACAATTCCGTCTTATTTGCCTCTCTGAACCAAATAGTGATAACCACCATGGTTTTTTTCCTTAATATGTACCTAAGTGAAAGGGATGTCATGGGGATACCCACATAATACCACATCACATCCATGTCAATCATAAGTCAACGTACCTTATTATTATTAATAAATCTGATGAAACATCCACAATGGTTGAGCCTGATATAGGCCATCATCTCTAAGCTAGGTACTAATAATGTTAAGATACCCTTCCCTTTTATTTATATAACATCCATATGAAAAAACAATGTCTGACCCACAGGAATGTGTTTGATAATCGCTAAATCTATGAAAAAAAGTTCATGAAGGCCAAAATCTACTCACTATAGAATAATAAATCCTTATATTAACAAGAAACTATGAATTGTTCATAGATATTCTCTATGTAAACATTTAAAAATATGCATCTCTTTATGATATCATTATATAAAACCTCTTATAAATGAACTATACATTCACCAATACCTCATGATATGGGTTAAAAAAAATAGTGAATTAGAACATGATATGGGGACACAAATACTACATTAATGACCATAACTCACCACTTCCTTTGGAATAATGTCCAAATTATAATGTAAGAGTTTCTATTATTTGAAAGAAATACCCCATTGTGGAACTCCTCTAATTAAGGGTAATGATCTCCTCCTAATAGTCCACCATAGTGTCTAAAGAAAGAATCATACTATAGAACCGATCTCTGAACATGTTTTAAAAAACTATCATCTCCTTATGATCCCACAAGAATAAAATCTGACACAATATAGACGTATCATGCTACATCATTATAGCTAAACAAACATAGTTCTCCTCCAATTATTGAATTAAAAAAATTATTTTTAACACCTTTAACCAATCTAATATCTCCCATTCTAAAATATACCCCTCATAGTTATAAATACCCCATCATTAAAAATCCTGGATTATTCACCTCTTAGTATCATTGTTTTTTACCTCTAATCTAAGGTAATCAAGTAGAACATTTTTTTCGATGTCCTCATCATGAAAATAATTAGATTATTTTTATTGATCCATATCTACAAAATAAAAAATGTAGAATCTCTTAAACTCAAGATAAAAAAAATTAAATTTTAAAAAATTATTTATTTAAAATTGATTCTAGTTGTATAACCAATTCAAGCATAAGAGTGGAAAATATTGATTCATTTTCATTACCCAGATCTCTACCCTGAATGTACTATCACCTGACGTTGAATGTTTAGTAAACATATTGGTCTATTTGTGGTATTAATAGAGGACCAAAAATCCCCTGACCTTGATAGTAGACCTTATTTATAGGAATTATTATGCATACCTAATATAATTTTCCTACTAAAACGTGCATCCTTATTAGTGAAAACCTCCTAAAGTCCATAATATCTCTTAAAAAAACATCTGTAATACCACTCAATCACAACCTACTCCCTCCAATGGATCCCCTTCCAAGATACAAAATGTGAAATTGAGATAATGACCCTCGAATCCTTCTTATAATTGTTAGATGGATGAAAGCTACTATCAATGGTATATTAATAAAACAAAATAATACTATAATACTATAATAAGATATAAAGAATAATAGGGAATATGTGAAACCACTGACCCACTCCATAAAAATATTAAGAAGAATCCCAATACATGTAATTTCAGACAAAAAATTGAATAAAAATAAAATTATTATTAATATAAATCCTCATAAATGATCATGAATCCCTGAAAGCTATTGGATAACTCCTCAAGCTATTTTTAACAAACACTAGACACCAAAACACTCATATGGAACTAAAAATAGTATGTATGTGTGTATATATATATATATGGGGGTGATAATAACATGTATACTAAGTCATATCCCCCTGAAACAACTCCTGTAAAATGATAAAAACCCATTTTAAAGATTAATTAAGAGACAAATGAAACAAAATCATCAAATAATAAAGTAATGATATTTATACCATCATAAATATATTTCAATAACCATGTAATACATGGAATTAAAAAATTAAATTTAAAAAACATATTTATAATTTAATGTACCCTAATTCTTATTCCCCACTAGTTTGTCACATTCACTCCCCAATGCCACATTACATATCAACATCCCTTATATATGTCTTCTTATATCTCAAGAAATAATATCATATACATTCATCATCATGTTTTTCCTATAACATAAACACAATATCATCATTAAGAAATGTTTGTGTGGATTCCACTACATCATGTGTAAATGAATTATACTAAAATCCATCACAAAACACACAAGTACACCCCAGGTAATCTGTGACAACCATATCTTGATATTGTAAGGATCTGTAACCATAATCCGAATATCATATATAAAAATTTATAGTAAACCAACATCCATTATATTCTCTGGATGAATGAAACCTATATCATAAACCATTATATCCAATGATACACCTATATATAATTACATCCCATTGGAGAGGGTGTGTGGGAGATGACATTTATCCATTCCATTTATATACAAGATATAATATAAAATACCAATAAAATAATTTAGATTCATTTTCCCTATCAATATTGTAAGATCCCAGAAAAATAAGGAATAAGACACTTTTCATATTTATTAATATTTGTGAATTAAATATTAATTTATTATTAAATTGGATGTTATTATCGATGGATTAGATGATACGCAACAACGGGTTTCTTTCAAATCTTACGTTGCACATAAATAATATAATATTATTTTTTTAAATGGTAGTTAATGTCTAGTCATTGTATTGATGGGAATTAATTGAACTAACTAAAATTTAATTATATATTTTTGTTAAATGTTTTTTAAAATTTCCAATAAAAGTTAGGTGCTTCAAATATAAATGAATCAAATTTTAAGCACGAATACTCTAATATTCAATAAAAGGTAGATTTACCACCTATTTAAGGAGAACCCTCATTAAATATAGTTTTGGTCAATTTTATATGTTCTATTTGACAAAATAAAATTCTTATTTAGATTTGAGACATCAAAATTTACTTTGGGTAAATTTTTGGTATTTTTCTGATAATGTTTGTTTTTTAATGAATAGTGAAAAATACTTTATTTTAATTCAAAAGTGCCTTTTAATATAATATATTTATATGGATATATTATCTTTTTAATTTGTTTTAAAGATTAATTAAAATATATTTTTACCATTAAATCTAATGTTGGTCGTTAGAAATAATTCTATTTTGAAATTGGACATAAACAAGTGTCAATCTTTTAAAAGTTATTATTTCATAAAAACACCATATTTGTTTTGACAACGAGAATTAATTTTAAATTAATTAATGAAACTTATATGTTTTAAATTTTGTAAAATATAAATTTTTTTATTATGTAATATCAAATATATCTTAGGCTTAATTTTTGATATTTTTATGAAAAACATCAATTTTTGATGAATACGGAAACCACTTAATAGTAGTTAAAAAAACATACCTCTTCATTTAAATATAATTTTACCACTTCTTTGAATTGAATTTATAAAATACTACATACATGGTTGTTATTAGAAAGTAATATTTGGTTCAATAAGATGAAAATAAATTTTGGTGAATAGTAACATTTGACTTTCATTTACTGCGGTTAAAGGCAAATAGGGTAATTTAAGGTAAAAAGAATATCATAGTAATACAAAATTACCATAAAAATTTTCCTAACCTTATTGTATGAGTCGTGGACGACCATGGGAATCTTTGGGTCGATTTTGGGACCCCATAGAGCCACTTAAGAGTGATAATGACACTTTAGATTAATTAAATTAATGTAAAAGAAAAAATGAGACAAACAAATATCTTTTAGTGAATTAATTTTCACATGGGGTTATATAAGTTATCATTTCGACTATAAATATTAATTGGAAATATAAAAATACTTCCTACATCATGGAATGTTTTTATAATTTTTAGACAAAAATAAATTAAATTATTTATGACATAATAATGATGAAGTATATACTTTATTAATAAATGTTTTTAATAAATAAGCTTATAAGTATTAAAATAGCATCCAAAAGCATTACAATTCTCGTTGGATGATTTTATTTCGACCATTATTAATCTTATATTTGTCTTTATTAAGTTTTGGACCTTTAGAAACCAAATATCAGTATATAATAAAATAATATTTTCACACATTCCAAAAGAGCCCCTCCTCCCTCTTATAAAAAGACACCACTTCTAACCAATTCTTCACACATAACAATCATTTTGGCTCATCCAAACTCTAAACAATTAATCTCCTTACATCCCTACCCTCCTCCTAGAATCCTTAACTTTGGAAGAAGGCACTTCAAGAAGACATTTCAGTTCAAACCAAAGGAAGTTACCCAAATTAAATATAACGGTTCCTCTTAACTTTTTTTCTTTTATTTTAATTCACCAACCCCTAAAATCTTTTTATTGATTTATATTATAACAACATCAGTATACTAAATATACTAGGATTTTTCTATGAGAAGGATTTTACATACACTTACACACACCTCCATCTAATGAGTGAAGTACATACTGTTTCTGTGGATGGCAAACTAACGCCTCACGAAACGATGATTGTTTGATTATCTTCTACAGCCTCTCATGGGGGAAATTAAGATGGATATATATTAATATATGATATGTATTATGTTTATATTTTTATTATTCTTCTGTATTTTAGATTTATATCCTACCTGTATGGATTCCATAGTTGATAAACGCGATAATTTCATTTGAGGAAGTAAAGACTACTGTCCCCTCAAAGTGATATGACTCGTTAATGCCATATATGAGATGTATAAAGGATATATTTAATGATATTATATATGAAATTATACTTTAATTATAATATAACTATGTATCATTATGTTTTAATTCCATTAAAATATTAAATAGTAATGAAAGTAGTGTTCATGCGTACGTACGGCCTACCGTCTCCATGAACGATGCATTTCATTTATTATCTCCAAAATGTTATGTACTGTTATAAATACATATATATACTGGATATATCATATTTATAATATATATAAATCATGAAAATAATTCTGGAGATAATGGACTATTGACCACATAGACAACTTGTAATTATAAGGTGTTCATTTTTTAATCAAATACCAAATATCGACCAAACGACCATTATTAAATTAAATTATTTCATAATGATTATAACATGGTAATAAGTGATATAAAAAGGATAATAAACTTTAAAAATGTTCATAAAAAATTATAAATTTACATTCGTTTATAATTTAGGAAGAACAAGGAACAAATCTGTCAAGTCGGACACAAGGTAAGGGATTTTCTTATCTAACTCTTAATTCTGTGAGATTTCCATTGTTTGCCACTTATTCATTGCATGTGGTGTATTGTGTTCTTCCATTTTATATATATTATAATTATTCTCATTATATTCATGGTATTATGTGATTCATTTGGTGGCTATTAACTTCTGTTCATATGCCTTAGTTGAATACAACGGGGTAAAGGGTTTCATCTCACTTTTTATTCCCTTGAAATTCATGATATATTTGCCACTATTTTCTTTTGTGTGGTGTATGTACTGCCCATGATTTTATGATTTTTGTAATATAAATTCTTTTATGTGTATTTAAATCTTCATTATAAGATCCTTCTTTCATGTGGTGTATGTTTTGTATGTTACCAAATCGGTAAGGGATTCTTTGACCCTCCTCTATTTAAAAGACATCTTTTTGTTATGTATTTTAATTTTCATATTATTATGCCGGTATATGTTATTATATATACTCATTGATGTAAAATTTATTTCCAATTAATGAGATACCATTTTTATCTCATCAACTCATTTTCTGAATTTTAAAGTGACGTCATTAGGATTTCGAATTTTTACAAGGGAACTTTTTAACCCAATTTTAGTTCTTCGGGATCAACTTGTACTTCTTGAATATGACATCCTATGAATATGTTTGAATGAAATATGATTGTTTTACACTTAATATCCACATATATTTCATGTATTTATATTTTTCACACATAATTATGTGATTGATTTATCCATAATTTAAGGATACCATCTTTATAAGGGATTTCATCTCAATTTACATTTCCACTGAGACTTCATTGTTGTTATGCACCAATTCACTATTATATGCTATATATACTATCCTTTGACATATTATTTCATGAATCACTTTATTATCATGATATTATAATGTTTTTATTAAATGTTATTATTCCTCTATTATTTGTACTCAAGCATCTCTCTTTTTGTTAAAAAAATCTTTAACTAAAAAATTGTTTTAAATGATTTAAAGATTTATTCTATTAAATATTTCTCCTTAATGTCCATGTCTTAAAAATGGGTTTTACGATTTTTTTATATGGACATTAATGTTTTCAAATGATAATTCATTTAAAAGATTCAAAGTGGAATGGGACACTTTGATTCAAAAATCTCTTTTTAAATTATTTTGAAAATGATTTGACAAAACATTGTTTATTTCAATATCTTGATTTGATATATTGAAATGTGGAAATGTTATCTTTCCATTATACATGTGTTATATATTATTATTATTTAATGGTTATTGGGAATTGTTTACGTATACGGGTGGTTCTGTGATAAACCTAGGGTGCGTGAGCCCAAGATAGCTCTCCAATGCATTGGGTAACGTGATGGAGGTATACGTAATGTTTATCCTAAGAGATTTAGGGAATATACTATGACGAATATTCCATGTGTAACTACCTATGTAGCTGTGATAGCTAAAATGTATGTTTTATATGGATTCCATAAGTAACCTTTATGATTTTCTGATTTGTGTGTGTTATTCATAAATCATATGATATCGTAAGGTATGTTATGAATGAAAAGTATAGTTTCATTGATTTGTATTTATTTATAGGGTAATGTTTCCCTTCCTTATTTTATAACCCTTACTAAGATTTTTGTGCTCATCCCATGTTTTTGAAATGTTTTCCATATGACATAAAGATGAATATGGCCAAAGATGGGATCAAGGAATAATAATTCTGTCTAAATCATAGAACTAGACATGTTTCTTTTAAGAGTTTTTATTTTATGAAAAAATTGATATTGATTAGTACTGTCTAAAATTAATATTCAATTTTTTATGGAATAGTTAGGGCCTTATTCTCTAAAACACTAAACCTGAAAAGATCCTCAATGTGAATTATTCATTTAATTCAATATTTTGTAATGTTTTAAGGCCGAGTCCTTATAGTTGGTATTAGAGGTAAGTTTAGATAACATTAGATGTTAGTGTGTAATTTATGCATAAGTGACATAACCATAATGGTTAAAATGTTATAAAGAAGAATATTTATTTTAGAAGTGACAAATGGTTATTACATTTTGGTGTTCAAAATGAATGGTATTAGATAACCTTTGAGGATAAATTATGTTATGGTTATTTTTGAGGAATTTGACTCTTTTTTTTGGAATATTATGAAATTGTATAGTTTTTGAAAAAGGACAACATGCAGACCTTGTGACAACCAATCACATCAGACAAAGCTGCACGAATCGAACCCACAACTAAAGTGCGATTGGGATTTATCACCTACCACTTGACTACATGAAGTCCCTGGTTAGTATGACTAATTATTTTTAGTTAAATGATTTTATTGATCAAGAATATGTTTATTTGGGATTATATGTTTTATCAAATGGACATTCCTAGTATAGGAAAATAATTTGGTGACTAAGTGATAAAGGTTATTTTGGAAGACATTCTCTCTTTTGGGAATGCTATATGCTTAAGGAAAATAAAATACCTTGGGATTTAAATTGTGAAGTAATAGATAAAATATTATTTTAGAATAATGTATGTTTTTATTTTGGATATAAGGTGATTTGGGTTATTTATGGAAATGATTAACCTATCACAGAGAATATTTGATTAGGTTAATTACACTTCAGTATGAGACATTAAGAGTAGTCGATGTTTTGGGGGATAAATATTAAGATTTACTATAGAAGATTATGTGATTTAAATTCTTCGGAGTTTTGGGTTTCAATATAAGTTTTGATTATTTTGAATAATTTTTAGGACAATTGTGAATTGAATGGTCTTTCTTAAACTTTGGGCACTTTTTTTAAATTTTGAAGAATTTTTAGTAGTATTTCCTTTTATAATGGATTATCCTTTTGGGGGATTATATGATCTCGTACTAGCCATTTTGGATTTAGTTAATATCTAAAGATAAAGGAAATATACAATTTATTTTTTGGATTATGTTATTCTCTTAAAGTTGATTATAAAACTTTTAATGTGAACAAGTTATCCTGAGTACTCATCGTTTGGAGGAAATATGAGTTTGTGTGAGAAATCTAGTAAAGGATGAAAGTCTACATGACACGTAAGTATGTTTCCTTATATTTCTAGTTATGCTCATAAATATATTCCTCAATGAAAATTAACTTAAAAAAATGTTGTCTGTTAAATTTTCCTACTGGGGAATCAAAGACAATTTAACCCATCAAAAGTTTGTGATTTTCTGCAGGTTAACATTCTCCTAATCATGTTTCCTATCACTCTTCATCAGAACATAATTGTTTGTTTTCTTTTTAGAATCCATGTTTTCATTGAATCCTAGTATCTATTATCTCGTGTGACCTTTTTACTTCTCTTTCTTTATTTTAAAGTTATATATTAATTGACTCTTTTTCCAATGTGGGACATTCAATTAAGTTTCCATGATTAGTTTTAAAATTTCGACGACACAATATCTAAATGGGGGGAAGGATGTAACATCCCAGATAAATAAGGAATAAGACTCTTTTCATATTTATTAATATTTGTGAATTAAATATTAATTTTATATTAAAGGGGATTCTATTTTCAATGGTGTACCCTATAAACAAAAACTTGTTTATTTGAAATCATACATTGCACATTAATAATATAATATTATTATTTTAAATTGTAGTTAATGTATAGTCGTTGTATTGATGGGAAATAATATAACTAACAAAAATATGATTATATATGTTTGTTAAATGTTTTTACAATTATCCAATAAAAGATAGGGGCTTCAAATAATAATGAATCTAATTATAAGCATGGATACTCTAACATTCAGTAAAAGGACAATTTATCACTTTTTGATGGAGAACCCTCATTAAATTTAGTTTTGGTGATTTTTATATGTTATATTTGACAAAATAAAATTCTTCTATAGATTTGGGACATCAAAATTTACTTTGGATAATTTTTTGGTATTTTTCTGATAAAGTACATTTTTTAATGAATAGTGAAAAATATAGTATTTTAATTCAAAAGTGCCTTTTAATATAATTTATTTCTATGGTTAGATTATCTTATTTATTAGTTTTAAAGTGTAATTAGAATATATTTTAACTATTTAACTTAATTTGTGTTATTGGAAATAGTTTTATTTTGAAATTGGACATAAACAATTGTCAATCTTTTGATAGTTATTTTTTCTTAAAAACCTGTTATTTGTTTTGACAATGGGAATTAATTTGAAATTAATTAATTAATCTTCTATGTTTTGAATTTTGTAAAATAGAAATAATTTTTGAATTCGGAATATCAAATATAGATTAGGCTTAATTTTTGTTATTTTTCTAAAAAGATTCAATTTTTGCTGAATAGTGAAACCACTTAGTAGTTGGTAAAAAAACTGACTTTTTCATTTAAATTGAATTTTACTACTTCTGTGAATTATATTTCAAAAATATGACATACATGGTTGTTTTTAGTTAGTAAAATTTGGTTTAATAAGCTGAAAATAAATTTTTTCGAATAGTAACTTTTGACTTTTATTTCCAGCGATTAAGGGTAAATAGGGTAATTTAAGGTTAAAATAATATCATAATAATAAGAAATTACCTTAACAATTGTTGAAACATATTTTATGAGTCATGGCCAACCATGGTCATCTTTGGGTTGATTTGGGAACCCCATGGAGCCACTTAAGAGTGATAATGACGCTTTAGATTAATTAATTTAATGTAAAAGAAAAAATGACACAAACAATTATCTTTTAGTAAATTAATTTTTACATGAGGATATATAATTTATTGTTTAGAATATAAATATTAATTGTAAAGATAAAATAATTTCATACATCCTAATATTTTTTATAATTTTTAGAAAACAAATTAATTAAATTATTTAGGACACAACAATGATGCAGTATATATTTCATTAATAAATGATTTCAATATGTAAGATTATAAATTTTAAAATAGCATCCAAAACCTATGTAATTCGTATTGGATTATTTTATTTAGACCATAAGTAATCTTAACTTCAAGATTAATTAATTGTGGACCTTTATAATACGAATATCATTACATAATAAAATATTATTTTCACACTTTCCTAAAGATCTCCTTCTCCCCCTTATAAAAGGACACCACTTCTAACCAATTCCTTACAACTCTAAATCCTTTTTCCTCATCCAACCTCTACCCAATTAATCTCCCTACATCCCTCCCCTCTTCTTAGAACCCATAACTTAGGCATAAGGCACTTCAAGAATTCCTTTTGTCTCGAACCAAAGGAAGTTACCCAAATTAATGGTAATGGTTCCTCTTAACTTTTTTTCTTTTGTTTTACTTCTCCAACCCCTAAACTATTTTTATTCCTTTATTTTATAACAAAACCATTATCCTATATATACTAGGATGTTTTTATGAGAATTAGTTTATCTACACTTACACACACCTCCATCTAATGGGTGAAGAAGATATTATTTCTGTGGATGGAAAACTAACGCCTCACGAAATAATGATTGTTGGATTTTCTCCTACCACCTCTCATGGTGGACACTAAGATGGAAATATATTTATATATTATATATATTATGTTTATAGGTTCTTTATTCTTCTGTATTTTACATTTCTATCCTACCTTTATTGTTTCCATAATGGGTAAATGCGATAATTTCATTTGAGGAAGTACGGACTACCGCCCCCTCAAAGTGATATGACTCGTTAATGCCATATTTTGGATGTATAAAGGATATGGTTAATGATATTATAAATGATATTATACTGGAATTTTAATATAACTATGTATAATTATGTTTTAATTCTATTAAAATATGAAATAGAAATGAATGTAGCGTGCATGCGTACGTATGGCCTATCGTCTCCATGAATGGTGCATTTGATTTCTTATCTCCAAAATGTTATGTACTGTAATAAATACATATGTATACTGGATATATATTATTTATATGATAGATAAACCATGAATATCATCTTGGAGATAATTGACTATTGACCACATGGACAAATTGTAATTATAAGGTGTTCATTTTTGACTCAAGTACCAAATATCGACCAAACGACCATTATTAACTTAAATGATTGCATAATGTTTAGAACATGGTAATAAGTGATATAAAAAGGAAAATAAAATTGAAAAGGCTTCTTAAGAAAGTATAAAATAACATTATTTTATTATTCAGGATGAAAAAGGAACAAAAGAGTCAAGTCAGACAATAGGTAAGGGATTTTCTTATCTCACTTTTAATTCCGTGAGATTTCCATTGTTCTCCATTTATTCATTGCATGTGGTTCATTGTGTTCTTACATTTTATATATATTCTCATTATTTTCATTATAATAGTGGTATATTATGATTCATTTTTTGGTTTTTATCTTTTGGTCATACGACTCAGTTGATTGCAACGTGGTAAAGGGTTTCATCGCACTTTTTGTTCCCGTGAAATTCATGCTATAGTTGCCACTATTTTCTTTTGTGTAGTGTATGTACTGCCCATGATTGTACTATTTGTGTAATATAAATTCATGTATGAGTATTTACCTCTTCATTGTGTGATCCTTCGTCCATGTGGTGTATGTTTTGTAAGTTACCAAATCGGTAAGGGAACTATTGACCCTCCTCTATTTAAAAGAATTCTTTTTGTTATGTCTTTTAATTAACATATTATTATGTTGGGATGTGTTCTTATATATCCTTGTTGAGGTAAACATTATTTCCAAGTGATGAGATACCATTTTTATCTCATCCAATCATTTTCTAAATTTTAATGTGACATCGTTAGGCTGTCGAATTTTTACAAGGGAACTTCTTAATCCAATTTCAAATCTTTGGGTTCAACTTGCACTTCTTGAATATGCCATCCTACGAAAATGTGTGAATGAACTATGATTATTTTACACTTAATATCCACTTATATTTGGTGTATTTATATTTTTCACACATAATAATGCGATTATATTTATCCTTAATTTAAGGATACCATCTTTATAAGGCATTTTATCTCAATTTACATTTACACTGAGACTTCATTGTTGTTATAAACCAATTCACTCGTATATGGTGTATATACATTCATTTGGAATATTATATCATGAATCCATTTATTCTCATGATATTATAAAGTTCTTATTAAATTTTATTCCTCAATTATTTTTATTTAAGCATCTCTCTTTTTGTTAAAAACACTCTTTAACTTAAATATTGTTTTAAATGTTTTAAATATTTATTTTTCAAAATATATTTCATTGATGTCCATGTTTTCAAAATGGGTTTTAGTATTTATTTATATTTACATTAATGTTTTCAAATGATAATTCATTTAAAATATTCAAAGAGGTATGGAAAACATTGATTAAAAAATCTTTTTTTAAATGGTTTTGAAAATGATTTGATAAAACGTTGTTTATTTCAATATCTTGATTTGATATATTGGAATGTAGAAATGTTATATTTACATTATAAATGTGTTATATGTTATTATTATTTTATGGTTATTGGGAATGTTTTACGCATATGGGTGGTTCCGTGATAAACCTAGGGCAGGTGAGCCCGAGATATCTCTCCAAAGCATTGGGTAACGTGACAGAGGTAAACGTGATGTTTCTCCTAAGTGATTTACGGAATACACTGTGATGGGTATTATAAGTGTAACTCCCTACATATCAGTGATATCTGCAATGTATGTTTGATATGGGTTCCATAAGTAACCTTTATTATTTATGATTTTTGTGTGTTATTCATAATTCTTATGATTTTTTAAGGTATGTTATGATTGAAAAGTATGGTTTCAATAATTTGTATTTACTGATGGGATAATGTTTTCCTTATTTTATAACCCTTTCTGGGATTTTTTTGCTCATCCCATGTTTTTAAAATGTTTTCCATAGGACTTAAAGATTAATAAGGTCAAAGATGGGATCAGGGAATGGTTAGGTTGTCTAAAACATGGAACTAGACATGTTTTTTTAAGAGTTTTTATTTTATGAAAAAAATGGATACGTAGTAGTAGTGTCTACATGTAATATTCAATTTGTTATGTAATAGTTATGGAATAATTCTCTAAAACTATAGACCTGAAAATATCCCCAATGTGAATCATTCATTTAATTCAATATTAAGTAATGTTTTAAGGTTGGGTCCTTATAAACCTGATTGGGGAATTGTATGAAATCATTAAAAAAATATGATACATATTGCACAAAATAGTAGTATGGGAAATCCATTTGTCATAAAAATATGTATCACTACAATCACAAAAGGAACCACTATACCGATGTGATCACCACTATTGAAAACACAATTACATCAAAAAATTTATACATTGATTAAGTAACCATACATAAATTATTATTATTATTATTCATTTGAAAGATTAATACGTTCATCTTCAAAGTTAGGTTTCTTCACTACTAAATTTCATACATGTATTCCCAATTATTACCTCATCATAATTGATTATCAAGAATCTATCCTATTATTTTATTAATTAATTTATCAATATCTAAATTTTTTTACTTCCTGAATCATCTTATGCTACCACAAGAAATACAGAAATGTCATATATAAAAAACATCACCCTGTTGTTGAAAACCAAATATATAATTTCTGGATAATTATCCGTCTAAAATAATAAAGAATGTTATAAATTATTCGAGGAGAGAAAACCCATAAATGGACTCATATAAACCTCTCCTATTTCATTGTGATAGTATTATTTATTAAATAATCCACCCAACTATCACTGAAATCAACCATCATAGATTCCTTGGGATCCCATCACATTCTTCATCAATACTTCCAGCCATTCCTGTTATACTATCAAACACATAGAATCGTAACAAATCTATGACTATCCTAGATAATACATACATACTAAATTTAATCGTTGGAAACTGAAAATCACATAGTATATGGAATCTAGGCATTTAGTATTACTATAATTGTAACATTCTGGGATTTTAAACGATGAACATCATATTCGATTGAATATATGATAGAGAACATAAATCATAAAATATAATATAACACCACATAAATTTATGATATTTTTATTTTTATATAATCTAAATACCTTCCATATCATACAAAGAAAAAATCCCTAGGTTTAAATGATATGGGATGATCTTCTAAAATATTATTATTGAAGCATGACCATTATAACATAGTAGTAAAGTTATAGGGTAAGGATAGTTGTAAGTAAATTAAGTAAATTATATATTATACCTAGGTAGAAAGTAATTTAAATGGTTATATATTGATTATAAAAAAATATCAACCATTTTAAATAAAAGAATGAAATGCCTTTTTCAAAATTTTACATTTATAAAATATAATTCAGAAGTAATTTTTACACAAAATTTAAAATCCAATTTAACCACATATAGAAAAATTAATTATAAAAAATCAAATTTTTTTAAATCTAAATGTCAAAATTATTGTTGGATTATTTGTTATGGTTTTTTCTAAATATAAAAAATTTGTTGATAAAAAGTGAAAAATAATGATATATTTTGAAAATTACCTTTTTGAATTTATTACAAGAATAAATTATATTCTAAATTTTATTTAAATTTTATTAATTTCAAATATATTAAAATTCAAAAATATTGTTCATTCTAATATATTTAATTCTGAATTATGATCTAAAAGGTTTTTGAACATTTGAATGTTTTTCTTTGTAAAAACAATTTTATTGACCTGTCTTTGGGATTAATTTAAATTTTAATTATACAAAATTTATGATTCAAATATTATAAAAAGGGTTTCATATTTAGAATAATAATAATTAATATTATATAATATGGCAAACCTAAAATTATAAAATAATAAATAGTAAAATGAATAAAAATATTTATCTTGGTTAAGGTAAAAATGGGTTTACCTGGGTGTTAAACTAAGATGATCATGGTTATAAATGACCCAAAAATTTTCAAAAACAAAATTTATCTACTTATTTATATTATATAATGTCTCATTTTCAATAATTTACAATTTTTTAGGATTTTGGAATGAGAAAAATGTTGGTATCACTTAATGTCTCCAAAAATTAAACGTTTGTCCTCTCTTCCACTTTTCAAAGGTCACCCATATCATATCCTATTAACACATATGAAACCTTTTGTTTCATCCACTAATCAACCAAATATAATTAATAATTATCTCCCAACATCGTTTTTCCATAGTATTATTAGGAAGACCTTTTAATAGTCTTTTAGATATAAATCTAATGAAAATATCTGAATAAGAGGTAAAATTATTAAAAATGCATATTTATTCTATATCTTTTTCAACATCCTTAAATTCATATTAAACTATTATAATATAATAAGACAATTATTCTCAATATACATAGATTTTATTATGTCAATTTAATAACCATGATCTATATCAACTTTCATCAAGTGGGAATCAAAATAGTTGATCATTTGAATAACGGACTACTACTTTACGGACCGGTATAATTTTTTCCCATCACAACCATTCATGGATGGGTATAATGATATATTTAACATTTATATATATTTATATTATTTGTAATTTTATTATTATTATGTAATTATGATATCATGTAACTTTTAGCTTTACATTCTATAGAAATATGATAATGTCCCATGTTTGAACGTTGGACTCTCACTTCCCAAAGCGATATGATTCATTTATCACTTACGATTTTCATGAAATATACTATGTATAATGTTAATGAATATATGTAATATTTATAGCTAAAAATAAAATATCGAAATATAATATAACATCAAACTTCATACTTAACAATCTATTGGAACATAATAACATTTCGCATGCGTATGTGTTGATTACAACCTCTATGTTGTGATGTGAAATGTTTTTCAGCTTATCTTTTACATCGATGGTAATACAGATGTATATGATTATTATAAATGATAAATATGAACTAATAATAATTATATAATATTCATTTTATTTCATCAAATATGTTCATAAATAATGGCAGTAGTGTTCATCTGTTTGTACAACCTATCATCTCTATGAAAGGTGTAATCCATCTTCCATATCTATATTTTATAGATTAATCTAAATACATATATAATGAAATAATATTATATTAATATAATTTTAAATATTAATTATATTAGTTAACTATTATAATTAAAAAAAGAAATGATATTAACATACCAATAAATACTTTAATAATCAAATAGTTATAACCAGAAACAATGATTTAAATAATGAATTGTTAATAAATATGTCATAAAAATATATGTAAATAATATTTGTTATGAAATATATTTATATTATTCTATAATTTATTTTTATTAATCCTATATTTATCATATAAGAGTTTCAAATATGTTCAAAGGAAATCCTAACTAGGTTAAGGGTTTCTCATATCACTTTTACCTATGTGAAACATATGTACTATTCACCACATAGTTAATTTTGGGGTGTATATAATACCCCTTTGAAATTTTATATTAGGAATTACCTCTTTAAAATGGTATTTAATGTTTCATTTGATTTCATTTATATCATGGGGAATACGATTGAAAATTTACCACAAAGTGATAACAGTTTTTTTTACAATCTCATCATTTATCAAGATTATTTTAGATCAAATACACAAAGATAAAATATTATAATCTACCAATCAAGACACTCATAAAATTTATAATCTTATAATTAATCATACATTTTTCAGGAATTTTTATCATTTTACTCTATTAGTTACTTAAAATAATTGTAAAAAAATATGGAAAAACGAATTTATTTCCCTCTTTGGTAAAAAATTCGTTTTCATCCAAAACCAAGTATTAAATAATTGATTTAAAAAAATAATAAAATTATCAAAATTATTTATTAATGATAATTTTAAGAAAAACTATTTCTTGTGATTTTTTTAAAAGGAATCTTCATTTCTTTTTCTGTACAAAGATCGTATTGATTTTACTGAAAAAAGAATGGATTATTTTATTTAACATGTATGAAATAAAAAAATATTACACCTTTAAAAAAACTAAATGTTTTAAATATTATTTTATAATTTTATAATTTTATTTTTATGTAATTTGTTTGAAAATAATTTTTGAACTTTTATTTTTAAAAGGTGACTTCCAAAATGAAAAGGATATTTTACTCATGAATTTTTTCAAATAAATTTTTATGGTATTTCTTCTCATCAATGAAACAACTGTAATTTTACCTTATTATCCATTAAGAATGTATATTAATGGTTTTATAATAATTATTTATATATGTGGTTTACGATAAATTGAGTTAGATATACTTCTTTGATACCATTCCTCATATTACTCTGAATTTTTAATGATTATGTTTGTTGATTGTGTAATGTATATTCATTTTATATGATATTTTTCTAATAAAAATTATTATATTGATTATGTTTCACCCAATTATAATGATGAGTTAATATAACATATTATTTGATGGGAAGGCCTTAAAATAACATAACCCTATGTTTCATCAATATGTCTTCTGATAAAAATCAGTTAGACAAATTAAATTTTTATTTTCTCACAATTTTAAACTATCTTTTCAAATGATTTAATAGTAAGTTTCAAACTTATGGAATTATTTTTCCCCCATTATGATATTTATTATTTATATCCTTGTGAGATTCAAATTATATAGGATATACATGATTAATCATAGTTCTAATATTATTTTTCATATATAATTTTTTAATCATCATTTATTCCAACCATATTATTCTGAAATAATTTATTTGATTTCATGATTTTAATTTCTTTTCCATTAAATATTTGTTATTATATATTTTTCATGACTTAATCTATTTTACACATACCATTAATGATAATCTATTCTCATCCCATTATTGTTTTTTATTTTCCCCAGGATACCAAGATGTGATTGTTTATTAATATGAAATGATATACTAAAAGAAATTATGGAATCCTGAAACAAAAGTGTTCATGGATTTTATTTTATCATATTTTTTGTTAATTTCATGTATTTATCTAGTTTAAAAATATTACTAAACTATAAACTAAATTGGGATGTGATTTTTTATTTCTTATGCCAATATAATAATATAACCTCAAACTTTGGGGTAATATGGGTGGGGGTATTTACAATTTGTATCATAGAATGTTTAGTAAAAACCATGGGCACTAGATTTACGAAGACATATATTAGATATCATAACCATATGATTCAAATTGATGACATCTATATAAGAACATCCTAATGTTTTTTAAGGTAGGTATTATGAGTTTTTACAATAAATAAATCAATTTCTAGATAGTACAATTGGATATTATTATAGAATGGTTGTACCTATGGGTAATAACTAAAAAAAGGGACATCGGTATTCAATTGAGTGTTAACTATAACATGAAAACAGACCTTACTACACAACTAGTTTGACACTCATAGGGGGTATTATTTTGATAATTAAAAAATTTTATGAACCAGAGAAATGGATTTGAACTAAAATCTAATTGAAAAAATTAACAAAAAAAACTTTTTTATGGTTATGATATTATCCATGTATAAATTTATCAATTTATGTTAATTATTTCACTAGTTTAGGTATTTTATAATATGTTTTTTTAATGATATCATATAATCAAGTTTATTTCATTATTTTGAAATTGTTCATTGTAGAATGAATGGGAACTGTATCAATTATCACAACCCATGTAGGGATTACCCTCCCAAAAAAGACAATGAAGCTATTACAATCTCTTAAAAAGGTAATATTACACCCATATTTAGGAAAATACATCATGTTATTGGATATAACCATGTACATATGGAGTATTTTGTTGATCCACCTTGTGGTGTAACAATGTTAGATAGTTTTGTGTGTCTGAAATTTCTTTCTTTTAAGGGAAATATGTATCCATTTCTAGCAGAGAAATGGATAAATTTCTACAGAATATACTTCTCTCTATTTGTATAAAGTACTTGGAGAATTGTTCATGGATTTTTATCATCTCAACGTAGGTGTGGATTAATGGTTCTCATTAATTAAAAATATTAAATATGTAAAATAAATATAAAACATAATCTGGGAGGATTTTAATGTCCACTTCATGGAAAATTATTTTACTCCGGGAAAACTAGTGAATTTGGATAGAAAATTATTTAATCAAATGAATAATTAATATGATGATGTTTCTACATATGAATAAAACATTAAGTGGTTATCAAGGCATGCTACGGAATATGTACGTAATCCAAAGTGAAGGATTTACAATTTATTTGAATGGATTAAGAAATCTATTCTATGGTAACAATTTTACCAACCTTTCTCCTTACATGAGAATATTGTATCATGTGGTATTAAGAAATAGAAATAAATCTCCATGTATTATATCATCAAATTGAATATAGATAATAAGGGGACAACAGAGATAATGATAAATAAGAAGATGAAGGTAATGAAAGATATTCCCGCATATAATAATTATAGAATGAATCACCCTAGTATATTCTTAAATGGAATGTGTGTTAGATACAAGTGTTGAGATAAAGGTCACTATTCTATTGAATTTATGGGAAATAAATGAATATCAATATTTCAATGCTTCAACTATAAGGAGATGGGGAACTAAGAAAATGAATTCCCTAAGATTCAGGTGAATACACAACAGATGAAGAACATCGATCAATGTAAAGATTGTGTTATTACTAATAATTAGGGGGAATAATTAAAGTAATTTTGAAAATTGATATATGCTTTTTTTATAATCTTTTAATGTATTATATAATCATTATATGATTTATTTAATGTATAAGTATTGTTCAACTATACTTTTTATTTAAGGATTTGAGTGAATTTTTGAAATGGTACTGGTGAATAGGAAAATTGATTTATTGGAAAGTTGATCTTTTTTTAAAATAAATTATTGATATAATATAACCACTAATACATTCCAGATGTTTATAAAATAATGAGAAACATATTCTGAAGGTATTGTATTGGTGACCATATAATTTCTTAGTTATTTGATGGTTTATTTTATCTTTAATGGAATCTACTAAATATTTTGATTTATGAATATATTTAACAATATGAGATTTTATTTTGGGAAACATTGATGTTTTTATTAGGTTTTTATTGTGATAACAGTATTCACATATATGGAATGTGGCATTAGGTTCTAATTTATATTTTATGGGGAATATAAAATTTATTACTGACTATTCTTCTAAATTTTGGGACATTGATTTTAGTTAGACCAGTTTGTGGTGAGACTTAAGGATTAATATTTATAAAATGGATTATGATTAATTTTGGTAGATAATATTGAGTTATCAATGACTTATTAATTATAATAAATACATTTTTCTATCAATTTTGGTTTAATAAAGGCAGGAGGAATATTTTCACACTCATTTATGGCTCTTATGATTCGCTAATATTTAATTTTTTTTCATGAGACATAAAAAATAATATTGGGTATTATTTTTATGGATAAAGAAATGAAGTAAAACTAGAGGATGCAATTATTCCAAAACACAAATTAATTTATATTATTTTGTTGTGTTATCTGTTATGATTGTAAAATAATTCCACAACTTTAGAAAAATTATTATGTGAAAAAAAAGTTCCCAAATAAGCATTGTATTTGATTATTCAAATTGAATTATTAATCATCAAAGATTTTCAGTTTTTTCATCATTATCCTTCTCTAGATCACACACATTTTTTCATTAATGATCTCTACCACTCTCCAAAATTATTTACACTTTTCTTCTATAACCACATTTTCGCATCTAATCAATTTTCTCTTATACTAAAACCTAATAATGTGTAATTTTATATGACCTTTTTACATCCCTTTATATGTCATCATTAGTATTTCAACTCAACCGTTTTTATGAATTAGGATTCCCATAAAGTTATTTTCAGATTTCAATAAATAAATTATTGAGATCAAATTGTGAGTATGAAAATTATTTAATAGGGAAGTGTGTAACACCCTATGATTTTAAAAGAAAAACATCATATTTGATTTCATATTTGACATGAAAATAATGATTATAAGATAATTTAACACACATAGAAATTAATATATATATATATATATATATTCAATATCTTTTATACCTATCAATGCACATAATACCAGAATTAAATGAAACACGAAACACTAATAATATATTTTTGTTTAATGATTTATATTATAACATACAAAATACATTAGCATGTATGAATGTAAATAATAGAATTACAAAAATTATATGTTTTCAATAGGAATAAAATATATTCAATTTTTTTCAATTTATTAGATATTAAATGATAATCACTTGAAATAAAAGGTTTTTTTCCTAAAAACTGAATTTTTTAAAAAGACGGTTTAATCACGCATTTCGCACGTAATTTAAACAAATTATTTCAACATATATATATATATATATATTTTATTTTCACAAATAAACCAAATTTTTTAAATCTAAATGTAAAAATTATTCTTGTTTGAATTTTTTGGATTTTTCTGAAAAGTTTAGTTTATTAAGTAATAGTGAAAATATTGATTTTTATTGAATACTTCATATTTATAAAATTATTTAAAATTTTAAATTATATTTAAAACAATTAATGTGAAATTAGTTATATTATATTAGAATTTAAAAAATTTGGGTAATTTTAATCAATTTAATAATGAATTATTATATAATTTTGTTTTAATATTTTGAAATTTTCATTGGAAAAGCTCTTTGTTTAATACGCTTGTGGGATTAATTTTAAATTAGATTCAAAAATATGTTAATTTAACTTGGAAAAACGGTTTCTATATATGAAATAATAATAATTTATATTATATAATTACATCAAAATGGTTTTCTACCATAATTAATTGTGAAAATAACCAAAAATAATTATTGTGGTTAATATAAAAAGTGTTTTATCGATGTTTAAACTAAGAATATAAGAGATAGAATTCAAAAAAAACATATCCAAGATCGTTTTCGAGATATATAGTTGATATTAAAAATATAATATTCAAAAATTACCCATTTTCAATTACTTATGAATGAGAAAAAGTTGTGTACCACTTTATTTTTTCCAAAAGTTTCATGTGTGTCCTCTTCCCCACTTATATATGTCTACCCCCACTAATATCCTCTTCACATATCCAAAAAAATCACTAATAACTACCAAAATCAATTCCATTGTTCCATAACAATAACTTATAGACCTTATTTTTATTATAAATTCCTTTTACAAAGTCTTTAGATATTAACCTAATAAGGATCTCTGAAGAAGAAGTAAAATTCAGAAACATCTGTATTATTTTATTTTTTCTTCAAACAAAATCAAAAAATATTCATATATAATTACATAATGAAGCTATTATATCCTTTCTATTATTATCTTATTACATTAAATGTATAACCTATATCTATATCCCCTTCAGTCAAATTGGAAATGACGTTGTCGATCAGGTTTATAGTGGACTACGTCCTCACGAGCTAACGTAATTAGTTTTCCTTCATAGTCTTTCATGTAATGATATCGTTATGGATTGAACATATTTATATAAAATATGTTATATTATTATACATCTTTAATTATGATATTTTAATTTCATCAACCCCATAAGCCAAGATATAATGCCTTACTTTATTACATTGACATAATTACTAAGAATCAAATCCTGAAGGATTGAAAATTTTACCTATCTTAGAAAACTAGATAACATAAATAATACCCATTTATATTGGGAAAATAAAATAAATGATAAGAAAACTTAGATCTCAGTATCCTTGAATCTCATTCCAAGAATTCGTCTTCATATCATAGGGAAAGGAAACAAAATAAGGGTGAGCTAAAAGTCTTAGTAATGGTGAAGTAAAATAGAATATATGAAAAATCAATAACCATTATCATTATAGAAAGGTAAATAACTAAACACACATTTCATTTAAATTACTATATAAAACAAAATAAATATGGAAAGGTAATCAATAAATAAATAATGAACTACATCGACTTATAATGTAAAAGAAAAAATCTCATGGATAAATTATAATAATAAATTAATTCTTAATGAAGGAAATTATTAATTATAGGGTGACATTTTTCCAATATACTTACATAATTACCATCAATACCTTTCACAAGATGGTTTACAACATACCAGGTAATTACCCATCTAATTTGTCTAACTGATTCATCTCATGAGACTAGTGTTGCTTCAAAGAGATTAAATTAAATGTTCCCCAGACCCATGTTATACATATCTAAATATTTCTTCACATATTTAATAATTTATTTAATTCATAAAAAATGTTTCTTATCTTCTTGTATACATATTGATTAAAAGAAACAGATTTATCAATATTTCTCTAGCTAATAAATTATCATTCGAAGTGTACAAAATATGTGAAAATGGTATATGTTTAATGAAATAATTATACCCATAAAACAAGAGTATAGATATTTAAAATAAATTAAATTTCCAATGGAAAATTATTATAAGGAAGTGGTCGTTTCAATAAAAGTTTAACAATCATAAAATAAAGTGACATTTAAAAGATAATTTTTACAACTTGCTAATTTTTATGTCAAACCCATTGGTTAAAATATATCAACATGAAACATAAAATACTATGAAAATTAATTATTAATGATATTAAATTTCAATAGAGATTTATATAAACCACATAAAACTAAATTGGATCAAAATAACAAATAAGTCCAAATGGAATGTAAATTAAGACTAAATCACATTCCTTATGCATACATTTAGTTGAATTCTCTTTAACCACCTGTATAATTGTTTAAAAATGTTATAACCTATAAAATAACCATAATAATATTTATTATATCACATATTATTATTTTATAACATTTTATTTTCCATTATTTAATAATCATTCCTTATTTTCATTGTTTCTAGTGTTAATTGTCTTAATTTTTTTATATATTTGGACTTGTTGTTTTATTGTTACTCATACTTAAATAATGATTTCATCATATCCATAATTTAATCCAAGATTTAAATTTCATATATATTAAGGGCATATTTATTTTTATTAACCCATAATATTTACATATGGAAATTATATTCATCATTCTTAGAGATGGTAGGTTGTATGTATGTGTAAACCCAGTTTCCATTTTCTTATTATATTGAAAGAAAGAAAAGTAAATGATATATTTATTATCATTAAATTATCATATATATATTATATATATTTACTATTTTAATTAAAATAATAATTCATTCATTTCATGGAATATATGAATAATTCACATCACTTTGTCAGGTGGTCATTCTCCGTACACAAGAACTACATTATCATATTTACAAAACATGGAAAGAATTATGTTATGTGTTATATAATAATTATAGAAGAATAAATAAATCATAAATATCATATATATTTATAATATAAATCCATATTTATTCCAAACCATTCATTGTGATAATGAAAGAAATAATGACATCGGTTCGTGAGGCGGTAGTCCACCATACAAAGGAACGATGATTGTGTGTCCCAATTGATGTTATTATGTGTAGTTTTTTTGTAATAAAATTGAAATATAAACAACTCAATATATTTAGGATACTAATAATACTATATAATCAATATATGTGAAAAATTTAAGTATTGGAGAAACAAATGAAACAAAATTGTTTATTGAAGAACGTTACCCATTCCCCAGGAACCTCGTTTTAGTTCTTAGCAATAGAATAACATGGTTTTATTCCATCCAAATTTGAGGCTCCTATGATTAGTGCCGGGATGTTTTTAGTTTATATTTTAAGTTTATTTGTGAGCCAACAGTATTTATATGTGTTAATAAGTGGGGGGAGTGAGTTCCCTTTTATAGTGGATGAGTAGTTATATTCTTGTAAATATCAAACAGTTACCACTGTTGGGAAGTCTTACATCATATATAGAACCTCATGAGATTTTTAATACATAGTCCATGTTCCACAACTCATTTTTATCACATATGGGCTATTTAAGCATCATTTGATGCACTACACATGTATATCAGTCAATCAGATATAGGATTTAGGGGTATCAGTCCATGTAACACACATATATATCACATATACCACAATATCATATAAATCATAATTGTATATACATCAGGTTTAAACATCATTAACCTACTTATCAACCATTATCATTAAATTATACCATTTCAATTCATTAAAAAACAATGATTGTGTTATTAGTTCGTTGGGAATAATATAAAAAGTTCACCATTAAACAATTTGTCAATATTTAATCATATAAACCATGAACCCTTTAAGGATAATCTGACCAATCAATAATTTTAATTATCAATCAAATCATATATCATTAATCATCATCTTCATAACCAGAATTACAAATTAAATTTACCAAGTTAACCAATTAATTATGACAGGAAATTTCCATTAACCTATTCAATGATTCCATTAATTAATTTATCAATGAATTAGTCTACTTTAAGATGCAATTCATAAAATTGAAATTATAATTTCACAATTTTATACACTTAGTTGAAATCAAGAGTTTGGGAATTAAAAAAATGAACCCCTATCTCATAATAATTTGTGGATGTTTTCAAAGCCATAAATCCAAAAATTGTACAAGAATAATCCAGTTCACAATAATTAAAAATATCTAGAAACAAAACCTCGAGACAGATAAAATGGATCATGATTTGTCAAAAAATATTGTAAACCCACACCACGGGGTATAAAACATTACCCTTCATCCAGAAAGAGATATGGGAGAGATATAAATCTAAACAGGAAGATATTATATATTCATAGAGGATAATGTCCATTACTTAGATCCTCAATTGTTTATGAACTAGGTTTGATGGAAATGAGTATCCTTCCTAGAGCCCCCAAATACAAACAAAATTTTTATGTCTGAGCCACGTAAAATTAGGTTTAATACAATGTGGTTTGAGATTTAAAAAATAATGTTTCAAGGAAATAAAAACCTCATTCATGGTTTCCAGGGATAGATCGAGTAGTTTTCCAAAATGGGCACCTTAAATGTCTACCTCACTTAGGGGTTTCATGGTTATTACTATGAGGTAACTCTATTTCAAAACCCATTCAGTAACTGTGTGATTCCATTATGATTGGGATTTCACAGTCTTCTAGGGAAAGGTCCTTCTATGACATCCCAAGTAAATAATGATATATGAAATTTTCATATTTATTAATATTTGCTAATTAAAATTAAATTTTACTTTAAAGGGGATTCTATGTTTGATGGCGTACCTGATATGCAACATCGGGTTTCATTGAAATCTTATGTTGCACACTAATAATATAATATTATTAATTTAAATTTTAGTTAACACCAATCAATTTTATTCATGGTAATGAATATAAATAACTACAATATGATTATACATGTTTGTTAAATTTGTTTACATTAATCCAATATATGTAAGATGCTTAAAATTTTAATGAATCTGATTTAAAGTATAAATACTCTAATATTCATTAAAATGTGGATTTACCACCTTTTGATGGTGAACTCTTTTTAAATATTTTTTTGTCACTTTTATATGTTTTTTTTGAAAAAAAATATTATTCTTGTGAATCAGGACATCAAAATATAATTTGGATGAAATTTTGGTATTTTTCTGATAAAGTTCATTTTTTAATGAATAGTGAAAAATATTGTATTTTAATTCAAAACAGCCTTTTAATCAAATTTATTTATATGGTTACATTATATTATTAATTGGTTTTAAAGTGTAATTAGAATATATTTTTACCATTTAATGCAATTTTGGTCATTGGAAGTAATTTCACATTTAAATAGGACATAAACAAGTGTCAATCTTTTGATAGTAATTTTATAATAACACTCTTTTTGTTTTGACAGTGGGAATTAATTTTAAATTAATTTCTGTCACTTCTGTGTTTTGAATTTGGAAAAATTGATTCCATATTTGGAATTAGGAGGTCCAAATTTTTTAAATAGGTAACTTTTATTTTTAGTCATTATGAAAATTTACTTCAGTAAATATTTTATTAATCATGGTTGAAAGGTAAATATAGTAATTAAGGTTAACAAATAATATTATAATAATATTAAATTACCCTAACATGCGTCCTAATCCTTTTTTTGATACATATCCGACCATGGGAATCTTTGGGTCAATTTTGCAACCCCATGGGACCACTTGGGAGTGATGATGACACTTTATTTTGATTAACCTAATGTAAAGGAAAAAATGACATAAACAAATATCTATTAATTATTGTGGTGTGTCTTCATTTATGGTGTGTTTATGTGCTTTTTTAATTGGGTTGATGGGCCATGCGTTTGGTGTTTTGGCGTTTTTTTGTGTGGAGATTTTTTCTTTGATTGTTTTTAGGTAGTAATGTTTATCATTTTTATGTATGGTCATGCTTTATGCGCCACATAATATGTGTTGTATTGTTCTACTTTTATTTTTTCTAATAAATTTTTAAGACCAGGCTTTTGTTAAACTCCTAAATGTTCTAGTAAATTATTACATGGGGTTATATAAGTTATATTTTCAATTATAAATATTATTTGGAAATCTAAAAATATTTCATAAATCATGGTGTTTTTCATAATTTTTAGACATCATAGAAATTAAATTATTTATTTCACAATAATGATGTAGTGTTTACCTCATTAATAAATGATTTAAATAAATTAGATTATAATGTTTAAAATAATATCCAAAACCTGTCAAATTTTTTTTGGATGAATTTATTTCGACCATGAGTCATCTTATCATTGACTTTAATAAGTTTTGGACATTTAGAAACCGAAAATCATCATATAATAAAATAATATTTTCACACTTTCCTAAAGAGCCCCTCCTTTATCTTATAAATATTCCTCACCTATATCCAATTACTCTCACTTATCAAGCCGCTAGGCTCGTCCAACCCCTTCACAAATAAGCTTTCAAGATCCCTCTATTCCTCCTTGAAGCCTTAACTTAGGTATAAGTCACTTCATGAAATCCTTTTGGTTCAAACCAAAGGGATTTACCCAAATTAAAGGTAATCATTTCTCTTAAATTATTTTCATTTATTTTACTTCTCCAACCCCTAATATCTTTTTATTACTTTCTTTTAAAACAACACCAGTATCCTCAATATAATAATATTTTTTTATGAGAAGTATGAAAACTACACTTACACACACCTACGTCTAATGGGTAAAGAACGTACTATTTTTGTGGACGGTGAACTAACTCCTCACGAAACAATGATTGTTCAATTATCTCCTACCACCTATTATGGTGGCCATTAATATTTAACTATATTTATACGTGATATATATTATATTTATACTGTTTCTATGCTTCAGTATTTTTCATTTATATAATACCTTTATGGTTTCAATAGTGGGTAAATACGATAATCACATTTGAGTAAGTTTGGACTACCACCCCCTCAAAGTGATACGACTCATTCATACCTTATGTGGAACATATGAAGGATAGATTTAAAGAATTTATAGATGTTATTATATTGGAATTATAATATACCTATGTATCATTATGTTTTAATTCCATTAAAATACGAAATATAAATGAATGTAGCATTCATGCATATGTACGGCTTTCCATCACCATGAACAGTGAATTTCATTTCTTATCTCTAAATGTATTTTACTATTATAAATAAATATATATATTGGATATATAAGATATATATGATATATAAATCATTAATATCATTCTGGAGATAATGTACTTTTGACCACATAAAAAACTTGTAAATATAAGAAGTTCATTTTTGACTCAAGTACCAAATATCAACAAAATTACCATTATTAACATAAATGATTACATAATGTCTATAACATGGTAATAAGTAATATAAAAGGAATAATAAACCTAAGAAATGTTCTTAAGAAAGTAGAAATTATCTTTAGTTTATTATTCATGAGATTAATGAACGAACAGGTCAATTCATGCATGAGGTATGGGAAATCATCTCAATCTTCTTTCCATAGGGAATATATTGTTTTATACATGAATTTCATTTATACAATGTATAAAAACCTTTGAATTTTCATTTCATTCGAAGAGAATCTCTTTCTATGAGGTGTTTTATTAAATGGAAAAAAATAATGATTGTCTTTAACGTACGTGATAACAATGACCTTTCCACCACCGTGAGTATTATTTGATCTTTGGATTCCTTAACAAGACTTAATGTTTTTAAAAGGAAAATAAATACCATATAATCTTCTATGTATTTTGGTATTAAAAATGGTTTTTAGATTTATTATTTCTATATCTTGTTCAATATCATGAAAAGATATATTGTGATTTCAATTTCGAATTGTTATCTTTCCTTTATGTTTGTTTTATGTGTTATGATTATGTTATGGTTCTTTGGAATTTTTTACATATTTGGGTGGTCCCGTGATAAACCTAGGGTGAGTGAGCTTGAGATAGATCTCTAATACATTGGGTAACATGACGAAGGTAAACATGAATGTTTTTGCTAAGTGATTTAGGGAATATACTGTGATGGATATTCCAATGTAACTCCATATGTAGTTGTGATAGCTACAATGTATGAATGATATGGATGCCCTAATATACCTTTATGATTTATGATTTCTAGGTGTTATTCATAAATCTTATGATTTCATGAGGTATGTTAAAGAGCTTTTGTTATATATGTATTGATGAACTAATGTTTTCATTCTTTGTTTTATAAACCTTGTTGGATTTTATTTCTCATCCCAGGTTTCAAAATGTTTTTCATAGGACATAAATATGAATATGGTCATGGATGGGATCAAGGGAAAGTCATGCTATCTAAAACATGGAACTGGATATGACTCTTATTTTCAATAGTATTTATTTTATAAAAAATCGAAATTGATTAGAAGTGTCTACTTTGTAATTTTTTAGATGTAATGTAATAGTTATGGCCTAACTCTCTAAAACACTATTCCTTAAAAGATCCTCAATGTGAATTATTCATTTAATTCAATATTATATATTGTTTAAGGTTTGGTCCTTATAGATGGTATCAAAGGTCAGTTTAGAGAACTTTAGAAGTTAGAATAATATTATATTAATGTCCATATATTAATTTATGGTATGAGTGAAATGATATAGCATTTATATGTTACCATGTTGCTTCGTCTAAGATATTTCTCTGTTCAGAATGGTTTTCCATAGAAGAAACAAGGAAACTATGATGGGATGACATCAGGAGGAAGACAACCCTCCAAATCAGGAACCTGAGATGGCTAGAATAGGAACTAAATAGTTTGTTGTAGAGATGGAATAGTTGAATCATGCTATAAATAGTGGTGGTATCCAGGAATGAGATTATCAGATCAAACATAGAGGAACATTTCAGTAGTGGAGTATTTTATGAGGCAACATACCAAATATTTCATAGAATCATCTGACCATGTTCTAGCTGAATGGTGGATTGAATCACTGGAGAATATTTTTGATGTTATTGGGTGTTCAAAACATCAAAAGGTTTGTCTCATTGTTTACAGTTTTGAAGTTGAAGCTAATCAGTGGTGGTCGATGGTGAAAAATATCAGGGTTAGTGAGGAGATTGATGCTCTTGGTTGGGATTAATTAAAAGGTAATTTTCTTGAGAAATATTTTCCGAATGTTGTAATTCTTAGTATGGAAAACGAATTCTTGTATTTGAGGCAGGAGAATGACTTAGTGGCAACATATGAAGAAAAATTCACTCAATTAGCAAGGTATGCTCCAATTTCATACGAGATCTTGATAGTAAAATCAATTATTTTTACTCACGATTAAAGCCAATGTATCGAAGGGAATTAGCTTATTGTGAGTTCAAAAGTTATGAAAATATTTTTCGATGTGCGGAGAAGGTGGAAATGGATTTTTTCGTTGATTAGGTGTTCTTTGAAAAACCACATAATAAGAGGTTGAGGTGGAAGAAAAAAAGGAAAAACTCTTTAAAAAAGCCTGATGATAAGAATCTCAAGTTTACAGTTTGTGAAAATTGTGGTAAAAATCATGCTGGTGAATGTCTTTTGAAGTCTATTAAGTGCTACCGATGTGGTAAAATGGTACATAAAGATCATAATTGCACTGAAAACATCATGGTAATGGTAAGAAAAAATCTAATTTACAATCAGTAAAATGTTTTATGTCTAATGAAATGGGTCATTATGTAAATGCCTGTCCAATAAAGAACTCAACTGAGGGAATGAATCCAAAATACAAGCATAAAGGGGTGGTGAAATCCTTTGCAATTACTTCAACAGATGTTGGTCCATCAAATAAAGTAGTATCAGGTACACTATTTTTTTTCAAATTATGTCAATGTGTTGTTTGATTCAGGGACTACATATTCGTTCATTTATGAGAAGTTTTCTAGTAAATTGGGAATTCCATATCAATATATGAATCTTTAACTTATGATAAAAACACCTGGAGGAAATGTTGAGACAGAAAGAAATTATAAAATCCTACATGTCCTTGTGTGTGGAAAAAATCTACCTGCAAAGCATATTGTTTTCCCTCTAGTAGAGTCTGATGTTATTATGGGTATGGATTGGATTTCTGTTTATCATGTTATGATTGATTGAAGAGGTAAAGATGTTTCTTTTCAAAAATATTTTCAGTTTCTGTCAAGAATAAACCCTTAATTTTGATAACATAGCAGGAAGTAGAGAAAATAGTAAAAGACGGAAACGAATGTTACCTTGTACATATTGTTGAAAAAAAAGGAACTATTCAGATTAATAATGTTTTAGTGGTAAATGAGTGTCTTCATTTTTTTTCCTAATTAGTTTCCTGGTATTATACCTGATCGAGAAGTTGATTTTACTATTGAATTAGTTCCTCATGCTAAACCAATTTCAAAACCCCCTTATCAAATGGCTCAAATTGTACTTTTAGAGTTAAAGAAGAAATTGCAGGAGTTATTAGATAAAGGTCTCATTCTATCTAGAACATCTCCATGGGGTTCCCTTGTCTTATTTGTTAAAAAGAAAGATGGTTTAATGATACTTTTCATTGATTATAGAGTGTTGAATAACATCAATATTAAAAACAAGTATTCTTTGCCTCATATCTATGACTTGTTTGATCAGCTCCAGGGAGCACAGTATTTTTCGAAGATTGACTTGAGGTCAGGGTTCCATCAGCTGAATGTAAAGGAAGGATACATCTTGAAGACCACATTTCATACTTGATATGACCATTATGAATTTGTAGTTATGCCTTTTGGTTTAACCAATGCACCTGCTGTATTCATGGATCTTATGAATATAATTTTTCGTGATTTCTTTTATAAGTTTGTGGTTGTGTTCATTGATGATATTTTTGTTTATTCTAAAAGTAAAGAAGAGCACGAAAGTCATTTAAGGATTGTCTTACGATCATTAAAAGAAAAGAAACTATTCGGGAAATTTAGCAAGTGTGAGTTTTGGTTACAGAAAATTTCTTTCCTTGGTCACATTGTTTCAAAAAATGGAATAAATGTTGATCATGCTAAAACAAAAGTTGTTGAATAATGGACAAGATCGAAAAATATAACCAAGATTCATAGTTTTATGGGGTTTTCATGTTTTTACTAGAGGATTGCTGAAAATTTTTCACAGTTATCTTTTCCAATAACTATGTTAAGTTGAAAAGGTGTTAAGTTCATTTGGATAAAATAATGTGATGATTTTTATCAGTAATTTAAAAGAATATTGGCGAATGCTCCAATTTTGGCACTACCTTCCTGAAATGGTGAGTTTCTTATTTATAGTGATGATTTATTAAAAGGACTTCGATGTGTCCTCATGCAGAATGTTAGGTGATTACTTATGATTCATGTTAGTTGAAACCTCATTATTTAAATTACACTACACGTGATTTGGAATTAACTATTATTGTTGTTTGCTTTAAAAATTTGGAGGCATCATTTGTATGGAGTAAAATGTGTAATATATACTGACCACAAAAGTTTAAAGTATATATTCACTCAGAAAGAATTAAACATGAGATAGAGGAGATGGTTGGAATTAATCAAGGATTATGATTTCATGATCCTTTACCATATGGGAAAAGAAAATAAATTGGTTGATGATTTGAGTCTAAAAATTAATGCTCCATCCACCATGAAGCATTTGAAATATGATCCTTTGGTTTTTGATTTGATGAAATTTGCATAGAAGTTGTTGAACAGGAAATTCTTCTATTTTGTTTCAGGTGTCAGTGAAATCATCTCTATTAGATAGAATAAAGCAAGTGCATAAGGAAGATAATGAGTTCCATAAAAAGGTAGAGTTGGTTCAGAAGGGTATGTTTCATTAATTTAACATTGATAATGATTGTGATTAGAGATTTTGACAGATATTATGTGTGCCTTGTGATTCACAGTTGAAGAATGAGTTGTTATGTGATAATCATAGTTCAACGTTTTCAGTTCATCCTAGCAGTACTAAGATGTACAGATATCTTCGAAATTATTACTGGTGGGATGGAATGAAAAGAGATATTGTTGATTTTTCAATTAAGTGTTTGACTTTTCAGTAGGTTAAAGTAGAGCAGCAGTTACCAAAATTGATCCTTCAGTAATTACTAGTGCCATAGTGGAAATGGAAATATATATCCATGGAATTTGTTGTGGTATTACCAAATACATCTCGAGGTAATAATGCAATATGGTTTATTGTTGATCGATTGACTAAATCTTCTCATTTCCTTCATATTTGAGATAATTTGTCTCTAGATCAACTTTATAATTTTTATGTTAAAGAGATAGTTAGATTTCATGGTGTTTCCCTCTCCATTGTATCAAATTGTGATCCCAGGTTTACTTATAACTTTTGGAAAGGCCTTCAGAAGTCCTTGGGTACTGAATTAAATTTTAATACAGATGTTTATCCTCAATCATATGGGAAGCCAGAATGAAAAATTTAGACCTTGGAGGATATGCAAGGTGCTTTTTCACTGGATTACTAGGGAAGTTGGGACCAACATCTTTCTTTGGTTGAATTTTCATATAATAACAATTTTCATTCCAGTATTCAGATGGCCCCATTTTGGGCATTATATGGAAAGCGTTGCCGAACTCTAGTTTTTTAGGATGTAGTAGGTGAAAGAAAGTTGATGGGACCAGAATTGGAAGAAGAGATGGTAGAAAAAGTTCATTTGAATCATAAGCACATGAGAATATCTCAGAGTAGGTAGAAAAGTAATGTGGATAACCGGAGGAAGGATTTTTTTTTGTGGTAGGTGATCATATCTTTTTCAATGTTTCCCCATGAAAGAGTGTGATGCATTTTGGTAAGAAGAGAAATTTGAGTCTGAGGTTCATTAGACCTTATGAAATCATGGAGAAAGTGGGATCTATAATGTAAATAGTGTCTTTAACTCAATATTTGTCCCAGGTACACAATGTTTGTCATGTTTCAATGTTGAGAAAGTATATTCCAGATCCATCTCATGTTTGGAACCCTGAGGTAGTTCGGTTGGAAGAGAATCTCTCTTATAAGGAACAACCAGTCTAGATTCTTGATTTAAGAGAGCAAGTGTAGTGGAATAAGCTTATTCATTAGGTAAAGGTTTTGTGAAAAACCCATATGGTTGAATAGGAAATGTCAGAATCTACAAATGCTATGGGGGATAAATACCCCCATTTATTTGATAAGTGAATAAAATTGTGAGGACGTAATTTCCAATAGGAGGGAAGGTTGTACCTTCTCAGGTAAAAAAGAAAATATGAATTTTTCATTTTTATTAATATTTTTGATTTAAATATTAGTTTTAATTTAAATTTGATTCTATGTTTAATTGCGTACCTGATACACAACAATGGGTTTTATTGAAATCTTACGTTGCACACTAATAATATAATATTATTATTTTAAATGGTAGTTAACACCTAGTTGTTGTATTGGTGGGAATGAATATAAATAACTAAAATATAATTATACATGTTTGTTAAATGTTTTTACATTTATCCAATAAATTTTAGAGTCTTAAAATGTGAATAAATCCGATTTAAAGCATAAATACTCTAAAATTCATTAAATGGTCGATTTACCTCCTTTTGATGGAGATTTTTTTTAAATCTGGTTTTTTTCACTTTTATTTGTTCTATCCGACAAAAAAATATTATTCTTTAGAATCATGATATCAAAATATAATTTTGATGAGATTTTGGTATTTTTCTTATAAAGATCCTTTTTAATGAATAGTGAAAAATATTGTATTTTAATTAAAATTTTCCTTTTAATATAATTTACTAATATGGATAGATTATCTTTTTAATTGGGATTAAAGAGTAATTAGAATATATTTTTACTATTTAATCCAATTTCGGTCATTGGAAGTAATTTCACATTTAAATTGGAAATAAACAAGTGTCAATCTTTTGATAGTTATTTCTTAGAAACACACTTTGTTTTGACAGCAAGAATTCATTTTAAATTAATTACTGCCAATATGGGCACTGAATTTGGAAAAATGGATTCCATATTTGGAATTAAGAGGTCCAAATTTTGTAAATAGTTAATGTTTATAGTTAGACATTATTAATATTTACATGAGTAAAATATTTATTTACCATGGTTAAAAAGAAAATCTTCTAATTAAGAGTAAAAAATAATAATATAATAATAATAAATTACCCTAACATGTGTCCTAATCCTATTTGATGATACATATCAGACTATGGGTGTCCTTGGGTCAATATGGGGACCCCACAGGTCCACTAGGGAGTGACAATGATACAATAATTTAATTAACTTAAAGTAAAGGCAAAAATGACATACAAAAATATTTTAGTAAACTAATTTTTACATATGGTTATATAAGTTTTATTTTAGACGATACATATTCTTTGGAAATATAAAAATATTTCCTTTCTCATTGTATTTTTTTTATAATTTTTAGACATCAAATTAATTAAATTATTTATGAAACCATAATGATGTACGGTTTACCTCATTAATATATGATTTAAATAAATAAGATTATAAAGATTAAAATAATATCCCAAACCTATTTGATTCTTATTAGATGATTTTATTTTGACCAAAAGCCATCTTTTCTTTGAATTTAATAAGTTTTGCACATTTAGAAATAGAAAATCATTATATAATAAAATAATATTATCACACTTTCCTAAAGATCCCCCCCCCCCTTATAAAAAGCCATCACCTGTATCCCATTACTCTCCCTTCTCAAGCCACTTGGCTCATCCAAAACCTACCCAAATAATCTCTCAAGATCCCTCTCTTACTCTTATAAGCCTTAACATAGGCAGAAGGCACTTCAAAAAGTACATTTTGTTCAAACCAATGGGAGTTACCCGAATTAAAGGTAACATTTTCTCTTAAATTATTTTCTATTATTTTACTACTCCAAACCCCAAAAAAAAATTATTCCGTTAATTTATAACAAAACATATATCCTAAATATACTAGGATATTATTATGATGATATTATAACTATAGTTACACACACCTTTATCTAATTGGTAAAGAACATATTGTCTCTGTGGACGGCGAATTAATGCCTCATGAAACGATGATTGTTCAATTATCTCCTGCCACCTCTTATAGTGTCCATTAATATGGAACTGTATTTATAGGTGATATATATTATATTTATATTGTTTATATTCTTCTGTATTTTTAATTTATAGAATACCATTATTGTTTCCATAGTGGGTAAATATGATAATCTCATTTGAGGAAGTGCGGACTACCTCCCCATTAAAGTGATATGACTCATTCATGCCTTACATGTAATGTATAAAGGATAGATTTAATGAAATTATATATGATATTATACTATAATGATAATATACTTATATATCATTACGTTTTTATTCCATTAAAATATGAAATTGAAATGAAAGTAGTGTTCATGCGTACGTACGACTTACCATATCAATGAATGGTGCATTTAATTTCTTATCTCCAAATGTTATGTAAAATTATCAAAACATATATATATTGGATATATATGATATATATGATATCTAAATAATTAATATCATTCTGAAGATAATGGACATTTGACCACATAAACAACTTGTAAATATAAGATATTCATTTTTGACTCGAGTACCAAATATCAACAAAATGACCATTATAAACATAAATGATTACATAATGTTTATAACATGGTAATAAGTAATATAAAAGGAATAATAAACATTAAAAGGCCATTAAGAAAGTATAAATTAACATTAGTTTTTTATTCATGATATTAAAGAATGAATGGGTCAATTTGAACATGAGGTAAGGGACATCGTCTCAATCTCTTTTCACTGAGGCATATATTGTTTTATACATGACTTTCTTTTATAAACTATATAAACCCCTTGGAATTTTCATTTCATTCAAAGCAAATCTTTTTCTATGAGTCATTTTAATAAATTAAATAAATAATGTCTTTTTAACGTACATGGTGACAATGACCTTTCTGCCACCGTGAGTATTATTTGATCCTTGGCTTCCTTAACAAGTCATAATTTTTTTAAAAGGAGAATAAATACCATATACTCTTTTACATATTTTGGTATTGAAAATGGTTTTTGGATTTATTATTTCAATATCTTGTTCAATATCTTGAAAGTATATATTGTGATTGTAATTGGGAAATGTTATTTTTCCTTTATGTTTTTTCTATGTGTTATGATTATGTTATGGTTTTTGGGAATTATTTACATATACGGGTGGTTATATGATAAACATATGGAGGGTGAGCCTGAGATATCTCTCCAATGCATTGGTTAATGTGATGGAGGTAAACGTGAAGGTTTCTCTTAAGAGATTTAGGGAATATACTCTGATGGGTATTCCAATGTAACTCCCTATGTAGTTGTGATAGCAATAATGTAAGTATGATATAGATGACACAAGTTACCTTTAGGATTTATGATTTCTATGTGTTATTCATAAATATTATGATTTCATGAAGAATATTAAAGAGTTTATGTTATGTATGTATTGATGAACTATTGTTTTCAACCTTTACTGAGATTTTTTTGCTCATCCCATGTTTCAAAATGATTTTAATATGACTTAAAGATGAATAGGGTCAAGGATGGGATCAAGGGAAAGTCATGCGGTCTAAAACATGAAACTAGACCTAAATCTTATTTTCAAGAGTTTTTATTTTCTGAAAAAATTGGAAAATGAGTAAAAGTGTCTACATTGTAATTTTTTAGATGTAATTTAATAGTTATGGCCTTACTCTCAAAAAACTCAAAATAAGAAAAGATCCTTAATGTGAATTATTCATTTAATTCAATATTATGTGATGTTTAAGGTCAGGTCCTTATTCTTTGGTTTGGGAAAACCATACACCGACCGTGCACTACACAAAACCCACTAAAAAATTCTAGGGGTCTCTTGAATGCACCCAATAAACACCTCAACCAAAATATACGAAAACATGTTTAAAAGAGAACAAGTAAATGAGCTCAATACATCTCCCGAAACATTCTTGATCTCAAATTAACAGCTAATAGATAATTTATATTTTAAATTGAAATATTAATATTTATCTGTAAAACTCATCATTTTATGTAACCCAAGCTAACAATGAATGTCATCGTTACATTTAATGGAACATAACTTAGATTTTCTTGTATTTCAAGATATAGAATATATTGAATTTATTTAAAATAGTAAATATGACATAATTTTTTAGGGAATTAAATTCATTTACATAAATGATTTTTTGATTCATATAGTCTATTGAATTCAATTTCATTACTTTATAATTTTTGGGAGTTACAGATATGACATATACCTTCTTACTTTTCATTCTTTTTGGGATACGATAACATCGCTCATCTGCACAGAAAACGACCACCTTGCAACAAAATGTTATATGTCTTTCAATTTTTAAATAAATGGAATGTACTAGGGGTAATGTTAAAGAATATATTTGATATTTATAACCAAAAAACATATGGAAATATAATATCTCAATTATCTTCTTGTCATACAATCTGTTGGAAAAAATAACAATGCTATTGTGTGCGTGTGGACTGTCGCATCCACAAAGTGATGTGAAATGATTTTAATATAATTTTTAAGAGAATATTATTAATAATGAATTTGATATAATAATTATTTTTAAATAGTTATTTAATATTTATTTTCCTTTCATCAAATCAATTTATAAAAATGGAAATAGTGTTAATTTGTATGTATAGAATACCACCTCTATAAATAGTGTTAAACATTTTCTATATATTACATTTAAATATTACTCTAAATAATTATATTATGAACATATAGGTGATTTATATCATTTTTTACATTCTGTGTATGATTTATCAACCCTCAATATAAAAGGAAAAAAATTACTTAACCAAAACATACATGAATGATGATGCAATTATCATTTTAAAAATAGATTTTAACAATGAAGTTTTATTAAATGTGTCATAAAAGACTATGAGTAAATAATATATGGTATTAAATATAATATTATTAGTATGTTATATATGTGTAATAAAAATATATTTATTATTCAAGAGTCAAGAAAACATATGATTAAAATCGGATCTATGGTTGGGGTTTCTAATCTCACATTTACTTCTGAGAGACATATATCATATTCACCACATAGTACATTTCATTGGTGTATATAAGTCCTCTTTGAAACATTATATCGTAAAATCCATTAAATTATTTTAATCCAATAATACACTATATTTTATTTCTTTCAAGGGGATTATGATTAAAAAGTTAAAATTGAGTAGCCGTTTACTTTAAAATCACATAATTTATCTTATTTTTTCTGATTAAATTTCCAATGATGAAATATTATGATATATCACACCTTAAATTCATGAATTTTATTTTTATCTAGTTATTAAAGAAATTCCAAAGTAATAATACCACATTCCTCTATTTTTTTTATTTAAAATGACTGTGAAAATATTTTAAATGAAATCAATCAATTTTCTCTTTGGATGAAAATAATTTTTCTTCCAATAACTTTTTTTCTAAAAATGTCATTAGAATTTATTTTATAATATTCAAAGGATTTATTAAATTAAATTTTAACAATATCGAATTTTTGAAAATAAATTAAAGGAATATTCATGTTGTTTTCCAAATACTGGTTGACTGAATTTTACAAAAAAATGAATTGTATCATTTTTTTTGACATGTACACAATAAATAAAATTTTCTGTCTTCATGACCAGTTATGGATTACAATAACAGTTGACATGTTTCAAAATTTATATTAAAATAAAGTATCTTCAATTTAATTTGCTATTTCAATTTTTAAGGCGATTTTCAAATTTAAAATGACATTTTCCTTAATAATATTTTAAATTGAATTTTAAGGTCTTTCTATTCACAAATGAAAAGTAACCTCATTTTACCATATTATACACTAAAAATATATTGTAATGATTCCATCATAATAATATTTCTATATGTATTATGATAAATTGATTAAGATGTACTAGTATTATACCATTCACTATATAACTCAGAATGGTTTATAATTATGATTAATGATTTTGGAATTTGTTAGCATTTTATATTATAGTTTTTCCGATATGAATTTTTATATGCATTATGATTCACCCAGTTCATGTGAGCAATGAATTGGACATATTATGTGATGATTGGGGAAAAAGTTAAATATAATCTTGATGTATCAATATTTTTAATTATATAAATAATTAAATTAAATTAAATGTTTTTTAGCGAAAAATATTAAATAGTATTGTGAATGTTCTTGAATGTATGTTTTATATGTCTGAAATTATGAATCACATTTTGAGATCAATTATTGATATAAATAGGATTATTTTATTAATTATAATATATATGGATAAATTTTATGCCCCTATTATTATTTTTATGGAATTTTTTATAATAATTTTTCTTCAAAATTATGCATACGTAATAGATTGAATGTCATGTGATTCAGTTATTTACATTAAAATATTGATTATTCTTTTTTATTACTGATATATTTTGTTGTATACTTACCCTTACTAAGAATCTAATATCTCCCCTTTATTATGTTTTAATTTTAGCTGGATATTAGATTGTGGTTTATAATAGATTGGTAGGGATTTTCTTTAAAAAAATAGGAAATTAAAAAAGAAAACATTTTTTGTATTTTATATTTTAAATATTAATTTTAATTTCTAGTGTGTATCTTCTTTACCAAGCCTAATAAACTATAATGTCCTTAAAGATATGATTCTATGTATTTTTTTCAATTTAATAATGTTACAACTTACTTGGGGCTATAAGGGTCGTGGACATTAAAATAACAAAAATGGGGTCATTTAACCACAAAAAATGATCATTAGAAAAAAATAATTTTATTTCATATTTTGAGTTAAATTTTTTATTATGAATTATTTTTATGCATCAAGAAACCTATGTAAAATATCTAATAAATTCTATAAATCAACATAAACCTACATCAGGTATTCTATACATTTTCAAAACTACTTAAGGAGGATTTGTAATTAATTTTAATATCTCCTACACTATTCAAAAAATATTTTTGATTTATATTGTTTATTAATTTTCAAACATATAAGTTATCCTATGTAGAAATAACAGATATAAAATAAATAAAATATCACATTATTAAGAATACAAAAAAGATAGAATCAAGAGTTTTGTAAATCTCGTGAATTCACATCTTACCAATTTCCTATTTTCATAACATGAAATATTAATTATATACGATGTTCAATATTATTATTATTTCAATTTTATCGTTTTCAAAATTATACAATAATTCATAGAAAAAATAATAAAACGTAGATACTAATATATTATGTTATATTATTTTTTCAAATTCTTTGATAATTTGGAAAACAACAATCATACAAATAATCAAAATGAAATTTTATTTTTAATGTCTTAAATTTTAATATTATAAATAATATTAAACCAGACGATATTTTAAAATTGATATTATAATAATAATTTTCAATTGAATTTGGTATTGTCTTCCTCTTCATTATTGATATTTTCACATTTATTAAATAATAATTCTTCATGTTCCTTCATGATTATTATCATTCTAAAATAGTAATCATAGAGATTTACCTAGATAGAATAAATCACCTATAGATCACCCCATAAAAAAAAGAGATTAATTTGATTCTCTACTATGTGACTTGATTTCATGATTTCAAAATAGATGTCAAAATTAGATGAGATAAAAATTGGTTCATGTAGGCTAGAAACTCATAGCATTAGACTTGGGAGACTGCCAAATGGTTCACAAGACTCATAAATTGAGTTTTTATATTGTTCATATTCAAGATAAAGTAATTAAATTGGAGAAATAAGTCTCATTTTTAATTTTAAATATTTTACATTAATGGTTATCTTTAAAACACAACTAAACATTTCTTTTATTTAATATTTAATTAGGTTTGGAATTAATCTTCTTCATATGAATAATTTAAATCCAATAATAATAAATAATTAAAATATAAAAATTAGCTTATTCATGTTAATTTTATTACACTTTTTTCATAAATTAATATTTCCTTATTTTATGATAAATATTGAGATTATGTATTTTTTTAAAAATATGTGTTTTTTACTTTAGTGGAAGACTTCCCATCATGATTGATAATGTAAAATTACTACATAGATTGTCTATATTGATTGACCATACAACCAGATAAATGACCACCCAAAAGAAATAAATGATCTTATGGATCGACCAAAGAACATGGATTGACCTCACTACCAAGGGGTCGACTTCACTTCATTGATCAACTATAAAACAAATAGATTTTAGTCATGAACAAAAGGATTGATCATGTGACTTTTATCAAACTGGTGTCTATAAGAATGACCACACCTCATGGATCAATCTGAAAACTAATAGATTTATTTCATAATGAAAAGTATTGATTACACAACCAAAAATCAACCACATAACCAAGGAATCATCTACAATAATTACTAACCCAACAAAAAATCAAGTAACCACCCAAATGATGGATCTATTTCACAACAAAACTTTTTTCAACATGGTTAGTCAAGTGAAAAAACAAATAAATCAGTGATCGTATAGTCAGTTATGTTACTAAATGTATGAATGATGTATCCCTTAGAAACAAATATATAATAAATATTGAAAAGTTTTAAAGAACATATCAACACCTCTATGTCTTAGAAAAACACAATGGATGGGTTTTAGAAATATGATATTTTATAAAAATACCATGTAGTGTAAATTTTCTAAAAAAAATCATTTTATTATATATGAATATTGATTACATATTATCATTCCATTATAAATTAATTATTTCTAATCATTTATTTTAAATATTAAATGTATTAATTTTAATAATTTTATAATTTCTATTAATTATTTATATGTAAATTATTAAAAATTTGATACTTAAAATTTATATAAATATTCCGAAAACCTATATATATATACCCAACTATTATATGACTATCAAACAATGCTTTTTTATTTGTATACATAACCCTATAAACTGTATTAAAAACTAATACATTCATTATTTTCTAAAAATTTATAACATATTTATAATGTTTTTCATTTGTTTCAATTTTCCTTGTTGGTGGAAATATTATCATTAGATACTACAAGGATTCATACTTCATGAATAAAATATCTTTATTTACCTGTATATTTATTCCACATTTTGTTTACACTATTATATTCTACATTTTTTTATTGGAAAAATTAGTCATATATAATTTGATGTAATAATATTATATCCTATTTAAATAATACACTAATAAATTTAATTTAGTTTTCTGTATGTAGCAAGTTATTCCAAAAATTAAAGGAATATTCATATTAATTCTGAGTTATTACATTTTTTATAGAAATATCACAATCAATATTTTAGTGCACATTTGAGAATGGTTGACAGAAAATTTCTCTCAATACATCTTTGGATTGTATTATTTCTTCCTCAAACATTTATTTTTAAATATTATCCTGATGAGATGAGGGGTATTTTATTGTCATGCATCAATATAATGATCCCAGAACTATATCAACAATTCTTTTTATGATAATTCGTACTTTAAATATATAGCATTATAACTTAATAAAATTGAGGTATAACTATATCCATACACATTAATATATTTTAAAGAGGTTTAGTGAAGGAGTTATTCAATAAAATATAGTCCTAAATGATAAAAAAATTAAAATATTCCAATTTATCATAAGATTAAATTTATATTAACCCTAATTTGATGAACCACTTCTATGAAAATTTTTGAATATTGAATTTCTTAAAAAAAATTAAAACTCAAACCCTTATTGAGAATATTCATTATTAATATTTTTTCCACATTGGGATAAATTAATATTATATAAAATGGTTTAAATAAGACAAACTATTTATTATGAAACAATCAATCCAATAACATTCACTCTCAAATAGAATCTCATTTTCCAAAGTTGTATATATCTTCCAACATAGATGGTGATATTTTAATACTTGTGTAAATTAGATTCCTATATAATAACTCTACCAAGAGAATATATTCAAACAAGCCTCTAGTTAAATCCACAACTAAATATCTCATCATATAATCTAGTTTTTCATTAATCTATTATGATTGACCGTATGTTTTATGAAAATATGTACTGTGAATTTCTATTTTTTGTATTGAATACTTCTTGAAGAACTATATAGAAAATTATGTAAAACATTTAATATTGACTATATATACTTATATTTTCTACATCAAGATTCTTAAAATATTCATTATGTATATCTTGTCCCATTTATTGAGTGATAAATCTTCCTGAATAACAATAATATATAGTCAACATTGAATGGAAATTCACTAAAATATAAATTTTATTGTTTCCGTTAATACTATTTGGAATACGTATGGTAAAATCAATGTTTATGTAATCCCATTTGCATATATCTAACTGTAATGGTTGTATAATTTTTTTACAATTATCAAATTCAACAATAACTAACTACTAGACCAAGAATCGTGATATATACTCTGAAATATCCCTAATCTTGTTTTAATAAATAAATAATCCATTAGTTAACTTTACATTATATTTATTATTTAATGAATTGAGAATGATGATATTTATGCATCACCTGACCTCTCATTATTCTATTCCTATATTGAGGGAATATATATTTTTTCTAAATCATATAACTACATCTTTTCCACTATTAACTCTAAACTATTTCCTTCCACTTTTTTATATCCACGTATCATCCTTTTGTGTCTACAAGATATTTACATGCTGTGATTTCTATGTAATTACATTACAAATAAAGGATTAAATTCTTATAATTATAATTTCAGTGCTCATCCATGTTATAAACAATAATAGTTGGAATCTTATGATCATCATAATTGATAAATAATTATGGTCCTTCTTTCTAAAATAACTAGTTACCTTTTATTTCTTCTCATGGGAGTAATTTATTGAGTAATAAAAATCATTGATCATAAATAACATTATACATTGGATCATATTCAATTACATCTATATGAATATAATTTTAAAACACATGATAATGATATAGTAATATATAAACATATTTTAACATAGATAATACCTCTGAATCATTAATTAATAAATTTAAACTATAATTTATAGATATTACATCATTAAATTTATCTAATTGGTATTTGATTGACATTATACATAATATACCACTGAATCATATTCCAAGACAGCATAATAAAATCCATTGTTCAAAAATAATGAATATATTTAATGAAAATATATATTATTGTGACTGCATGTAAAATAACAAACCTCAACATAAACCCCACAATGTTTATTTCACATTATTCTATCTCAAGAAAAATCTCTCCATTCCAAATTAATGTTGATCTTACAGTGGATAATAATGTGAAATTTTCAATAAATTCATGATATTACAAAAATAATTAAATGAAATTAACTATTTCTATTATGTTATCATATTTAGAAAATAATTTAATCACCACTATATTTGAAGTATCCACACATATACACCCACTTGTGATTACATTACCCAAAAATTATGCCTTATCCTACCAAGGATTACTTAAGATGAATTTTTGTTATATTTTATCCATTAATATAGTCTTTAACAAAATATCAAAATTCTCTTCATGTTATTTTTCCCTTTTATTGATTTAGAAATACACTGATAAATAAAATAATTATTTTTTGAGGTAATTTAAACATAATACACACATCAAGTCATAGAAAATTTATTGGTCCTTGATAAATACAAATATTGTCCGTATATACTCATAGTTTTCATATTATCAATTGAATTGTTTCATATATATATATATATATTACCCTTACATGATGATATATAGATCAAATATTCAACTTTTTGAAATATTGAGACTTGATGAATTTATCAAAATAATCTTCAAGATGAGGTAAGGGATACATATTCATGGTCATAATATTGGTAAACTGAAAATAATTGGTTTTGTTTTACATTGAACCATCCTTCATCCATTCAAAGAAGAAAATTTTACCTAATGGTAAAGTACATTGGTATATAAAACCCTTTTCCAATTTGACTCCTCACTTATTATTTATTTTATCTAATTCAATAAAGGTAATTTTATAAGGATAGTTAGATATATGTATAAGAAGACTTTTTTTAATTTATGACTTCCCTCTTGATATTGGGGATGACCACACACCTCTTCTAGAAATGAGATTACATATTATTATATAATTGGGATATATTCAATGTTGATTTTTTAATATTATTCTTCCCAATTATCTCTCATTATTATTTAAAATGGACAATTTTACAAAATTAGTTTCCCTTAAATTTTTTTAATGATCCTTGCATCATTATATGATCAATATATTATTGAGGACATTAAATATGTATTTTAATACAGTAAATTTATATTATATCTATGTGATGTGAGATGAAATCCATGACTAATATTACAAGAAATACTAGTAAATGGTGAATAAATAAATTTATAGGATTATCACCCAACACACATCAATTATAGACAAGTTATATTAGGGGCATACTATCATCTAAAAAAATGTTTTTTCATTTATACATCATTAAAAAAATCATTTACATGCAGGGTGAATATTTTTAAAAAACATTGAATGTACAATGGAGTTTGGAGATACATTATAAATTAAAAGAATTATTTACTACGTATATAACAGGTGTACGTTTTCCACTATATTTTCATGAATTATTTAAATATTTTTTATTTCATATTCTCTTCCTTATTCCATTAGATTTATATGTCATTATCCTAGGTTATTCTCTTTATCCCTTATATTATTTTTTTACTGATTCATACCTTATTATTTTTTATTGTTTATAAAATTTCTCATTTCCATTAATCAATATTTGTTTTTAATGTATCATGAATGTTTGAAAAGTAATTATTGATGTTTAGATGGAGACTGGGTGATGGAGGAGGAGACCTAGGATCCTCAATAGTACCAGATATCTTTTGACCTTCTTAATGAAACTAGTTTGATCTCTAGTTTCTACTAATCCATTATCAACACCATTGTGAAAATAACATATTTAATAAGGAAATATTTGGATATAATAGTGGTTTCATATAATTTATATTGAAATGTAAATTTCAACTACTAATTAAATTCCATAAACTACAATCTCATAGGAATTCACCCACAATTCAACTACTCCTTATTCTAGTTATAAATTTCCATCACCCCTCTTTTCATCCCAATGGATTCACCAAACAACGATGATCTATGATAATATTATTAGATACATAACTATTTCAAGAGTAATGTAATGTTAATAATTCCCTATCATCAATTTTTTATTCATGATAATTATTATTATCATGTATATTCACATGTTTCACAAATATATAGATATTCAATCATATAAAATACTTCTATATTCTGTTTATGAAACTTTTATGGTGTTTGAGTCTTGATTAATCTAAAGTATTTCTGTCATTTTGATTTCAAAATTTACCCACCAAACTAAAATTTTATGAACCAATAAAAATTATAACATTATATTTTTTAAAATAATCTATTTCTAGAATATAATTATTCTATAGATCTAAAAAGAGTTACCCAATATTAATTATTAATATAAACTCATTCATCAACCCTTACTGTTTTATTACTAGTCTATAAATTATTATAGGTTGAAAGAACCCTATAATAATAAAAAATATTGGTTAATAAATTATTTCCAAAAATATATTCTTGGGGAAAATGATTCATTTCAAGAGTATTTAGTTTTCACTGCACATGATCTAATTTAATGTTAGTAATTTTATATTTAATTTTACACATTAAAATATGTTAGAGAATGCCTATAATTTTATTATTAAATAATTGGATATGAATTGTTCATATTGATATTATATTTTATTTTACACTAATTTTCAAAGTGAAATCCTAGTTTAGACATCAAAAATTTATTTCTATGAATATCAGTTAGTTTATTGTATGGACTACTGGTGATATTTTTCTTGTTGTAGTATAAATTAATTATCATTTGTAATCTTAAGTAAGTATCTACACAATTATAATCAGGTGTAATTTCATGAAGGGAACACAATTCAATTACATGTTAGACCTCCTTCACTATTCATGAAGGAGAATATTGTGGGAGGACACTCTAATGAAGTATACATGTTTCCCTTTATCGATTAATGATTTTAGTTTACCCTAACATGCTATAAACCCATATATATGAATAATTCATTATATAAATATTAGTTTATAATAATAATATTCACTCAACAAATCCTTTTAGGGATAGCCCAATGTGATATTTAAGAATCCAATTCATGTAACAGAGATGGATTTTTAGGAATGTACCATTATGTTTTAGTGTGTTTTAATAATCACTAATATTAATCCATAAATATATTCACATAGGGGAGTGGCATTAATAATTAAATGTTCTACATCATTACCATAAATTATTCACGGATTGTTTCTCTATAATTAGACCTTAGTAGGATGTAGATTTTATCATTGATCATATGGATAAAATTAAACATATCTCTATATCATTTTTCGTATTTCTTCAGATGAATTAATTTAATTAATGGTTAACTTATAATGACCTCATGCTAAAATATTCATTCAACAGATGACTTCTTTATGTCTGGGACTTTCTCATTGCAATACCAATTATAATTGAATTTTCTATCTCTATATGGATATTAAAATAAAAATTAATTAGTGATCAGTAATCATGATAAATTTATATGTATTGGTGATATTTTTTATTATTTAAAGGGTAAAATGTGATTTAAAATTATAATCCTCATCCTGGTCTATCATAAATATCATGCATGGATAATTGATATTTTAAATAAAATGTTTTGAAAATGATATGGTCACTATGAGTACATGTAGATATGATTTGTTTATTCAACACTATTTCCATGAATATAGATTTAATCAATATTATTTTTCATCTATATGTATTCATGGATGGATTGTGGATTACTTCATCATCTATTTATAGACTCAGGAGGAGCATGGGTGACACATCATATTTTTTCAGACAATTTTTCGATACACCAGTTTTATGTGAAATAATATAAATTTTAATTATTGTTTTTGTAATTCATGTTCATTTGGAATTTTGTATCTAAAATTATAATTTCAATGAATTAAAATAAATATTTTTTAGGGGTATCGTGGATAGTTTCTTAAAATGTATTTGGGTAATGTGCTTCCTTAGAATTACTAGATAATCTAACCAAATTATCCTATAATTCTAAAGTTTTATACTCCTATGAACTCTTTGAAAAATATAATGGTCATACTTATATGATTTTACTAATAAATATTGATTCCCATGAGTTAGAAAAAGGATTACTCAAACTCTATTAATTATACCACATTAGTGATATAATGGGATTCTATTATATTGTGATGCATCATCAATTGGTATCAGTTTTGATCACATGAATTATCTTCAATTAGTGTCTTATATGTCCTGACAACTAAGCCCTCCTAAAAGGAACCACTCAACTGTTGATTTTAAATTTACAGGTATTGTCTCTATATTCAAGGGCTAGAGGTATTATTTATTTATTAAATTCCCTATTTTAGACAGTGATCCTAAAAGATAGAAACATATATTATCTAAATGGTATCCTAATATAAATGAAAAAATTGTTTATACTTCTTATAATCAATTTTTTCTATAAATTATACTATAGTAAAAGGAAATTTAGTTTTTAATACTCTCTTTAGGGTTAATCATACCCAGTGGTTACCAGAAGAAAATGATGAATGTAAATTTATGTACCTTATAAAAAACATAATTTTGAAATCTTTAAGGATCCTGGTGGTATTACCTTGTGCCAATTTAACATTAAATAATCTATAATTTTGTGTTTTGTGTAATTATAGATATCAAATTCATAATGAATCATTGTTCCTTATTGAGAGTTGCCACACACACTATTGTATTATTTGTGATTTTTTCCTATAAACAACACCACTAATAATGTAGTTCCTCCTCTTGAAGGGAAATTAATTTAAAAATTACCTCATAGGATTAAAGAAAAAAATGAAAATATAGAAAATAGTTGGTGTTGTTAGCTGATTTTGGAACCAATAATGGAATGAAATAAAATAATTTCATTAAAATTAGCAATGTCAATGATTTCAGTTGTCCTTATATAATCCATCTACTAGAATTAATCATTTTCAATTATGAAAAAAATAAACTTTGGATCCATGGTTTATTTGCCCCAAATGTCAATGGAAAAAGTAGTGACCATGTACATTGGAATAAATAATATTTAAATTAACTTATAGAAATACAAATATGGGACCTGACATTGATGGTAGTCCAAAATATAATTTATGACTAGTGAAAAATTATTAAGGCTCTTCCAATAAATAAATGAAAATATCCTGATTTTTTATAATATATTTGGACCCCATAAAGAGATCTCGTGTTAATTATATTTGAAAATTAAACTATTGCTCTTACAATTCACCCAAGCCTGGACTCATAGTGAATGTTTCAATCATTTGAGTGATCTTGGATTTCGATAATTACATTATTATTTATAATTTCTAAATTATGTTGCGTATATTGATTCCAAAAAATTAATCATGGTTTTAATTATTAGATTAAACATGGAGAAAATTACTCTTTCATGGGTCTAATTCTTATCATGGAAAAAATTTTCATGTATGATAGTGTGAAACGGTATAATCCAATATTATCCACTATAATAGATTCCAGCACCAAGAATCAAATGAAATAGTGGAAAATTGTAGAAAATTTTAGTTTTATTGAAGTTAAAGTGAGATTAAAATCAAAAATGTAAAGAAACAAAATGTATAAAAAGGGGATGAGAGATTTTTTGAATGTGATCATTGCTAGAAGATTATCATTTTCAAAATGGTTAGAGATAGGAAATGAAACCACTAAAATTAACCATAGTATCCTAAATCCCAATTCACACCCTCCATAACATTAAAATATAATTTAAAAAATTTTCTATTGTTTAGGGTTTAAAGTTTCAAAATATAAATATACTGAAATCTAACTCCAAAATTTACTATTCTTTGATTCGGATTTTGAAATAGGTTCCCATGAGAAACCATTTTAACATAAGTTAAATAAAATAAAATACATTTAATAAATTAACACATGTTAACATTTTATCCTGTTTAATAAATGAATGAAATAATTATGTCCTAAATGGGTAGGAATGGTCTAGTCTATGAAATCCATCCCAACTTTGTATCGATGAAAACTTTCTTCCCTCCAAATATGGTTTCATTCTATCATGGTCTAAAAAATCATGTATCCCAATTAGTGAATAATGTTTTCCCAAATATTATTTTTTAAATTATAAAGAGATAATATATTATGATATTATTCCTAGAGTAATATTATATTAAAAAAAATTCATTAATGTTTAAAATTAGTGCTCAAATCTGAAATTTCCATTTAATATTTACATAATGATCGATAGAGAGAAAATAAATCAATAATTACTGAATATATATACATAAAATATGTTTATGAGCTCCCCCACACTTATCCTATTTCACTCCTTGGGAAATAAATATTTTAAAATGTTATAAATTAATGTAATTTGACTTTCCTAAATAGTTGAAAGTAATAATAGCATAGTAAGAAATAAAAAAGGGGAGTCAATTTCAAAAAATTAATAATTCATTACCCCATATTATATAGAAAAAAATATATAGTTAGATAATTGAGTATAATAATGTGGAATAAAAATTGATTATACTATGACACAATTCTCGTACATCTTTGTGTGTGGAAAAAATTTCAATATTTTTTCTCACCCTTTATTTGGTAAAATTTGGTCAACTAATGCATTTTTACTTACATTATTCTCTTCCAATAATCTTCATCAAGATACGTTGAAAAATAATTCAAAACCCACACATTTATGTTTTTGTAGAAGGTAAACCTTAATCTATCAACTTAAATATCCACATATGTTGTACATTTCATCACTAACATATTTATTGTTATTATTATTATTATTATTATTATTTATGATAATTTTGATGGTGTGAAATAGATGGATTTCCGGTACACATGAATAGATCGATATGGTATAGAAAGAAAATTGATATAATGAGAAATGAATATATGTAAACACTATATTGAAATATGAAAAAAATCACTTAACATGAATATACATTCAATTATAAAAGAAAATCATATGATAGGATTGTGTGTGTATTTTTTTTATAGAAGTTAACCGATGAAAAAACCTCCACACCATGGCTCATTCAGCAACCTAAAACTAGTATGTTCAAATATAATGCATAATTCTATTAGATAGGAATAATATGTAAGAAAAATATTCCCAAATTACTGGTTAGCTTAGTAGTATTTGTGAAAAACACACATAGATTATACTTATATTACATTGTAATATAGAAATTACCCCATATTTTTTTTCTTTCTAGAATAACATTTTTCCATCTAGAATATCCCTACATATTAGTCCTAATAAACTTCATGGAACCTTGAGGAAATAAAAAAATGAGGTTTAGCTCAAATTCTTTGTAAGGGTTATGTACAATAGAAGAAATAATTAATTAATGAGAATAATCAATATGGGATGGAAAATAACTTATAACACATTCCATTTAATCAATATACTTGTAAATAAATTCATTCATAGATTTTTTTTCATAGTGTAAATCTCAAGGATAATTTTAACTGAATATTAATAAAGGAAATTCTTAATTATAGAATTCCATGTTTCTTAGTTAAATGATACCTTTAACATTAATAACTTTTATGAGATAATTTAAAATATACTGGATGAAAACCCCAATAGGGATAGATAATTGATTGATCCCATGAGACTACTGATGCATCGAGGTGTATTTATTACTGGGACCCACCAATGTTATATGTATACAAATCATTCATCATATATAGAATGATCAATTTAATTTATCAACAATATGCCTAATCAAATATATTTATCGAGTAAAAGTCATGGATTTATCAATATTTTCACCAATTAATCCAATTAATATCCAGTACACACCGTATGTAAAATATGATATACAATTTATGAATTAATCGTATCCATGATAAATGATATGGATGTTTAGGGGAAATTTAATATTCAACGATCCCCGTGAAATGAATAAATCAAGGGAATGTCAATGAGTATAAAAATGATTCCCTATAGTGAATTTAAATACTATCATGGGTCAAAATAATCACAATCTATCTATATAAATATTAATTATGGTAAAAATATGACATATAATCATTAGAGAAAGAATAATTCTTGTTTTAATTGATTAATAGAAATAAAATTAAATGGTTTTAAATAGGTTTCTTGAGGGAAATATCATTTTCATTTTTGAAAATGATTGAAAAAATAAATATCTTTCAAAATAAATATTAAAATAATTTTCTATAAAATAATCTCATAATCATGTGAAGTATTATTCAAAGAAATTATGTTAAAGGAAGTGGGTAATTCCATACTTCTTGCAAATAACATTCTATTTTTCCTAGTGAAAAGGTTGAAAAAGTTCCTGGTTTAGATATAGAAATGAAGATTCCTTTGAAAAGATATTGTAAAAAGGAAAATTAGTAATCAACATACATTAATATATCATATGAAAATGTTTAAGGAAAAATTTGAAATCATTTTAGAAAACATGGTTTGGTTAAAAAAATATTTCCGACTAAAGACTGAAATGAAGCCAAATCTTATTAAATCATTTTCTCAATAATTTTAAGTACCAAAAGTGTAAAAATGACACTATCACATAAAAATATCATTACTAATAAGATGTGGTTGAAATTAGTGTTTTTTGTGGACAATTATAATATCATTTCCTTCAATAAAAATTCATGAATAAAAAATATCAATTAGAATGAGATTGTAAAATAATCCCTTAAAGTGATCATAACCATGAAGTGAGATTTCATCATGGTATCAATTATGTATAGAAATGGTAAATCCACATAAAAAAGTGTAAATACAACAATATTTACTCAGTATTTATTATACACATAATCATATAATATTAATGACAATGATAAAATAATATAACTTAATTATATGGAATTGAGACATGAAATTTAATTACCAATTGGTAAAGTTATGTTCAAATCAACATAGATGAAATAAATAAAAGTGAAAATAAAAATACCAAGAATAATAAAAAATTAATTATATTAAATATAAAATTATAATTATATATACCATTTAAAAGAAATTATCTTTATGACATTATAATATGCCTCAATGAAATAAAATTGATATGAAATCCATTACCTCGTGCTTTTATTTTTGTTGTTCTTTAATTAACATATTGTATAGTCGATTTAAACATGTTATTAACTTATATCAGAAATATATTAATATTTATTATATCATATATGATCCTTTATAAAATATTAATACATATTTATTAATAATCATTAATAATTTTCATCATATCGGGTAATAACATCCTTTGTTTTCCGAGTATGTTTCCACGGGTTATTTTTAATACCTATTATGTTGATTATGATTTTATCATCTCCAAAATTTTAATAATTATATAGATATATTATATTTTAATTCTATATATATTTAGGGTAATCCAGAAAATTATTGGATCGTACTATAGATGTATATTTAAATTAGATGACACTATACAAGTGGGGGTGAATTGTAGGTTTAAAAACATTGTATTAAAACACATAAAAAAGAACTTAGTTTAATAGGTCTTAAACCAATACAATTCACAATCAATACCATTGACCATATAGGTCTTTTATTTAATGGTTATGATATTGTTTAATACTATAATTAATGTAAAAAAATGGTATTTGAATTGAATATAATGATCAGAGTAATAAAAATAAAAATGATTCTACCATATAGTTTATAGAATCTCTAAAAACAATATAAAGTAATGAATTATGATTGGAACAATTACAAATGAAATGTATATTAATAGAAAGAGGAAATACAATAATTCTCGTTATAATACAAACAGAAGTGGAAATTTAAATGAATTGCAATTCTTTTATCCCAATGAGTAGAGTATCCTTTCACATAGGATAAATGGTCTGTCTTACCACCACCTAGGTAAGATATCGATATGATGATCAGAACGACTGTCTTCCAATCCTCGGAAACCCTCGATTAAGAAGGTAATGGGTACCTCTGTCGATCAAGTAATTGAATTCCCTCTATACGATGATAGTCACGACTATCTTCCTATCCCCAGAAGCCCTAGATTAAGAAGGTAATCAGAACCTATCTCTTTTAAGCAATTTAATGCCCTCGATACGCTGATCATCACAACTATCTTCCTATCCCCAGAAACCCTTGAATAAGATTTTAATTGGAAACTCTATATTTCAAGCAATTGAAATCCCTAAATATGATAATTAGTAGAACGTTTCCTATCCCTGGAAGCCCTCGATCATTACCACAACGATCGGTCGCACAAAGAAAAAACAATGCACTTATTGAAATACCAGAACATTGAACTAGTTGATCACTTCTTTTGTATTTAAGGATTTTCAAGGAAGCAAGAGTGAATTCACATCATATCTCTCTATAAATTAATAGAATAAAATGTTTTGTATTCTAGTTCGAATGACCTTTTATTTATAGGCATCATGTTCCAATGTTCATATTTTCTCAAACGATCATATTTATCCGAAAAAACTCGGAGGGACTTGGACATCTAGCATTACAACAGTCAAAATAAACAAAATACCTGACATCATTTTGATTGGTAAATAACCAATCCAACATATCATTTTAGATAGAAATTAGTAAGTACAAAAATATGGAAAGACAAGAATGAGTAACATGTAATCATTATTGGTGTTATGATATGAGTGTAATGCATTTCAAATGTACAATAAATAACTTTTATACTAGGATTATTGTGATAACAATGCATATCTTGATTATAATTTATAACCCAGTTACGATGCTTGAATAAAATACATAATAAGAGTGTGGATATAACCTGGTTGCAATGCATGATTATGAGGTGATACTTAATCTAGTTATGATGCACATGGTTATGATGCATGTGGGTACAATTCATGGGGTTATGATGAATGACTTGATTAAGATAAATATTATTATGATGCATGAATATATTACCAAATAGGTGATTACAATTTCTGATTATGATGAAATACACAATCTGGTTACGATTTTTTGTTACAATTCAATACATAGTCTGGTTACAATTCCTGATTACGATACAGTACATAATCTGGTTATGATTTTGAAAAAACATATAAAATAATGTGACTGAACATAATACATTATTATGACATGAATACAACATATAATAAAGATAATGTGGGCGATTAAAATTATTAAACAACAGAAATGATAACCAATATATGTGATTACGACATGTGTGATTTGTGATTTCCAAAACAAATGATTAATGGGAATGTAGAAACATGGTTTGACATACCAATCTCCCCCATTTTAGAAAGAAAAAAACAAAAATAGAACAAAAAAAACAATAAATACTTATCTCCACTGAGTATAATACCTATTCTAAAAGTAATAGGGAATACGACTAATTCCACCATTGTTTTAAAACAAAACACTATGGATCATATTATCTTTAATATTAATTTAATTTTCCCCCTTAATAAGGAATTCAAAACAAATATTCTTTTAAAAACCATTATCCCCCTTTGTGATTTTAAAAAATAATTAGGGAAAGTATTTATTTCAGGAAAAAATTTAGAGACGCAGAATAAAAAATAATAATTGTCACTTGAAACAAAAAATTATTAAAACAATAGTTCAAGCATCATTCTTTTCTCTTTTTTTTCAAAATATTAAACATAGTAAGCTTCATCTTTTTTAACTCATTTCTTTCCTCCATGATTTTATCAAGAGCTTCTTGTTAAGCCTTTTGCTTCTTATCATGTTGAGTAATAATTTTTTCTTACATTCGAAACCTATATTCATGAATTTGATTAATTTATTTTCAATCTTTGAGTCTTGCTTCATGGTTACTAAAATCTTCCAACCTGATTCTATATGCCTTCTCTAGGATAAAAACACTATTTGAGAGTGAGAAAACCTCATTACTCTCATTCTCTAACTTTTCCATTAAACTCTCAAGATCTTTTGAGGAAAATCCTTTTGAGCTACCGGTTCTTTTAAAGTCTTCAATATTTTCATTCAAATCAACAATAAACATTAGATAGGGATATTTGAGTATATTTTCCTAGTGTAACAATTCTTCCTTCTCATACAGATGGTTCTTGAGGCCTTCATCAATGTTTTAAGACCCCTTCACCACCTTATTCCAAGCCTTATTGTTCTTAGCATCATGTTCCTTGAAAATATTGAAATCATCTTTACGACATATAAATTTTTCCATCAAAACCTTGAGAGAGTCTGTTCTATCATTATGGGCATATGAAAGAATTTAAATCATGGATTCATCTTTTGGAATGAATAGAAACAACTTCTCAAATCTATTCAAGTCATGTTCAATGTACTGAATTCCTTTCATTGTGATTTTTCATTCAAAAACTGTATCCTCAGCGTATTGTAAGAGATCACTAAAATGAGTTTCAATGATGATCACCTAAGCTGGTTGATTCCAACTGCTATCAGATTCTTCCTCTCCTTTATCTGAAATCTGTGTATCATTCTTGGAGGAAAAATTTTTAGAATCTTTCCTGGAAGAATGAGGATCTAGAGGTGTAAACATGAATGATGAAACATCTAAGGATTATGTGGTATGACTTTTCATGTTTGTTTATTGTTTTTCTCAATCTTATATTTCTTCTTCATCATGTTATTCTTCCCATTATTCTTTCTAATCTACTTATTTTTCTTCATATTCTTTAGTAAGAGATTGTGTAGCCGATTGTTCATAAACTTGTTTCTCATTTCTATTCTCTTCTGGAACCAACTGAGTCTTAACAGATTGCTCCCTAGTTTCAATTCTGGTTTTTAGTTTCTCAACTCTTCAGATAAGACTATCAATTTTAAAATCTTTGGCCTTTCTTTTATTCAATATCGTCTTTCTATCTTCTTCTTTCAAGGTTTTTCTTACCCTACATTCAATTCCAGGGCTTTAGTCAGATCCAATCCAAACTAAGTATCCCCTTATTTACTTTATTTCTTTTTCTTTCTCCATTCAGTAGTAACCTCATCAGATATAGCCTTTTGTAACTTTGATTGATTTAGAGTTGTATTCTTAACTAGATTTATTTTATTTGAGTTTTCGTGGATGGCTCTAAAGGTTTAAAACGACCTTCCACTACTTCCTTTTCTTTCTCAGCATCTGGATCTTTCTCAAAAAAATTTGATTCATGATTGAATCATAACATGAGCCTCCTTATTGTATCCTTACTAATTAAGGGATCCTTTAAGGAAATTGGATCTGAAATGATTTCAACATTACACAATCCCAAGCATTATTTCAGAAAATTACTAATAATGGTGGGAAACATGATCAAATGTGATTTTTTACAACCATATTTAAGCTTCTTGTTTGTTATTAAGATGAACCCCATAAGTTTGACATTTTTCATGTTTACCAAATAATCAAAGACATAGACATCTAAAACATTCAATGTTTTTTCGCAGTTTCTCAGCACCAAAAACCCTTTCATCCAGAGGGATATAATTCTATTTTCTATTGATAAACGAATTCCTTTTCTCTTGACCTCATGAATCTCAAAAAGTGTTTCTTCAGATTTAGGCTTATCAAAAGTTCCATCATCTTCCAATAATTTTTTAGGATATAAAGCAACTCCCTCAAATGGAACACCTAGAAATGTAGATTTCCGTTTTAAGGAATTTGTATACTTCATATCGTACAACATAAAATAATCCTTAAGAGCCTTTTCTATCTCAATTGATTCATAAAATTTCCACCCCTCATCATGATACACATAATCCTGATCAGAATCAGATCATTCCACACAAATTGATTCCCAGTCTTGAAAACTTATAATTCTTTTCAACGATGTATAAAAGGACTCATAAAAGTCTCAAGAGAATAACCTTTTACCCTGAAAGGTTGTGTAAGAGAATTCATTTAGAGGAATTTAGTTCGGAGAGGAATATGTATACTCATTCATGAAATACTAACTCACCCCCTAAAGATCCTACTGATTATGAAAGATGAGTAGATCCCTGATTACGAAAGCTGAGGTAGGAACAAATTTCAAACCATGTTGATTATTTATTGAGAAATTTTTCTTGAGAAAAAAAATGGATGAGATCGATGGGTGTTAGGTTATTTTTAATGGAAAATAATGGCCAGGATTTGATCTAAAAGATCCAATGGTCAAGAATACTTTCAAACTCTTGAGGTTTTCTATAACAACCTTGATTTTTTTTGCACACTTAAAAGTGATTTGTTACATAAAATATTCAATTGATACAACATAAAATATCTAGAGGTATAGTGTCTTTTGTGATTAGGATCATTACATAACAACATAAAACTTGAAATGCAACATCTTTATTGAAAAATTCATTTCCATGACATTGACATTCCTTCATACTTAACATTGTATGGGATAACCTAATGAAAAACATAAGAAAGGGGTGGTAAATGAATCCCAGTAAGTGAATAAACATTGAATAAAATGAGAAATATAATACATGTTAAACAATAGGCATATCAATAGAGCACATGGGAAACATGAACATAAAGGCATGATAATTCATGATAATCTTAACATGGAGATGTGGCAACAACCCTTAACAAGGAATTAGCATGAGTCAAGGCTCATTGCATATGAAGCATGATTAAACCCTCATTGCACTTGAATTAGTATGATTAAACACCCATTTCACATGACATATCATCATACTATACTTTTCCCAATGCATTGGAGTGTTGTTAGAGTGCACCCTTCATAATCATTTCATTTCATGCATAAGTGTGCCACATAGATCATACAACAAGGATCCATTAACATCATAATTCATTCAACAAATAAGATATTTGGAATACATAAATGTAAGTCCTTAATAAATAAGTACATTTTAGTAAAGGTTAATATCCTTGATAGACGAGTGGGTATGTTATTCACTACATAATGATTTTGGCATGGAAATTTCGGTGTAACTTCGGCACCAGAACGACGTCAAATAAGATTTTGTAAAATGGGTTGATGAGAGTGAAAGGGTTATCCTATAATTTATACATTAAATGGACAGTAATGGGATCATGGGACATAATATACCAATGTTTTAATGGAATTTGGATGCATAATAAAAAAATTTCTTGAATGTAAATGAGGGAAGAGAAATTTCTTACGGAATTTCAACATGGAAACAAGTGTACATGGGAGGAAATAAAGATAGAGAAAAGGGGTATCTCGTCATTAAAACATTAATAGGGAATTATGGGAGAGTTGATAAACCATACCCCAACATTTTTAATTGAAAATAAAAGGGCATAGCCATATAATGAAATTTCGAAAAAAATGAGAAAGGAAGAAATCCCTTACCTTGAAGTGTGACACCAAAGGCTCGAAAGAGGCTTCTTGGGAGATTAGGGTGCCATGGGAGGATTCTAGAGAGATGAGGGAAGAGTTTGGATGAACTACAAGGTCATTGAGTGATGAGTATGTGGGATCATGGGTGATTATATATAGTAAAGGAGAGGGAATTTTTTATTTTTTAGGTTTGGGACACCACACATAAAACTAATCAAAACCACAAACCAACCCATGGTATTTTTCCAATTATTTTTCCAAAGGAGAGTGGAAAAAATATTTTTTATGGCCAATGGCCGATGTTATTAAAATAATAGGGTTTCTTATCAGGATATGAGTCACACACTCAAGGAAATCAATTTAAAAAGCTAAAATGATTTATATGTCTTGGAGGGTGCACTAAGGATTTGTAAAATAAATCAAAACAACCAAAAATCACTTTATTTTAATGATAAATAATATATTTTCTGAAAATAATGTTTATAGTATTTTATTACATCACAATTAGGTCATTATGATGTCATAAAACACATTATATATTTAAACTGTATTAAATTTTTACCCAAAAATTCAACTATCTTAGAAAATTAACAAAAATTCACCATTTGATAATTTCGGCATCCTGATTCAAAAATATAATATTACTTTTATCCAAATAATTATCTAAATATGTGAATTTTCACTTTTGAAATAAAAACTGACATTTATTGAATATTCATTGGTTTTGACAAAAACACCATTCAATCCTTAATAAAAATTACAATTGTATTCATATATATTATACATTATTTTATACATAATGAAAAATAATTTAATAATAATATTAATTTATTAAATTTTTATTTAATAAAAAAATTCATTAATTAATCAAAATAGATTTCTTATTTGAATATTGACTAAAAATACTATCTGTGCTTTAAAAACTATTTTCAATGTAACAATAACAAAATGAATGTATATTATTTATTATATATAAAAAACGAATATAATCATAGTTTTAAGGTCTTGTTACATAACCTCGTATATCACCCACATAAGACTGAAGGGTATGGTATGTGATGGTGATAGACTCTTTGGGTGGATCAGATAACATCGCTCGGGTGGTAATCTCTATCAACTTCTACTTCTTTCGTAGGCAGTTTCATTCGAGCTTAACATATTGAAGCTCGGCATGGGCTTGGTCAAGTGAAAATCCCAATGATTCCACCTCCTTTCTGAGCTCTAATAAATGGGCTTCGGATGGGGCATGTCTACTAGATGAGGCAATCACTTCCTTTTCCTAGGTAAAATTAGATTTGTTAAAGCCCAATATTCATAATAATCATGTGATCACTATTAAATAGCTATATTAGAAATGGTAAAAATTATTAAGTGTATTTTAATATCAAAAAACATAAAACCAAGTAATTGAATACGTTATATGACCATCTTACATAATATGATATTTAATTAGACCAAGAGGGATTTTCATTGATATAATTTTGGGTTGTTACAATCTTCCCCCCTTAAGAAATTTCATCCTCAAAATTTCCTTTTCCTACCCTAAAACAGATACAGGTAATTCTGCTTCATCACTTCCTCTAATTCCCACATTGCCTCCTCAAACATGTGGTTTCACCAAAACACCTTCACAAGGGGCATTGTCTTATTTCATAGAAATTTTTCTCTACAATCTAATATCATCATTGGTTTCTCCTCCTAAGAATGATCTTCCTCTAACTATACTACCTCTGAGGAGAGTACATGTTAATGGTTTGTTATGTATTTCCTTAAGAGGGATACATGAATGATATCATGTACTTCGGACATGGTAGGTGGAAGTGCTAGTCTATAGGCCATAGCCCCAACACAATCAAGAATATTGAAGGGGTCGATATACCTAGGACTTAACTTCCCTTTATTTCCAAACCTCAGGACCATCTTCCATAGAGATATGCATCGAAATATCATGTCTCCAACTTTTGTCTCAAGGTCTCATCGACGGTTATCTATATAACCCTTCTGTTGACTTTGGGATTCCTTGATATGCTGTTGAATGGTTTTCACCTTCTCCACCATTCCTTCGACCATTTCTAGTCCTAGGGGATTACGCTCACTGACTTCATCCCAACATGATGGTGTTCTTAACCTTTTCCCATAAAGGGATTCATATGTTTCCATTTGGATGATCGAGTGGAAACTGTTATTGTAGGAGAATTAAACAAGTGGAAGATGTTGGTCCCATCCTCCTTTGAAGTCTATAGAACAAGATATTAACATATCTTCTAGTGTTTGAATAGTTTACATAGATTGGCCATCAGTTTGAGGATGATAGTTCGTACTAAAGTTCACTTCAGTGCTTAGAGCATATTAGATACCTTTCCAGAACTACGAGTTGAATCTAGGATCACAATCAAATACAATAGATATTGGTACTTCATGCTTCCTTGCAACTTTTGTTAGGTCCACAAGGCTGAATACCATGAGAGGGGGTGAATCAGGGTATGAATAATTTATAATTATTTCCCATTATGATCTTGTTTCGCTGTTAAGAAAAACACTCTTCTCTCTCTTTCCTGTTGTACAATTTAAATAGAAAGTAAAGCATGAACATGACACAACAATTTTACTTGGTTCACCGCTAAGTGCTACGTCCAAGGAGCATACGCTGATAGGTTGACAATCGTACTAAATTCCACTAATCATCATTAGCTTTGGATTACAAGGTTTGGGATAGATTACTTCTATGCTCAGGCTCACTACCTTTACAGTGTTTAGGTTCATCTAAATGCTTTCCCAAGGGTCACTTCCTGTTTCTCTCTCTCCAGCTCTCTGCCAGTGGAGTGGATCACCTTCTTCTTCTTCCTTCGCTCACAACACTGGAAAGGATCCACTCACAGTTTAAAGTCATGTAGGTCCCTTCATTTTCGTGAAGTATTGCATCTTCCTCTGTATGTAGATGCTCTGTTAAAGCTCAACTTTCACCTGTAGATGAATCTCACTTTGCACCAAAGGTATCGGGAAATGTTCCAGCTTCCACGCAGCACGAAAACACTATTGAAAAAACAACCTTACTTGGAATGCATGTTTAAGCCAGTGCGCAAGTATCGGCGTGCACATGAGCAATGATAGGTGTGAGGAACAGGAGTAAATGAAAAGTTCGTCAATGAATCACTTCACCTCTTACACCCATTGTTGACACCAAACTGATACCAATTTTTACCAAACTGATACCAATTTTAGAAATATTCATCTAATACCAATCATCTACTTTTATCATGATCCTTAGCTGTCGTGATATCTATTATTTGATTGATCACTTCTAGCATCATCGAATTTTTTATGCTCCCTCTTTTTGGTCACAGCTTCATCCCTTGTCAGCTTCAAAACCTATTTAGACATATTTCCTCTGTTGCCCAAGATAATCTCTGGCTAAGCACGTTCAACTAGCCTCAACTCCCCCTATCCGGCTGCTCCACCTATCAGATTCTCCCCATATCATTCATGATTTATCAAATCTTCACACTATCTCCCCCTTGAATAATCACTATTTTCTCCCCCTTTGTTAATGAACACAAAGGACACTCCTTTGCAGTCTGTAACAGAGTAGAGAACACATATAAGAACATTATGGAAAAACACATCATACCATGGGGAGATGGGTGGGGGTCCACATCCACATTATTTCCAGTGAGGGGAGTCAACTGAACTCCCAAAACTAGTCGATGCCTTTCAAATGCTTCCTTGGGTAAGTCCTTTGTCAGAATGTCTGCAACCTGTAGCTCTGTAGGCCCATACTAAAACTTCATTATTCCCTACTCAACATTCTCCTTGATGAAATGATACATGATCTAAATGTGCATGGTCCTTGAGTGATGTATGGGATTTGTGGTGAGATTTATAGTACTTGAGTTATCACAATGGATTCCGATTGGAGACTTCACTTCCACTCCCATATCTTCAAGTTGTTGCTTCATCCACAATAACTATGTGCATGCTTGAGTGGCCGCAATATAATCCCATTCTGTGGTGCTCAATGAAATTCAATATTGCTTCTTGCTAATCCAAGAAATTCACAATCCACCAAGATAGAATGCACCACCAGACATCGATTTTCCATCAACCACTGAACCGGCCCAGTCTGCATCAGTATATCCCAATTACTCTATCTGAGATTTGTCCGTATATGTCAAGCTGAAATCCACTGTGCCCTGGATATACCGAAGTATTATTTTCACTGCAATTATATGGCATTACTTGGGATTACTCTGATATATCGCTGCTTGGAATTTGGCGAAAACAATATCAGGCCTTGTTGCGGTCAAGTACAACAAGCTCCCAATAATTTGTTTGTATTCGGTAATATTAACTGTCTTGTAATCCTCATCTTTTGATAATTTAATCTGGGTAGTATCCGAAGTCTTCATCTCCTTGTAATTCACCATTCCATACCTTCTCAGAACCTCCTTGGCATATTTTGATTGGGAAATTAATGTTCCATTACTTCCTTGTGTCACCTGTGGACCAAGGAAAAATGTTAGCTCTCCAATCATTGACATTTCAAACTGATTTTTCGCGAATTCAGAAAACTATATGCACTATGCTTTATCTGATCCATCAAATATTATGTCATCGACATACACCAACACCATCATTCTTCGATTACCATCGTTGGTGAAATAGTCATTTTAATCAAGTCCTCCTCACTGGAAACCAAGCTTCTTCAAGTACTGATCAAGCCTTGAGTACCATGCCCTTGGTGCTTGTTTCAGCCCATAAAACGCCTTCTTTAGCATGAAAACTTTGTTCTCATCCTCATGAATAAGAAAACCATCTGGCTACTCCATATAAACCTCCTCTTACAGAACTCCATTTAAGAATGCGGATTTGACATCCATCAGGAACACTTTGAACTTTCTTTGCCCTGTTATGGCCATAAATAATATGATTGTCTACAGCCTTGTAACCAGTGCAAATGTGTCATAAACATCTATTACCTATATCTGGGAGTATCCCTTGGACACTATACATGCTTTGTTCTGAATTACTATTTCATCTTCATTAATCTTGTTGCGATAGACCCATTTAGTCCCGATGACATTCTTGTCTGCTGGCCTCGAAACAATCTCCCATGTCTGGTTCTTCTCAATCTGATAAGGCTCTTCATTCATAGCCTGAACCCAATTTTCATCTTCAGCTACATCAGAAAAACATTTTGGCTCCACCTGAGATAAAAATGATGTTTGCTGTAATGATTTCATTCCTTGAGTCTGAACTGGAGCTGTCTGATCACCAATGATATTCTGCCTATCAATTTCATCATGAATTTTTGGCTTCCTTGCAGACACAGACTTGAAACTTTCTTTTTCATCATCAGTATCATCTTCTGAGTTATCCTCTGCCACTTCTGCTCCCCCTGTATTGCTTACCTCATTATCACTTTCATCCAGAACTATTCACTGGGTCGTTGACTATTCTGTTCATTTTCAACTATAGTGACATCATTTCTCTCAACAATTTTTCCCAGAATTTTGTTAAAAAATTTAAATTCTATTCTTTTCCCGGAGTAGCCGTGGAATTTCCCATCATCTCCTTGTGACTCAAACATCCTGTGATTTTCATTGTTGATAGTGAAACACTTACTTCAAAATATTCGAAAGTATTCCAACGTTGGCTCCTTACTGTACCACAGTTCATACGGAGTCCTTCATTTCATTGGACACAACATAGACCTATTCGAAATATAGACTGATGTCAAAACTACTTCCTTCCAAAATTTCTCTAGTAGGTCCTTTTCAATAAGCATTGTTCTGGTCATATTGTTGATGTTCCGATTTCTCCTTTCAAAAACTCCATTTTGTTGGGGGAGTTCTCACTGATTAAACTTGATTCTTTTTCCTGTGTTTCTCGAGATATTCTTCCACTTGACTGTTTTTGAATTCTGTACCATTATCTATAGAGAACATCAAAATTTTCTGCCCAAGCATATTTTCTGATTCCCTCCTGTACTGCTTTATGCAACTGAACAGATCTGTCTTATTGGTGATGAAAAATAGCCAGGCCATTCTTCTATAGTCATCTATGAAAAGAACATATTACCTTTTCCCATTTATAGATCGTGGTGAGACAGGTCCACATACATCAGCATGAACCAATTCGAGCACTCTAGTTGATTTCTGTTCCTTTGTCCTATATGTATTTTTGATGATCTTCCCTTGTTGGCAAGAATCACGAGTATGAGTGTGATCACATGATAGTTTGGGAAGGTCTCTTACAGCATCACACCTTACCAGATCCTCCATAGATGGTTGGAATAGATGACCAAGTCGCTTATGCCACAGCTGTTTTTCATCCTCTCTGGATAAAAGGTACATATCTTCTTCCGCACTTACAAGGTATAGATTTCCCTTTGTTATTTTTCCATGTAGAACAACTTCTCCATCTTTTTCATTCACAACATACATCTTCTTAGTAAATCGGATAGAGTTCCCAAAGTCACATTATTTACTGACACTGAGTATGTTATGACTAAGCCCCTCTACTACCAAGACATCAGCACGTCTCATTTCATTTCCCCCAAATTTGGCCATTCCAGAACCAAAAATTTTCAGCCCTTCATCATTTCCAAACATGACAAGTTCTTCTTTTTCAAATTTTATGCCTGTAATGAGATCCTTGTTCCCTGTCAGATGGGATGTGCAACCACTATCAAGTATCCATATTTATGAACGATATAAATCTTAAAGGGAAACTTCCGCAACAACTGTGTTTTTTTCTTTCTTCTTCTTGGTCCATACTTTTTCCATCACACGTGGCATAGATTAAGACTTCGGTTCTATCTCATAGTATGATGGACTAGCTTCATCTTGCTAAGCCGCAAATCTATTCTGCATTTTTAACACACCTGTGAGTTTATTGATCTGCTGCTTGCGAACGTTTTGATTCGGCTTTGTCCCATTTCTCTGTATGGTCGAAGTACAGTACCTATCCATCTGTCCAAATCCACCACACCAAAAACAGTGTCCTTCAAAATATTTTCTGGAAAACCATTCTATTTTTGGCTTCCACCTCTTTTCTTATTTCCTCCGATATCTTTTGGCTATGGGACACACATACTATGAGTGTCCCATCTTCCCACAACAATATCACCTGATATGAGGTGCATTCCTTCGTGTTACTTCAGCACTATGAGTTTCCCCTTGGGATCTCTGAATATTCTGATTCTTCTTTGTTCAAAAATCAACCTTCATTCTCGAGACAGGTGCTTGCAGTTTGACTTAAATTTCCACATATTTTTACCTTTGATCAATCCATGAATCAGCCTTAAAGTTTGAGCTCAATTGCTGCTTCTTTCCTGCTGAACCACTAGGCTCATATTTCATCTTTTCAGTCTTCGGAATTACTAGCTTTCCCAAGAATGTAATAGGAATAAGGGGTTTTTCCTAGTATATAACATTCCTCCGCAGACCGACAACTTCTTCTTCAAGCTCTTCGATACTCTTGACATGATCTTTCACTTTTCTGTTAAAGACATCGATCTCCCTTTTCTGTTCTTCAATCTTGATCTTATGCTCATCATTCGTTTGTGTGCTCTTTGGCAATGAAGACTTAAGGTTCTCTATTTATTTTACTAGCTCAGACTTCTCGTCTTCCTATTGTTCTATGTAGAGTTTGGAATCATGTACCACCTTGTTGGATTTCTTTTCTTTTCCTCTCCAAATATATATCTCTTCAAGAGCTACTTCTAATTCGGCTTCCATGTCAACTCTACCTTCAATTTCTTCTTCTTCTTCACCAGTGTCAGTTTCTTCCTTTTCTTGAGCACTACCGACAATAGCCACCATTTCATTTTGTCCATGATCTTTAAATTTTCCAAAATCCTCAACCTCTTCATCCTCAGACTCATCTGAACTGTCTATTTCTTGTGAAATAATATTCTTTTTCTTGAAGAAATTTCTCATGAATTGTTTCTTCCCTTTCACAAATTCTGAAGACTTCTTATTGGGAATTTAGACTTCTTCATCATCATTATCATTGTCTTTTAACTTTTTGGGGCACCTTGCCGCAAGGTGACCAAACTTTCCAAATCAAAAGCAGGCTAGTGGAAGTTTCCCTTAAAACTTTCCTTTTCCTCTTTGCAGATTTGAAGAAAGGAATGACATCACCTCATTTGTCTCTTCTTCTTCCTGAGAATCTTCAATAGTGAGCTTCCTCATGGGATTAAATGCCATCTCATTGGATTTCCCCTTTTCCACATCCTCATTATCATCATTCCTCATTTCATATGCAACCAAGGTACTGTGAAAATTTTCCAACATCAGCTCCTTGGGATATTTATCTTCTAGTACTGATACTTTCGGATTGAACTAAGGTGGAAGCTTCCTCAAGATGCGCTTTACAATCTTTATGTCTTCAATGAATTCACCAAGTGCTCACATATCTTCCACAACAATATTTACCATATCAAATAATGCATCAACAGACTCATTTGGGTTCATCTTCAGATCCTCATAATTATTCCACAACACTTGAAGCTTTGCCTCTCTGACCATTGTATCTCCTTCATATATATTCAAAAGTGTTTCCCACAAGGCATGTGACGTTTTACATGACATCACCTTTGTGTATATGGGATTAGAAAGGGATCCCCCTATAGCATTGATTGATTTTGCATCAGCATCAACTCTCAATGCTCCGCTTCTGATAATGCACCACTATTAATAGTAGCTGTGATACCATGCATAGCTGCTGAAAACACATCCATTCCCAAAGATCGGAAATCATGTTGCATCTAATTCTTCCATATATGAAAATTACATTCGTCGAAGATTGGAATCCCTTTAGGATTAGTGACCTCCATTGAGAGAAGAAGTAATTTCAACCTTTCCCTCTGATACCAATTTTTAGGTCCACAAGGCTGAATACCCTGAGAGGGGGGGTGAATCAAGGTATGACTAATTTAAAATTAAAGCCCGTTCTGATCTTGTTTCACTGTTAAGAAAAACACTCTTCTCTCTCTTTTCTGCTGCACAATATAAATAAAAAGTAAAGAATGCACATGACACAATAATTTTACTTGGTTCACCGCTAAGGGCTACATCTTAGGAGCATACACCGACAGGTTGTCGGTCTACTATATTCCACTAAACATCACTAGTTTTGGATTACATGGTTTGGGATAGATTACTTCTATGCCCAGGCTCACTGCCTTTACAATGATTAGGTTCATCTAACTGCTTTCCCAAGGTTCACTCCATCTTTCTCTCTCTCTGGCTCTCTGCTGATAGAGAGGATCACCTTCTTCCTCTTCCTTCACTCACTGCTCTGGAAAGGATCCACTCACAGTTTATAGACATGTAGGTCTCTTAATTTGCATGAAGGATTGCATCATCCTCTGTTTGTAGATGCTCTTTTGAAGCTCAACTTTCACCCGTAGATGAATCTCACTTTGCACCGAAGGTATCAGGAAATCATCAAGATTCCAAGCATCCCGAAAATACTACTGAAAAAACAACCTTACATGGCACACAAGTCTAAGCCAGTGCGCTAGTATTGGTGTGAAAGTCACAACTGGTGTGCAATTCTTCCTCAACATCTTGTGTGACACAAGATTATACAAATCCAAACCTACGTGACTCACTTCCTTCTCTGCCTAAACCACCTCAGGCGTGCAACTCACACTTGGCGTGAAACTTCCTACACTAGCGTGAAATTACCACTTGCAAGACACACCACCACTTGCATGACCACCACACCTACTCGATGGGAGCTCTGAATCATCAAATTGTTGAACTATGGTAAGAAATGAGGAGGGGTGGTCCAGTATTTATAGGCATTTTGGACACCCTTCGCGACGCCACACAAGTCTCCCCTCAGTGCACAAGTCTCGGCACAGAAGTCCTTTTTCCCCCTAGACACTTGCATGACCAAACCAAATACCAGTGCGGCCCTCTTTCCTTTGACATATATTGATCTTCTGATCTTGAAAAACAATAGGTGCGCAAGTTCCCAAGCCTCTTAGGAATCGGTGTAGAAGTCTCTTCACGATGCGCAAGTCAACTACGCGACCTCACCAAAACGTGTGCGATCCTTATCAATTTTCCATATTTTGATGATCTGATATTCAAAAACATATGTCACACATGTTTCCTATCCTCAAAGACTTCGGCACACAAGTCCCTCTTCCAAAAACACATTTCTTCATTTTTCTATTTTCAGACCCAAAAATTTGGCAAACACTGGAAAATGATGACACCTTGTATATGTTCTTTTTATGCTGCCTCCAGATCATCCATGCCTTTATCGACGATCTTGAATCAAACATGGATCATTGACCATAGCTCTTGAACTCGACATGCAACCAGGAAATCCCCATTGTCAACAAATTTGTATGTCTTGGTTTTCATTTTCAACAATTACAACATAGTTCTTCACTTTGTCCACAAACACAATCACCTCAAAAATGCTTCATTGATGTCTTGAGGATTTTTTCCCAACATCTTCATTGATGTAAATCCATGAAATTGAATCCAAGGATAAGTCCTCTAGAATCACGATAATGTGAGCTATCTTTTTAAGATTATCCACAATGACCCATATATCATTGTTTCCTCTATATGTCCTTGGATGTCTAGTGACAATGTCCATGGTAATGTTGTCTCACTTCCTATTTGGTATGGGTAGTGGTGGCATCATACACTGATACTTTTGCCTCTCATCCTTAACTTTCTGATATAACATGAACATTGATGTATATTAAACAATATCCCTTTTCATATTGTCCCACAAAATGTTTTCTCAGAGATCACGATACATATTTGTGCACCCCTGGTGAATAGAGAAGGTTGACCTATGTGTGTCATTCAGAAGCTCCTTCTTTAACTCTAGATTGGATGGTACACCTAATAGTGACCCATATATCACAATTACATCCTTTTCAACCATGATCTATTAGGATTTCCCATTTCTGATAGCTTCCACCCTTTTCATAATTTCCATATCCTTTCTTTAAGGATCCTTTATTTTCTCCATGAGGGATGGTTGAGAAATAATTTGAGAAAGGATTGATGATTTTACTCCCTTAGTGATTCCCATGTACATCCTCTTCAAATCTAACAAAATTGGATACTATTCAACTCTCATCATTAATAATGATGCAGGATCCTTTCTACATAGAGCATCTTCCACCTTGTCTACCATACCGAGATGGTAGTGGATAGACCAGTCGTAATCCTTGATGAGTTTTATCCATCTTTGATGGCACATATTAAGATATTTTTGCCTGAATATATATTTGAGGATATTGTGAGAAGTATTTATCTCACAAATATCTCCATAGAGAAAATGCCACCATATTTTCAACACAAAGATCTTAGTCACCAACTCCATATCATGCATGTGATAGTTTTTCTCATGGATTTTCAGCTGCTTTGAGGCATAGGCTATCACTTTATCATTCTGCATCAATACAAAACCCAATTCCTTCTTCAAAGAATCACTAAATACCACAAATATTTCTCCATTTGTGGGTAATGTGAGCACGTGCATAGTGATAACCCACCTTTTCATCACCTTGATGCACTCTTTTCATTCATCACTCCATGAAAACTTTACTCCCTTCTGAGTTAGCTTGGTAAGAGGGTTTGAAAATCATGAGAAATTTCTCAAAAATTGGTGATATTATCTAGCTAACACTAAGAATCTAAGGATATCTTTTACCAATGTTGGCCTCATCAATCACTCAATTGAAATTGTCTTGGAGGCATCTACAGATATTCCATTTCTTTTGATGATATGACCCAATAATGAGACCACCTTCAACCAGAATTCACAGTTGTTGTACATCCCATAGAGCTTCTCCTTTCGCAAGGTCTCTAGTATAGTTTATATATGCTCCTCATGATCCTCCTTGGTTTTGGAAAATGTTATAATATCATATATAAATACTACCATAATTTTTTCAAGGTAATATCTAATGACTCTATTCACTAAGTCCATGAAGATTTTGCGAGCATTAGTGATTCTGAAAGGCATTACTATGAATTCATAGTGCATGTATCTTGTACGAAAAGTGATCTTGGGGATATCTTTTTTCTTCACCCTAACATGATAATATCCCGACCGCAAATCTACCTTCGAAAATTATTGTTCTCCATGCAGTTGATAAAACAAGTCAGAAATTTGTGGTAGAGGATACTTGTTCTTTATCGTGATTTTTTTAAGCACACGATAATTGATGCAAAGCCGCATTGACCCATACTTCTTCTTGACGAAAAGGACTGCTGCACCCCATGGTTAAGCACATGGGGATATAAACCCTTTATTAGGATTCTCATATAGTTGTTTTTTCAACTCCTCAAGCTCCAAAACATCCATTATATATGCAGTCTTGGATATTGGCAATGCCCGAGGTATACGGTCAATTGATAATTCAACATCTCTTCTAGGAGGAAGACCAGACAGTTTCTTAGGAAACACTTCAGCAAATTCCCTCACAATAGGCATGTATGCAAGGGTGGTTGATTCCTTTGACCTAATCATCTATTCAAAATATATGTTCTCATATGGAAGTAATATCCATTCTTGAGATAATGGTGCTAAAGAAGATTCATCTTCCTCCTTACACTTGTATATAATCGGGGGTCAATTATCCAAATGGAGAGTGATTTCATCTTCACGGAAAATTATGTCGGATCTATATAGGTAAAGCCAATACATGCCAAATATTGCACCAAATTTCCACCAAAGGAAGTATGATGAGGTTCACCGGGATTTTCAATCCATAAATTATGACATGGGAGGAGTTAAATTCATGGGATTCAATGATTTCCCCATTTTCTGTACTCACTGACATCTTCACTTCAATGATTTGTGATGGTGTTGGTATTGTTCTACTAAATATTAGGGATATAAAAGAATTCCTAGAACTAGAATAAAAAAGTTCATTCATTGAATAACTAGTGTACCTTTCATCATTTCGTTGTTGGGGTTCACTTCGGTGGTAGTGATGGAAAAATCTAACCCTTTCTGCCTTGGAGGTTGTTGGTTGCCTCTGAAAACCCTTGTCATAGGGCACTAATTTGCAAGGTGCCCCGGTTCATTGTAGTTGAAGCAATGAAAAATGTATTGAGGTTAAATAGAGTGTTCCTCTCCTCTGTTGTAGCTGTAGATTTTTCTTATCATCAGAAAATTGTTAGGTGTCCTCTTCCACACCGAAATCATTTCCTCATCCCTTTTTTAAAATTTTTGCGGTGCTTTATTCCACACCTTTGGTGAGTGGGGTGTTGGATTTTCTTAGCACTGTTGGATTTATCCATCCGACTACTAGAATTAAACTACCCCATATGATTCTTATCCCCATGATATCGTATAGATCCTCTGATCTCCATTTCAACCTTGAGGCCACATCGGACAATTTCCTCATAGCAGTCTTAGTCATGGATCGTCGGGGCATTCCATAGGTTAGGCTTCATCCCACCAATGAAGCGGTCACCCTTGCATTCAGGGGTAATGAAAAAGCTACCGGAAAATCATGCAAGCCCTATGAAGTTTTTGTCACATGCTATGATGGATTATTCATCTTTTTTGCTTAAGGGAAAGAAAGTCCCCTTCCATCTTCAGTCAGATGGTGCGAGGAAAATATTTATCAAAAAATAATTTTCGGAAATCCTTCCACTCCAACGCCTCAATATCCTCCTTAGGATTCATATTTTTTTATCAATGTGCACCTTTGATCGGCTTCACCCACCATATGATAAGCAACCAGAAGAACCTTCTCCTGTTCATAACATTGAAGGATGGAGAAGATCTTTTCTATGAAGATGATCCATTGTTCATCAATTGAGGGATCAAATAATCCATTAAAAGTATGAGGCCTTTGTCTCATAAAGCTCTCGATAGATACTTTTTATTTATTAGGGGGGATTGAATGTTCCTCTTGAACCAAATTTTTATTAAATGATTGTGTTAACTAAGAGAGTATCATGAAAAATTTTGCGATTCCTACTCCCATTAGGTTTGGCATATTTTTAGAAAAGTCATCACATTAGTCATCACATCGGTTGTTAGCCCGAGTACTCCTATTACCGTCCATTGGTTAGAATAAAAGGAAAGTTAGGGGTAACACACAAAGGGTAAATCAAGGACAAAATGGATGACTTATAAATTAATTTTATTTCGTTAACTTATGATTATATAGGATTCAATTTATGTTATCCATGATCTACTTTCTAACATATATTCTTAGGGGCATTTTTTTTAATTCCCTTGATAATGGTTCATACTAAGATGGTGAATTTAACAAAACATATCCCCTGGGAGTGTCATAACCATGAGTGTAGAAAGGAACATTTTTTGGGTACCAGGATACCCTTGGTCATGCTCGAAACCCCATGTCGGAGTTTTTACTCCTAGGTATATTTTTTCTACAGCCACCTCTACCTACTCATATCCAAACAGGGATGTATTTTAATTGGTTAACAACTTACTCAATACTCACTCAAATGTAAGGATTTTTTACTATACTTAGTTTTATCCGTAAGGATTTAACTAGGGTTTCTAATTCTAATACCAAAAATAACTAAACCTATCCTCTGATACCAACTATAACAACCCTACTTTTTGTTACACGCTTAAACAAGAGTTATTGAGAAAAATCATCACATGATACAACATATAAGATCAAGAGGTCTAGTTTCATTGGGGATTGTGATCATTATATAAAAAATTAAAATAATAAATATGACATATTTATTGATAACATCCTTTATATGACCACAAACTTCCTTCTTACTTAACATTTCATGGGATAACCCGGGGGAATACATAAGAAAGGGGTGATCTATAAAGCGCAGTAAAGGAATAAACATGGAATAATATGAGGAATACAATACATGTTAGAAAATAGGCATATCAATGGATAAAAAGGGAAACATGAAGATAAAGGAATGTCAATGCATGATAATCTTAACATGGATATGTGGTAACAACACTTAACATGGAATTAGAATGAGCCAAGGCTCATTGCACATGGAGTGTGAGTAAACCCTCATTGCACATGAAGCACGAGTAAACCCTCGTTGATCATGAATTAGCATGATTCAACACCCATTTCACATGAAATATCATGATACTATACATTACCCAATGCATTGGAGTGATATTAGGGCGCACCATTCATAATTATTTCATTTCATGCATAAGTGTGCCACATATACCATAAAACATGGATTCATTAACATCATAATTCAATCCAAAAATATGATATGTGTAATACATAAATTTATTTCCTAAATCAATAATTACATCTTCATAAAGATTAGTACCCTTGATAGATGAGTGGGTATGGTATTCACTACACAATTATATTGGTATGGAAATGTTTGTGTAATTTCGGCAGCATAACGACGTCAAATAGGATTTCGTAAAATTGGTTTATGATAGTGAAAGGGGTCTTTCAAAATTGATAAATTAAATGGAAATTAAGGTGATCATGGGACACAATATACCACCATATAGAATAGACTTTAGATGCATAATATAAAATAATTTCATGAATGTAAATGACGAGAGAGAAATTCCTTACCAGATTTCGGCATGGTAACAGGTGTACATGGGAGGAATTAATGAGAGATAAAAGGGGTATCTCATCATTCAAACATTTATAGGGATGTATGTATGAGGTTAAAAATCATACCCCAACATTTTTAATTGAAAATAAAAGGTCATAACAATGTAATGAAATTTGGACAAAAATGAGAAAGGAATAAATCCCTTTCTTGGAAATGGGATCCCAAAGGCTTGGGAGAGGTTGGAGAGAGGATTTTTGGGACCCTGGGGTACCTTGTAAGGACTATAAATATAGGAGGTCATAGTTTTGATGACCTCCAAGTGCTTTTAGTGAAGTGGAAGTGGCATCTTGGGTGGGTTTTTATAGGAAAAGAGAGGGAATTCTTTATTATTTAGGTTTGTGACACCACACATTAAACTTATCAAAACCACAAACCAGCCCATGGTTTTTTCCAATAGTTTTTTACAAAGTGGGGTGTAAGAGAATATTTTTTATGTTAAATAGCCTAAATTCTTAAAATAATAGGGTTGCTTATGTGTAGGTGAGTTTCACTCTCAAGGAAATCAATTTAAAAAGATAAAATGTTTTATAAGTCATGGAGGGTCAATTGAGGCTTTGTAAAATAAATCAATCAAACCTAAAACCACATTATTTTAATGATAAAATATATATTGTCCGAATTAAGGTTTATAGTATTTTATTACATCACTATTGGGTCATTATAATGTCATAAAACACATATATATTTAAACGGTATTTAATGTTTATCTAAAAATTTGATCGTCTTAGAAAATTATGAAAAATTTATCATTGGTTAATTTTTTCATCCTGATTCCACAAATAATATAAATTTTATCCAAATAATTTTTCTAAATATATGAATTTTCACTTTTAAAATAAGGACCGACATTTATCGAAAATTCATAGTTTTTGTCAAAAATATATTTTAAACCATGATAAAAATTGCAATAGTATTCATAAAAATTATACGATCATTTATGATTAATAAAAAGTAATTTACTAATAATATTATTTTATTAAAATATTATTTAATTCAAATATCCATTAATTTATCAAAATATATTTCTTATTTGAATAATAACTAAAAATACTATTGGTGCTTTAAGAACTATTTACAAAGTAACAATAATAAAATGAATGTATATTATTTATTATATACCAAAATAATACACATAATTATAATACTATGGTCCTGTTACATAAACCCATATAACACCTACAAAATATCGAAGGGTATGTTGTGTGATGTTGATAGATTCTTGGGGTGGCTCGGATAACATCTCTTGGGTCGTAATCTCTATCAACTTCCACTTCTCCCATAGGTGGTCCCATTTGATCTTAACATGTTAAAGCTCATCTTTGTCTTGGACAAGAGCAAAGCACAATGATGCCACCTAATTTCTAAGCTTCGAAAATTGGGCTTCATATGGGAAAAGTATACTAGATGAGGTCATCGATTCCTTTGTCTAAGTAAATTTTATTTGTTAAAGCCCTATATTAATATTAATCATGTGATCAATGTTAAACAGCTATATTAGCAACAGTCACAATTCATAACGGTATTTTAAAATCCAAAAATATAAAACCAAGTAAGTGCATATGTTATATAACCATATTATGTAATAATATAATTAATTATACCAAGATGAATTTTCATTGAAAGAAGTTTGGGTTGTTACAGTTTCCTTAAAATAAAATTGTATTTAGACAGAAACTGATTAGGAATTAAAATAATTGAGAAACAACTATTAGAATAACCAAAATAAGACATTAAAAATTGTACCTCTTGGAGTACCAGGATTGATTTATTGGTTTCCATATATTTTTCTTATGACAACAATACAAACAATAAAAAAGGTAAAAATGATAAGAATTCTATAACTGATAAAATCAATTAGGTCAATATCGATTATTTAATATCGATAGAAATATCCAATACTGATAATCTAGTACTGTTAAAGTATTTCAATTTCAATAATTTAGTACTGAAAAAGTATCATAATACTGTTAGTTTAATCTAGTACCGATAATTATGAAACTGAAACATGAAACCGAAAAAAACAAGAAACTGATAAAATCATGAAGCCGACAAAGTCATCAAATAGGTAAAATGATATCATTGATAAAGTCATGAAACTGATAATATTATTAAATCTATAACCATGAAAATTAAAGGGAACAAAATATTATAGTGAAACTAATAAACTATATAAAAATTATGTGAAACGGTTTAACAACAAAACTGATTCATTCTAAATTGATATATACAAAACTAATAAGTAAAACTGAAAAAATAAATCTATAAAACATATACGGTAAAAACGATATACATTAAACTAAATGTTGAAACTGATAAAAATATGTATACTATCCCTTTTAAAAGTAGTAAAATAATGTATGGGGAGTGTTTAGACATGAAATAGATGTGAATGATTACATTACAGTGATCATTCCTTGTTTTTGTTTAATGTATTCAAATCAATCGGTATATAATGGTTTTTTGAAAATGTCAGCATGTTTTTCTTGCATTCCGGTGAATTTTAAAATAATTAATCATTTTTGTGTGTGATCCTTTAGAAATTTGTTCCTAATATCTATGTGTTATTCATGTAAGTGATGTGTAGTGATTGTATAAACATTATCAGGCCTACGAGAAAAAAAAAGAATTAATCCTTGGAATTGTGAAATAAGATTTTATCATTCCTAAAATTCAACAGGTAACTTAATTACATAATTGACTTATTCTTATAAGGATTTTTTTAATACCTTTTACAAACAAAACAATTAAAATTAAAACTTTTCCTAAAAGTACAATATTACATATACCAATGATCATTCCATGAGCATTGTCTTCAAAGGTCACTCTTCCACCTATCATTTCAATAATATTTTAAAAGAAATTTCATTTTCAGTTATGTGTCCAGAACAACCACTATCCATGTACTAAATGTTATTGTTGTTTTTACACTTCTTGTTTTCAATAAAAATAAACAATTTGTTTTTCAGACCCCAAACGTATTTAGATCCGAAAATGTTAGATAAAAGAATTATAGGAATCCACATTTTTTTTAAAATATGTGATTTATGAAATCCAAAATATTTGGTTTTATTAAGAGTAAATTTCATTCCAAATTCCCACCACATTGACAATTAGTGCAGAGAGTATCATTCTAAGGAACAAAATAGTTATGACTAAAAATGGTTTTGAGTAAGTGTGACATGTTCTAGAAATGTTACTTAGAGGATAAATTTGAGAATAAATTTTGTAAAATTCATTACTTCTAATAGTAACGTTTGATAAAATTTTCTTTAGAGAAAAGATTTAAAAATCTAGTCCAATGAATAAATTATCATTCTAACATTGAATTGTTTTGGAATTTTTTTTAGCTTCAAAAACATTTTTCTTTAAAAGAGGTTGTTCAAAGTCTTTAGAAAGTTTATCCTTCTCAAAATTTACTTCTATAAGGACTGTTGATATATTTTCGAAATCAAGTGTTTTCTTATAAATATCTTTTGAAATATCTAATACTTATTTTGTAATAATAGATCTTATTGAATTTTCTTTATCAGGATTCTTTTTTATTTTGGAGTTTTTATTCTCAAGTAATCTGGAAAATCTAGATACTTCTTCAAAAAAGGTAAATTGTCTTCTACTGAGGATGATTCTCCATCCGAAGATTAGGATAGTTTCTCAGGAGGGTAATTTTTATTTAAATAAATATTTGTAATATATTCAGCATAGTGTACCTTATCCATGAAACAATGACTCTCAGTAGATAGTCTAGCTATGAGTCTTGTATTATTCTGACTAGAAGATTCGTATTCTGTGTATTTGTTTGATAAATCACCACCACATGCACTCCATTTATCTTTTTATTTCAATACATTTTTTGTATTCATATAGTAAATTGTTTTCTTATTTCTTTTAGAATTTTTATACTTTTTGTCATTTCTTTTTAGTAAAGTACAATCTAGTCTAATATGTCCTTATCTTTTACATTCATAACATGTTACTTCTGAGTCATCCTTGTCTTCTCTATATTTCATTGCAAATATGTATTAAAAGTCTTTTTTTCCAAAAATCTTGTTCATCCTATTGGAAATATTCTCTAACTTATTCCCTGAGTGTTCACTATCTCTTGATTCTGATATAACAACATATTTCTTAGATTTGGATCTAGTTATCCTTTATGGTGTCTTAGATTTGGATGTAATATTAAAATCTACACTCCAATTTCTTTTGGATACATTTGGTAGCTTCACATTATGATATCTGACTGTATATATTTCTGGTCAGGTATCTTAACAAAATATTGCATAACATTTAGTTTAATTGATATTCTTGTATCTCTTGGTTGTTGAAGGTACTGACTTCCTTGTATGGGATTTTTTAACCTCCAGTAAGCATAAAAAAGTTTTATAATCTTGTATTAATAACAAATGTCTTTATTCGATCTCTCAATTAGACGTAATCATTCAAATCAAAAATACGTGGTCTAGTTGGACTTATGTTTTATATTGATCCAATATTCATTCCTACTATCATACATGAAAAATAATCTTCCACTCCACACATTACTGTAGTAAGTAGTTATAAACAAAATATTTACAAAAGAAATGTAATTTAAATAAAAAGAAATAAATTAAAACAAATCAGTGGAAACATACTCTGATACCAATTTTTGGATCGTAATATAGATATATATGTATATTAGATAACACAATACAAGAGGGGGTGAATTTTAGGTTTAAAAAAATTGTATTAAAACACTAAAGAAAGAACTTAGATTAAGAGGTATTAAACTAAAACAATTTACAATCAATAAAATTGACCATATAGGTCTTGGATATGATGGTTATGATATGGTGTAACACTATAAGTGATGTAAAACAATTTTCTTTGAATTCAATACAATGATTAGAGTAAAAAAAATTTAAATGATTCTACAATATAATGTATAGAATCACATAATAAAATATGTAATAATGATTTGTGATTGAGACAATTACAATTGAAATGAATATGAATATAAAGAGGAAAGAATACAATTCCATTTCTAATATAAATAGAAGTTGAAATGTATAAGTATTATAATTCTTTTATCCCAAAGAGTATGGTATCCTTTCACCTAGGACAAAAGGTCAGTATTACCACCACGTTGGTAAGGTCTCGATATGATGATTGACATGACTATCTTCCTATCCTCGGAATACCTCGATTAAGAAGGAAATTGTAACTGACTGTCTTTCAAGAAATTGGATTCCCTCGATATGATGATCAGCACAACTGTCTTCCTATCCCTGGAAGCCCTCGATTAAAAAGGTTATTTGAACCTATTCATTTCAGGAAATTGAAATCCCTCAATATGATGATTGGAAGTAATGTCTTCCAATCACCTAAAGACCTTAATTAAGAAGGTAATCAGAACCTCTATCTATCATGAAATTGAAATGCCTTGATACAATGATGGGTAGCACATCTTCCTATCCCTGGAAGCCCTCGACTGTTACCACAATGATCAGTCACGTAATGAATAAACAAAGCACTTATTAAACTACCAGAACATGGAACAAGTTGTTCACATATTGTATCTTTACAGTTTTTTCATGAAGAAATATAGAAGTCAAAATATCTCTCTATAGATCTTGATAAAAGAAAAAGTTGTGTATTTTGGTTTGAATTGCCTTCTATTAATAGGCATGAGGTTCCAATAGTCATATTTTCCCCAACGGTCATATTTCTCTAAAAAAGTCTGAGGGACTTGGACACCTACCATTACAACGGTAAAAACACAGAATACACGAACTTCATTTTTATTGGTAAATAACCAATCCAATAACATCGTTTTAGTTAGAAAGTAGTATGTACAAAATAATCAAACAATGAGAATGAGTAACATATAACAGTTATTGGAGTTATGATACGAGTGTAATGAATTTAAAAAGTACAATACAAAACATGTTTACTATTCTTATCATGATAATAATGTGTATCAATATTACAATTTATAATCTGGCAACAATGATTGAATACAATACATAATAAGAGTATGGTACATAAACTGGTTGTGATGCAGGATTATGATGTGATACGTAATATGGTTATGATGCACATGGTTAGGATTCATGTGGTTACAATGAAAGTGGTTATGATGCATGTCCTGATTACAATAAATATGGTTATGATGCATGACTAGATTATGAAATAGGTGATTATGATTTTTGATTATGATGTAATACACAATCTGGTTACGATTTTTGATTATGATACAATACATAATATGGTGATGATTCCTAATTACAATGTAGTATATAATATGGTTACAATTGTGAAGAAACATATAAAAAAATGGGAGTTAACAACAAACATGATTATGATAAGAATACAACATATAATAAAGACAATGTGAGTGATTACAATTGTGAAACAACACACATGGTAAACAATATATGTGATTGCGATTTATTTGATTTGTGATTTTTAAAACAAATGATTGATGGGAATGTAGAAACACATTTTGAATCATCAAAAATTTGGTGATAGGAAATAGAATACCCCATTCAGGGAGATGGTACATCATACAAACTCATGAACATTGTTTTTATTTTCTTACCATACTGAAAGAAGTAAAAAAATTATTTATTTATATTATAAGTAAAGTTAATTTAATGTCATATATATCATATAATTATTAAAATAATTATTAATTAATTCTATGTAAAGTCTGAACAAATCATATAGCTTTGAGGAGGTGGTAGTCCACTTGTCCACGATCTATATTATTTTATTCCAAGAAAATGGAATGCTAGAAGGTATGTGTTATATAGTAATTATAGAAGAATATAGACATTATAAATATCATATATATCGTATATAAACTAAAAATCCATAATTATAACTAACCATGATATTTCTCATTGGAAGAACAGATGATATTAGTTTACAATTTGTTAGTCCATCGTACACATGAATAATGATTGTTTATACCCTTTGAGGGAAATGTGTGGGGGTGTAGGTTGTAACCATATCATAACAACATATAATAATATATTGAATACTAAGGTTATTACACAATAAATATACATGAATAATTTAAGTGGTCAGATAAATAAGTAAAACAAAGTGATTAATGATGAACATTACCTCTTCTTCAGGTAACTCATTTTTGTTTTCACGAAAGGAATTATTTGTTTTTATTAATTAATAATGGGAGGCTTATAGAATTATTTTAAGGATTTTTGGAGTTTATTGTTTTTTTATGTGAAAAAATTCCGGAGAGGTGTGAATAAGTGAGGGGTGAGTTCCCTTTTATAGTGGAGGAGAAGTGACATAATTGTAAATACAGAAAGGTAAACCCTGTTGGGTGGTCTCCCATAAATCGTGTTACTCCGATAATGAACAACTTTATATAACATAGGTAATATGGGATAAATATTCATATAAAATGGGTTTTGGAATAGTTTATAGGTCATTTTTCTTCTTATATTCAATGTTCAACCACTAAGTAATCTCATATTTACCTTAAATGTTGAAATTATTTTCAACTGCATTCAATAATATTTTATTTCAAAAAAGATTACATTAATCTGAAATAAAAACTAATATGATTCCATATATTTAATCCTTTTTAAAAAATTCAAATCACATATGTGATAAAAATTAATTTCATATTAATCCCACATACGTGATGAGAGTCCAGGTTTTTAAAGTGAAAATGTTTGAAACATTATAAATATTTTATATCTATATTCAAAATGATACTTATTATAGACACCCAAATTGAATTAAAATATTTATTATTTATCTAATTTTAATTTAAATAAAATAAAATATTATTTAATCATCTAATTGTTTTATATGAAAAGTCAGTTTTCAATTAAAATTCTGTATTTTCACTATTCATAAGAAATGAAACTTTTCAGAAAAATATGAAAAATTGAAAATATGTTATTTTTGAAATTAAAATTTACAAAATTAATTTTAATATTTTTTATAGAGTTTATAAAATTTTCAAAATTTAGTATTAATACATGGGCGCTAACAAAAAAGGAAAAACTGCCTTTAGAAAAATATTGCTTTCTTTGCGTAAAATTGGATTTGTTCTTAACATATTCCTATAAAATAAATTGGATGAATGTAAAAGAATACTAATAAATATATGATATTTAAATTTAATTATGATCTTGTATTAAAATAAATTACATTTATTTAATAGGAAAAAACACCTTCGGGTTTATAAAAATTAGTTTTCTTAAAACATTTCCATTATTTCCAATTGGTTTTTCAATTCATTTTTAATGAATTTAAATCCAATGATTTTGACCATATTTTTTAAACCATATATTTTATAATTTAGTTAAAAATATTTATAACCACAAATTTAATGGCTAGTAAATAATTTTCATTTTCAAAAAAAATATTAAGAGAATTATATAAAAGAAGTGGTTGTGTGTAATGCATGCTATCGACGAACTAAAAAATTAGTAATAACATAGTGGGGATACTAATTTGTATAGATTCCCTCAACCATTCATTTTAACCGCTTTTTTATATTTTATTAATCCTTTTAATCTTATAATTTTCACTTTAATATTTTTTTTATTTAAGAGGGATAACTAGATTTTACATCAGTAATTTATTTTTAATACCGAATACAAAAATATAAATTTAAACAACATTAAACTACTTATTAAATAATGTAAAAAATTATATGATAAAATTTATGAGCAATAAAAATCAATTTTTACATTAATGGATACAATATGTAAAAAATTTTTAAAAAAATTGTGTTTTTATTCAACAAATTTAATAATATTATAAAATTATCAAAGACCATGATTTTAATGATATAATTATTTTTACAATAAAAAATATAAAATTTATTTGAATTTCAATAAAATCCAAATCCACATTAAACAAAATAATATTTAATAAAAATAAAAGACCTAAAATTATTTTTATTGGAAAATATTACATATGTTTTTAGCCATAAATTTTAAAAATTCATAATAGTATTTTGAAATATATAGATTCACAACATAAATACAATTTCCATTGGTATCTTTTTCCAGTTTTTATGTTATACATAATTATTGGTATATTAATAAACAAAATTATTTTTGAAACCCGATTATATTTAACTATTTACCTAAAAATTATTTATTTCCAAAAAACAAACATTTCACCTTATGATAATATTTTTATTTATTATTCAATAATTGATTTAATTTTGAATAATTGGTATTAAAAAATTTAAGAAAATATGTTTTAAAAGAAAATAAAAAATATAAAGTAAAAGTGCATTTATCAAAAATTAACATTATTAAAAATTAAGATTCTGTAATATTATATAATATGAATTTTTATTTTAAATAATCATGATATATTATTTAATATAATTAAATGTCATATTTTTTCATAACATTAATTGAAAATTTATTGATTTAATTTATCAACACATTAGATAGTAATTTGGTTAAGAAAAATACTTTTAAAAACCATATGATTTTTTAATTGATTGCTAAATTTTTATTTACTAGAGGATTTATTATTATTATTATTTAATAATAATTTTTTCATAATAATTTTTATCCGATTTTAGTTTTTTTAAGTAGACCAAGCTATCTAAAGAATATTTATTTAAGGAAAATACATAGTGGAATTTGGTGTCGTTATAGCCACATTTAAAATGTTATATTTTCCTCAATGTGACCTTATAAAATAATATATGTACATGAAATTAATAATTTAAATTATAAAATGAGAATTAAAGACATAAGGAATGAAAAGAATCTAGTTTCATCTACCAAGTGTTGTTATGTTTTCATATCCTATAGCCATGAAGTGCAATATTATATACTAAAATATGGAAGTGGATATGGTTTCCTTGATATAAATGATGAAATAGTTTTTCTTTAGATATCCATAAGTATATATCATGGGTGGATTCCCTTCATAAAATAGATAAATGGTCCCATTACAAGAATAGATAATGAAACTATAAAATAATTGTGGCAAGTGGAATGATGTTGGCGGCACACCCGATCAAATTTTATAGTGTCATCCACCACTAGTTGTACTATTTATTTATAGAGGTTGATGTCTCACCACCATAGTATCCTCTATCTATTATTTAACATCATGAAATAACTCTTTGGTATTTTTTTCTATATCATACACAATTTATTTCAAATGTTATGACTCTGATAATTTCATATGTGGGAAATAATTTCTATTTGATAATGATTAAAGTATAATGAATACCAATTTTCTTGATCCACTTGTTTTTAATTAGAATATAATTACACTTGGATGGACTCTAGAATTTATTCATCTTTTAATTATAATATCATATTCTACTATGTATTGCTGACCTCATCTTCATTATTTTCACTCTTGAAGGAAAGCATAGGAATGAATTCTAAAAAATAATATTTTTGGTAGTGAATTAGATTTGATAAAAATGTAAAATAATAAACAAGTGAATATAATGTTAATCCCAGTTCATTTATTTGACCACTATATTTTCATGTTATTCTTAATGGGACATTGGAAAGAAGTTGTAGAATTGTAGGAGAGAATGGTTTTTTAAATTATCAATAAACATAGTAATCTCTTAATAAAATAAAAGTATCACTTTTTGATATCTAGAATCATTTTCAGTGAATTTTTTAAAATATTGTGATAATTAGTTTTTTCATTGGTCAATGAACCAATATATTGGTACTCAATATCTTCATTAAGTTCTACAATTAAATCCTTAAATTCATAATCACTTAAAAAAGACTTGTGAAATTGCCTTATCTATTTTGATAATATTTCAACCGTGTCAAGAAATGATGGTACATAAATAATAAATTCATTTTTATAATATATTTTTAATGAGTATATTAGTCGAAGGAAATCATAAAAGGATTTGAAAAAAACAAATTCCTCCCCATAAAATACAAAATTTTGAGGATACTTGTCACACTCACCCTCCATATATTTTTCATGTGTACTAAGTGAAACATTAGATATGACCTAGGGTTTTATATTGAGTAATTATTGAATTAAGCCAACCATTATAGGTTCAAATAAATAATTAAAAATAAATGGTAAGGGGTGGAAATATTTGGGGTTTTTAATTATTCCAGAACTAATAAAGGAAGGAAAGAATATGATTTCTCTATAAATAACAATATCAATAACTTTGGTCCTGATAATATACTCATTTATTAATCATTATTCAGTATCCCTTATGATAAAATCCATTAAATTATTTTTCCATAATTAATTAACCCTTTAAAACTATGAAATAAAAAATGACTAAAACATTTCAATGAAATAAAAGTAAATATTTCTTTAGGACAACCAATCATGGAACCATGATTTGATTATTGTCCAAAATATAACATATAATCAATGGAAATTTTTCATGGAACCATTATTCATGAAATTTTAATTTTTTGAGTTTGGGGGTTATATATAAACCTTAATAATCTATCCCAATTCGATTAGATGTTATGATTAGTGTGTCCCTCTAATAATTCACATGATATAAGCCTCACAGACAAAATTTCATTCATTTATGTGATCATAAGTTTAAAAATTCAATTAATTAACCAAAATATAATTAAAAACATTTATTATACATATTCAAAAATAACCAATGAATGTGGAAAGAATTAGATCAAATATAAAAAATAATTACTCTACCATAAGTGGGATAGCCACTAGGTAAAAGGTTATAGTAAAAATAGTTTAAAAGGGTATAACACAATATTTTACCAAATAATAAATTCCATCACACATAATAAATTTAAAAATATTGAAATAGAATTATAATGATTCATTAATGAAGTTAATGTGATATTTAAAGAAAAATGTTATGTGAACAAAAAGTTGAATAGCAGGAGGATATACTTCATATAAAAGATACATCTAGACGCATTCATTCCTATAAATGGATATAGAATATTAATAGAACCACTTCATTCTATAAAACCCAAAAAATTAAGGACCCCCTTGGTGTGAAAATTTCTATTACAAAGAGTTTTTTGGGGTTTCAGGTGTGAAGTGTCAACAAGGGGACATGAGGGATTATTCCTCTATGTTTAATTTTTTCTAGAGAATCTTTTACAAAAAAATCTTTCACACACCAAGTATGATTCCATTTTAACTAAATTTAGGGAATTGAGTTAAATAAAAGATATCAAATGGCCAGGCATGACCTTTCATAGATAGATATTTTATTGATAAAATGGTTATTCAAGGTCAAATTTGTCTTAACCAACTCAAGATTACATTAACGTCCATTTTCCACTATCCAGATGTGGGATTAAGATTTCGTGGTTTTTTCATACATCTACCCATATTATTAAAGAATGTTTTCATAATATTTTTGGTTTATATTAGACCTAACAAAAACATTATAATATAATTTATAGAGTGAAATTAAATATTTAAAATTTAAATTTCATGGTATTTTCAAATTTATGATCAAAACATAAATTTCCAACTAATATCCCAATAAAAAACAATGTTGGATATTATATCATTCATTTAAAAATAAATATTTAACCAAAATAAGGTTTATCATTCCAAAGAGATGAAATGGAATGGAGGTCATTTATGGTTGGTTCCATGATTTATATTCTTTCATATATGTCCATGGATGGTTAATGGTCTCTAATTATATTATTTGGTATGTAATGAGTGGGGTTCATGGTTCTTGAGTGGAAAAACACCCTTGGATCACAATTATGTACCATGATCTTCATCACCATATTTCGTGAGCAAGCATGAAAAATATTATCCTAATGTTCATTTATTAAGGATATGTATATCAACAAAAAATGTTGTTAATCACTGACATTTATGTAAAAACTGGCCTATTACACAACCATTATGGAATTAGGATGAAATTATGATAGATTTTACGACTCGTATTCCAATAACCTTAGGTGCCTATGATACTTTTTAAGTGATTGAATATCATCCTAAGAAAAACACAATTTATAACAATCAAATAAATTAAATTTATTATTGTTATAATAATGTCAAATTTCAAATGGATTCAATTGGATTATGGTGTACCAGCATGTATCATCACAAATAATGATCCATAATTAACATGTTTATTCTTGCAAGGCTTCAATTAGCCTTTAGTTATCATCTAAATTTAATTATAATATTTCATCCTCAAACTAATGGATAGATTTTGAAAACCATTCTTATCCAACCAAAAAAATTATTCACGAATGTATTCATGATTTTATTTTCTCTTGGTAAAATAAACACACTTTGGTGGAATTCTTTTATAGTAATATATATCATTAATCTATTCAAATGGATCCATTTTAAGAACATATTATCCAAGATTTTTTGTCACCTAATTATTGGTATGTGATGGGTGAATTCTCTATGTTTGGTCATATTATCATCTAGGATCCAAATGAATGTGTAAATTTCATCTGTAAGTGGACCATATCCACTCAAATCAATTCAAAATCATATTTGTATCCTCAATGATGACCCCTGTATTTTGAAATTCATGACCATTTATAACATATATTTTCATTGATATTTTATCATTGATGGATGGGTAATCAGGGGAATGATTACACTGATATATTTTATACTTGTCAATATTTTAAAAAATCATGGGAGACATCATACCATCTTAATATTTCAATAAAATAGTACATCATTCAAAATATAGTGCAAATTTCATATCTGATATAATATATGATTGACCCATCAAAATAAATTTGAAATAATTACAAAGAGCTAAACTCCAATGTATCCTTTATAGGTTATCATTTATATTTCACATATTAGGGTTGGAGGGAGTTATGGGGGAAATTGATATATATTATTTCATATAGAGATAAACCGAGAATGATCTAAGATGATTCTTTGTATTCATAAGCAAAAATTGTCTTCTCGCATGGTGTAATTGTTCCCCCTATAAGCTAATTAATACTTATCAGGGATGAGAGGTACGAATATATGGAGGTTATAAAGAGAATAACCATACCTACTAGTATATCCTATTAATTTTATCTTAAAATTTCAATATGTTTGTGTTATAAATTATCTCAAATTTTTGGAAAAGTATTAGATAAGTTTAGGAGGAGAATGAAACATGGTTTTGAGGACCCGAGATACTAAAATTTGATTGGGTACCTAATATATTGTATTTTGATATTTGGTTGAACTCTAAGGAAAACCAGAACATTGTTTGTAATATTAAGTATTTACTAGACTAAGAAGGGGTAATGGTAGAGTTAATGGTTGGTTTTATGCATTATGAGGACTATTTTTTATATATTATGTTGCAATGGTTTTTTTAGAATCTTAATTAGACCCCTAAATTACAAGTGTATTGGGATTTCACCCATAATCACACAATCCATCATTTACTTTGAGCTCTCCAACAACCCTCTTCTCTCCATCATATATCAAACATCCACTAATAATCTAAGAATCTTTGATTAGTAATAAAGGTTAAGATATATCAAGGCGAGGCTATAAATTCATTTTAATCATCATCACAAATTTGAACCAAAATTGAAATTGTTATAACCTATTTTTTTCCCCAATTTAGTATAAGTAAATCTCATCAAATCCATTTTCATTTTTTATTACACAATGGAGGATGAATTAATATGAATATATTATCTGTCCCATTTAAAATTTTTATTTTCTTCTATGTAATTGAATCTATTTGAATCTATTTGAATATTTTTCATATGTTTTCAAAAGTAATTTATTTGGCTCAGTCCCTTATTTTGGAAACATCCATTGATTTTCTTGATAATTATTTCTTAAGTGCAACACTTCTCCCTCTAATACTTATAGAGTGTTTTTTTGGAAATAGTTTTTGGTTAATTGAATGAAATTATACTAAATTATTTTATTTAATAAAATTTATGATTGAGAATTTTAAATTGAAAATTATATTAATTGGGGTTTATTTTATATACTTTTTTCATGTCAGCCAACCATTCCTATAATTTCATTTAATTATTATTTTTTAAAATTTATCCTAAATAATTTAATGTTTTATATTTTTAGTTACATATATAATGATAATATTCATCATATTTCTATGGTATTAAATGTTACTTATTGAATAAATAGTCTATACTTTTGGATTTGGTTTCAAGGAATGCCATGTGACCTATTTTTTACCTATTAGACATGTTGTGCAAGTTAGCATTACCTCTAGATGGGTCATATGTCTCTTACATGGTATAAAAACACATATACAAACACACATATATACTTGGTTATATATATACATGTTTCAAGTATGTACTAGTGAAATCAGGAAACGTTTTTATAAAAAAATATGTTATGATTCAATATTTGAGTTAATTCTTGAACAATTTATGTCTGTTATGGAATATCCAGATATAGGGAGTTGAATTTCAATAACCATATCCATACTCATTTACTTGATATGAATTTAGTTTGATGCGAGGAATATTTCCTCTATCATTATATTTTTTCAATGTATACTCAAGTATATGATAGGTTGTTAGGTGGTGGGTAAATACCATATACTAAGTGTTATATAATCTCTCCCTTCATGGGACCCTATATAATGTGTTTTGATTTATTTATTCATGATACATGTAGGTTAAATCACTAAAACATAAGAAACACCATCAACTAAAGTTAATTGCCATGTTTTTTTTTCTGATGATGGGTTTTCTGATCAATTGGAAAGGATTCATATGCTCTTATCTAAGAGGTTTTGGTGGAGTTATCTCACATAAAACCATAATAATTTGGTTCATTAAACCTTATTTACCAAAATTTTTGATTTAATACTCTATTTTTATCTTGTATCATGTAAATACATAATCATTCAATTGAATTTTTCTTTATATGAATGGGATGGGTAAATATATATATGGTATATTTATTTTACTAGATTAGTAAATAACCTTATCCCATTTATAAATAGATTATAAACATGATACAAAGTGACGATAAAGTTAGTTATGCCATATATAATGTTAAATCTGATATAGTTATTCTATCATGTTAGGGGGAAACCTATTTCCATAAATTATAATACTTAACCTATACTATTTAAACCATCTTCCAATTAACAAGAGGTGTGACTAATATTTCTTGATGATGTGATCTAAGAACTCTTCATTTTTTTTATGTTGTAGTCATTATTAGTGTTTTTGTTTGTATAGTTCTTAAAATTCATAAAATTGAATCAATGAAGATTTTTTGGTGTATTTGGTTATTATTTTATACCCTCTATTGTGTTGTTTGGCCTATTTGTGTATATTCAGTCATACCTTTCTTATTTCCTTCCTCTTCTATAGTTGAATAATTTTCTATTAATATTATTTCAAACTTACAAGGATCATTTTCAAACATTTGATTCATGTATATAATAAAAAAATTTCCTCAGAATTATTTATTATTCGAGAAACACGGAAACACCACTTTAGTCATACAATAAAAAATATATTGTATTAATACGGCTATAAAATTTTTATTTCCACCACAAGAGTTCACCAAGAAATATCTTTATAGAAAATAAATACTCTTCTAGTTATGAAATTAATAAACATTGTTTTACTCCAACTATAAATCAATAAATTTTAATTTTTTAGGTTAATGATATGTCAATGTCATACCATGAATATTTTATAATGTTTAATTATTATGATCTAATTGATTCATAATAACTTGTCTTCTAGGCATGGAATTATCTCTACATATTGATATCATGTGTTTGAGAGAAAATTTAATAATAAAATATTTTTTATAAAATCTTCACATTCTATGGGAAAAATAAATTCTTTTTAACCTATATAATTTATATGTATCCACAATTGAACTCCTTATCTATCTTTGTAACAACTCAAGATGTCCTGAAATATCTTATTTCAAGTTAATTAAAATTCTTTAATTGATTTCATTAAAATAAATACATTGTTTAAATTGTATCACTTGCAATACCATGTCTGTGTTCACTTTCATGAAATATAATGTCTTTTTGGTGACTTATGTTTATTACAATCTCGAGTCTTCCATGGAAAAAACATACTATTAACATTATTTATTTAACAGTATATTTATCACCTAGCTATTTGAATGTATAAAATTAGTATGATTAACTATATTATGAAACATATAGTAACACATGTTTTTAAAATTAATTATTTGGTTACTGATTAATTAGAAATGAAAATAAATACCAATTTGAATTTAAAGGATGTTTTTTATAAAAAATTGGTTTTATGACCAAAATGGAATATTATCTGAATTATTAAATTAATCTCTATTATTGAAAGATATTAATAAAATTTATAATCTTTATTTTTAATAAAATGGTTTTAAATTCATCCAAATGATTCATAGCCTCAAGATAATAATAAATACAATTTAAATCATTAAAATAGGTATATTTTTTAAATGTATTTTGTCCTCCTTTTAATTGAAAAATTAATTTAAATATATATTTTGGTAATTTTATAATAATTATGTAAAAATTATTCATCATTTTTGAATTTTTGATATCAAAATTTACTTTGGGTGAGTTTTCATTATTTTTTTATGAACATTCATTTTTCTAATGAATAATGAATGACACACGATTTTAATTGAAAACTGATTTTTCATCAAAATTTGTTATAGAATTAAATTATATTTTAAATTAGTTTTAATATATAATTTAATAAATTTTATATAATTTAATCCAATTTAGGAAATGTGAAAAAATTTCAAAGTGGTTCTAGATAAAAAACATAGATACATTTTGAACATTTTCACTTTAAAACCTCTCTTTATCATACCATATGTGGGGTTAATTTTATATTAATTTCATCCTCTTATTTTATTGGGAAATGGAAAATTGTATTTCCCATTTGGATTCATAATAAATTATAATTCCTAATATGGTCAAATTATTTTTTACCAAAAGTATTAGTGAATGGAATTAATATGTGTTATAATGGATAAGGTAAAAATGTGGTTACAAAGTCGTAAGACTTTAATCAAAATATTTTGAACGAACAGGACACATTTAAATGACACATTTTATGAATAAGATGCAACCATATCACCTATTTTATTTAATTGGGATTATTATTTGAGTCATATGTGGTAATGGATACATCTCAATTTGTTTACTTATTAATATTAAAAAGAATTAAGCTCCCCCATCACTATAAAAAGGAACTCACCCTCCCACATTTCTTAAAACCAATAAAATCCATTTTTCTAATAAAAAAAGTACAAAAATAATCCAAACATCTCACCACTCACCCTATATTTCTTATATTGTTCGGAAGTCCAACCAAGGAAGACCTTTGGTGAAAACGAAAAAGAGTTTCCCAAAAAATGAGGTATCATTCTTCAAAGTGAATTTATGTTTTATTTATATATATAAAAATGAATTTATTCTTAATCCATGATTGAATAATCATATAAATATTTTAAATTAACATATTTTTATTTATGTTTAGGGATCTATGGACTCTTATACTATATTTTATAAAATTGGTAACAAAATTATTGTTCGTGTAAGGAGAACTACCGCATAACTTAATGATGTCATTAATTTTTTAATTAAACCCTATAAAGGTTTGGAATTATAATGAAAGAACTATTTTTATATGTTATATATGATAATTATTTTTTCTTTTTTCTATTTTAATTATTACATAACAAATACTTCATGATTTCCATTTTTTTGAAATATGATAACATCTTCTATAAATGTGTTGAATATGTCCTCCTTGAGGTGATGTTATACTTTCACATATTACATAAAATGTATTAAGTTTGGGTTTAATCATAATATGTGACATAAATGAAATATATATTATAGTATTGAAATAATTACCTTTTTAAGTAAAATATATCATTTTCTTTATTACCCTTTTGATATACACCAAATTTAATAATGTTGTCCATGGATGTGTGGCATACTGCCACCTCGACGTGATGTGATTAATTTTACATGAAAATAATTTTATATATTAGTATTTAATATTAAATTACATGGTATTTATGATATAATTATTATTATGTAAAGATAAATGTTACTTACCCTCTTTCCAAAATGATCATTAAAATTGAGAATGTAACTTATGCATATGTATGGCCTACCTTCTCCATGACTGTAACATTGGTTAATTTCTTATAAAAATCATTCACAATTGATTTTAAAAGTTTAATTTATGTATAAATATGAAAATTATTTCATGATTATTATAATTTAAAATTTTAAATAATGAACACATTGACCATAGTCGACCTATTAAAGTCAGTTTTGACACATTAGGTGAATATGGTGAAAATATTCAACATAAACATTATTGATTAAGTAATTGAATATTAAATTTTTAAATGTGAAAGAAAAATATTGAAATTGGTAAAGGTTATTTTGAATTTTATTAATTATCATATGTTGATAATTTAGGAAGATTGAGGAATATTGTGATAAATTTGACTCAAGGTAAGGGGTTTGAACTCAATTTACATTCCCTTGATACTTAATTGTTATTATGAACATAGTTAATTTTATATGGTGTATATACTTCCCAATGAATTTTTATATAATAATTTTCATTTATTTCACTATTTTAAATCACTCAATTTATGTTACTCTTTCACAGATCTAATGATACAAATTTTACTCATGTAGTTGGGGATTCTTGTCTCACTTTTTCTTGCATGAGGATTACGTCATAATCACCACTTATTTCATTGGTGTAGTGTATCTACAACCAACATTTATGTATTATATCATTAATGTTTTTATATTAATGGTATCTAATTGTTTTTATTATTATTAATTTTGTGTTTTTCGATTCAAATGTTAGTATATCTGTAAAGGGGTTTCTAGTATCACTTTTATTTTTGTAAGAGTTATTACATATTCCGAATTTTTTATTATTTTCTGTTTTATATTCTTAAAATGATTTTGTTTTAATAATTATTATCCTAAAAATTAGGTGGATTTACAAAAACCATTTTATTATCTCTGTTTCATGGGGTTTACGGTTTCAAAGTTACCATAGCAGTATTGGATTTCAGTCACAATTTTCTTTCTTTGTGATGTTTGTTGTGTTATAAACCTATATTATTTAATGATGTGTATATAATTAATATTTAAAATTTTATATCATGAATTTACTTATTCTAATTGTATTATATGTTTCAATAAATATTCATTCTTCATGGGGATTATAATTAAAATGTATCAATTTGGTATTGGATACTTTAGAATGATAAAAGTATATTTTCCTCAAGAGTGTATTTAATGATATATTAAATTAATTTCCATTCATAAAAATAAGGAATCCTTTTTTTACTTATCCTTATATATGGATAATTTTTATTAACACCATACACATTCATTATTCGGTTGGATTATTCTTTTTCCAAATAGATTTTTATGAAATCAATTTTTTTTCTTGGGTAGATTATGCCCTAAATAGATTATTATGAAACTCATTTTTTTCCATAGGTTGATTATGTCCTAAAGTGGTTGTTATGAAACCCATTTATTTTATATGGTTGGATTATTTACTAAGGATATTTTAAGAAACCCCACATCTTTTTTATGTATTAATCGTGTTTCAAATATATTATTTTGTAAACTATTTCTTTTTCAAGGGTTAGTAGTGTTTCAAAGGGATTATTGTGGAACTGATTTCTTTTCCATGGTTTAATCTTGTTTTTATAAATATTTTAAGGAATACAATTTAATTTACAAGGGTTAATCAAGATTAAAATAGATTGTTCTGTAACCCACTTAGTTATCATTGGTTAATATTGTTTCAAATAGATAATTTTGGAACCCATTTTTTTCCATGGGATTATCATTTTCCAATATATTATAGTGTGACATATTTAATTATTGTATGGTAATCAGGTTTTAAATATAATAAATTTTGTTTCAATGTGTTTTGATTAATTCTATTTGTATTTAGTTCATAGAAATTATAAATTATGGGTGTACCCAAATAGCATCTGGTGAGCCCATTATAGACTCTACAATGGGTGCACCCATATTTCACACTGATGAATTGGGTAACCATGTTAACCTATTGTGAAATAATAAAATATGAGATAAACAGTTTAATTGTACTTTTGATAAAAATTGTGTCTAAGTTGATATGAGTTGTTTGTGTAATAGTCTGTCCTTATTATATAAAACTCTAAACCTAAATAGTCCTCCAGAATATATGTGATCCATATTTTAATTTTCCTCTTGTAGGGTTTTGATGGAAAAATTTCAATCCCAATTATTGGTATTATTTCTAAAAATGTAATGTTATCTATTTTTTCATAGGATTAGGGTGTTCAGGTCTATGGTTATTATAGTTGGTATTAAAGATTAGATTAGATAACTTTTATGATTATGATTTTTTCATGTTAGGATATCTATAGAGTTGTGAATATCATCATAGGTCTATAAGAATAAGGATGATCATATTTTAAATGTATTAGACACACCATTTAGGTTTTAAATGGTTATATTATAATGTTATTTTTTGAGGTATTTTTTGGGATGATGTATTTTTAATACCAATGATCAAGATGAAGAGTTTTTAGGGGGGGGAATTAATTTTAATGTTTAAGAAAAAAAGGATAACCATTATGATCGATGAAAATCCTTCGCATATGGAAAGGAGGTGGGGCCTAAACCCCTGACCAAAGAATGATAAGGTTTTTTCACACTACTATTGGGATATATGATGTTCGAGTTTGTATAAACATTTTTCTGGTAAAGAATATGTTTATTTAAAATAAATTGCTATATTAGTTTTGGAATATTGGATTATCTATCATGGATTAATGTATGATCAAAATATTCTAATATTGGGTTTCTAATAAAGATTGGAAATTTTTGAAGGATTTTCTAGATATTACTTATAGAATATTTCTGTTTGATCTTTTGGTATTAAAATTAAATTTTGACAATTAATGTATCATTTGGAGTCTTATTCATTTTTAGAATTATCATACCATTGGCTACCAATTTTGGTTTTGTTTAATTTCTATTGATAGGTGGAATATCTTGACTATCCATTTTATAGATTTGTATTCTTTAGAATTTGATTTTAGTTCTTCATGAAATAAAACATCATCTAGAATACTCATAGTCTAGAGAAAAATATGTGGTTTTTTTAGAAATTTATTATAATATAAAATTAGAATCATTAATTATGTATATGTTCTATTGGACTAGATGGTATGTGAATTATTTAACTTTAAGAAAATGATCTTCAAATAAAATGATACCCTATTATCAACTTTTCAGATGAAATTAACGACCTTTTCCACATCTATTTGTCTTGTGGTTTTGTCCTAATTAACTTATTCTCAAACAAATTCTATATAACTCTCTATTATCCCATGGGAATTAGTTTTTTCTTCCAAATATATCGTTCTATTTCCCACAATTGTTCTACCTTTGTGGAGCCCAAGTTATGTGAAGCATTCAAGGACCTTTCTGTTTCCCACTTTTTATTTTAAGAGGATTTTTTATTAACCCTTTGTTTCATTCTGGTTTCAATAAATGAATACTATAAATGTTAATAATTTTATAATTGAGGAGAATTTTTATAGAGAATTTCATTTTAAGGGGGTTAGGATGTAACATATAGAGATTTTATGAAATATTTTATTTTAAATTAATTTGAATTATTTAATATATTGTGTTTACTACAATACATAGATTAAATTTACCCACAAATAACACAAAATTTATCAAACATTTCACACAACATTGAGTGCCTTTTCAGACTTATGTTTCTCACAATCTGAGTCTTACTATATAATAATATACTATAAACATTATATATGTATTGTAAAAGTTATCACCTAGTTGTTGGAATTACAAGAATGAATATTGTTAACAAAATGATTAAAATTATTGTAGAGACCCGAAGCTTGACATACATATACCTTACATTACTTTTTCGGAATACATAATACATAACAAAAACAGACACACATGGACCGTAATAGTTTAGTGTCTTTGGAAACATGGAACATAATCTTTTAATGATGGTGAAAGATCTTCAACATCTCCCATAAAGATCTTCCACTTTTTGTTCCCTTACCTAAAACCTTTCTTTTAATCCTAGAGGAAAAAAAAAACATAAAAAGGGTGAGCTCAAATTCTCAGTAAGGGTAAGAATGGATAAAATAAAACATACCATATACATTTGAACTTAAAAACATTAACATAATGTTTAAACATCAAAATCATGAGCAACGAATTAAAACATGGAAGTACATAAGGCATATATAATAATGGAACATAAATCATGATAAAATATAATGGGAATAAAAAATGTAATTGTTGCATCCATTAAGCACATGTAATTATTTCCATAGTAGCCAATGCATTGCTTCCAAGACCATCATAGTGGACAAAGTCCCTTTATGAATCGAGTTCACTCCTCGTTCCAAACCTGTAATACTGAATCAGATTAACTTACCGTTCCATCCATGTCTATCTCATGAGATATAAATCTTTACCCAATGCATTGGATGGATATATAGTTCCCACCCATCTCATAATGAAATAATTCTTACTTGTGCCACAAAATAAACATACATCATTCATAATAACCCAACGAATAAAATGGTTTTCATAAACATCATCACAAAACCACATAATCCATTCAAAAGAAATGGATATCATTTCATAATTTAAACCATGTAAATGATATAGACATGATACTTGAAACATACAAATTTGAAATAATGTCATCTTAGATGAAAAATGGTTTTGATAAAACACTTGAAATGAATTCTTGAGGAAAATATCCTTTCCTCTTCAAAATCATTTTCTTTTCACAAAATGTCATGAAATTTTAAAAGAAAGAGATTTTGTTTAAAATAGTATTGAAATATTTTGGAGGAAGATTCATGAAAATAAGGCTATATAAAACTGTAAAAATCTGTATGTGCCGTATAAGTAAAAAAAACATTCTTTTTGTACTTTTGCCGGAAAAGTCTAAAAGTACCTCGTAACGTAAACAAAAGAAAGATTACATACATACCATGTAGTAAAAGTCAAAAAATGGGTAAAAAGGAAATTAATCATACATGAAAACACTTTTATAAAACATGGAAATGGATGATTGAAATAACCCCTGTAAATACTTACGAATAAGCAATCTCGGATAAAAATGAGATTTGCAAAATTTATCGCTAACCATAGGTACGATATGCTTCATACGTGTCCAAACCTCCTGTATAATGATTTAAATATTGTTATTTACTTATTACAGAATCATATTAATTGTTATGATATCATATGTGGTTCACTTATGACTTTATATTACCCTTTCTTTTGTAGATTCCATGTTAAAGAGCGTTTTGGGTAAAATCGTTTCATTTGTCGTCCGTGTTTTGAATTGTAATTATTCATATGATTACTTAGATCATGATTACTTACATCCAGAATGTAAAACATGATTTATATATAATATATATCCAGAATATACATATATATAATAGATTGATAAATGGAAATAAATACACCGTTCATGGAGACGGTAGGCCGTACGTACGCATGAACGTTGTTTTCATTTCCTCATTGAATTGAATGGAATTAATTGGATGAAATACATATATTTATATATATACATAAATCCAATATCATTATTATGTCATATATTTCATGATTACTTATTATATATACTTTATAATCATTTATTAATGGTTAATCATTGAGAATGAATCTAATCGCGTCGTGGAGACGGTATTCCGTACGTACGCACGAGCGATGATATCATTCCCCTGATCGTGGAATTTTATTGGAGTGTATGTATACTATTAAAGAATCAATATCACTTTATAATAATCATATATTGTTATTAATTACACCATTATACCCATCCAAGTAAGGTGGTGGTGGAAAATAGATTACACCACGGCGTGGAGACGGTATTCCGTACGTACGCACGCGCGGTGATTTCATTTTCCATAGGACGGATAGATGGCGAAATAGGGTTGTTTAATACTTATAATAACATATCAGTATATTAGTGATACTTATGTTATTACTTCATAATTATACAACCTAAGAATAAGAAGTGGAAGAAGAAATAAAGGTGAAAGAATCGGTAACGGAAATTACCTCTTCTTTGAAGCGCCTCTTTGAGACCTCCTCTTAAGGCACTACAATTGGTCTTTGAAGAAGACCAGGACCTCTAGGATGTTCCTAGGGAAGTTGAGAAGAGAATTGGTTAGGGTTTGGCCGAGATTGAAGGCTCAAAGTGGTCTGTGGAAGAGATGGAGGAGGTGCTCTTTTATAAGGGAGGAGAGGGGCACCTTTGGAATTCTTTAAAATTTTAATCTATAATAAATCTAACCCCACTTAAAAACCTCCAGAAATGAGTCATATTAGAATATTGGATGAGATAAGGTTGTAATATCATCAACCAATCAAATTTAGACATGTTTGGATCTTATTTTAAACCTTATCATTTTGATTAATCCTTATTTAATCTATTTATGTTTATTTGTGGTAACAAAATTCTAAATTTTAAATTATAAATTTAATTACTTATTTGTTTTGAATTTTCCATAATTGATTACTTTATACATTATAGACCATATTTAAATTTATAATTTGTATATATTTTTGTGATTTTTATACAATTTTATAATATGTTATTTTTATAAAATAACAATAGTGTCAATTTTGACACTATTCATTTATTTGAATTTAAATAAAATATATACAGAAGACATGTTCGAAATAAAAGTTTTAATAGATTAATAAAATGTCATATGTATCTATAAAATTAGTGTATCTCATTAAATAGTTCATATAATATTTATTTAATAATTTTTAAAACCATTTATTTGGTTTATCTCTTAATAAAATAATTACTACATCATTTTTGTATAATTATTTAATATACTGATTTTTTGCATAAAAAATAAAACAAAAATCCTATGATAAAGATAAATCTATTAAATTTCACAATAATACCTTTACACAATTTTATCATCTTAAAATCACAATATTTAAATTGTTATATTTATTAATTTATGAAGGTGACAACATTGGCATCATTTAAAATAAAATAATAGAAGTGTCATAATCACTTTTATAACGCTCCAAACGGTTATATATTAGGTCATTGGATGGTTAAGGTGTATATATACACTACCAATAAGTTTTGGTCAGGTTTGTGGGCCTTTTTAATGGGTATTATTATTTCAATAAGAACTATATTACTTATTTTCCTCTTAATAAATAATTTTGGTATCATTAATGTATCACCATTAATGACAATTATTTGATCCCTAAAAATTATAAATAAATTATCATGATGTAGATAATTTTATTATATTTCTGGAGACTATTCATGTTAGAAGTTTTATGATGTTTATCACTAAATTAAAATTATTATACTTATAAGATTTAAGAGAGTGACATGTTGTCACTTTCATTGGTTTTAATAATAATTAAATTATTTTCATTGTCAAAAGTCCATAAAATGAATCTAATCCGACCCTTATGTGATATGGGTATACTTTTAGCCATAAAATAAAATTTTTACATGTGTTAGGGTAATTTTATAATATTATATTTACCCTTAATTACCCGATTTATCTTTAACTACGGTAAATAAAATTTACCGTAGTTACTATTCATAACTCCCAAAAAAAATAGCATATTAACATAATTTGGACCCACTGATTCCAAATATGGAATCCATTTTTTTAAATTCAATATACAGAAGTTTCAGAAATTAAAAAAATATTAATCCCGTTGTCGAATGAAAATGGGGTTTTTTTAAAACATTGCAAAAGATTGAATTGATTTAACCTACAAATTCAATGTAAAATCAATGCTAATGAAATAAATTATATTAAATGGTAAAAATATATTCTATTTATTCTTTAAAACCACTCAATATTATAATTTAACCATATAAATTATTAAGATGAAAAAAGATGTTTTTAATTAAAATATATCGTGTTTTTACTATTCATCAAAATATGAAAGTTACCAGAATAATACGAAAAATTTATCCAAAGAAAATTTTTATTTATTCATTCTGAAGAAGAATTTTATTTTGTAAAATTGTACTTATAAACATGTCAGAAACTATATTTAATGTGTGTGCGCCATCAAAAGGCGGCAAAACTGCATTTTTTTAAAAAATGCTTATTTTACACGAAATATTTATTTGGTTCTTATACCATGTTCTAGAAAATGTGTAAGGTGAATAATAATGTCATAAAATTCAAAATTTATTCAATACTATTCATAACGGCTAGTTCATAATAATATTATAATAATATATCGTTGTTTAGTAAAACCCGGTATTGCGTATAACACACACTATCGAGGAAGGTCGTGATTGCGTGTAATACAAGCCAAGTCAGTGTTGCGTGTTGTGCGAGAACCCTTCATTGTTTTGTATAACATAATCCAACCATATTTCATTTATACATTGAATATATATATATATATATACTCAATGTTGCATAGAATAACTATTATCAAAATTGTGTGTAACTCGATCCAAGAATAGTGTTGCGTAAGGTAATCTTATTGTAGCATAAAACACATGAAATCAAATAAATTAAAGAGAATACTTATCATAAAATGTCAGGTTGTTACATTCTATCTCCCTTAAAATTAATTTCGCCTTCGAAATTCGTTGGGGTTATAAATCGTTTACTATTCATAGAAACCCACATCGTAAAAAGGAATACTCAAACATAATTTTAAAAACTAATGTATAAAACGTAACAATTACCCAATGTAACTCATCACTGGGTTTCCACGTAGGAGAATATAGGTGAAAATATGGATATGGAAGAAAAATCTAACCATCAAGTTACGATGGAGAGTGGTAGAGAACATGGCTATGAAAAAGCCATCGATCACAAAGCCATAGATTTGTGATGATATAAGGTACCATATGATTTATCAGATATAAGGGCACTAGGAAAACATTTTTGGTTTTCAAGATCATTTCCCTAAAGTTCATGAAATTAGAATTAAGAGAAATACTTTCGTGATTTTGGTACAGTCTCACCGTTGGTCGTTCATTGGACAATTTCCACTTTATCTTTTAAAGAAATGAAGTTGAATTTGTCATTCGTGAAGTGTTAACAGAATGATGGGTCATTACATCTATCTCAAAAAAAGGTTATAAAAGTTATCAAAAATAAATAAGTCCATCTATAATGAGATTAATCATATATGGTTCCTAAAATGGACTTATACTTCATATATCATACTACTTAATATAATAAAACTAGTTTCGACTAAACAGGGACTTCCTGTAGGCCAGTGGTAGGCGATAAAGGCCAGCCGCACTTCGGTTGTGGGTTTGATTCCCATAGCCTTGTCCGACGAGATGGGATATCACCCATCCTGCAGGTTGTCATTTTTTTAAAACTACATTACTATAACATCCAATCAATAATATCGAAAAAGTTCAATCCTTAAACAATACTAACATATGTCCAACATGATCCATTCCAATCTTTAGGCTTATCTACAATACTTCGTTCCAAGTTCATAGTATAAAGAAAACAATTACTTAAATTATCATCAACCAAGCATGTGAATACCATCATTAATCCCCCATATATCTTGTTGGCCACATTCCAATTATGCGAATACCTTAATCTTGTATTCTCTTGAAAAATGAATACCCATTAAACCTTAGTGAAAACATAAATGCTATCAAAAGTTAACTCTTTCCACATACCAAAATCCAAAAATTCTATATACTCAAACCTTGATATAACCTTCTCCTTATATGAGTCATGATCTCATGAATACTATCAAACATTTAATTTTCTCTTTATCCCTTCATTATGCGCATATCATCTACTTTCAAAAAATATCTGAATGACCTTTCTTGGTTACTGGTACCATTAATCATACACTTTCAAAACATAAGTAAAGAGAATAGTGTAACAATCCTTAGATGTCTCCTTATTCTATAGTACCAAGAGATTACTTATACAACATTACACTTGATAAACATGTAATCATTCCACTACCTTCTTAAACCATTGACTAAACTTCAACAATTCATTCATATTAAATATCATTTGTAGTCTCTTCATCATCATCAACATAAATACTACCCATACGACCATACTGATTCTCTTCATGAGACTTTCCCTTAGGGAATTGGTTTGCATAATTCCCATACATTCCACATTTAAAACATTTAACCATTGTTGATGTCGTAGAAATACCATTATCCTTATCCATGGTGTTAACTGATCCTTTTCCTTTGCACTTACTGGCTTTGTGTCCTTATTTTCCACACCCAAAGCATCTTCCAGTTCCCTTGAAACATTCTCCTTGATGCGTCTTCCCACATGATTTACAAAGGGGAAATTGAACTTTCTTTCCTCTATGATCATCATGAAACTCCATCTTTCTCTTATTATATGAGTCAGGAAACATACCAAAGTTGAGATTATTGATCATATTATGAGATTTTTGATTAGGAATAATAATGATGTTTCAACTTCCAAATCCAGTTTCATTTGGTTTCTCATGAAGAATATCATTCCATTATCCGTCATATCCTACATTATCATGAATCTTCCTGTTTCCAGCCATTTTCTAAAACCCAAAAAGAATAGTGTGAGAGGAAAAAATCATGCTAGGGAAAATATCATAGTAAAGAGGAATCACCCTGAATATCTAACATATTAGGTTAAATTCTAAGATCGTTACCATAGTTCTAGGACTATATCCTCTACGTATATTTACCCTTAGGGACATCCGTAGACATACCTTAGAAATATCTCTAGGGATTTCACTAAGGTTTCAGCATCCTAGTTTCCAAAGATTAACTAAACCTCCCTCTAATACCAACTATAGAGACCCTATGCTTGACATACATATACATTTAATTAATATTGTGGAATACTTAATACATAACAAAAATAGACACACAAGGACTGTAATAGTTTAGTGTCTTTGGAAACTTAGAATGTAATCTTCTAATCGTGGTGAAAGATCTTCAACATCTCCCATAATGATATTCTACTTTTTGTTCCCTTACCTAAAACCTTTATTTTAATCCTGGGGGAAAATAAAACATAAAATGGGTGAGCTCAAATGCTCAGTATGGGTAAGAATGGATAAAATAAAACATACCATATACATTTGAACTTAAAAACATGAACATAATGTTTAAACATCAAAATCTTGAGCAACGACTTAAAACATGGAAGTACATAAGGTATAGATCACAATGGAACATAAATCATGATAAAATAGTATTGGAATAAAACATGTAATTGTGGCATCCATTAAGCACATGTAATTATTTCCATAGTAGCCAAGGCATTGCTGCCAAGACCATCTTAGTGGAGAAAGTCCCTTTCTGAATCGAGTTCACTTCTCGTTCCTGTCCTGTAATACTGAACCAGATTAACTTACCATTATAGACATGTCTATATCAAAAGATATAAATCTTTACCCAATGCATTGGAGGGAGATATAGGTCCCACCCATCTCATAATGAAATCATTCTTACTTGTGCCACAAAATAAACATACATCATTCATAATAACCCAACGAATAAAATGGGTTTCATAAACATCATCCCATCATCACATAATCCATATAAAAGAAATGGATATCATTTCATAATTTAAACCATGTAAATGATATAGATATGATACTTGAAACATACACATTTGAAATAATGTCATCTTAGATGAAATTTTTTTTTGATAAAACACTTGAAATTAATTCTTGAGGAAAATATCCTTTCTTCTCCAAAATCATTTTCATTTCACAAAATATCATGAAATTTAAAAATAAAGATATTTTGTTGAAAATAGTCTTGAAATATTTTGGAGAATCTTCATGATAATAAGGCTTTATAAAACAGTAAAAATCCGTTCATGCCGTATAAGTAATAAAACATTCTTTTCGTACTTTTACCGGAAAAGTCAAAAAGTATCTCATAACATAAACAAGAGATAGATTCCTTACATACCATGTAGTAAAAGTAAAAAATGGGTAAAAAGGAATTTAAAAATACATGAAAACACTTTTATAAAACATGGACATGGATGATTGGAATATCCCCAGTAAATACATACGAATAAGCAATCTCGGATAAAAATGAGATTTGCAAAATTTATCCCTTACCTTAGGTCCGATATGCTTCATACATATCCGAGCCTCCTGTAAAATGATTTAAATAATGTTATTGACTTATTGAAGAATCATATTAATTGTTATTATATCATATGTGGTTCACTTATGACTTTATATTACCCGTTCTTTTGTAAATTCCATGTTAAAGAGCGTTTTGGGTAAAATCGTTTCATTTTTCGTCCGTGTTTTGAATTGTAATTATTCATATGATTACATAGATCATGATTACGTACATCCAGAATTTAAAACATGATTTATATATAATATATATTCAGAATATACATATATATAATATATCGATAAATGTAAATAAATACACCGTTCAAGGAGACGGTAGGATGTACGTACGCATGAATGTTGTTTTCATTTCCTCATTGAATTGAATGGAATTAATTGGAGGACATATATATATATATATATATATATATATATAAAAATCCAGTATCATTATTATGTCATATATTTCATGATTACATATTATATATACTTTATAATCATTTATGAATGGCTAATCATTGAGAATGAATCAAATCGTGTCGTGGAGACGGTATTCCGTACGTACGGACGAGCGATGATATCGTTTCCATGATCGTGGAATTTTATTGGAGTGTATGTATACTATTACAGAATCAATATCACTTTATAATAATCATATATTGTTATTATTTACACCATTATACCCATCCAAGTAAGGTGGTGGTGGAAAATAGATTACACCACGGCGTGGAGACGGTATTTCGTACGTACCCACGCGCGGTGATTTTGTTTTCCGTAGGATGGATAGATGGTGAAATTGGGTTGTTTAATACTTATAATAACATATCAGTATATTAGTTATACTGATGTTATTACTTCATAATGAAACAACCTAATAAGAAGAAGTGGAAGAAGAAATAAAGGTGAAAGAATCGGTAACGGAAATTACCTCTTCTTTGAAGCGCCTCTTTGAGACCTCCTCTTAGGGCACTAAAATTGGTCATTGAAGAAAACCAGGACCTCTAGGATGTTTCTAGGGAAGTATAGAAGTGAATTGGGCAGGGTTTGGACGAGAATGAAGGCTCAAAGTGGTGTGTGGAAGAGAGGGAGGAGGTGCCCTTTTATAAGGGAGGAGAGGGGCACCTTTGGAATTCTTAAAAATATTAATTTATAATAAATCTAAACCCACTTAAAAACCACTAAAATGACTCATATTCGAATATTAGATGAGATAGGGTTGTAATATCATCAACCAATTAAATTTAGACATGTTTGGATCTTATTTTAAACCTTATCATTTTGATTTATCCTTATTTAATCTATTTAAGTTTATTTGTGGTAATAAAATTCTAAATTTTTCATTATAACAAATAATTACTTATTTGTTGTTTATTTTCCTTAATTGATTAATTTATAGAATTATAGACCATATAAATTTGAATTTATAATTTTTAAATATTTTTGTGATTTTTAAACAATTTTATAATATGTTATTTTTATAAAGTAACAATAGTGTCAATTTTGACACTATTCATTTATTTGAATTTAAATAAAATATATACAGAAGATATGTTCGAACTAAAAGATTTAATAGATTCATAAAAGGTCATATGTATCTATAAAATAATTTTATCTCATTAAATAGTTAATATAATATTTATTTTATTATTTTAAAACCATTTATTTGGTTTATCTCTTAATAAAATAATTACTACAACATTTTCGTATAATTATTTAATATACTTATTTGTAGCATAAAATTAAAAATAAAATCCTATTATAAAGATAAATCTATTACCTTTAGGAATAATACTTTTACTCGAATTTATCATCTTAAAATCACAATATTTAAATTGTTATATTTATTAAATTATGAAGGTGACAACTTTGGTATCATCTAAAATAAAATAATATAAGTGTCACAATCACTTTTATAAGACTCCAAACGGTTATATATTAGGTCATTAGATGATTACGGTGTATATATACACTAAAAATTAGTTTTGTTCAGGTTTGTGGGAATTTTAATGGATATTATTATTTCAAAAAAAATATTACTTATTTTCCACTTAATAAATAATTTCTGTATCATTAATGTATCACCATTAATGACAATTATTTAATCCCTAAAAATTAGAAATAAATTATCATGAAGTAGATAATTGTATTATCTTTCTGGATACTATTTCTTTTCGAAGTTTTATGATGTTTATCACTAAATTAAAATTATTATACTTATAAGATTTAATAGAGTGACATGTTGTCACTTTCTTTCGTTGTAATAATAATTAAATTATTTTCATGGTCAAAAGTCCATAAAATGAATCTAATCCGACCCTTAGGTGATAAGTGTATACTTTTATCCATCCAATAGAATTTTTACATGTGTTAGGATAATTTTATAATATTATATTTACCCTTAATTACCCGATTTACCTTTAACTATGGTAAATAAAATTTACCGTAGTTACTATTCATAATTCCCAAAAATAAAAAGTAGTATATTAACATAATTTGGACCCACTAATTCCAAAAATGGAATCCATTTTTTTAAATTCAATACACAGAAGTTTCAGAAATTAAATTAAAATTAATCTCGTTGTCGAATGAAAACGGGTTTTTGTTTAAAACATTGCAAAAGATTGAATTGATTTAACCTACGAATTCAATGTAAAATCAATGCTAATGACATAAATTATATTAAATGGTAAAAATATATTCTATTTATACTTTAAAACCACTCAATATTATAATTTAATGATATAAATTATTACGATGAAAAAAGTTGTTTATAATTAAAATATATAGTGTTTTTACTATTCATAAAAATATGAATGTTACCAGAATAATACGAAAAATTTATCCAAAGTAAATTTTTATTTCTTGATTCCAAATAAGAATCTTATTTTTCCAAATTGAACTTCTAAACATGTCAAAAACTAGATTTAAAGTGGGTGCGCCATCAAAAGGCCGCAAAACTGCATTTTTTAAAAAAATAATTATTTTACCCGAAAAAATTATTTTGTTCTTATACCATGTTCTAGAAAATGTGTAAGATGAATAATAATATCATATAATTCGAACTTTAGTCAAAACTATTCATAACGGCTAGCTCATAATAATATTAAAATAATATATCATTGTTTAGTAAAACCCAGTGTTGCGTACAACACACGCTATCGAGGAAGGTCGTGATTGCGTGTAATGCAAGCCAAGTCAAGGTTGCGTGTTGTGAAAGAATACTTTTTTGTTTTGTATAACAGAATCCAACAATATTTTATTTATACATTGTATATATATATATATATTCAATGTTTCGTAGAATAACTATTATCAAAATTGTGTGTAACACGATCTAAGAATAGTGTTGTGTAAGGTAATCTTGTTGTAGCATTAAACACATGACATCAAATAAATTAAAGTGAATAATTATCATAAAATATCGGGTTGTTACATTCTACCCCCCTTAAAATGAATTTCGCCCTCGAAATTAATCGGGGTTATAAATCGTTTACTATTCATAGAAACCCACATCGTAAAAAGGAACACTGATACTTAATTTTAAAAACTAAAGTATGAAACGTAACAGTTACCCAATATAACTCATCACTGGGTTTCCACGTAGAAGAATATTAGTGAAAATATTGATATGGAAGAAAAATATAACCATCAAGTTACAATGGAGAGTGGTAGAGAACATGGCTATGAAAAAGTCATCGATCACAAAGCCATAGATTTGTGATGATCTAAGGTACCATCTGATTTATCGGATATAAGGGCACTAGGACAACATTTTTGGTTTTCAAGATCATTTCCCTAAAGTTGATGAAATTATATTAGAAGAAATACTTTAGTGATTTTGGTACAGTCTCACTGTTGGTCATTCTTTGGACAATTTCCACTTCATCTTTTAATGAAATGAAGTTGAATTTGTCATTAGTGAAGTGTTAGCAAAATGATGGGTCATTCCATCTGTCTCAAAAAAAAGGTTATAAAAATTATCAAAAATACATAAGTCCATATATAATGAGATTAATCATATATGGTTCTTAAAATGGACTTATACTTCATATATCATACTGCTTAATACAATAAAACTAGTTTCTACTAAACAGGGACTTCCTGTAGGCCAGTGGTAGGCGATAAAGGCCAGTCGCACTTCGGTTGTGTGTTTGATTCCCATAACCTTGTCCGACACGATGGGTTGTCACCCATCCTACAGGTTGTCCTTTTTCTAAAACTACATTACTATAATATCCAATCAATAATATCGTAAAATTTATATCCTTAAACAATACCAACTTATGTCCAACATAATCCATTCCAATATTTACGCTTATCTACAATACTTCGGTCCATGTTCATAGTATAAAGAAAACAATTACTTAAAATATCATCAACCAAGCATGTTAATACCATCATTTATCCACCATATATCTTTTTTGTCACATTCTAATCATGCGAATTCCTTAATAATGTATTCTCTTGAAAAATAAATACCCATTAAACCTTAGTGAAAACATAAATGCTTTCAAAAGTTAACTCTTTCCACATACCGAAATCCAAAAAATCTATATACTCAAACCATGATATAACCTTCTCCTTATATCATTCATGAGCTCATGAATACTATCAAACATTTAATTTTTTCTTTATCCCTTCATTATGCGCATATCATCTACTTTCCAAAAATATATGAATAACCGTTCATGGTTACTGGGATCATTAATCATACACTTTCAAAACTTAAGGAAAGACAATAGTGTAACCATCCTTAGATGTCTCTTTATTCTATAGTACCATGAGATTACTTATACAACATTACACATGATAAACATGTAATCATTCCACTACCTTCTTAAACCATTGACTAAACTTCAAAAATTCTTTCATCCTACATATCATTTGTATTCTCTCCATCATCATCAACATAAATACTACCCATACGACCGTACTGATTCTCTTCATGAGACTTTCCCTTAGGGCATTGGTTTGCATAATGCCCATACATTCCACATTTAAAACATTTAACCATTGTTGTTGACGTAGAAATATCATTATCCTCATCCATGGTGTTAACTGAACCTTTTCCTTTGCACTTACTAGCTTTGTGTCCTTTTCCACACCCAAAGCATCTTCCAGTTCCCTTGAAACATTCTCCTTGATGCCTCTTCCCACATGATTTACATAGGGGAAATTGAACTTTATTTCCTCTATGATCATCAGGAAACTACATCTTTCTCTTATTATCTGAGTCGGGAAACATAAAAAAGATGAGATTATTGATCATATTATGAGATTGCTGATTAGGCATAGTAACAATGTTTCGACTTCGAAATCCCGTTTCATTTGGTTTCTCATGAAGAATTTCATTCCATTGTCTGTCATATCCTCCATTATCCTGAATCTTCTTGTTTCCAGCCATTTTCTAAAACCCAAGAAGAATATTGTGAGATTCAAAAATCATGCTAGGGAAAATAACATAGTAAAGGGGAAGCACCATGAATATCTAACATCTTAAGTTAAATTCTAAGATCGTTGTCGTAGTTCTAAGACTATATCCTATACATATACTTATCCTTAGGGACATCCCTAGACATACCTCAGAAATATCTCTAGGGATTTTACTAACGTTTTCGCATCCTAGTTTCAAAAGGATGACTAAACCTCCCTCTAATACCAACTGTAGAGACCCGAAGCTTTACATACATATACATTACATTACTTTTGTGGAATACATAATACATAACAAAAACAGAAACACAAGGACCATAATAGTTTAGTGTCATTGGAAACATGGAACGTAATCTTCTAATCGTGGTGAAAGATCTTCAACTTCTACAATAAAGATCTTCCACTTTTTGTTCCCTTACCTAAAACCATTCTTTTAATCCTAGGGGAAAATAAAACATAAAAAGGGTGAGCTAAAATTCTCAGTAAGGGTAAGCATGGATAAAATAAAACACACCATATACATTTGAACTTAAAAACGTGAACATAATGTTTAAACATCAAAATCTTGAGCAACGACTTAAAACATGGAAGTACATAAGGCATAGATCATAATGGAACATAAATCATGGTAACATAGTATGGGAATAAAACATGTAATTGTGGAATCCATTAAGCATAGGTAATGATTTCCATAGTAGCCAAGGAATTGCTTCCAAGACCATCTTAGTGGAAAAAGTCCCTTTCTGAATCGAGTTCACTCCTCATTTCAGTCCTGTAATACTGAAACAGATTAACTTATTGTTCCAGACATGTCTATCTAATGAGATATAAATATTTACCCAATTCATTGGAGGTATTTATAGATCCCACCCATCACAAAATAAACATACATCATTCATAATAACCCAACGAATAAAATGGGTTTCATAAACATCATCCCATCATCACATAATCCATATAAAAGAAATGGATATCATTTAATAATTTAAACCATGTAAACGATAGAGACACGATACTTGAAACATAAACATTTGAAATAATGTCATCTTATATGAAAAATGGTTTTGATAAAACACTTGAAATGAATTCATGACGAAAATATCCTTTCTTCTTCAAAATCATTTCCTTTTCACAAAGTGTCAAAATTTTTTAAAAGAATGATATTTTGTTGAAAATTGTCATGAAATATTTTTGAGGATACTTCATGAAAATAAGGCTTTATAAAACAGTAAAAATATGTTCGTGCCGTATAAGTTAAAAAAACATTCTTTTCATACTTTTTCCGGAAAAGTCAAAAAGTACCTCGTAACGTAAACAAAAGAATGATTCCTTACATACCATGTAGTAAAAGTAAAAAATGGGTAAAAAAGGCTTTAAACATACATGAAAACACTTTTATAAAACATGGACATGGATGATTGAAATAACCCCAGTAAATACTTACGAATAAACAATCTCAGATAAAAATGAGATTTTCAAAATTTATCTCTTACCTTAGGTCTGATATGCTTCGTACGTATCCAAACCTCCTGTATACTGAATTAAATAATGTTATTGACTTATTAATGAATCATATTAATTGTTATTATATCATATGTGGTTTACTTATGACTTTATATTACCCGTTCTTTTGTAAATTACATGTTAAAGAGCATTTTGGGTAAAATCGTTTCATTTGTCGTCTGTGTTTTGAATTGTAATTATTCATATGATTACTTAGATCATGATTACATACATCCAGAATGTAAAACATGATTTATATATAATATATATTCAGAATATACATATATATAATATATAGATAAATGGAAACAAATACACTGTTCATGGAGACGGTAGGCCGTACGTACGCATGAACGTTGTTTTCATTTCCACATTGAATTGAAAGGAATTAATTGGATGACATACATATATATATATACAAAAATCCAGTATCATTATTATGTCATATAATTCATGATTACTTATTATATATACTTTATAATCATTTATTAATGGTTAATCATTGAGAATGAATCTCATCGCGTCGTGGAGATGGTATTCTATACGTACGCACGAGCAATGATATCGTTCCCATGATCGTGGAATTTTATTGGAGTGTATGTATACTATTAAAGAATCAATATAAATTTATAATAATCATATATTGTTATTATTTACACCATTATACCCATCCAAGTAAGGTGGTGGTGGAAAATAGATTACACCACGGCGTGGAGACAGCATTCCGTACGTACGCACGCGCGGTGATTTCGTTTTCTGTAGGATAGATAGATGGTGAAATAGGGTTGTTTCATACTTATAATAACATATCAGTATATGAGTGATACTGATGTTATTACTTCATAATGAAACAAACTAATAATAAAAACTGGAAGAAGAAATAAAGGTGAAATAATCGGTAACGGAAATTACCTCTTCTTTGAAGTGCCACTTTGAGACCTCCTTTTAAGGCACTAAAATTGGTCTTTGAAGAAGACCAAGACCTCTATGATGTTTCTAGGGAAGTGGAGAAGATAATTTTTCAGGGGTTGGCCGAGAATGAATGCTCAATGTGGTTTGTGGAAGAGAGGGAGGAGGTGCCCTTTTATAAGGGAGGAGAGGGGCACCTTTGGAATTCTTAAAAATATTAATTTATAATAAATCTAAACCCACTTAAAAACCTCCAAAAATGACTCATATTAGAATATTAAATGATATAGTGTTGTAATCTCATCAAAAAATAAAATTTAGACATGTTTGGATCTTCTTTTAAACCTTATAATTTTGATTTATCCTTATTTAATGTATTTAAGATTATTTGTGGTAATAAAATTATAAATTTTAAATTATAACAAATAATTACTTATTTTTTGTGAATTTTACATAATTTTTTACTTTATAACATTATAGACGATATAAATTCAAATTTCTAATTTTTAAATATTTTTGTGATTTTTAAACAATTTTATAATATGTTATTTTTATAAAATAACAATAGTGTCAATTTTGACACTGTTCATTTATTTGAATTTAAATAAACTATATAGAGAATATATGTTCTAACTAAAATCAATAATAGATTCATAAAAGGTCATAGGTATCTATAAAATTAGTGGATCTCATTAAATAGTTCATATAATTTTTATTTTATTATTTTTAAAACCATTTATTTGGTTTATCTCTTAATAAAATAATTACTACAACATTTTTTGTATAATTATTTAATATACATATATGTTGCATAAAAATTAAAAATAAAATCCTATGATGAAGATAAATCTATTAACTTTCACAAAAATACTTTTACTCGAATTTATCATGTTAAAATCACAATATTTAAATTGTTATATTATTAAATTATGAAGGTGACAACTTTGGCATCATTTAAAATAAAATAATATAAGTGTCATAATCACTTTTATAAGGCTCCAAACGGATATATATTAGGTCATTGGATGACTAAGGTGTAGATATACACTACCAATAAGTTTTTGTCAGGTTTTTGGTCCTTTTAATTGGTATTAGTATTTCAATAAAAAATATATTACTTATTTTCCACTTAATAAATAATTTCTATATCATTAATATATCACCATTAATAACAATTATTTAATCCCTAAAAATTATAAATAAATTATCATGATGTAGATAATTTTATTATATTTCTGGAGACTATTCATGATCTATGTTTTATGATGTTTATCACTAAATTAAAATTATTATACTTATAAGATTTAAGAGAGTGACATGTTGTCACATTCTTTGGTTTTAATAATAATTAAATTATTTTCATGGTCAAAAGTCCGTAAAATGAATCTAATCTGACCCTTAGGTTATATGGGTAAACATTTATCCACCCAATATATTTTTTACATGTGTTAGGGTAATTTTATAACATTATATTTACCCTTAATTACATGATTTACCTTTAACTATGGTAATAAAATTTACCGTAGTTACTATTCATAATTCCCAAAAATAAAAAGTAGCATATTAACATAATTTGGACCCACTGATTTCAAATATGAAATCCATTTTTTTAAATTCAATACACAGATGTTGCAGAAATGAAACAAAAAATAATCCCGTTTTCGAATGAAAACGGTTTTTTTTAAAACATTGCAAAATATTGAATTGATTTAACGTACGAATTCAATGTAAAATCAATTCTAATTACATAAATTATATTAAATGGTAAAAATATATTCTATTTATACTTTAAAACAACTCAATATTATAATTTAACCATATAAATTATTACGATGAAAAAAGTTGTTTTTAATTAAAATATATCATGTTTTTACTATTCATTAAAATATGAAAGTTACCAGAATAATACGAAAAATTTATCCAAAGTAAATTATTATTTCTTGATTCCAAATAATAATTTTTTTTGTCAAATTGAACTTATAAACCAGTCAAAAACGAGATTTAATGTGGGTGTGCCATCAAAAGGTGGGAAAACTGCATTTTTTGAAAAAAATACTTATTTTACCTGAAAAATTTATTTTGTTCTTATACCATGTTCTAGAAAATGTGTAAGATGAATAATAATGTCATAAAATTCAAAATTTGGTCATTACTATTCATAACGGCTTGTTCATAACAACATTATAATAATATATCATTGTTTAGTAAAACCCGGTATTGCGTACAACACACGCTATCGAGGAAGGTCGCGATTGCATGTAATGTAAGGCAAGTTGGGGTTGCGTGTTGTACAAGAATCCTTCGTTGTTTTGTATAACAGAATCCAACCATATTTCATTTATACATTGAATATATATATATATATATATACTCAATGTTGCGTAGAATAACCATTATCAAAAATTGTGTGTAACACGATCCAAGAATAGTGTTGCGTAAGGTAATATTATTGTAGCATAAAACACATGACATCAAATAAATTAAAGAGAATACTTATCATTAAATATAATTTTTTTACAATTATAGTTATACATGTTTATAAAATTTATTTATTTTTTACTGATTAATTATAAATGAAATTAACGTACAAATGAATATAAAGGAAGTGTTTTTATGAAATAATAATTTTATGACAAAAAAGGATTTTGTCTTAAAATATAATTAATAAATAATATCGAAATATACTAATTAAATATATATGTAATATATTTAAAAAATAAAATTCATCCAATATGTTTTATAGGAACAAGATAAGAAAAAATCAAATTTTAAGCACAAAAATCTATATATTTTTAAAAGGCAATTTTACCACCTTTTATAAAAATGTTGTTTAAAACTAAATTTTCACACTGTTATAAGTTTTATATGAAAAAATAAAGTTCATTTTATAAATATAAATATCAAAATTCACTGTTGGTGAAATTTTGGTATTTTTTTTGAGAACTTTTAGATTTTGATGAATAGTTAATGACACCGAATTTAAATTGAAAACTATTTTTTATCTATATATTTTATATTGTAAAGAAATTTTTTTAATTAGTTTTAAAGTATAATTGATCAATTTTATTTTATTTTATTTATTTTAGGTAATTTTTATAACATTAATGGTGATATTAGATATAAAAATGTAGTTATATTTTGAGCATTTTCACTTTAAAACCATATTTTGTTGTCATGTCTATTGGATTAATTTAAATTTAAATTATTCTACTTTTGTGAATTTAAATTGGTAAAATAGATTCCATATTTTAAATCAATTTAATTTATATTATCTAACAATTTAATCTTAGTTTATGACCAAAAAATATTTTTGAAATCAATTAAAATTAATTACAATGTTTAGGGTAGATATGTGATCACTTTGTTGTCAAAAAATAATCTTAAAATTATAAATGACCTAAAAAGTTGTCCATAATCAATTTTATATAAATTATTTGACAGGATAAACACTTTTATAAATTTTATTTCATTATTTTAAGCACATGATTTATGGGAGACCTCTCAATAGTGTCCGTCATTCTTTATTTACAATATTTCCACTCCCTTCCACTATAAATAAATAACTCACCCTCAAAAATTTATATACACCAATAAAGACCATTGTATATTATCAACACATCCAAAATAAGCTCCAAAAATATCTTCTCTCAATATAGAGTTATCATGATGGGTATAAATTCAACCAAGGAAGACCCTTGGTGAAAACTAAAAGGAGTTTCTTAAAAAAGAGTTAACATTATTCATCATGAATTTCATTATTATTTATTTATACACCCATTAAATTATTAATTTTCAAGATTATATAATAAAATAAGTATCCCAAATATACTAAGATGTTATTATGATAAGGTTTCTACCTAAACCTGTACACACTTCCATCAAAGGGGTAATGAAATTTTTGTTCGTGTATGGTGAACAACCGCCTCACAAAATTATTTCATTTGTTTTTCCTTTAAAACATCTCATGGTTGAGAATTATGATGGAAAAAATGTTTTATTATGATATATATAATGATACTATTGTCATAAACTTTTAAAATTTTTATATAACACATAATTACCTGTATTCCATTTTTGGAAACATGATAACATCGTTTGTGGACATGTGGGCTACTGCCTCCTCAAAGCCACGTGATATGGTCATATATTATAAGGAATGTATTATGGATGGGTTTAATAAAAATATGTGATAAAAATTAAATCTATGTTATATTCATGTCATATTTACCTTTATGGATTTATAATATATCATTTCCTTTATTATTATTTTCAGAAACTAAATAAGTGATTACATCGTTCATGGATGTATAAACTACCACCTCCTCGGCATGATGGTATTCCTTTTACATCACAATAATTTTATATATAATTATATATGATTAAATAACAGGTTATTTTTGAAAGAAAAATATCATTCCAAAAAGGTAAATGTCACTTACTGAATTCTTATAATGAATATTGAAAAATGATAATGTTTCTCTAGCGTACATACAGTCTATTGTCTCCCTGATTGAAATATTGGTTCTTTTTTTATAAGAGTCATTAATTATTGGATTAAAAAAATATAATTTAAGTATAAATTTTGATAATTATTCTATGATATTTATTCTATATATGTTTAAATAATGACCTTATTGAGAATAGTTGACCAATCAAAGTCAGTTTCGACACATAAGCCGAATCTGGTCAAAGCATTCAAAAAAACATTATTAACTAAGTAATTTTATATAAAATGTTTATAAATGAAAAATTTATAATGAAACTAATAAAGTATATATAGAATTTAAATAAATAAAATATGTTTATTATTCTGGATGATAGAGGAAAATTATTGAAAATCAGACACAATATAGGATGTTTCGTCTCAATTTACATTCCATTGAGACTCAATTATTATTTTGAACAACATTACATTTATATTTTATATATACATATAAATTAATTATTATATCATTAGTTTGAATTATTTTATGATATTAAATATTTCAATTTATTTTATTCATTCATGTATCACATTATTCAATATATACTCAAGTAGTGAAGGAATATTGTCTCACTTTTACTTTTGTGAGGTATACGTCATAATCACCAGTTATTATTTTGGAATTGTGTATATACCACCCAATATTGATGTTTTATATAATGAAATATTTTATCTTCTTGGTATCTAAATTTTCATTTGATTATTTTTACATTTTGGGATTCTAATTTAGATGTTACTACTGTTGTAAGGGAAAATCTAATCTCACATTTATTTCTATGTAACATATTCCATATTAACCAATTATTTTATTGTGTACCTACTTACCATGAATGTATTTTTTTTTCTTATTATTCATATATTTATTAGTATTCACGTAACCTTTTTAGTATCTCTATTTTATTGGGTTCAAGGTTTCATAGATACCAAGTGGTATTGGATTTTTGTCACAATTTTCCTTCTTTGTCTCCTTTGTTATATTATATACATATATTAATTTATGAGGTGTGTATAATTATCCTATGAATTGTTATATCATTAATCATATTATTCTCATGATATTATAAGTTTCATTTAGTTTTATTCTTTTATGGGGATTATAATTAAAAACATTCAATGTGGAATGAGACACTTTGGAATGTTCAATGATTGTTTTCCTCAAGAGTGTTTTTAATGATCATATAAGGTCATTTCCATTGATAAAAATTTAAAAAAAATGTTGATATTTTTCCTAAAATAGGAATATTTTTTATTGATACCATACTTAAACCTTAATTTTTTGGATTATGTTTTATTTAATGATATTGTTATGAAACTGGTTTCTTTCATGGGTTGACTATGTCCAAAAGAGATTATTATCAGACCTAAATCTTTACCACAAGATTATTATGTCTTGAAGAGACTATTATGAAACCTTTTTCTTTAAAAAAGTTTATTATTTAATAAATATATTGTTATTGAAGCCACTTCTTTTCCATGGGTTAATCTTGTTTCAAATATATTATTTTTCATCCCATTTCTTTTCTATGGGTTAATCAAGTTTCAAAGAGAGTTTTTTTGGAACCCATTTTTTCCATGGGTTAGTCATGTTTTAAATTATATAGTTTTTATAACCATTTTTCATCCATGGGTAAATTATTCCTAGAATATTTTTTTGAATAAACTTTTATCCATAGGTTAATCATCTTTAAGAGAGATCATTTTGGAACCCATTTCTCTTCTATGGGTTCATCATGTTTCAAAGAGATTGTAATGGAACATGTTTCTTTTTCAGGGGTTAATCATTCTATAAACACAATAATGGTCGTTTCAATTAGTTTTGATGAATTATATATGATTTTGGTAGATTCAAATTATTAATTATGGGTGAAACCATATAGAATCTAGTGATCCAATTATATATTATACAATGGTTTCACCCAAATAGCACTTAGATGCATTTGGAACTCTAGAGATAGAATTTATCCGTATTGGATATTCCATTTGTAAAGGTTTTATAGGAATTCAATTATTTGATCTTCTAAGATACCAATTTGTTTTATCTTTTCTATCCATGGGCTTATAGTTTTTCAATTGATCGAGATTGATATCTCATGGCTAATTATTATTTATTCTGATGAATCATTCATTTTCATTATCTTCATATTTTATGGTCCATATATTGATGGGTATGAGTTCTTTTATGGTCCACTCAAGGAAATTTAATGTGTCATCATTCCCTTATGAACTCTTTTTCTTAATGATGACATATAATTTTTGTTGATTGTGTCAACCCTTATTTATCATCTGAGCTCACCCTTATTATGTTTCCATTTTCCTAGGTTTTAAATAATTATGTTGAATGATTTTTCTATATACAGGATTTTACAATGATTATTTTATGACCTATTGGGAAATAATAAAAGTTGGGATAAATGGGAGAAATTTACTTTTGAATACATATGAATCTAATTTGATTTGAGTTGTTTATGTGTGATTTTTTCTTAGTTATTTAAAACTTTGACCCAAAATAGTCTTCCAGAATTTAAGTGATCAATGTTTTACTTTTTATGTTATATGGTTTTAATGGAAAAATTTGGGATACAATAATTAGAATCATAGCTGTAAATGTAATGATATGGATTTCATCGCATGATTTGGGATGTGGGTCCTTTGATGTTATAACCTAACTGATAAACATTCAAAACCAATGATTCGTACAAATGAAATTAATGGATAGAAAATATTATTTTATTTTTGTGGAACACATTATAGTTATTAATTAGATTGGGAGAGCCCTAAAGGATGTATGTCAATATAGCATAAAGTAATTAATAATTATTTGATCAATATTTATTTCATTTCATAGTTAAACATGGTTCAAGATTTTATTATTAGAATGAGATTATTTAGTAATTATTTACCTATGATTTTAAACAAAATCACTCATCTTGTTTGGGGGGTTTCGGTATAATCATTTCATTTTCCAATGAATTATTTATTTATATTGATCATCCTAATTATTTCCATTTAATAAAATATAATTTGTTATTATAAATGATATTATCCAATAAAATAGAGTAATTAGTCAAATGAATATGAAAATCAATTATAATATTCTGTAACATATCACACCATTTGTTCATCTTATGATACTTAGTTCTCAAATTATGTTTATTTTTGTTTTATTTTTTTATTATTTTAAAATTCATACCACAAAATATATTATCCTCACATTAATATCTATTATGTTAACAGAACCATAATATGAATATATTTCATACTATTTTATATAATTATACACTAAAACTGATAAATAAAATAAATCCTTATAACCAAAAGGTTATGTTTATTTGTGGAATATCTAAATTTCAATACTATTATATCAAAGAACATATATCTATTCCATAATATTTGATACATAAGATTTTATTTGATATATATCATTTGTAATATGAATTATCATTACTAGATAAAATGGGAAACATTATAAAATGTGGATCTCAAACTCTTAATTTTGTAGAAAATATATTAAATTTAAATCACAATATAATATGAGATAATAATGAATATAATAGTGGTATAAATGAAAATTGATCACATTGGTATGAAAATATATTCATTGTAATAGACAATAATATAAATAAATCATATTAATTTAAAAATTAACCTTGGAAACATATACATGAATCACATCATAATGAAAAAGTAATATATATGAATTTGAAACATATATAATCATATGATATTATAATATTGTATAAAGGATAAATACTAAGGAAATTTTAAAATCCTGGTCTAGGTTATTCATCTATGTCTAATAACATAGTGTGAATGTTTCACTACTCATGCCTCATGAAATAGTGTAGTAGGTTCACAAATCGTTTCCCATAACATAATTCTATCATCTGTTCTATAGATTTACCCAACTAATTTGATTGTTATATAATTCTAAACCAACTCATATTATTAATATGTCCTTAAATTTATATTCCAAATGAACTTGAAAAAATTAATGAATCTATCCTGATATATTAAATAAATTACCCTTGAAAATGATGTGGGTTACCAAACAATTTTCAGGAATATGAAAAATAAATACTTCCATGATTGAATGTTATTGACACCATGGAATCATAAAACTAGGGAATTATAAATTACCTAAAAGGGTGTATCCTATATTAATAGTGATATATAAAAAAACAATATTTGATGATAGATTATAAATCATATAATAATACTAATGTATAAATTTACTTTCTCTAATTGTTTATAAATATTAAAATATGAATAAAAAGTTTCCTATTGAAGTAAAAATGAAAATCTAAATTCTTTATTGAAATATTGAATAATTAAATGTCACAATGAAAAGTGAAGAAAGAGGTGGGATAAAGTTATCCAGAAAATATATTAATGAAGAAAAATATTAATATTCACAACCCACCATCATATGTAATACCAATTCAAAGGATAGATATCTTATAAAATCCGATAAATTTAATGAATGATATAGAATAAATATATGAATAAATTCAATTAATTTATACATTAAATAGAGGTATCCAATCATAAAAGGGAGATAATGAACATTCTTCTTACCAATACTGTTAACTATAATGAATGTTCTCTAAAGCCTAAAACAACAAACATATAATTATTAATTATATATATTACCACATTTATATTTTTATAATATTTTAGTATTAAGTTATATTAAATTTTTAAATACATATTACATAGTCATAGATTATATTTGTCATTAAATTTCAGTAGATTTTATTGTTTAATAATTATTTTGACAATGTGATGTTTATTGTCATCCATTTTTATGAGATCATCATCTGAATAGTAGAGATGGTACAAGATTCATAATGCCATGTTTTTTATAATGTTTCATATTAGTTTTATAAATGGTATATTTTTGGTTTACAAATATAAAATTTATAATTCACATGTTTTGAGTATCTTTATGAATAATAAATCTTTTTTACCAAGAACCTTCATTTGTTTTTCACCATTAAAAAAATAATCATAACATTAAGAAGTCAATGATTTTGTCATGATCCACACCAAAGGGGATTATTCCAGGACTACCCTAAGCCCACCTCCAAAATGTAAGGGGATGGTGACTAGAACCGAGTAGGAATGTCACACAAATAGGGTTCATTAACCTGAATTGCATGTATGTATGCACACATCTCTGAGAGACAAATGTTGAAATGTAAAAACACTAAGTAAACAGTGCATGAAAACCACTATTACCCATAACCAGATTACAATAGTGAAATCGCTGGAAAGTAAATAGGGCCAGAATACCAGCCCAACAAAAATAATTTCTATAATTTTCATGAAACACATCCACAAATAACTGGACCTGAAGGCAAGGTAATGGGGATACTATCTAAAACCATTGGAACACCACAGTTTATCTAATATCACAAGGCACTATATTGTCCTGGTTCATTGTGGACTTTGTTATAAGTTCGATCATCTCTGTAGGACATAATGCTTATGGGAATAGCCCGTACAAGGGTGAGTATTAGAATACTCAATAGGAATCCCTAAAACCAAAAATCAATACACAAAGGAGAGATACAATCATCTATACACAAGTATACATCTAAAACATATAATAATAACATTTAGATATACTCAAACCATACCAAACAACCTAGGGTAAGTCATAACCACTGCATATAAAAACTATGGATTTAGTTCGAAGATTCAATGAATCACACATCTGGTAAAACACACTCATGTGTCCAATAGCAGTGATTAGGTCAATCCGAGAAGTACCATTTGTCAAAAACCATCATGAGAGGGAGATATATATAATGAATGATATGGATAGATATATTAGACATTAGTGGAGGATCATAGCTAGTTCCCTGGGTTGATACCAATAACTCCTACTAGATTAACCCTCTATGTCTTGGATCAATGCCTGGTGACGTTTTTCACATCAATATGGAAGACTCTACCTAGGGAACCAAAAATGAACAATGGATATACTCTAGGACCCTCAACAGATTCTAAAAACTCTATCCTAGAAGTCATAGTAATGAGATCATACTCTTCTGAATAGAAAATGATACCAAAAATCATTCATGTAAATGATAAATGGAATGAAATATTATGAAACTCATCTAGGATATGGTTGATGAGGGAATCAACCCATAGAGAAAATAAGAGAGCATGCTAAGTGGTAGTAATCACACCTTCCTTGTCCCTTGACCCTAGGAACAACCATTGTAAATAGACTTTGTCACTAGAAATATGTGCTAGATAAAACCCAAGATAGTTCTCTAATGGAAAGTTTCATTGTCAGGGTCCCAACGTCATAGATGGATTGTCAATCAGACATAATGTTCTATAGATATTGGGGTTTGATGATTCATAAGTGGGTTTACTAGTCTATCGACTGGCCTGGGTCTAACAAGTTTGGCCCAACCCAGTTTTCTCCAACATTCTCTGGGCCGCCTAGCCCACTAGACCACTTGGTCACACCCTACTATCCTACTCCATCCCTCCTCATTTGCTCAGTCTTCCGGCCTAACTTCTCTGTATTATGTGGCTCCCACATGTCTTGCTTCCTTAGAGTCCCATAGGCTTCCTATGCCCCTCGACCACCTCACCATGTGGCTCTGCCCGCCGCATCCTCACTAGCCTCTAAATCCCCCACATCTCCACCACTCCATCCCCGTAGCTCTGGAATCCTCTGGTCGCCACCTCCAGCAGCCACGTCCAACAGTTGATCCACATTGTGACATGATGTCACCTCGCCTCACTAAACCACCATGTCAGACAAATGACATTTGTACCTTCATCAGACTATCAGACCACCTCTGGTGTTTGGAAACCAAAACAGTTACAGATTGTGGTTCTTATAGATCCAATCTACACATATCTAGAATTCATTCTTCGTTTACCTCCAATTTGGGGGGTCCGATCATGTTTGGAACCCACCTTATATTCAAACTATGTCCATGGGGGTCTAATTGAAAAAATGAGAAGAATGGGTGAGAGAACAAAATCACAATGAATTACCAAGAAATTATCCTCATCCATTGTTCATTTCATCCTCTATTTTTTATCATTAAAATGATGAATGAAGAGAAAACAATTTCATCTAATTCAATCCTATCGATTATTTGTGTACCAATTCTCATTAATTTAAATGATTGTTGTTTTTCCTAGATTAAGAATGGGATGAAAAAACATTAAATAACAACTTACCTAGATTTTGGATCAATCGTTCATGAAGAATGATTGTGTTTCTATCATTGACGATATCCTCAAACTTCGTTGGTACAACGATCCATGATCCACTCGATCTTGCATCACTATTTTTTCGAGATGGTTCTCACCAAATCTCAATGGAATTCCATGGTTTTGGTGATAACCCTTAATTTCATGAAAAGTCTTATTTAAAATTAAACATCTCTTAATTAATGTAACGTTAAAAATAAAATAAAACAATAATTTATTTTATTCATTAAATGTCCAAAAACTAAATTTTATAGCCAGTTTGAATCAGACGATGTTGGTCCATACATAGTGTAAATCAACTACTCTTAATGTAACAGTTCCTTCAAATTTTCGATCTTGGAACCCATTTAGAATTTATTCAATATTTTCTAGAAAACCACTCATATGTGCTATTTAATGTTTAATATTTTCCAAGTGTTTATTCTAGGCACACTAAGATTCATAATCACACTCTGCCTTAGAGCATGGTCTCAAAATGATTCCATATAATAATTAAAATAATACATGGAAAAATAAGGGACAATATATTCTCCACACAATAGGGATTTTTCCCTTGAAAATACAAAAACAAGGCTACTCAAATAGATGTAGGTAATGCATACAAATCTGATCCGATTACTCCCTCATTCTCTCTTAGAGTTTCTTGTGATTCCACTGGACACAAACTAAGGGAATATCCTACCCATGAAGGATTATTTCCTACCAATCTATTATATCAACTGGATACTCAGCAAAAGCTGCTTCATCCTCGATGTCTAGCATTCCCCAGTTGATGATGTGTGATGGGTTATGGATATACCTCATCAACTGTGACATGTGGAAGACATCATGTACCCAGTAAAACTATGGGTGTAGAGCTAGGTGGTACGCCAGCTCACCAAATATAGGCAATATCTGGAAGGGGTCGATGAACCTTAAAGATAACTTGTCGCCCAGACCAAATATCGTCAAACCACATCGAGGTGAGACCTAAAAGAACAAATGGTCTCCCTCATCAAACTCTGAGGGTCTTCAAATCCTATTGGCATATGAATTCTTCTTGCTCTGCATAGTCTTCATCCACTTCTAGATGATACACACGTTCTCAGTAGTAGCTCATACTATGTTTGGGCCCATGAGTTATTACTCCCCTTGGTCATTCTAGTAAAGTGGTGACCTGTAGGGTCACCCATACAGAGCCTCAGATAGTACCATACCAATGGTGGAGTGGTACTATTGTTGTATGTAAATTCCAACAGTAGTCGGTGATCCCTAAACTATGTCTAACATCCAAGATTTAGACACACAATATGTCCTCCAAAACCTAAATGGTCCTCTCCCTCTTGCCATCCATCTAGGGATGAAATGTCGTACTCAAGAATTTTTTACTTCAAAATGCCTCTTAAATCCCTTCCACATTCGGCATGTGAAACAAGCATCATGATATGAAACAATAGTCGATGTAACTCCATGAATCAGATACTATCTTCTACATTTTGAGGTGCCCCATGATCTCAACTAAACACTCCTCTGTGATATGTGAGAAGTGTCCTAACATGGTGATTTAGTCAAAAATCACCCATATGGTATCAAGACCCATGGATGTGTGTGGTAAACACATCATGAAGTCCATCGATATTACATCCCACTTCCAATCTGACACCTCAAGGGGTTGAGCCAAACCTGCTAGAACTAGGTGCTTAGCCTTCACTTGATGACAAGTGAGGCACTAAGAAATGAAGTTCACAACACCTTTATTCATTCCTGGACCCCAAAACTAACATTGGAGGTCCTGGTACATCTTCGCCACACATGGATGTACCATCAATGGTGGTATGAGGAACACCCTCAGAACCTCATATTGTAATGTCACTGGTACAACTATAATTACTCTAAAAATAATGATGTCCTCCCCCCTTTTGAATATCCATTAAGATAATTTCTTAGGGATAACTGTTCTCATAGAGTCTCATAGTCAGTATCCCCAAGCTATGTCTTCCTGACTCGCTGTAAGAGTTTATGGGTAAGAAACATCGACTAGAGGTAAGCACCCCTATATCCATCCACAAAGGATAACTATAATGAAGAAAGCAACTATGATTCCTGGTCTAGAATCTGGGAACTTGATCTCCTACTAAGAGAACCTCCCACTATGTTCCCCTTCCCAGGAGTATTATCGATCTCAAAGTCATAATCCTAGAAGGACTATTTGCACTGCCTCTATCTCATGTTCATATCCTTATGAGAGAAGATATAATTGAGACTCTTATGATCATAATATATTTTAAATCAGTCGCCCATCATATAGTTCCTCCTCACCATAAATGTGAATACTACTACTACCGAATCAAGACTACGGGTCACGTAGTTCTATTCATGTGGTCTCAACTAGAATGAATCATAGAAAATCATCACATTCCTGTATATCAGAACACATCCATTCCCACTCTCTAACGAATTGTATAATACTACGTACTCGACACCCTCCTCCATAAATCTCAAGATCAGGGTGCTCCTCAAACTCTACCTCAACTGCTTGAAATCTTGTTGAAACTTATCCGTCCACACTAAAGGCATCCTCTTTCAGGTCAAAGCTATCGTATGTGCTTATATCCTATAGAAATTAGATATGAATCTCTGGTATTAGACATCCAACCAAAGGAAGCTTCTCACCTCTGTCACACTCCTTGGGGGCTCCCATGCTAACACTGCCTCTACCATGGCTGGGTCCACTACCACTCTATCCGCTGAGATAACATGTCCTAAAAAGTGGACCAAATAAATATAGAACTGGCACTTAGAGAGTTTACCATAATTCTTTTGCTCTCAAAGTATGTAAAAAATCATCCTTAAGTGTCTGGTGTTCTCCTCCTCGTATGCATAGTACAAAACGATATCATCAACGAAGACAACCTTGGACTGTTCTAAGTGGGGATAGGAGATTCGGTTCATTAGTCCCATGAACACTACATGGTTTCTATTCATTCCATAGGGCATCACCAAGTACACATAATGATTTTAGAATATCCTAAACGTTTTAATCATTATATCCTCATCCCATATTCACAATCATTGATATCTTGATTGAAGGACAACCTTATAGAACTGTCATGCCCCTCTCAATTGGTTGAAGAGGTCATTGATCCTCGATAGTGGATACTCTTTCAATGAGGTAACCTTGTTCAAGTGCATGTAATCCACAAACAACCTAAATATCACATATTCATTTTTGAAAAAACAACATTGGGGCCACCTTGGGTGAGACACTGAGTCTCATTAATCCCTTCCTCTACAAATCTGACAACTACACCCTTAGCTCACGAAGCTCTGCGGGAGCCATCAAATATGATGGTGAGAAAATTGGTGGAGTCACAAGGTGTAATTCAATGCTGAATCTGATCTCCCATTAATGAGGTAATCTAGAAACATCTTCTAGGAAGACATCCTCAGAATCCTCCATAACCACTAGGAACTGGAAACTCATAACATCTACTGCACCGAGGGTCAAGCCAGCCATGTGATTAGTGATTGGTCGCACCCTCCCATGCATTTGTCCATCCTATGCTTCATGGGTTTCCTTTTCACCAATAAAATAAAAACCTCATCTCATCGATGTTGTCACATGGAAACCATCACCTAAAACAGTCAATCTAGGCATTGAACGAAGATAACCAATCCATACCATGAATTATGTCATAAGTCCTCAACACTGCCACCAAGAGGTTCTAACCAAAACTCTTTCCCCCAAGGTAAGGTCAAAATGTCAGCCTAGATGGGTGATCATCGAGTATCCTCCTACAGGTGTCTCCAAGATTAAGAGTTGATTCAATGGTTATATCAGTATCTCAATGTCACATAAAAGATATTTGGTCAGGAAAAAATGAAATAACTTAAGACTATTAGTACTTCAGCTGAAGTAGAAAAGATGCATATCGTATGTTGAATCATCCATGGAGTCCATGGGTTATAAGCCTCAACTGTAACACCCCGAGTTGCAGTAAAAATAATAACATTAAATAAATTATAATTTAAGTAAATATGATAGAAATTTATGTAATATGTTTACTTATGAAAAATATATATAATAATAAGCGATGTATTTAATTTATATATGTAATTGATATATTAAAATATAAACTTATTCTAATTATGATGATAATAATATTAATCAAAATATTTGTTTAGAATTATTACTATTACAAAATTATAAATTTTGATTAGATTAACTTGTTATAAAATGGTTAATAATGTGATTTTTGTTTAATAAAATTATAGTTAAATAAATAAACAAATTATAATTTAAATAATTAACGTTTCATAAAATTTCATTTAACAAAAATGAAAATTTGATGTTCTTATTTGTATTAGTTTTCAAAAAATGACACTTTTTAGTGTAAATTAAATTTATTGTTAAATAATATTTTTATGAGTAATATATTAATATCTTTTTTTTAAACGAAATGTTGTTTCATGTATTTATAATTATTTATAATTAAAATGACTTGTTGCCACACTGAATTATATATATTATTAACATTATTAATTTTAATGTTCCAAAATTATAAATATTTTGTACCAATTATGGTAATTGTTATTTTGGTATATTTTCAAATTATTTATTTAATTTATAACATATTAATTATATATATATATATAATTGTTTTATAGATAAACATAATAATAATTGAATAAATATATTTTAATAATTAAAATTTTATTTAATTTATAAATGTATTAATATTTTTGTCATATCTAATTTTTAAATGATAAGATATATATATATATATATATTTTAAATTTATATCATAAAAATTTGATAAACTTATAATTTTGATAAGTTTTGTTTTTTATAAACTTATTAATCTTATAATCTATATATATGTGTGTTTATAAATGAGTATAATGATTAAAGTATGACGAACATTACTTTTTAAAATGTATTGTTAAAATAATTTTATTTATAACTTTTGACTTTCTTTAGGATATATATATATATATTATAATGTTGATGATATAATAATAATATTGTTTAAATAAAAAAATTGTTTTAATGGTGTTAATGGGGAGAGTCACGGGTTGCTTAAAAAAAGGAAAAAGAAAAAAATATATGATATTAGGATATAATAGTTAATAAGGTAATTGATAATATAATATTGGATAATAATAAAAAAATAAGGAAAATCAGAAATGGGATTAAGTAGATTTTCACGGGTTGGAATATAAGAATAAATGAATATAAAAGGAGATAATAAAATTAGAAAATGAATAAGTAATAAATAATAATATTAAATTAAAAAAATAGAAAAGCATGGGTAAAGTGGGAATCAGATGAAGAAGAGTGTTTAGGGTTTCCGTGCTTTGTGTTTTGTGTGCCTCGGGAGGGTTTGTCTGGGAGAGTTTGAATGCAGGGGGTCTGAGGTCGACTGAGGCTGGAGAGGTGTGGTGCTGCGAAGGGAGAAGCATCACGTTGGGGTGCGTCTGGGCATGCTCCGCGAGCAGAGGTGAGGCCGCACATTATAGCGAGGCATGTCCAGTGTAGGGTGATGGTTCAAGACATCATGTCCATCATCATGAGTAGAGGATTTTGAGAAGTTTCGAGGTCATGTGCATATGTTGGTTCATCGGGTGAAGGACTGAGAGCTGCGGTTAGGGTTTCACCCGGTTCATTTTGAAGGTAGTTCGTTTTCGTCGGTTCTCTGTTATGGTTGTATGTTTTTATTTTCATGTTCCTTAAGATCTGTTTTGGATCTATTTTGAAGTACTATTATATTTTTTTAATCCAGTTTTGTCAATTTTTGAATAGAGGACCACTGGTTTTGGTCCGAAAATGTCTTTCTCGCTGCAATTGTATTTTAATTCTGTCAATTTTATTTATGTTGCATTTTTTCTACCCAAACTCAGAGGCTTGTTTTCACCTCCATAAGTCAAGCAGTAGTTCCTCTATTTTAGTTGAGTGGAGACCTATGGATCTTTTAATATCCCTCTTCCATGCGCATAAACCTCAGGGGTTCATTCTCTTATTCTTCTCCACATCTCCTTCAAGCTCCCCAGTAAGATCCCATCAGTCTGAACTCTTCCTCCTCCATCTAGGTAAGGGGTTGTTTCCATTTAATTTTGTAATGACAAACCGGTTATGCATGCACTGTGTATAATCAGATATACTATATATGTTTATATATATTTCAGTACTAGTTCTACCCTTGTTCCTTTTAAAAAGTACAGTGTTTGGGTTTGTTATGTTTTCTTTAAATGGTATAAGGGTTTGTTTATAATCAGGTATTACTGTTCAACCATCTTTACACATTCTGTATAAATATTTTTATGATATATATATATATATGTATATGTATATATGTATACTTCAAATCCTCCATATTTAAATATTTTCAAAGGAGATCATTTATGTTTTATTTATTCAAGTAATCTATGTAATGGTTTATCTTTAAAGGTTTCCAATAAGAAAAACCCATTATATTCATTAAAAAAACCCATTATATACATATGTATATTCAGGTATAAAAGAGTCTATATATATATAACCCAATTTCAATCCATTTAAAGGTTTCCAAAAATGATTAGGTATGCTTTACCAGGAATTATATATTTATAAAGGTTATTTTGAATTTGTTCATCATGCCAAATACGTTTTCTAAACTTGGTATATGAAATTATATACTTATATATACATATGTATTTTAATACAAATCAAATTATTATTTTTAAGACTTGAATGTCTGTCCTTAAATAATATTTCATGTGCGAACTAAGTTTTGGGTTAAATGGAATTATGTTTGTAAAACCTAAATATATTTACAAACATATATATAAATATATACATATTTATGTGTCACAATCAAAATCTGTTTTATAATTTTTAAAACATGATTTCCAAGCCATAGGTCATGTTTTAGATGTAAAATGTCATTTGGGTTCAATTGGATTTATACTTAGTATGAAAAATCATAATTTTTATATATGTAGAAACATCCGGTCATATATGTTATAAACCCAACATGTTTTGGTTTACAATCAAGTAGAGTCAATAAAAAAATATGTTATGGAAGTATTTATTAAATATAGGAAATTATTAAACCTTATTTGGTTATGGATATTTCAATACATACACCTTGTGTATATACAGTTATATATAATTATATATTTTCAAAACCCTAATTTCGAGTATTGATTATTAGAATTTGTTAATACAATGAATGATTGAAGGAATATTGATAAATGTTAATTTGGTGTTTGTTAAACTAATATGCACTTGTGTGTATATGTATACAATAATACATTTAACATGACAATTTTATTTTAATTAAAGCAGTTTTGATAATATTATCCACGTTTTAATTTAAAAGAATATATTTTAACATTACCAAAATATATTAGAGAATAAATGGATTTTTAAAACATGTTATGTTATATATAACGACCAATACTTTACATACACTATTAATACATCAAAATTTATGTACACTTATTACAACATATAACAAAACCACGAAAGGACCGTATAGGTATAAAGTCTTTAGGAACTGGGAAACATAAACAACTGGTTCATAAAGAATCCACTTTGCCTCCCATTTATTTCGTCATATCTAGACTCCCTTTTGGAATATCCAACTTAATAACCTTCTTCCTGACCTGGGGAAATAAAACATACAAAAGAGTGAGCTCTAATGCTCAGTAAGGGTAAACAATAGAAATATCAATCACATCATATACATAAGAATATAACTTTTGGAAATCTTAACCTGCAAAAGAAATCATAATCTCATAACATGGGATAAATCATAGTAGTGAAATGTAATCACAATAATCATAACATAAAACATGAAGCTTTGTGGCATACACACGTAATCATAGAGAATCATTTCTTATTATTCAAGACTCATTTCCAGGACTATCTTAGTGGAAAAAGTCCATTACTGAACCGAGTTCACTCCTCGTTTCAGTCATGTTTCACTGAACTGGTTTAACCATCCGTTCCAGCCATGTCTATCTCATGAGATATAAAATCTTTACCCAATGCATTGGAGGTAGATATAGGTCCCACCCATCTCATAATGATACCATTCTTATGTGTGCCACAAAATCATAAACCATACATCATAGCATAACCCATGTAATAAAAAGGGGATTCTTAAACATCGTGACATTATAAAACAATTCATATAAGATAATTGAATTCATAAAAATAATTCCATCACAACATAATCAAATAAATTTAATAATAGGGATAGAAATAGAACCCTTTATTATCTTAGATGGAAAATAATTATGATAAAACACTTGAACTCCATTCTTGAGGAAAATATCATTTCTACTTAAAAAACAATTTTCATTTCTTAACATGTCATACAATTCTAAACTAAAAGAAGTTGATTAAAAATAGACATAAAAACTCATAAAGGAAGCTTCATGGAAATAATTTTCTAAAAATCCATTCATGCCGTATAAGTTAAAAAAACATTCTTCTCGTACTTTTGTCAGAAAAGTCAAAAAGTTCTTCATACGAAAAAAGACAAAAGACTCCTTTCATATTCTTTACTAAAAACTCACCGAAGGGTAAAATTGGATTTTAAAAATTGTAGGTGGATGGAAATAATGTTAAATATTGAGGAAACATGGATGTGGATGATAAAATACAACCCAGTACATACCAAACTATAAAAAATCTTAGATAAAAATGAGATTGTGATATTTTCACTTACCTTAGGTCGGATTTGCTTCATAAGTGTCCGAACATCCTGTATAATGATTTAAATAATGTCATTGACTTATTCCATAATCATAATATTTGTTATAATATCATATATGTCCATACTCTTAGCCTCTTATTAGTAATATTTCATTGCTACATGTTATTCGGGTGTTTATTACTTTTTGTTCATATGCGTGTTTTGTCGAATAAATTCTAATTCTTCTCTTTAGGTTATAGATACCTCATTTCAATAAAGGTATTAGTTTAATATATATCATATTGATTCATTCAATTCATTTATATAATCATTATGCAATGAAGATCATGTAGAACGAATCACATCACATTGTGGAGACAGTATTCCGTATGTATGCACGAGCGAGGATATCATTCCCATGATCGTGTAATTATATTGGAGTGTATGTATACTATTTCAGAATAAGTAAAACTTTAAAATAATCATATATAGTTGTTTATTTTCACCATTATACCCATCCATGTAAGGTGGTGGTGGAAAATAGATTACACCACTGCATGGAGACGGTATTCTGTACGTACGCACGCGCGGTGATTTCATTTTCCGTAGGTTGGGTAGATGGCGAAATAGGGTTGTTTCATACTTATAATAACATATAAGTATATGAGTGATACTGATTTTATTACTTCATAATGAAACAACTAATTAAGAAGAAGTGGAAGAAGAAATAAAGTTGGAAGAATCGGTAACGGACATTACCTCTTCTTTAAAGAGCTTCTTTGGGACCTCCTTTTAGGGCACTAAAATTGGTCTTTGAAGAAGACCAAGACCTCTAGGATGTCTCTTGGGATGTGTAGAGGAGAAATTGTCAGGGTTTGGCCGAGCTTGTAGGCTCAATGTGGTGTGAGGAAGAGGGGGAGGAGGTGCCCTTTTATAAGGGAGGGGGGGGCTCCTTTGGAAAAACTAAAAATATTATTTTATTATAAAAGCCAAATTCGGTTTTAAATAGCTCCAAATTGATTTATTTCGAAGATAAGGTAAGGATGGGTCGAAATATTCTTATCAAATAGAATTTAGACAAGTTTAGGTTCCTATTTTATCCTTATCATTTAGATTTAACATTAAGTTAAATAATTTTACTTTTACCGTGTCTTCTTGTGTTCTTATACTATAAGGTTAATAAACTTACTATAAGCCGCCAAACAAACCCCAAGTTGTTTATTATTATTATATATAACATTATCTATGAATTTGGCCGAACCTAAGATTTTTAGGAATAAAATAACAATTAATAATATAATATTTTTTTTAAAAACTATTTTATGTCAATGTTGACACTATTTAGTAATTGATTTTTGTGAAAATCATAACAGAATGATTATTTCTAAAAAAGTTAACTAAATTAATAAGAACATGTCATATTAACCTATAAAATTAGTGGAATTCATGAAAAGTCTCAAATTACATTTATTTGGGTATTTATAACATCAATTATATCAATAATTCATTAATAAGAAAATTACTGCATCATCTTTGTGACATAAATAAAGTAACTTATTTGAAGTCTAAAAATTACAAATAAAATATCATTATGTAGGAAATAATTTTAGATTTCTAATGAATATTTATAGTCAAATTTATCTTATGTATAACCGTATATTAAAAATTATTTTCTTATTAAACATTGATTTTAACTATTTCAACCCTTCTTTAAATAAATTAACAATTAATGTCCTAATATAATCCAAGTGGGCCTAAATGGTCATATTTTATTCCTAAGTTAATTTTTGGTCGAATTACACTTATTAATAGAATTAGGACATGTGTTAGGGTAATAATAATAACATTTTTACCCATAATTACCCTATTTACTTTTAACCATGGTAAATAAAAATAAAAAGTTACTATTCACCAAAAATTATTTTCATCTCATTGAACCACAGTTTACTTACTTACATCAACCATGTCTCTCGGATTTTTGAAATTCCACTCACAGAAGCGGTAAAATTATGTTTTATGAAAAAATTCAGTTTTTTAACTACCACTTAGTGGTTTCACTATTCATCAAAAGTTGAAAGTTTTCAGAAAAATACCAAAATTTCACCCTAGGCTAATTTCGATATTTCGAATCCAAAAGTGAAGTCCATTTTGAAAAATAAAATTTATAAAATTTCAAAAAGTTGTTATTACTATTTATAACGGCTAGTTTTAATAATATTTTAATTGCATATCGTTGTTTATTGAAACTCGGTATTGCGTCCGATGCAAACTATCGAGGAATGTCGCAATTTCCTGTAAAGCAAGACAAGAAAGTGATGTGTGTAGTGAAATATTCCTTTGATGATTTATGTAAAAACAAAATATTTCTCATAAAAGTCTTGGGTGTTAAATTCTACCCCCCTTAAAATGAATTTCTTCCTCGAAATTTGTCACTTTGTAACTAACAGATGAGGATACCTCTCCCTCATCATATCCTCAAGCTCACATGTAGATTCTTCTAATTGGTGGTTCCTCCATAAAACATTCACCAATCGAGTGGTCTTTTTTCATAGGAATTTTTCTCTACGATCCAGAATCTCTATCGGCTGTTCGTCATAAGAAAGATCTTGCTCCAGCGGTACAACTTCTGAGCTGAGTACATGTGAAGGATCAGGTATGTACTTTCTCAGGAGAGATACATGGAACACATCGTGAACTTGAGAGAGATTCAGTGGAAGTGCCAATCGGTAATCTACCTTCCCAACACGATCCAGTATTTTGAAAGGACCGATATATCTAGGGCTCAACTTCCCATTCATTCCAAATCTCATGACCCTCTTCCAGGGAGATATTCCTAAGAACACTTTATCACCCACTTCAAACTCTAGGTATTTTCCTCGGTTGTCGGCATAACTTTTCTGTCGACTCTGAGCTGCTCTTATGTGTTGTTGAATATATCTAACCTTTTCTGCCATTTAATCAACGAGATCAGGTCCTAATAGCTTTATTTCCCAAACTACATCCGAGAAAGTTTGAGTCCTGCATTTCTTTCCATAGAGAGCTTCATAAGGAGCCATCTGAATACTGGAGTGAAAGCTATTATTATAAGAAAATTACACCAAAGGTAGGTTTTGATCCCAACCACCTTTGAAATCCATAGAGCAAGCTCTCATCATATCTTCTAGAGTTTGAATTGTTCTCTCAGACTGACCGTCTGTCTGAGGATGATAAGAAGTGCTGAAACTCAACTCTTTATCCAGAGTATGCTGAAGACTTCTCTAGAACTTTGTGGTAAACCTTAGATCCCAATCAGATATAATAGAAAGTGGTTCTCCATGCAATCTTACCACTTCCTTCACATATATCCTGGCAAGCTAATCTAGAGAGAAATCCTCTCTAATAGTGATGAAGTGTGCAGACTTTGTAAGACGATCAACTATGACCCAGATAGCATTATTGCCTTTGGATGTTTTAGGACGTTCGGTGACAAAGTCCATAGTGATGTTTTCCCATTTCCATTCGGGTATGGGTAATGGTTGTAACATACCCTTAGACTTCTATCTCTCAGCTTTAACATGCTGACAAACCAAGCATCGAGAGACAAATTCAGCAACATCTCTTTTCATGTCATCCCACCAGAAGTACCCTTTCAGGTCCCTATACATCTTCGTGCTTCCTGGATGAATAGAGAATGATGAACTATGAGCTTCATCCAACATCTCCTTTAATTCAGGGATGGGAGGAACACACACCCGATTCCTGAACTTTATTATCCCATCACACTCAAGGATGAATTCAGGAACATTTCTCTCCTTCTTTTGTAACTCGACATCTTCTTTCTGTGCCTATTTAATCTTCACATGTATAGATGGTTGAATATTCATTTGAGAAAGATAATCTTTTTCCCCTTCCATTATTATTCAAATATTCATCCTTTGTAAATCCATAAATATTGGATCTTTTGTGATCCTCATCATGGATAAACTGGCATGGTCTTGTCGACTTAATGCATCTGCCACCTTGATTGCTTTCCCAAGGTGGTAATGGATTGAGTAGTCGTAATACATAATCAGCTCCAACCATCTTCTTTGGCGCATATGCAGCTCCATTTGTGTGAAAATATACTTTAAACTTTTATGATCAGTATAAATGTCACACTTTTCTCCATAAAGATAATTCCTCCAAATCTTTAATGAAAATATTATTGTAGCTAACTCCAAATCATGAGTTGGGTAATTTGGCTCATGGATTTTCAACAGTCGTGAGGCATAAGCTATCACCATATCATTTTGCATAAGAACACACCACAATCCCTTCATGGATGAATCACTGTAGATCACAAACCCTTCTCCACTACAAGGCAGTGTGAGCACAGATGCACTAGATAACCTTCTTTTCAACTTCTTGAAACTATCTTCACATTCATCCATCCAAACAAACTTAACTCCTTTCCGAGTCAACTTGGTGAGTGGATTAGATAATCGTGAAAAATCATTCACAAAACATTGATAATATCCAGCCAAACCAAGAAAACATCGGATCTCAGTTACTGTTGTTGGTCTCGACCATCTTTCAATAACCTCTGTTTTTGCTGGATCCACAGATATCCCCTCTTTTGAGATTATGTGCCCCAAAAATGAATCTTTTTGAAACCAAAATTCACACTTGTTAAATTTTTCATAAAGTTTCTCTTTTCTCAGGGTCTTCAATATAATTCTTAAGTGATCTTCATGTTCTTCCTTTCTCTTTAAATAGACAAGAATATCCTCTATAAAGACTACCACAAACTGATCATGATAGTCTCTAAAGACTATATTCATTTGATCCATGAAGATATTAGGGGCATTAATAAGACCAAATGGAATCACTATAAATTCATAGTGTCCATACATCGTACGGAAATCCGTCTTTGGTATATACTCCCTTTTTACCCTTAATTGATGATACCCTGAACGAAGATCAATATTGGAAAAGTACTGATCTCCGTGTAGTTGGTCAAATAAGTCATCAATGCGTGGGAGAGGATATTTGTTCTGGATAGTGATCTTGTTAAGTTCTCGATAATCAATGTAGAGTCTCATTGATCCATCTTTCCTCTTAACAAACATAACAGGTGCTCCCCCAAGGTGACACACTAGGGCGTATGAATCCCTTATCAAGTTTCTCTTGGAGTTTCTTCTTCAATTCCTACAACTCAATTGGGTCCATTATATAAGGTGTCATTGAAATAGGTAAAGCACCTTGTACGAGTTCTATTGATAACTCAACTTCACGATTTGGTGGAAGACCCGAAAATTCCTCCATAAAGACATCGTCAAACTCCTGTACAATGGGCATATTCTTAATCTTGAGTTTCTCACCAACCATTTGAGATAAATAACCATCATTTAGTGGAATCATGACCCATAAGATGGAAGAAATATCCACTGGAAGGTTATGTTCATCCTTGCATCGATAGACGATCGTAGATTGATTTGGAATATGAAATGTGACTTCCCTTCTTTGGAAATTGATATGAGATCCATATAAAGAAAGCTAATCCATGCCAAGAATCACATCAAATTCCACTATAGTAAGGATCACAAGATTTGAAGGAAGCACTTTCCCACAAACTTCAATCGGAGAAGAATTATAAACTTTTGATGCGACTGTTGTGCCATTAGGGGTTGTCACAGCTAACTCAACATCTAATTGTTGAGGTAATATAGTGATATCCTTAGAAAATTATACAGAAATAAATGAGTGGGTGGATCTAGAATCAAATAAAACATTTGGTACTTTAGAGTGGATGGTAAGTGTACCTTTCACCACATTGTTATCGTACTCCACATCACTGATAGAAACTGCATGTGACTTTCCATTGTATTTGGCCTTAAGAGTTTTTTGACGTCAACCATCATCATCAACCCTTGGATTTGGGCATTGATTGGCATAATGCCCCATCTCCTTGCACTTGAAACATTGAAGTGTAATAGGTTCATTCTGTGTATCCCTTCCTTTTTTTGCATCATTAGACATCTTCTTCCCATCATTGTAGCATTCAAATGCCTGATGACCTTCCTTTACACATTTGAAACATTTACTTGTCCCTTTAAGACAACTCCCTCCATGTTTCTTTCCACACATCTAGCATAAGGGAATGCTCATCTTCTTTTCAGTGTGCTCTTTAGATTTTCCTTTGAATTCCATTTTACTCTTCTTATCAAACCCATATGACTGATGGGTTACTCCAATCTCCATATCAACTTTTGAGCACATCAAATGATTTCCTCATAGCTATTGAAGTCCCTTATGGATAACTCCCTTCGAAGACTTGGTTTTAAGACACTAAAGAATCGATCGATCTTACTCTCAGGTTGGATAATAATACCAGAAGCGTACCTTGCAAGTCTTGTAAAAGATCCTTCACAGGTTCCAACAGTTTCATCATCCTTTTACTTCAGTTCAAGAAACTCTTTCCCCATCTTTGTTCAGAGAATATGAGGGAAGTACTTATTGAAAAATATGGTCTTGAACTCATCCCATTCCATGGACTCAGTTTCATCCCTTCGCCTCGTATTCTTAATAAGATTCCACCATTGATCAACATCACCTTCCAAACGATACACTGCTAATATGACTTTATCATGTTCAGAACATTGACGAACTGAAAATATCTTTTCAGTAGTACTAATCCATTGTTTAGCAACTAATGGATCAGTAGACCCGCTGAATGAAGGTGGACGCTGCCTCATGAAGGATTCAATAGAATGTTGCTCATTCCTTTGCTCGTTTGGAAGTCCTGCATGATTCATAGCTTGAGAATGTTGTGTGAGCATGGCTACAAGATTTTGCATTCCATCTCCCATAACGTTTGTTTGCTCATGGGGACAATCATTGCATTGCCTGTCACATTCTGCATTAACACAGTTCCTTCGGGTTCCAGCCATTGACTAAAACCAAGAAGAATGGTCTGAGAAACACTAATTATTATAGGAAAACCACATAATCAAGAATAAAATTTCACACTTAAGGTCTTATCCTAGGTTATTCATGGCCATTTCAAAAACACTTAGATTGTGTTCTATGCTTAGACTTATCCTTAGGGTTCTTACTAAGGCTTTCACATCCTAGTTTCCAAAGGTTGACTATAACTTTTCTCTGATACCAACTATAATGACCCATACTTTACATACACTTTTAATACATCAAAATTGAAGTACACTTATTACAACATATAACAAAACCACTAAAGGACCATATAGGTATAGAGTCTTTAGAAACTGGGAAACATAAACAACTGGTTCATAAAGCATCTACTTTGCCTCCAATTTTTTTCATCATATCTAGACTCCCATTTGGCATATCCTACTTAATAACCTTCTTCCTGACCTGGGGAAATAAAACATACAAAAGGGTGAGCTCAAATTCTTAGTAAGTGTAAACATAAGAAATATCAATCACACCATATACATAAGAACATAACTTTTGAAAATCTTAACCTGCAAAAGAAATCATAATTTCATAACATCGGATAAATCATAGTAGTGAAATGTAATCAAAATAATCATATCATAAAACATGAAGCTTTGTGGCATACACACATAATAATAGAGAATAATTTCTTATTAGTCAAGACTCATTACCAAGACTATCTTAGTGTACAATGTCCATTTCTGAACCGAGTTCACTCCTCGTTTCAGTCCTGTTTCACTGAACCGGTCCAACCTACCATTCCAGCCATGTCTATATCATGAGATATAAACTCTTTACCCAATGCATTGGAGGGAGATATAGGTCCCACCCATCTCATAATGATACCATTCTTATATGTGCCACAAAATCATAAACCATACATCATAGCATAACCCATGTAATACAAATGGGATTCTTAAACATCATGACATCATAAAAAAATTCATATAATATAAAGGAATTCATAAAAAAAATTTCATCACAACATAATCAAATAAATGTAATAATAGGGATAGAAACAGAACCGTTTATTATCATAGATGGAAAATAATTTTGATAAAACACCTAAACTCCATTCTTGAGGAAAATATCATTTCTACTTCAAAAACAATTTTCCTTTCGTAACATGTCATACAATTCTAAACTAAAAGAAGTTGATTAATAATAGACTTGAAAACTTGTAAAGGAAGCTTCATCGAAATAATGTTCTAAAAATCCATTCATGTCGTATAAGTTAAAAATCATTCTTCTCGTACTTTTGTCGGAAAAGTCAAAAAGTACTTCGTACGAAAAACGACAAAAGATTCCTTTCACATCCTTTACTAAAAACTCACCAAAGGGTAAAATTGGATTTAAAAAATTGTAGGTGGATGTAAATTATGTTATATATTGATGAAACATGGATTTCGATGATAAAATACACCCAAGTAAATACCAAAGTATAAACAATCTCGGATAAAAAAGAGATTGTGATATTTTCCCTTACCTTAGGTCGGATTTTCTTCGTAAGTGTCTGAACCTCCTGTATAATGATTTAAATAATGTCATTCACTTATTCCAGAATCATAATCTATGTTATAATATCATATATGTCCATACTCTTAGCCTCTTATTAGTAATATTTCATTGCTACATGTTATTCGGTTGTTTATTAATTTTTGTTCTTATGCGTGTTTTGTCGAATAAATTCTAACTATTCTATTTAGGTTATAGATACATCATTTCCAGAATGGTATTCGTGTACTATATATCATATTTATTCATTCAATTCATTTATATAATCATTAAGCAATAAAGATCATGTAGAACGAATCGCATCACATCGTCGAGACGGTATTCCGTATGTACGCACGAGCGATGATATCATTCCCATGATCGTGTAAGTATATTGGAGTGTATGTATACTATTTCAGAATCAATAACTCATTACAATAATAATATATAGTTGTTTATTTACACCATTATACCCATCCATGTAAGGCGGTGGTGGAAAATAGATTACACCACGGCATGGAGACGGTATTCCGTACGTACGCACGCGCAGTGATTTCATTTTCCATAGGATGGATAGATGTTGAAATAGGGTTGTTTCATACATATAATAACATATCAGTATATGGGTTATACTGATGTTATTACTTCATAATTAAACAACTAAATAAGAAGAAGTGGATGAAGAAATAAAGTTGGAAGAATGAAGGCTAAAAGTGGGGTGAGGAAGAGGGGGTGGAGGTGCCCTTTTATAAGGGTGGAGAGGGGCTCCATTGGAAAAACTAAAAATATTATTTTATTATAAAGCCAAATTCTGTTTTAAATAGCTCCAAATTGATTTATTTAGAATCTAAGGTGGGTATGGGTCTAAATCCTCTCATCCAATAGAATTTAGACAAGTTTAGGTTCCTATTTTATCCTTATCATTTAGATTTGACATTATGTTAAATAATTTTACTTTTACCGTGTCTTCTTGTGTTCTTATACTATGAGGTTAATAAACATACCATATGCAGCCAAACTAACACCAAGTTGTTTATTATTAATATATATAACCTTATCTAAGTCATTTGGCCGAACCATAGATTTTTAGGAATAAAATAACAATTAATAATATAATTTTCTTTTAAAAAACTATTTTATTTCAATTTTACAACTATTTAGTAATTTATTTTTGTGAAAATAATAAAAGAATGATTATTTCTAAAAAATTTAATTAACTAAATAATAACATGTCATATTAACCACTAAAATTAGTGGAATTCATAATAAGTGTCAAATTACATTTATTTGGGTATTTATAACACCAATTATGTCAATATTTCATTAATAAGATATTTACTACATCATCTTTGTGTCACAAATAAATTACCTTATTTAAAGTCTAAAAATTACAAATAAAATATAATTATGTAGGAAATATTTTTAGATTTCTAATTAATATTTATAGTCGAATTTATCTTATGTATAACCGTATATTAAAAATTATTTTCTTATTAAACATTGATTTTAACTATTTTAACCCTTCTATAAATAAATTAATAATAAATGTCCTAATCTAATCCAAGTGGGCCTAAATGGTCATATTTTATTCCTAAGGTTGTTTTTCATCGAATTACACTTATCCAATATAATTAGTACATGTGTTAGGGTAATAATAATATCATTTTTACCCCTAATTAGCCTATTTACTTTTAAACGTGCTAAATAAAAGTAAAAAGTTACCATTCACCAAAAAAAATTTCATCTCATTGAACCACAATTTACTTACTAACATCAATCGAGTCTCTCAGATTTTTGAAATTCCACTCAAAGAAGTGATAAAATTATGTTTTATGAAAAAAATCAGATTTTTAACTACCACTTAGTGGTTTCACTATTCATCAAAAATTGAATGTTTTCAGAAAAATACCAAAATTTCACCCTAGGCTAATTTCGATATTCTGAATCCAAAAATGAAGTCCATTTTGAAAAATTAAATTTATAATATTTCAGAAATTAGTTATTACTATTCATAACGGCTAGTTTTAATAATATTTTAATATCATATCGTTGTTTTTGTGAAACTCGGTATTGCGTACGACACAAGCTATCGAGGAAGGTTGCGATTTTGTGTAAATCAAGACAAGAAATTGATGTGTGTAGTGAATGATTCCTTTGATGATTTATATAAAAACAAAATATTTCTAATAAAAGTCTCGGGTGTTACATTATATATCATGTTGTGATCACATATAGTCTTATTAAATAATGAACTTTCTACAGCATTTGATGTAGGTTAATCAAGTTTATGATTTTTCATATTATCATGTTCATCGATACATTTATCATCATATTAAATATAATTTTTTTTAGTATCCCTCTACATGAATAAGGATTTTGAGTCAAAGAGTTATCATTTCATGTGGAAAACCCCATTCATTCCTCATTTTATGTGCTTTAATGATTACTACATGTGCAAAATAAATTTTACTTGTCCATTCCTGCCTTGGAAAATCATTATAACCCAACTTTATATGTTCATTGTCATATCAGGTATTTCTACAGTATATTTACAATGGTTTCATTATCCATTTTATTTGTCATTGAATTTGATAATTCATGCATAAATGTGAATAAATTGTAATGTTAAACTTTTATTCCCTTTTCTGAACCTATGGATTTAATTACTCGGGGTGGAATGGGACACCTTGAACAAAATAAAAAGTGAATTAAGAAACCATGTACTTTTTAAGTGATAAGTTATTTAAATAAATCAATGTGGTATGGGAACTTTGATTTATGATGTATGAGGAATGCATTTGACCTAGTATGGTCCGGCTGGGGACCGGTAAAAGAAAGCCCTCCGGGTTGGGGTCCAGTTACAGCAGTGCCTCCGGGTTATTGTCTGATTATAGAGGCACTCCGGTTTAGAGTCCAGTTACAGAGGCTCTTCGGGTTGGGGTTCAGTTACAGTTAGCCCCCTAGGTCTTGGAATGAGGCCTTGACACGGTCTGGAATATGCACTTCCTTCATTATGACTATATAATTTAATTAATGAGAAAATATTTGATTAATATAATATTGATTACATAGCTTATAGTTTATGGATGAGGCCTTAATCATCAGACATCTTGGCAAAGGCCTTGACACAGAGACCATGAGTCCTTCATTTTACATTTTTCTTGTTATGTTTTATTATATGACCAACCAATTGATTATTTTGACTAGAGGAATATCCTTGGTTATAGAACCATTACCTTTGAGTATGAGATTAATGTGCACATGGAATATGATGAGACAGAGATGATTCAAGATCAGTTCCCCTTTCCATAGTTTTAATGGAAATATTAGAATTACAATTATCTTGTTATATTCTTCATTTTTATAAGATGTAGTGAAATTGTTTATGCACAACTATGATAATGCTCGTGCTTAGTATTAATTACATACCTTGAATGTTATGCCTATTTTAATTGGTAGAATTCATCCATTTTTAACAAGCATTCTTAATTTTTTAATCTAGTGGCATTCAGCTAAATGTTCAATTACTTGTGTATGAATGCTTTAATTGTTTTATAGCATCCTATGAAATTTCATGATGTTTTCTTAAAAGGAATAATTTTAATGTATGTGAAATTATTTTCAAAGGAAGTTTTCAAAATCTGTATTAAGTATTTTTCAAACCCCTTACTGAGTATTTCAATGCTCACCCTACTTTTTAAATGAAAAATTTTCAGGTATCAGTCATGAAGTTTCAGAATGTAGATGGTTTCCCCAGAACCAGAACCTCACGATCCTCGGTTGCATGAGACATGATGTGTTGAATGTAAATGTAATGTAATATTTATGGTACATCGAGTCTCATGGGCACCAACTCCGAGAACTTGGGGGTTAGGCCCTTATATAAACTACATGTAGATATCCCTTACCCAATCCTATAGCTCCCTGATCCTGGAGCGGACCTCCTTGGGGTAGGGGTATCAAGTCGAAATATCAACCACCTCCCACTTCTCTCCCAACTCCACTACCATGTCTGCCACCTTACGGATCTAACTACTCCTGGATCGGCCTTTACTTCAGTGGCCTATCTATTGTCTCCCTGTCGAGCACATGGTATGCTGTAAAATCTTAATTGAGATGTTCCCTTCCGTAAAATGAGTTGCACTACCTCTCTCTTGGCTGGATGGATCCACCCTATGAACCTTGAATTACATATCTTGTATCATGTGAACTCCTCCTGAAACATATCCCACATTCAGAAACCTGGGGCTGACATCTGATCCAAACATTCAAGGTCTCTTCACCTCTCTTTCCTATGCTGACTGTCACTGGCTATTTTTATTAATCCATGAAACTCTCGACCAGCAAGGTCTGCTCAAGCACCCCAGCATAAGTAGGGATGCTTAGAGGGATAATATAGGCTCATTTGTCTCTATGCAGACCCTGATCAAAAGTCATACCCTATATGTATCGATGCCTAACCATATCCATTGAGTACCTAGAAAGGATAGTAATACTCTGTGAATAGTCAACTATTGTCATACTACCCTACTGAAGCTGAATAATCTTTTGTATATGTACAAATATCAGTGTAACTAGCAACAACAACTCTTTGAAGAGGTGCTCAATCTATGTCTATGAAACTGTTGTCTAATCATGAGTCTGGGTAGCCAACCTCCATCATTTCCCTAATGATCCCTATAGGAGGCTCATTTCCATGACCACCATCGGATTTGTAGGTGTCCTAACTAGATGGAAAACTCATGTCACTACCTCAAGCAAGTCCTCAACTTCCTGTGATTCAGGATCACCTCAAAACATTAAGGGTCTCAATCTATGAAACTCCTGGAGCTCACTCAACATGCGCACCTCATCTACTAACAATGAAATAACCACTGGAATATCTATTGGTTCTAGTATGGCTGGTTGACCACTTGGAGGTAACATCTATGAAACTGGTCAATGTGTTACAACCTCATCACTTAGGGGTCATCCTCTTGATCATGCTGCTGAATCCTATTTTGAACATGTCATGAAGGCATCATGTAATTAAACAATTTGTACCACAGTCAACAAGTATATCAGGATATTTGAATCATGAATGAAATGGGAATCAAAACTTATTCTTATATGATGCATGTACCATTGTTCTCCCAGCAAACTGGGTCATGACTACCCCAAGCCTATCCACAATATGCCAGGGGATTGTGACTAGCACCAAGTAGGCATTCCACACAAATGGGAGGCATTAGCCTAATGTACAGGTACCCACGCACAGATCTCCATGGAAAAAATTCTCAAATCTAAAAGCACCAATTAAAAAATGGATACAAACCACTATAACCCACAATCATAGTACAATAATGAAGGTTATGGAAATTTAATAGGGCCTTAATACAATCCCACCAAAAATAATGTCTATAAACAAGTTCATGAAACTCAACCACATAAAACCCTACCTGGTGGTAAGGGATTGGGGCTACTGTCTGAAGTTGTAGGAAAACCATGGTCTGTCTGATCTCACAAGGCACTACCCGATTCTGGTCCACCCTAGACTCTTTCAAAAGGTCACTCATCTACACAAGACCTGAGGCATGCAGGAAAATCCCATGAAGGGTTTTGTATAACAATACTCAATATGAAACCCCGAAACTAAAAGGAAATACACAATGGAATGATACAGTTATCTATAAAAAGGTATATGTTTATAACAAATTACAAGAATATCATGATATTCTCAAACCATGCCACAAAGTCTAGGGTAATTCATAACCACTACATACCCGTATTTTTCATTCTTTTCAAAGATTCCATAAAGCACACATCTGGGAGAACACATGCATTAGTCTGATATCACTAATAATTTCCATCAAAGAAGTACCATTCATTGGAAACCATCATGAGAGAGAGATAAACTGAATTATCTGAAGAGATATATGATACATCAAAGGAGGATCATAATCAGGTTCATGGGGTGATACCAACAACTCTATATAGATCAACCCATGATGTAGATGATAAATTTTCTATGAAGTTGTTCACATCATAACTGAAGACATTACCTAGGGAACAAATAATTAATAGAGGATTCTCTCTGATCCTCTCGGAGGATTCTAACAACTCTATCCTAGAACTACTACTATAGGGATCACACTCTTGTGAGTAGGAAATGATACCAAAAAAATTTGGGAAACGATAAATGGGATTTAACCCTAATGAAACTCATCCAAGATACAATGGATTATAGAATCAATCCATGTAGAAAAAGGGGGATCATGGTGAGTATTAGTAGTTACAACCATTGTGTCCATAAACCCTGGGTTCTCCCCATGTAAATGGAATGTGTCACTAGAATTATATCCAAGATAATACCCACTCTAAGTATCAAAAAGACTATCTCATCATAAGGGTCCCAAAACCACAGACGGATCATCAATCGGTCATATAGTTTGAATGATATGGGGTTTTGAAGATTCAAAATGGGGTTAACTAGGACATGGACCAACTCATGAACGACCCATTCAGATCGGCCCTATCTATTCAGCCTAGCCTGCTCTAGCTACCTCTGGCCCATTCTAGCCCATCTGGCTTTCTCTAGCCCTCCTGGACCACTCCAGGCCCCCTTGACCCACTTTCCTTCTAGGTCGCACCACGTTGGCCTTCTCTAACCCTCCACATCCATTCATCCCACCTGCCTATTGCCTCTACATCCCATGACCTAATACCTTTGCAACATATGGCCTCTCCAATCCCCGTGACCACCTCACTATGTGGATTCATCTTCCTCATATACTCCAGCCTCTACATACCCCATGGCTCCCACATGTCTCCACCGCTCAGTCCCTATGGTTCTAGCTACCTTAAGCAGCTGCTGCACGCTACCACATAACCTTATAGGACCACTGTGATGAACCCATGCTGGTGATCCCATATTTCGGACACCAGACTACCTTCAGTGTCCGAAAACCAAAATATTTGCATATCTGGGTTCCTTGGGAGCTGATCTTCATAAATATGGAAATCATTCATGGTTTACCTCCAATTTGGGGTTCCGATCATGTTTGAAACCACCCAGCAAGTCAAACTATGGCCACAATGATCCAACAGTGAAATCATGAATAATAGGGGAGAGAAAAAAAATCACAAGTAATGCCATGGAATGAAATTTATCACGTTTTTATTTCAGTATTGACTCATTCTCATTTGAATGATGGAAGAAGAAAAAAAATTCCATGTAATTTAATCCTACCGACTATGCGTGTATCAATTCTTATTCATTTAATTGATCCTCAATCATCCAAGATAAATAACGTGATAAAAAAATCATAAAACAACATCCTACCAAGATTTTGGTTCGATCATTGATGAAGAACAGTTTTGTTTCCATCATTGATGAGATCCTCCTACTATGTTGGCATGACGATCCACGATACACTTAAGCTATCATCACTATTTGTCGATAGGGTTCCTCACCACATCTCATAGGAATTAAATGGTAATGGTGGTAACCCTAAATATCATGATAAGGAATAATTAAAAGAAAACATTTCCTGGTCAATGTAACCTTCAAAATAAAACATTTAACAATTTATTTTATTTATTAAACGTCTAAAATTAACCTTCACATGCAGCCCACACTAGCCACAATTAGCCCACTCCTAGGGAAAACCACTACTATTTATGCAACAGTTCCATCAAATTTCTCATTCGGGAACCTATTTCATTGTTATTCCAGTTTTTCAAGAAAACCTCTCATGTGTTCTGTTTAAATTTTAATATTTTTCAATCAATTATTCTAGGAACACCATGCCATGGAATCTCACAATGTCTCAGTGCCTGGTCTCAAAATAATTCTAAATAATTTATAAAATAATACATGTAAAAATCTAGTACATTAAAAATATCATATAATAATATTATTTATGTTTTGATATACATCCATGATGAATATGATTAAGGTGACATTGTATCATCAATGTAGGTAGGTGAATAAAGAAAATAAAAACAAACCATAATAAATAATAGTGTTATAATATGTATTAATATTATTATAATATAACATTTAATGAAAAATAATTGTATTTATAATATTTTATTATAGTGGTAAAATAGATATAAGAGGGTTATATTTGTAAATAAATTAACAATAATAAATGATTTATGACTCATTCTTATCACCAAATGGTCCCAAATCAGGGACAACTGAAACATCTTATATTGCCACATCCAATGAATCCCAACATGACCCAATCATCATTCACCACATCAATGTGGAATTATAAATCATCCAAAAATATAATATAAATGATTATAAAATCCATGTAGGTATCATATCTACATCCCATTCATAATATTTAAATTTAAATCTATTCATACATGATTAAAATACAAATATTAATGTAATCATTCTAAATTTTATTGAAAACCAATAATGAACAAAATTATTTTTTAAACCCTTCTCTTTAAGAAAAAAATGGAATACATTTTTTGATAAAAACAAGAAAATATTTAATATAATTGGAATAATCGTTTTTTAGTAGAAATTATTTTTATAATGTTCCTATCAAAATCCTAACGATAGTGAGTATAATAAAATATTATAAAAATAAATATATGATATTTAATTTCAAAAAAAGTGGATTGCTTTGTTCTCCTAAGAAAAATAAATAGGAAAATATATTATTCAAAAATAATATCCAAAGTATAAATAATAGGAGAGTGAAATATATGATATTCACTAGTCATCCAACATAAAAAGAATATAGGAAACCCAAACATGGAAAAAACATTTAAAAATTATCATTAGATCACCTAAGTGATTATGGGGTATATAGATCAATACTAAAAGATAATACAGAATATCAGTGATCATGACGTAATTCAATCAGCCTAATTTTTTGGTACGCTACCTATCATATATTATGCGGAAATTAACAACATTAAGTGATACACATATTAAGATCCACTATCTATACAAAAATACTATTAAAGTGCATCATGTGTACCAATATATCAAACTAAATGCACTTGGTTCCCTGTTGTTTACAAAATAGAGATCATTAATCATTTAGCCACAAATAATTAGATATAACATATTATAGTTATAAGTAGATTATAACATTAAAACATTGTTCATAGAAATATAACCTTTCATATATGATAATAATATAAAAAACATGTCAAATTATAAGGACAAATTTATCTAATATTAAGCTAACACCATAAGGGAACATTTCATGGGATTATTTTCATCAATGATTCTTTATATATTAAGTGGCAGACCAGTCTTCGAAATATCATTTTAGAAACTATGTCAGAAAATAATATTATAACTTAAATAATAAGAAAATTATTAAAATAACTCAAAAAATAAATTTTTTTATTTACCTAAAGAACTATAAACAAAATTATTTAAAAATTAAAACAATTGAAAATCAATTTTAAAAGATAAAACATTACATATTATAATCAAATTCCATTATAAGTGCCATAAAATCATTTTTTTATAAACATTTTTTTTGAACAATTGTTTAGAAATAGATTTCTTCATTTCAAATAAAAGGGGATTTTTTTGAATAAAATATAAATAAAATGATAAAAACATCAATTTAGTAATAATTATTATTATTATTATTAATTTCATATGAATTTAAAAAATTAATTTTATATGTGAAAGAAATCATTTTTTTAAATAAAAACTTATCTATTAAGACAATCTACCTTAAATTTGTGGTTTTCACTATGCACAGTTCCATTCCAACACAAATAGAAATGAACAATCCTTAAACCTCTCATGTTAAACCTAAAAAATTGATAAAACAAAATAAATATTCATTCTAAAAACCCAAGGTTTTTGGAAAATTTATATTTAATAAAATTGGGTATGGAATAAGAAAAAAAGTGAAAAGATCATTATAAATTATTTTCCATGAAGAATCATCATTTAAATTATAGGGAGAATAAATGAAAAATAAAATAAAAGGATAGGGGAGTGGCCTATAAATTTCCATTGGTTGTGATGTATGACTACATGTGAAAAAGGAACCCAATAGGGTTCAAATCAAGATAGTAAATTATATAATTTGATGAAAATAAATGTATTCATAGGACATGTCATGGTGTGAGTTATTATGTCATGTCATGATGGCTTCTATGTAATGTTCATGATTTTCCATGTATATTTTTTGAAAATTATATGCAATTTTTTTGAGACCTGGTGCTAATATGACATGTGATTCTAAGGCCCGGGGTGCCTTGAATAAATGTTTGAACCATTTTTATATTTAATAAAAATAGTGTACGTGCTTGGTTTTAGTAACATTAAAATGAGTGCTCAGATTTAAAATCTAAAAGCTCCATTTTGTTCAGAGAATTGAGGTTGGCTTAGGTGGGACATAACATAGACGATCATGGGTCGACTATAGAAAATTATTTTCACACATTTTAAAGAAGAATAAAAATAAACATATTTTTTTTTCATTAAGAGTTTCGTGACGACACAGCAATGTTACGACATAGAGAAAAAGTAGATGTTTCTTTTCATAAATGAAATTGTTTGGCAAGATTGTTTCAAATGAAAATAGTAATGCTAAAAAATGTATTTAACCTTTGGTAGGGATTCAAGATTATGATTATTGATCCTTCCCTATGAACAATGGAGGACCACTTTGTGATTTCCTCTCGTTCAAAAATGAATAATTCCAACAGATCGTGGATCACGAATTGAGGATTGAGGATCGACGAATGACAGTGGTGCAACTCTGTTCTTCTCCAATGATAGATCCAAACATTTAGGTAGGTGGATTATTATCTAAGTGAATTATTTCACTATTTTAATGTTTAATTATGAATGTGGACTAACCCAAAAACAGATTTTTCAGTAGTTCAATCGTTCTTATAGGATGGTTAAAACTAATGGATTAAAGAGAATATATCATGGTGATTATTCTTCTCTTCTTATTTTCTGATTTTGCTGACACAATAAAACCAAGGACAATGAACAAGTTAAAGGTTCATTCTAAGTGGTTTTCAGGTTCTTCTTCATTTCCCCCGTTCATAAGTTCTTTGTCAGTCAACCCTTGTTGTTGCGCTGTTAATTTTTTTGGGGTTCTGAACATAGATGGAACCCCAGAGCAGTGATAGGATGTTTTAAATCCTAATGTAGATGAGTTTACGACCTGAGGATCACGCATTACCCTTATGTTAGAAGAATAGACCACCAAAACTATGGTGCAGGACCATAGAAGAGGTGTTCATTGGAAGTGTTGCACGGTGGTGTGGCTACTCGGCAGGCAGAACTTGCAGCACGGCTACCACAAGCTAGCAGATATGGCCCTCCGATAGATAGCCCACAGTGGGCATCAGCGAATGTAGTCTAGCTAGAGCACAGTGTAGGGAGCCCGTGGCAACTATGGCAGGGTGTTCACGTGGTGGACCACCACACAAAAAGATGTGATCTCCCCATGTTTAAGGAGAGAAGACACAACAACCACCACATCATGGAGGAAATATCAACATGCCCGAGCAGGCAGGCCTGGATCTGAAGGGCCAGACCAAGAAGGTGGGGTCAACCCGATTAGTTGGGTTAGACCAGACTCAGTGGGGCGGGTCGGACTAGACCTGGACCCAACAATCCCCTTATCACTTAAAAATTGATAATTCTAAAACTGTGTGTCAGTTTGACTAGTTGTTTATAGAGTTGGGACCCTTGCGATGAGGATACCATTTTGAGGTACTCTAAGTTAGTTCCCATTGAATTTTTCTTACAACATAATGGTTCAAGGATCAGGTGCTCCCAGAATGAGCATGCTAAGGGTGGAATCATGTGTCAGGCTAAGACATATATGCTATGTGATTATGAAGAATTTTTTAATTTCCAATAATGAGTTATACTCCCCTATCCCACCAGGGTGTGGGTCCTCTAGTCTTTTATGACACTTCGTGTGTTACCAACACTCTGTGTGTTACCAACTCTCAGTGTGTTACTAACACTTCATGTGTTAGCTACACTCCGTGTGTAACCTACACTTTGTCTGTTTTCATTATTCTGTGTTTTACCTACACTCAATGTGATAGCAACGCTCTATGTGTTACTACATGAGAGTACTCTGGATTCTTATAAAAATAATGTTTACATACCATATACATATAATGGGTGTGAGTTGAAACTATTGAATCTCTTGACAATACCTCTTAGAAACTATACTTCATGTGCCTCTTTGGTATTATACATAATGTATTTCTTAGTGGGATAGTTCATTTGATTCCTTGTGGTTTACTTTGTGTGATTCTTTTGTGGTTTTGGGTTCCTATTGAGTATTTTTTTAATCACCCTTGCATGTGCTTCACATGCACGTGTCATGTCTTGTCCAAATAAAGGATAGCTTGACGGAGTCCTTAGTGGGATGGGGCAAGGTGGGGCTTAGAGGTAGACCTAGAAGACTAGGTTCACTTCAGTGACAACTGATTGCTGTTTGTACACCTACCCTTTAGGTAGGGCCATTGGTGGATGACATCTAGGAGCTTGTACGTTCCTTTTTCAGTTGGAGTTGTATTATGTCCCCATTTCCATAAACTTTTTCACCTTACTCTAAGTTAGATTTTCTAGTGGTTTTCGTCCATGGGTACTTAGTCTTTTCAGTTTCATATTTTTCTTGGAGATGGGTGTCTGAATACAGGTACATTGGAAAATTCCTCCCACTTGTGTGATACACCGACATAGTGGTAGTCACCATCCTCTAGCCTATGTGAGGCGGGCTTGGTGTAGTCACGGTATGGGCCCCAGGGGATGGTTAGTGATAGATTTATATTAGTGGAAGGTCATTTTTACTCTTTTTTTGGGAAACAATGTTAATATTTTCAAGTTCAACATTCAGGCCAGGGAACCTAGTGTTGGTGTGGAGGTCGGCATATCTATACACTAAGACATTGAATTTTTCTTTCCGAATTAGTAAATAAAAACACTAGTTTGATGGGAAATTAATGTTTCATTCATCATATTGGAATTGAGTGTGTTATCATATCCTTATTGAGTGAGACTCATCTCACTAAGTATACTCTATTGACCATGGAACATCTTATTCTATTTCAGGATGCTTCCCCATAGGTATCCATCCAAGATTCCATGGCATGATCATGAGGTTGGTCTGCAGAGTGATGAGGCATCGGTGATGGGATCATTTCTAGAGGTAGAACCTACTTGAGGTGTACCTGTTATTCCACCACCAAGAGAGAAGCAATTTTTACCGGCATTATCGTTAGAGGATACATTCAGGCCCAGTTCATTCCCTGAGTTCCAGTGATATCGACATCTTAGATTCCAAGGTGAGATGGATCCTCAGGTAGTTTAGTATTGGTTGGAGGTAGTGACGTGAGTTTTCCACCTAGTGATGATGCCTATTAACTAGATGGTGGTCCTAGTAACAAGTCTTATGCAGGGCTCAGTGGGAAGATGGTGGAACTTGATGCATGAGGAGGAAACCCTCTCCTGGACAGACATTGAGCATCTTTTTTGGGAGGAGTTCTGTCTAGAGATATTAATCTCTATGGGTATACAGGATCTGCTGCATCTAGAGTAGGGCAGCCAGATCGTAGTGTAGTACTTAGCGAGATTTAAGAATCTTTCTTGCTACACCACAGATATGGTGTGGGACCCATTCTTAAGGGATAATGCCTTAGGATATGAACTATGATGATAGGGAATTAATGATAACCCTTAGAGTATCTATGAATTATGGAGTGTTAGAGAGATCACTACTGGTAGATAGATCTTGTGCGGAGTAGGCACCAGCGGTGGGGACTACCCCTGGGCTCATGGAAGTTGGGTCATCACGAGAAGGTATAATACATCTAACATAGGGGTCCAATAGGACTATATAGCCCAAAAGATAAATCCAGGACATGGGATCAAAAGAGTGGGGCTTCCAGTGTAGAATCGATCAAATGAAGGAGACGTTTTTCTACTAGTGTAGCAGTCAGGGACATATGTGTAGAGATTGTCTGACCAGCCATAATATCGACCAAGAGATGGTCGAGGGACCTCCGAGGTAGAGGATGAGAGATGAATTGGGAGGTATACTAGGCATTGGATGTGGAAGAGGAGTGATATGTGCACTAGGATGTGGGTGAATGTTTGAGGCACTACCACCACCACCCCCAGGTGGTCCACCCCAAGCTTAGGGAGTTGGTGGACAGTGGCAAGGCCAGCTCCAGGAAATAGAGTATTATGATCCTAAGACTCTCAGGATTATTAGTGGTATGATCTATGTATTTTAAACCCTATATATAGTTATTATAGACATAAGATGGAATTACTCCTTCCTTTCCACTAAACTTGTTCGAAGATTAGAGATTTCGGTGGAGTCAGTGGCTCAATCATTATATTTATAGTTGACTAAGGGAGTGGATTTGTTGATCACACACTGCTGTCAGAAGTGTGATCATCCTTTTGGGGATTAGATCATTGGATGTGATTTCCTAGAAGCAGTGTCTAGGCCTTACGACATCATTCTGGGTATGGACTGGTTATCCATATTACATGATCAGATTGAATATTTTATGTGTATCTTGAGGTGTTTATATAGATATGGTGTTTTTTTTCCTTTCTTGGTGAAAATTAAATTCATACAATGTATTATGGACATGAACGTAAGTGGGTACAACCGATCACACACCAGTTGGGTGGTATTACCCTCGGTGTAGTGGAAGAGACAGTCCTCAATTTCCTACAGTGGTGGATGACTATGAGGATGTCTCTCCTGATAATTTCCCATGATTACCTCCTCGTAGAGAGGATGATTTCAGAATTGATCTTTACCCTAGGGTGGAATTTATTTCTACACCTGTATATCAAATGTCTCCCATGATGCTCAGGGACATGAGGGTATATTTGGAGGACTTGCACAGAAAGGTCTTCATGAGGCCCATTGTTTCACTATGGGTATCCCTAGGTTTGTTTTCTAAGAAGGCATATATGATATTGAGGTTATGTGTGGACTTATAGCACCTAAATCATGTGACCTTGAAGAACAATAATACTCTATAAGGGATTGAGGATCTCTTCGATCAACTAAAGGGAGTGAGATTGTTCTTGCAGATAGACCTCATATCTTGTTATCACCGGCTTTGTGTATAGGATGAGGACATCCTAAGGACTGCTTCGAGATGTCGGTACAGTCACTACAAGTACATAGAGATGTCTTTTGGAATGATGAATTCCCTATAATTGTTTATGGGACTCATGAATATGATCTTTTATCCATACATGAAAATGATTTTAGTGGTCTTCATTGATGACATTCTAGTGTATTCAATTTCCAAGGAGGGGAATGTGATATAATTGAGGGGGGTACTGGGCATACATTGAGATCGCCAACTTTACAAGAAGATCTTGAACTATCAGGTATGGATTTGATAGGTCCACTTTTGAAGACATTTCTTCTAAAATGTTGGAGTTTCTGTGGATCCTGCAAAGATTGAGGTGGTGCTTGCTTGGGATCCACCCAAGATCTTTACCGAGGTGTATAGTTTCCTGGGATTGGTTGGGTACTATCATACTTTTGAAACCGACTTCCCTAGTGTTGCAACACACATGAAAACTTTGATGAAGATAAGGGAAACCATTAATTTGGATAGAACAGCGCCAATATAGATTTTAGTAGCTGATAGGATCTGAAAATCACAAATTTCTTGATGTTTCTATAGGAGGGAGTTGAGTACATGGTGTTCTGTGATGCCTTAGGAATCGAAAAATATTGTGTCTTGATATAGGGGCAAGTTGTTATTTTATATTGTTCTCGATAGTTGATACCATTAGAGTAGAACTACATGGATAATTACCAGGAGTTGGAAGTGTTAGTCTTTACATTGAAGATTTGGTGACACTACCTTATGTGTGAACATTTTATCGTTTACTTTAACCATAAGAGTCTCAAGTGTATCTTTTCTTTGAAAGATTTGAACATGAGATAGAGATTATGGATAATGTTTCTCTAGGAATATGACTTCAAAATAGTCTATAAGACTTGGAAGGGGAACATGGTGGTAGATACAGTCAGTAGGAAATAGAGTTCATTGTAATTAAATGTGGCATCAGAACAGTTATCCTCAATGCAGATATCCTTCATGTATAATGATGGAGCATATTATCTCTAGTCGATGGTTGTCTCCCCTCCACTATTATAATGAGTCAAGGAGGCACAACTCATAGATACTGACTATGAGACCGTAAATGTTTAGATGTACATAGGGCATGCTCCTGAGGAATATTCAAAAGGTGGTGATACTGTTGTTCTCTTCATAGGGATCATAGTCATACAAGTAGTGTTGTGGGAGGAGGTGTTGGGGGAGTTCCATACATCCCATTTGGCAATACACCCAGGTGTGCAAAAGATGTACCAAGACCTCTAGTGTCATTTCTGGTGGTTGTGAATAAATAAAGAAGTGGCAGGGATTTTTTTGAGATGCTTTACTTTCCAACATGTTAAGGATGGGCATCAGGTTCTTGTGGGTTTGACTGAACTCCTTGAGGTGATGGAATGGAAGTGGGATGGATTATCGATGGACTTAATGACGGGTTTACCATGTACATATAGGGGAATTATATCATATAGGTTATCGCAAACTAACTCACCAAGTCATCCCACTTCAGAGAGATTTGGGAGCAGTGTCTCGTAGAGTTCATTGGACGGCTCTACGTGGAGAATATATTTCAACTCCACAGAGTCCCATAGAAAATATCTTTGGATTGAGATAAAATCTTTACATTCTGGTTGCGGAAGGGATTGTAGGAGGCATTTCTGACTCAGATTCACTTGAGCACAACCTTCCACCCACATAAGGATGGCCAGATGGACCAGACCACTCAGGTCCTAGAGGACATGCTATGTGCTTGCATCCTTGATTGTGACTGCATTTGGGAGGATTGCCTAACACTTGTGGAGTTCACATAAAACAATAGCTATCAAACCACCATATGTATGGATCTATTCAACGCCTTTTGAAGGCGACCCTAAACATCTCCACTTTGTTGGAATGACCTTGGAGTGTCGGCACTCATGGGACCGGTGTTGGAACAAGATATACAGAGAAGGTGAAGGTCATCCAGGAGTGGATGAAGACTACACAGATCCGTCAGAAGCCCTGTGCTGATAAAAGATGTTTAACCTTGGAGTTCATGTAGGGAGACCATGTGTTCCCTTTGGCCTCTCCTCAATCTGGGATACAGAGATTTGGTCAGGGTGGCATGTTATCTATGTGGTTCATCATAACTTTTATGATACTGCATAGAGTGGGCGAGGTGGTGCACTTCTTGGATCTACCTTCGTAGTTAGAGTTGGTTCATGAGAACTTTAACTTATCCCAGATAAAGAAATACATACACGAACCTTCACACTTCAATGAATGGGGAAAGTTGGATGTTGATGATGGGGTGAATGTTTTGGAGTACTTGGTGGAGATCGAGGATTGACAGGAGATGAACCTTGGTGGATTGTTGATTCCTCTTGTTCATGTTTTGTGGAAACACGATAATCTCCAGTACATCACTTGGTGTAACATCCCAAGTGAATAAAGAATATGAAATTTTCATATTTATTAATATATGAAAATTAAATATTAATTTTACTTTAATGGGGATTTCAAGTTTTATGTCATACTCGATATGCAAAATCTAGTTTCTTTGAAATCTTACGATACACACAACGTTAAATTATGCTGAAAAAATTACAATAAAATTATTATTTTAAATGGTAGTTAACACATAGTCATCGTATTGGTGGTAATGAACAATACTAACTAAAATATGATAATACATTTTTTTTAAATGTTTTTACATTTATCCAATAAAATTTAGAATCATAAAATGTGAATGAATCCAATTTTAAGTATAAAAACTCTAATATTTTTTAAAATGTCGATTTACCGCCTTTTAATGGAGAAACTTTTTTAAATCTAGTTTTTCCACATTTATATGTTATATTTGAAAAAAATAATTTTCTTCTTTATAATTGTGACATCAATATTTACTTTGGAAGAAATTTTGGTATTTTTCTGATAAGGTTCATTTTTTAACGAATAGTAAAAAATACTGCATTTTAATTCAATAGTACCTTTTAATCCAATTTATTTATATAGATATAATATTATTTTAATTAGTTTTAAAGTGTAATTGGATTATATTTTTACCATTTAACCCAATTTTGGTCATTGGAAGTAATTTAACTCTTACATTGAACATAAACAACTATCAATCTTTTGATAGATATTATTTCATAAAAACATGCTTTTTTGTTTTGACAACGAAAATTAATTTTAAATAAATTTCTGCCAATTATGTGTTTTTTATTTGAAAAATGTATTCCATATTTGGAATCAAGATGTCCCAATTGAGTGAATATGTAACTTTTATTTTTACACATTATGAATATTTAATTCAGTAAATATTTTATTTACCATGGTTAAAAGGTTAATATTGTAAATATGGGTAAAAAATAATATTATAATAACATTAAATTACCCTAAATGTTTCCTAATACTATTTTCGGATACATGTCCGACCATGGGCATCCTTGGGTAGATTTGGGGACCTCATGGAGCCACATAGGAGTGATAATGACACTTTATATTAATTAATTTAATGTAAAGACAAAAATTACATAAACATATATCTTTTGGTAAATTAATTTTTAAATGGGATTATATAAGTTATCACTTAGGCTATAAATATTCATTTTAAATATAATAAAATTTCCTACATCAGGGAATTTTATTTATTATTTTCAGAAATCATATAGATAAAATTATTTATGACAGAATGATGATGTAGTGATTACCTTATTAATAAATGATTTAAATAAATGAGATTATAAAATTTAAAGAAACTATCTGAAACCAGTCCAATTATTATTGGATGATTTTATTTCGAAAAAGATTCATCTTAAATTTTAATTAAATGAGTTTTGTACCATTTGAAACTGAAAATCGGTTTATAATAAAATAATGTTTTCAAAAATTCCTAAAGAGCCCCTCCTCCCACATATAAAAATCCATCACCTCTAACCCATTACTCACACATATCAAACCCCTTGGCTTGTCCAAACTCTACCCAACTAGTATTCCTACATCCCTATATTAATCCTGGAAGCCATACTCTAAGAAGAAGGAACTTCAAGGAAGCCTTTTGGTTCAAACCAAAGGAAGTTACCCGATTTAATGTCAACATCTTCTCTTATGTTCTTTTCATTTATTTTACTTATCCAACCCGGTAAACTCTCTTTATTATTTTATTCATAATAAAACCAGTATCCAAAATATACTATGTTTTTTTTATGATAAGGATTATAAATACACTTGGTCACACCTCCATATAATTGATACGAACATACTGTTTCTGTGGACAATGAACTACTGCCTCATGGAATGATGATTGTTCAAATATCTCCATCCTCCTCTCATGGTGGCCATTATTATGAAACTGTATTTTTATATATGATATATATTATGTTTATATTTTATCACTTTCTCTGTATTTTTAATTTATATCATAGCTTTATTGTTTCCATAATGGATAATTATGATAATTTCATTTGAGGATGTGTGGACTAACACCCCCTCAATGTGATATGACTCATTCATTCCATACATGGGATATATAATGGATGGAATTTAGGATCTTATGTAACATATATGACATATATATTATAATAGAATTATAATATACCTATGTATCATTTATATTTGATTCTATTAAAATGTAAAAAGAAACTAAAGTATTGTTCATGCGTACGTACAACTTACCCTTTCCATGAACGGTGCATTTCATTTATTATGTACAACTATTGTGGTCTATTATATACACATATAATATGGAAATATATTACATATATGATATATAAATCATTTATATCATTCTATAGATAATTTACTTTTTACCACATGGAATATATGTGACTATAACAAGTTTATTTTTTAAATGTAGTTCTGAACATCGACAAAATGTATGATATGAACTCAAATAACTAATATTTTTCTAGAAACATAATAAGTGATATAAAGGAATAATAAAATTGAAAAGTTTCTTAATCATGTATAAACTAACTTATGTTTATTATTTATGAAGAACAAGTAACAAACAAGTCATGTTGGACATGAGGTAAGGGGTTTTCATCTCAGTTTTTATTCCTGTGAGATTCATGCTATATTTGCCACTATTTTCTTTTGTGTAGTGTATGTACGGCCCATTATTGTATTATTTGGGTAAAATAATTTACCTTATGGGTATTTAAATCTTCATTGTATGATCCTTCCTTCATGGGGTGTATGTTTTGTATGTTTCCAAATCGGTAAGGAACAAACGCGTCATGTTGGACATGAGGTAAGAGGTTTTCATCACAGTTTTTATTCCTGTGAGATTCATGCTATATTTGCCACTATTTTCATTTGTGTAGTGTATGTACTGCACATTATTGTATTATTTGTGTAATATAATTTACCTTATGGGTATTTAAATCTTCATTGTATGATCCTTCCTTCATGGGGTGTATGTTTTGTAAGTTTCCAAATCGGTAAGGGAACCTTTCACCATACTCTTACAGTCAAAGACTTCTTTTATGTTTTCTCTTTTAATTTCTATTATCTTATATTGGGATATTTTATTCTATACCCTTATTTATGTACATTTTATTTACAAGTGATGATATTCCCTTTTTTCTCTCATCAAATCATTTTCTGAATTTTAAAGTGATGATGTTAGGCTGCCGAATTTTCATAAGGGAATATGTCTCAATCCCCTTTCATTTGAGGCATATCTTGATATTGTGAACCTTTATTATCCTACAAGATGTATATATTTCACATTGATATATTATATCATTAATATCTTTATTGTCGTGATATTATAAGTTTTTTAAATTGAATTCTATAATTATTTTTATTCATGTATTTTCTATGTGGTAATGGACTCTTTAACTAAAACATTGTTTTAAATGTTTTAATGATTTAAATGTTTTAATGATTTAACTAAAACATTGTTTTAAATGTTTTAAAATGGTGATTACTTTATATGATTAAATAATTTATGGGACACTTTGATTCAAAAATAACTTTATTAAATGTTTTAAATAGTTTTGAAAATGGTTTGATAAAGCATTGATTATGTCAATATCATGAAATGATATATTATGATTAAAATGCGGATATTTTATCATTCCCTTTTTATTTTTTATCTTCTATGAATATTTTATTGTTATTGGGTATTGTATACATATATGTGTGGTTCCATGATAAACCTATGGTGGGTGATCCCACGATAGTTCTCCAATGCATTGAGTAACGTGACGGAGGTAAATGTTAATTTTTCACCTAAGAGATTTATGGAATATATCATGATGGGTATTCCAAATGTAACTCCTTTAATAGATTTGAATTATACAATGTAAGTATGTTATGTATTCCACAAGTTACCTTTATGATTTAGGATTTCCATGTGTTATTCATAAAACTTATGATTTTGTGTGGTAGGTTAATGACTTATAAGTATGATTTCAATGATTTTTATGTATTGATGGACTATTGTTTTATTTCCTTGTTTTATAACCCTTACTGAGCTTTTTATTCTCATACCATGTTTTGATATGTTTTTTTACACGACATAAAGATGAATAGGGTCAAGGATGGGATCAAGGAAATGTAATGTTGTCTAAAACATAGAACTAGATATGTTTCTTTTTTTAAGTGTTTTTATTTTATGAAAAAAATGGAAACTGAGTAGAAGTGTCTAATTTGTAATTTTTATAGATGTAATGTAATATTTATGGCCTAGTTATCTAAAACTATAAACTTGAAAAGATCCTCAATATGAATTCTTAACTTAACTCAATATTAATAAATGTTTAAGGATGGGTCTGTATAGTTGATATTAGAGGCCGTTTTAAACAACTTTTGGGATTATGAGTTTTTGTTAGACACATGGTTAGTCTCTATGTATATTATTTAATATAAATCCTTATCGTGTAACTTTTTTAGAACAAGGTAGGTTTGTTAAAAATGTGAGTAGGAGTATCTCAAATGAAATTCATATATCTTCCTGACAACTTTCTTGGAAAAATTGTTTCCAAGTCTTTTCTAGGTGATTAATTAACATTTTCTAACATACAAATCACTTGAAAGCAATTTTTTGTGATATTAAACACCTCTGTTATACCTTTATACCATTTTGGATCATGGGTTGTATTTAATATAATCTTATTTTCTCAATATTCTCATATTGTTTAAGAAAGGTAATCATTATCAAGGCATTTTCAAATATTTTACCTTATCACAATATTTTTAAGAGTATTATGATTCTGAAAAAGGTGCTGAAGAAGGAGACCCTTGAACAACCTATTTATATTTGATTTTAAATTATAGTATTTCAACACTTAATTATTTAATTTTAAAAGGACCATTGATTAAATTTTTCAACTCAATCTCAGTCTGGCCGTTTTATTAAATGAAACTTTTATTAGATTTTTTGAAATTATCTGTCATACATGATTTTTTTTCCAAAACAATTTTTATGTGATCACCCATATGACCCAAGTTGTATGATGTGTGTTTCGATAAAGGAAGAAGATGATTTTTAAGGATCTATAAATCGTTATTACAATGCATGGACCATCTATCTATGTGAACAAGATGAATCTGAATCCAGGTGGACACAATGATCGATGTATAATGTCGTTTCATTGGGAATAGTTTTATTTTATGGAGGGGAATAAATTAAGTATATATAAGACTTCATGAATTATGATATTAAGGTCATTGTGAGTTGGGATTAAAATGAGAGAAATAAGAAAACCATTGAGGTTAAATCATGTTATAGTAATTTTTTAGGAGTTTATATAATTTTTTGGAATGTTATAAAATTTTATAGCTGTTGAAAAAGGACAACACGAAGACCGTGTGACAACCCATCACATCAGACAATGTTGTGGGAATTGAACTCACAACCAAAGTGCGATTGGGATTTATCACCTACCACTGGACTATGTGAAGTCCCTAGTTGGTATGAATTATTCTTTTTAGTTAAATGATTTTATTGATAAATAATAAGTTGATTTGGGATCTTTTGTTTTATCAAATTGATATCTTTAGTATAGGAAAAGGATTTTTGGATTAAGTTATAAAGGTTATTTTGGAAGATGTTTTTTTCTCTTTGGGAAACTATATTCCTAAGGAAAATAAAATAATTTGGTATTTCAATTGAGGAATCATAGTGGAATTTTATTTTGGAATAATCTATATTTTTTATTATGGACACCTGGAGATTTAGTTATTCTTGGAAATGATTAACCTATCACAGATAATGTGTGATTTGGTTAATTACACTTCAGTATGAGACTTTAAGAGTAGTCTATATTTTTTGGAGATAAATGCTAAGATTTACTATGGAAGACTATGTGATTAAATCTTTCGTAGTTTTGGGTTACAATTTTAGTTTGGGATACTTTGAATAATTTTAGGGACATTTTTTTATTGAATGGAATTTTCCAAACATTGGATACTATTATTAAAATTATGGGGATTAAGAGTAGTATTTCTTTTCATAATTTATTATCCTTTTTTGGGGGATTATCTGATCTTGTACAAATTTTTTTTGTTTTGGTTAATGTATAAAGATAAGAAAAATATATTGTTCATCTTTTTTGGATTATGTGATTCACTAGAAGTGGATTCCAGTGCTTTAGGTGTGACCAATTCATCTTTAATACTAATCATTTAGAGAAAATATTATTTTTTGGTAGAAAATTATTAAAGGATGAAACTCTACTTGAAAAGTAAGTATATTTCTTTATTTACTTATTCAATCTCAAAAATAAATTCTCCAACAATATTAAATGAATATTTCAACAAAAACATTGTATGTTTAATTTTCCTTCTTGGAATCCAAAGGTCGTTTAACATATCACATTTTGTGGTTTTCTGGTGGTTAACATTCTCTTGTTCATGTTTTCTATCACACTCTATCAGGACATGACACTTAGTTACTCCTCCATATCTATGTTTTCATGGAATCATAGTATGGGTTTTCTCGGGTGACCATTTTACTTATCTTTATTTCATTTAAAGTGATATTTTTATTTAATCTTTTTCCGATGTGGGACTTTTAATGATATTTCAAAGCCCAATATTAAAATTCCGGGGATGAAATTTCCAAATGGGTGGAATGATGTAACATCTCAAGTGAATAAATAATATGACATTTTCATATTTATTAATATTTGAAAATTAAATATTAATTTTACTTTAAAGGAGATTCCATGTTCGATGGCGTACCTGATACACAACAATAAGATTCTTTGAAATCTTATGTTACACACAATGTTAATACATACCAAAAAATAATACAATAATATTGTTATTTTAAATGGTTCTTAATGCATAGTGGTTTTATTGGTAGGAATGAACAGGACGAACTACATATGATTATACTTTTTTGTTAATTTCTTTACATTTATCCAATTAATGTTAGAAGCATAAAATGTGAATGAATCCAATTTTAAGCATAAACACACTAATATTCTTTAAAATGTTAATTTATCACCTTTTGATGGAGAAGCCTTTTTAAATCTAGTTTTTATCACTTTTATATGTTTTTTTGACAAAATAATATTCTTCTTTAGAATTGGGACATCAAAATTTACTTTGGATGAAATTTTGGTATTTTTCTGATAATGTTTATTTTTTAATGAATAGTGAAAAATACTGCATTTTAATTCAAAACTGCAATTTAATATAATTTTTTTATATAGATATAATACTCATTTAGTTGGTTTTAATATGTAATTGGATTTTAATTATACCATTTAATCCAATTTTGTTCATTGGAAGTAATTTCACTCTTACATTTAACATAAACAAGTGTCAATCTTTTGATAGATATTATTTCTTAAAAACACGCTTTTTATTTTGACAACGATAATTAATTTTAAATTAATTTATGCCACTTCTGTGTTTTGAATTTGGAAAAATGGATTCCATATTTGGAATCAAGATCTCCCAATTGTTTCAATATGTACCTTTTATTTTTAGACATTATGAATATTTATTTATGTAAATATTTTATTTACCATGGTTAAAAGGTAAATCTGGTAAATAATGGTAAAAAATAATATTAAATTGCACTAACACGTGTCATAATCCTATTTTCTGATACATTTACGAAAATGGGAATCCTTGGGTCGATTTTAGGACCCCATGGAGACACTTAAGAGTGATATTGACACTTTATAATAATTAATTTAAAGTAAAGATAAAAAATACATAAACATATATCTTTTAGTAAATAAATTTTTACATGGGGTTATATATGTTATCTATGAGACTATAAATTTTCCATTGAAAGAAAATAAAATTACAACATCATGGTATTTTATTTATAATTTTTAGGCATCAAATAAATAAGATTATTTATGACACAATAATGATGTAGTGATTACCTTATTAATAAAAGATTTAAATAAATGAGATTATAAAATATAAAAAAACAATCTAAAACCTGAACAATTATAATTGGATGATTTTATTTGGAAAAAGAGTCATCTTATCTTTGAATTTAATTAGTTTTGGATCTTTTGAAACAAAAAATCAATTTATAATAAAACAATGTTATCAAACATTCCTAAAGAGCGCCTCCTCCCCCATATAAAAAGTCATCGACTCTAACCCATTACTCACGCATCTCAAGCCGCTTGGATCATCCATCCTCTACCCAATTAATGTCCATATATCCCTATCTTCCTCGTATAATTATTAACTTTGGTCGAATGCACTTCAAGGAATCCTTTTGGTTGAAACCAATGGGAGTTACCAGATTTAAAAGTAACGTCTTCTCTTAAGTTCTTTTCTTTTATTTTACTTCTCCAACCCCCTCGACACTCTTTATTCCGTTATTTCATTAAAACACTAGTATTCTAAATATAGTAGGTTTTTTTATGAGGATTATTCGAACTACACTTCCATACACCTCCATATAATGGATACGAACAAAAAATTTTTGTGGACGGCGAACTACTGCCTCATGAAACGATGATTGTTCAAATATTTCCATCCACCTCTCATGGTGGAAATTAATATGGCACTATATTAATATATTATATATATTATTTTTATGATTTATATATTATTCTCTATTTTTCATTTATATAATACCTTTATGGTTTCCATAATGGGTAAATATTATGGTTTTATTTGAGGAAGTGTGGACTACCGCCCCCTCAATGTTATATGACTCGTTCATGCAAAACGTGGGATGTATAAATGATGGAATTTGTGAACATATGTAACATGTATACCATTTATATTATACTATAATTATAATAAACCTATGTATCATTAATTTAACTTTCCTATAAAAATGAAAAAAGAAATGAAAGTAACATTCATGCGTACAGAGAGCTTACCATCTCCCTAAACGGTGCATTTCATTTCTTATGTCCAAATGTCGTGATCTATTATAAATACATATATAAAATATATATATGATATATATGATATATACATAATTAATATAATTCTCTAGATAATGTACTTTTGACCACATGGATAATTTGTAATATAACAAGTTCATTTTTTACTCAAGTTATGAACATCGACAAAATGTCCAATATGAACTCAAATAAATAATAGTTGTTATACCAAGGTAATAAATGATATAAAAGTAATAATAAACATGAAAAATGTTCTTAAGCAATTATAAATTAACATAATTTTATTATACAATAATAAAAAATAACAAACGAGTCAAGTTGGACACGAGGTAAGGGGTTTTCATCTCACTTTTTATTCTCATGAGATTAATGCTATATTTTCCAACATTTCCTTTTGTGGAGTGTGTGTAAATACATTGATTTTAATATTAATATAATATAATTTAACTTATGGGTATTTAAATCTTCAATTTATTATCCTTCCTTCATGGGTTGTATGTTTCATAATTTACCAAATCGGTAAGGGAACCTTTCACCGTACTCTTTTAGTCAAAGACTTATTTTATGTTATGTCTTCTAATTTCCATTATATTATGTTGGGATATGTTCATCTATATCCTTATTTTGGTAAAATTTATGTCCAAGTGATGATATACTCTTTTCTCTCTCATCAACTCATTTTCTAATTTTTATTGTGACGTCGTTAGGCTACCGAATTTTCGTAAGCGACTGTGTCTCAATCTCCTTTCCTTTAAAGAATATCATGATATTGTGCAACTTTTTATCCTAAAATGTGTATATACATTAATTTGACATATTATATCATGAATATCCTTATTATCATGATATTATAAGTTTTGTTTAATGTAATTTATTAATTATTTTTATTCAAGTATTTTCTATGTGGAAATGGACTCTTTAACAAAAACATTATTTTAAATGTTTTAAAGATTTAATATTATAAATATTTTTCATTAATATCCATGTTTTCAAAAAGTATTAAAGCATTTATTTATATATAAATGAATGTTTTAAAATTTTAATTTCATTATAATATTCATTGATTTTTGGGACATATTGATTCAAAAATATCTTTATTAAATGTTTTAAATGGTTATGAAAATGGTTTGATAAAGCATTGATTATGTCAATATATTAAAATGATATATTGTGATTGTAATGTGTAATTTTTATCTTTAATTTAAGATTTTTTTCTGTTTTTTGAATATGTTATGAATATTGGGCATTGTTTATATATACAGGTGGTTCTGTGATAAACCTAGGTCGGGTGAGCCTGATATAGTTCTCCAATGCATTGGGTGACATGAAAGAGGTAAACGCTATAGTTTATCCTAATAGATTTAGGTAATATACCATAATGGGTATTCCAAATGTAACTCCCTATATAACTATGAAATCTACAACGTATGTATGTTTTGGATTCCATAAGTTACCTTTATGATTTATGATTTCCATGTGTTATTCATAAAACATATGATTTTGTGTGGTATGTTAAATATTAAAAAGTATGATTTCATTGATTCATATTTATTGATGGAATAATGTTTTATTTCCATGTTTTATAACCATTACTTAGGTTTTTATGCTCTTCCAATGTTTTGAAATGTTTTTCAGTAGACTTAAAGATGAATATGGTCAAGGATGAGATCATGGAAAAGTCATGTTGTCAAAAACATGGAAATAGAAATGTTTCTTCTTTTTACGATTTTTTATTTTATGAAAATAAGTAAACTGAGTAGAAGTGTCTAATTTGTAATTATTGAGATGTAATTTAATAGTTATGGCCTAATTCTCAAAAACCATAAACATGAAAAGATCCTCAATGTGAATTCTTGACTTAACTCGAGATTAATAAATGTTTAAGGATGGGTCCTTATACTTGGGACTAGGAGGCTTATATTCATACTTAGTATCCACATTTTTTTTATTTAGCCCTTTTTTTCCTTTCAGGGAAGTAAATCTCTTAGGTGGGAATAATGTAATGTACCAGGTTTCCCATCTAAAATTTTGGAAAATTATATGGGATAATTTCAAGACCAGGAACTGAGATGACACATTATTCTGAGGCCTAGGGTTCTGATAATAAATATTGGAACTATTTCTTTGTTTATTAAAAATATCACACCAGCTCAGTTTTAGAAACATTTAAATGTGTGCTCATATTTGAAATATGAGGGGGCCATTGTGTTCAGACCATCGTGTATTTCTTAGGTATGACCTAACTTTGACAAGCGCAGATCAACTGCGGAAAATATTTTTCTATCATTTTAAATATGAATAAAAATATATTCAAAATGTGTATTTTATTTATCATTTATAATTTTGTGATGACTCTGCAATGTTGTGACGCAGTGAAAAATCAGATGTCTCCTTTTATAAATGAAAAAGCGTGGGAACGTTATTTCAAAGGGAAAAAATAATGTGGAAACATATCTATATCCTTTGGAAGGGATTCTGGATTAGGATTATTGATACATACCTTTGAATGTTGGAGGAAATATTGTCAATTTCCTCCCATTGGAAAGTGACAAAACACCGACGAACCCCAAAGGAACATCGATCACGAACTAAGGATCGAGGATCGGGAAACAAAGGCGATGAAACTCCATTATTCTACAACAACAAATCCAAACATCCAGGTAGGGGTTTTACTATCTGAGTGAATGCCTTCACTATTCTTAAGTTTAACAACAAATGAGGAACAAACCGTGAACCAGTTGATATGTAGTTCGATTTTTCTTGAGGGATGGTTAAAACTATAGGATTAAAGGGAATAAATCTAACTGATTATTATTTTCTTATTTTTTTATTATGCTGACATGAACAGACAAAGACCAAAGAAAAAGGACAATGTATGTCCAAATGGGTGTTCATGTTCTTCTTTTATTCCTCTATTCATACGTTCATCATTGGTGGACCCTCGTGGTTGTACCATAAATATTTCAGGATGTTCCAAACATAACTGGACCCTCAAAGCAATGGAAAGATGTTTTGAATCCCATAGTAGATGATTTTATGGCCCAAAGACCATGTGACACCTTTTGGTTCGAAGAAAGAACCACCATATCATCGTTGGATGACAAAAGAAAAGGGAACTGCCACTGGTGGTGTCAGTCGTGGCACGTTGTGGCATGGCCACTTAGCAGGCGGAACCCACAACACAGCTACGACCTCGTGGAGAAATATTAGTGGTAGGCGGCTAGCCTCAGCGGTTTGGGCATGAGGTTGTGTCACATGGAAGGTGGTGTAATCATGCATCCAAGGGGTCGTTGTCTAGACAGACTATTGGGGAGGGACCCCATGGCAATGACAACAGGGTGGTCACACGGTGGACCATTGCATAAAATGTGGGGGTCACACCGTGTTGATGAGGAGCAGATGTAGTAGTCGCCATGTTGAGTTGGATGAACTAGCCCACTCGAGCGGGCCTGGATGGAGCCAAATGGTCGGACTAACAATGTTCTTGGTCGACCAAATAGGTCGGGTCAGACCCAACAGGTCGGTTCAGACCTTTTAGGTCACATCAGACTCAACAAGTCAGGACAAGTAGGACCTGGGTTAGGTTGGTCTGACCAGGTCAGACCAGACCGAGACCCCACTGGCCCCTTTTCACTTAAAAGATCATAATTCTCAAAATGTGTGACCATTTTAAAATCTATTTGTGGCATTGGGACCCTTGCGGTGAGACAGTCCTTTTAAGATACTCTAAGTGATTTTCTGTAGTAGTTGGCCTATGGCCTAATGGATCGAGGTAGATGTTCTCCCGGAACGAGTGTGCTAATGATGGAATCCTACAGTTGGTTGCAACCTAAAAGCTATGTGGTTATCTAGATATTGTGTCTTACCAAGAATGATTCGGAACATCCATGTCCCACTATGGAGTTGGACCCCAAGTCTTTGACGACACTCCCTATGTTACCTACACTCTGTGTGTTACCAACACTTCATGCATAAGATACACTCTTTTTTTTACCAACACTCTGTGTGTTACCAGCACTCAATGTATAACCTACACACTATGTGTTACCAACATTCAGTGTGTTACTACTTGAGGGTACTATGGATTCTTATGATATTTCAGATTACACACCATAGACCAATACTTGGTGTGAGCTGAATATAGTGACTCTCTTGATAGAACCTCTTATAGGATACACATTGTGTACCACTTTGGTAGTATACATGGTGTATTTATTTCTTATATTCTCTGAGGTATACTTTTTGTGAATCCTTTTAGTTTAATTTATTAAATTACTTTTTGGTTTGGTGTTCCTACTGGGTATTTTTTTACTCACCTCCACATGGGCTCCACCCACACGTGTCGTATCTTGTGCAAACAACCGAAAACATTGATGGAGTCCTCATTGGGTTGGGTCCAGTTGGTGCTTGGAGGTCGACCAGGAAGATGAGGTACACTTCAGCACTAACTGACAGTCATTTCGACACCTACCCTTTTGGTAGGGCCTTTGGTGGAATATATCCTAGATCTTGTTCTTTTATTTTAGGTTGGGCTTGTATTCTGTCCCCTATTTCATTCATTTTTTTACCTTGCTCTGAGTGGGTTTTCGTAGTGGTTAGCATCCATGGTTACTTAGTGTTTTCAGTTTCAACTTTTTCTTTGACAGGGTGTGTGAGTATAGGTACATGGTAAAATTCCTCCAACTTGTGGGATATGCTTACTCGGTGCTAGACGCCATCCCCTGACCTATGAGAGGTGGTCTTGGGGTAGTCCTGACACGGGCCCCGGGAGACAGGTCATGACATTCTAACCCAAAATATTAAGTGTTCGATTAACTATGTAACAACAATTCAACTCCAATTATTGGAGGTAATTCTTCCTTGGTACCCATCATATTGTGATTCCCATTTCCATGATATAATATCATATAAACCATAAAATTCCAATCTAAATGATGTTTGGTCATGACATGACCTCAATAGATTATGGCACGAATAACTAAAATCTAAAATTGATTGTTTTTTTGGACCACAAAAATTATAAAATTTCATGAATATTAGTAAACAAACTTATGTGCTAAAAATAAATAAAAGATTATGTGGGTAATATTCAATGTGTGGAAATTCTCCCCACCGTACAACATTCTTATACAAAAAATTAATTAAAGAAATTGTTAATCAAGAAAATGCAGTATATTAAATTCATCATTAACATTACAATTGAAAAAAAAGTAACACTATGATGATAGAAAATAAAATAACTACAAAATTAAGAAACCTAAATAGAACAATTAAACCCAATTACCTTTCTGGAAAACTAATAAAATTGTAACTATAAATCAGTCACTTACATACCATCACAAATGTTTCTCTTTCACACATATGGAAAACTATAAATTATTCTAAATCATACTATTGGTAGGATTAATTATTAAAAAATATAAACACTTAAGAGGGTAGGGTAAGGTGTGGAAAATTAAACATGTCTCTCATCAGTCATTCAATATCTCCTCTAAAGAAAGTGTAAGTGCACTAGAGAGAACATAAAAACCATGGTGGCCATCCCACTATTTTATAATTCATCTAAAAATTGTGAGATATGTAATAGAAACTTCCACAACATAGGAATATCCATATTAAAACATGTCATAACAAAATACACAATGGAATAATAATAAGAACCCTCTAAGATTTCATACTCAAATTCAGTATGGAAATAAATCAATAAATTATAGCTAAAAGACCCTTCTTGAAAACACATTAAAGGAAAAGATAAAACACGGGAAATATTTTTCACACATATTACCTACACTCTATGATCTAGATCTAGAGACCAATACTTCATATATTGGGTTTAATACCAACTATAGTTTCACATACATATTTATTCCATAATTAAATGATTTGATGAAAACATTTCATTATATTCATTCCCATGACCTTTTTGGTTTATAGATTTATAAATTTAGGGTAAAACGTAAACTAAAAATGACCATGTATTTCTCAAGTAATTTATGTTTTTTAACTATATATGAAACTAATTAATCCTTAATATGTCATCAACATCTCCTAAAAAATCTCAACACAAGCTATCCTGTTATATATGTCTTGTGTAATGACTTCTCTTCTTCACTAAGAGAAATGAAAACCTAAAAGTAGTAAGATAAAAATCTCAGTAAATGAAAAAAATAAATGTGGAAATTTTTCAATAATCATATCATTTATATTTTAGGAACAGTATGTAATCATTATAATTCCATAATCAAATGAAACCAAGAGCATAACACATCCATGGATAGCACTGAAAATAAATTGATCACATGGATATCAATAACTTAATTTTTTATTATAGAATGAATAATTGAATTTAAATTTATATTACCATGAAGGGATCATCCAAGAAAACTACATTGATCAAAAGTCCATATCTAGGAAATCATTCTTTTCATCAAAACCACATTCATGACATATTGGTGACTTAAGAATACATGAACTAAATACCCAAACATGTGTGCCTCATGAAACCTATCAATAAATCAATTCACCACTCATCAATTGATTTAGTATAATTAAATAAATATAATAGTCAAGAATATCATTCACACAATTCTACGTGGGACTTGTTACTAAATAAAAACATGGTTTTATATGGAATGAAAATTATATAATGTCATTACATATTCACCCTATGTTAGATGTATATAATAATTAATAATTTATATACATATACCCATGTTAATAAAAATAATAACATGTTCAAAAAAACTCCAAGAAAATAATGTGGATGTCAAAATATACAGATTTATCAATATAATAATCATATATATTAGAATAATAATATAAATAATGAAAATACTTTACCCCATGTCAATATGATAAAATTATTACGAGGTAAAAAATATCCAATATAATCTATGTTAAATTTTATACTCAAACCATATATATACATGAGTATATAGATATTTTAATAATATAATAACATTACTATAATCCATCATAAAGAAGAAGATGTATGGTTTCAAAAGATCATATACCATGACGTGAGAAAAAAAATTAAAAGGTTTTATGTGGTAGGAATTTATATCCATGGGAAATAGGGAGATAATACCACATAATACAACCACTTTTTAGGAAATCAACCAACATATAAGAAATATTTTCATGAGAATTATAATTACTCAATTAATAAATGTTGAGTTACTAATAATATATATTATAGGGGAAACAAATAAATCTATAGTCATGTGAATAAGGGAAGGTTATTTTTATAGTAAATCCCATAAAATATCAATATTATAATAAAAAATATCATTGGGTAGTTAATAAACCATAAAATGAAAATAGGGTGCAGAAAATGAATTTTTCTTGAATGAACAAAAAGTGAAACTAAGAAATTCCTTACAAATTTTGAATCATTAACATCAAAACCCCATGAATTAGTGGGATTGTAATAGAACATAAAAAACCAAGATAAAATTATAATTCATGATATGATAACTCAAATAGGTATTATATACACCTCATAAATTTTATTATATTGAAAATACCAAGAATTTATCATATAGAGAAATTTATGGAGAAAAACCATTTCCTTGGTCCTCAATCATTTAGAACAAGAAACAAATGTCCTAAAAAATAAATAATTTTAATTTAATACATAAAAAATAACCTTACTCAAAATTAAATTGATTTATACTCACCCTTTATAATCATTCCATAAATAAATATAAATATATATATATATAATCAAGTTTTTACATATTTTCAACATTGACTCAATGTAATATTTATCAAATTGAAGTAAATTCCTCAAATTCATGATGTTAAGAAATTTTTTAAAAATTTAAATCACTATTGGTTCATTTATGTTCCAATGAAATATGATCTATGATTTTTTATGTATATATAATTTCATTTCATGTTAGTTTTAGTTACGAACCATAAAGATGAAGTTAATGATGATCATGTTTTCATGATTCTCTATGAATGAAATTTATTTAATTAAATAATTATTTAAATGTGAATATTTCATTATAAAATATATAAGAAAAAAATATTTTATTTTTTTATATTATTATACTAGTAAATGAGTTCTCACAGTCATCCAATACATAATAGCATTGTATTGTCCAAGTATGTGAATAAACTGACCCAAACATGAACCTGCAATGATTAATGGAATTTTATGTAACGGATTATCTTGAATATCATTATAATGGATTCATAATTATATAATTTTGTGTTTAATACTGTGATATATCATAATTTTAAATAATTATAAGGATAAAACTATTTATATAAAATCATTACATAGAAAAAAAGGTTATCTTCTTCTTAGTTTGCATGTTATAAACTATTGAAGTAATAATAATAATTTCCAGATCATATCCTTATTATGCTCTCATTTTCCCATAAAATAACCTTAATTACATCTTAAAAATAAAATTTTCAAATTAATCCATTTTAGGAACTAAAAAATATGGGATATACTGAAAAATGAAATTTTTATTCTTGTATTGGTGTTAGTCGGCATGTATACACCAACCATGGTTTCATTTTTCTTAATAGATTGATTAAATGAATAAAAATTTATTATACTAGTAATATATTATAATTAATGTATATAAATGAAAATAATTTCATTATATTATTATATCTAGAATAAATTTTGAATGAAGAAAATCATGAAGAAATGCTAAGAAGTTGATAATACTCATGTTGAGTACGTGTGTTTTCCATGGAATTATCATTAGATATGATGACCATATTAATTTTAATGGTGAACTGAAGATTTATAACATTTAATATGGTCTCAGGAGGATTATTTTTTTAATTATTCAGTTATAAATTCCAAGGGATGGTGATTCATAAAGTGGATGGAGTGTTTCTTTTTTTTACTATTGAAAAGAAGACTTTTCAAAGAACACAACCATTTTTTTAATGTGATATTACTCTTCCAAGGAAAATATATCATTAATGAATTAAATAAGAGGTTAATGTGAATATGGTTTTAAAATATCCTCAAAAACATATATGGGAGATAGCATTGAAATATATAATTCTTTTTCATTTATATTTTTAACATTTACCCCAATTTACATTTACTTTAGTTAATAATATTTTACCATAGAAATTAATATTAAGAAAAAAATATCGTTGAACACATTAAATAATTTTAAATTTTTCACTTTCAAAACATAAATTAATTTTATCAAAAAAATGACTATGTTTCTGAAATTTTAATTCTAATATTATCCCAAATAACTTAAAATAGTGTTTAGAAATATAGTGTTTTTAAACATAAAATTTATGTGTACTCCATAGCCATTAAAATTATAAATCCACTTGAAATAAATTGTTTTGTTATAAAATAAATAAATTTTATTAGGATTTTATAAAAATCCAAAAATGAATATGACCATGGAAATACATGTTTTATTGAAAAGACAGAAAATAGTTTTTATTAAACAAATATTTTAAAATATTTATAGAACTGATGTTAATTTTATTTATAGGAACACAAAATATAATCAAATGAATAATTTTATTCCTTGGAAAATATTTTGTTACATAAAATGTTTTCAAAACCTCTTAGATATTTTTATATAACGATAAAATCATAAACATTATAATTATCAGGAAAACTCATAATTTTTCAATAAAAATCAATATTTTAAATGAATAAAAAATTCATAATGTAATTTTTTAATTCTAAATAAAAAAATTAATTATATATTTAAATATTAAAATTATACAACATATTTATTCATTTTTTGAATAAAATCAATTAATATAATGAAAAATAGTTTTTATTAGAAAAAAGGCATTTTCAAATAATAATTTTTTTTATTCTTATTACATATAATTTAACAACTAAACTAGTGATAACCAATTATTAATATAAAAAATAATCTATCTATGATTAAGCATCCAATTATGATAGTTTATTCTGAGACCAGGGTTCTTTGTGAGATTGCGATATATTTTATCTAAGTGACATGGACGCATTGTTCTTATTCTCATGAGACATGAGATCATTAGGCACTAATGAGAGAGTAGTGCCCTCACCTTTTTATATGGATTCTTTATAATAATATTTCTGGGTAAAAAATTATTTTTATAGTGTCGAGTTTGTAACAACCCATTACCATACTGATAGGTATGTTCTAAACCATTGTGATGGTTTTCTATTTTCTTTGGCTGGATAATGCTGAGAAGGAATTGGAAGGATAGATATAATTGCTAAGTCATAGATCTATTGGATTTTTCAGCATAAAAACTATAGTTCATACAGTCTGTTGGGGATTTCCATTTTGTGTAAGGGGTTTAAACAATCTGTAATCATTTCTTGGAATATAATGAAAATGGGTTCATAGCATGAAATGTTACATGTTGTGTATAGAATAATAATCATGTAAATATTAAAAAATCCATTCCATGATAGAAGGTGATTAATTGTTAGGTGTATTTGGAACTCAACAATTACACGAGTTGTAATTGGGTTAGAAGTCTTGTAAAATACGAAGTGTCGGTTTTAAGAGGTTGATTTAGTTGAAATTTTTATTTACTTCTACTAAGATTCCTTTCTCACAACTAGGAGGTTCTTCCTTGGATATTTTGGATCACTCTATGCCTTATGAAACATTTTGTTCTTTGATTTATGATATTTTTCTATTAGAGTGTGTCTCTCTGTTTAAGCGGTCTTCATACCCCTTATGTCTCACAATCATTCCCTCCTTATAGTTTGATATATAATTTAATTATTGATGGATCTAATTTTTTTTGAATCATTAATTTAGTTTTAGTTCCTAGATATTTTGTGCTTTGAATCTTCATTGGTTAGTCATGTAGCGGGAATTATGATTCGGTGAATAATGTAGAATGATCCTTTTACGATTTACCAATTAATTTATCATTGAATTTATTATATTTTAAAATTTAATTTAACTAAATTATGAAAATACAATATGATTCTAATTGGAATTTAAATTGATTTAGTATGGATTTTGGGATAATTCCTTAATTCCTATGGAATTGGAAATTAGGGTCTAATTTGAAATGATTGAATTTATAAAAAAATTATAATTATTTTTGGAAAATGGATTAAATTTATTTTATAATATCATATTATTATTATTTAATTTAAATGTAATGACATTATAAAAAAATATTTTATGGTTTTGAACGAGAATTGGAATTTTGAAAAGGAAAATTCATTGATTATGAATTATTTAGAAATGAAATGTCATTCTATTTTTATACTGATTGTTTGAGCACAATAGAGTCTGGGTAGTTAATGGGTTGTTTGGGACAATCATTTTAGGAAGGTAATTCCCTAGAAACAGATTGAGGATTTAAAAATCTATAAAAAACCTATTTCACCATATGTTTTCCTCGACGGGATGTTGATGGGTCATATTATGCATGAGCTTGAGATATGTGTTTACACATACTAGTTATGATCACTGATATATTATGTATGATTATCCCATTACATGGAACTATTGTACCACATGGGAGATGACCAATGTGTTTTTTGTGATTAATTTCATATATATTCCATGAAATGTGAAATAGATTTACTCATGCCTAATAATATATATAAATGATTTTATGAAAAGTGTTTATTAAATACATGTTCGAAATGTTTTCATTCATTTTCAATGGAATGAGTGTTTTTTTAATAACAAAATTTACTTCCATTCCTAATTTTATTGAAATTCAAAATCATGATTTGGTTTTTTATTATTAATGAATATTATTTTAGAACACGTGGTGAGACCCTACTTGACTTTGTATTTCAAAACCTACCATTTCCTTTGGGCGTTTGTATATTTTCTTCTTCTAGGTCTAAGTATAGTGTTTAGATGGTATGTGAGTATGATATAATCTATAATACCTAATGTAGGGTCAAAATAAAAGTGATATTGTATGTAGTATCTAATGATGCTCAATATACAAGAGGGGGTTAATTTTACACTTTAAAAAATTCTTTTCGAACATTTAAATATAGTTATGTTTAAAAAGGTTAAATAATGTAATTCAAAAAACCTCTAGTTCTACACACTTGCTTGATTCTGGAAATATGATTCCGAGAAAGTGATTCCAGAAAACATGGTTCTGGAAATGAAACTTAAAGAAAGTTTGCAATGATGAAGATTCTACCGTAATGCTTATAGAATCTAACTAAATCTGAGTAAATGTATAAGGAAGTATAAGATAGTTATACTTTCTTCAACAATACAAATGCAGTGGAAAACTTGTAAGATAACAAGTAATAAGTAATAAATATTTTAACCCAATGAGAAGGGTATCTAACAACCTTGGATAAAGGTCCATTGATTTATACTTTCAAAAAAGTTTTCCTTGCATACACCAAGATAAACCATCGATATAAAAATCAGAGTTTGTCTTCCTATCCCCGCAAGCCCTCAACTTCAAGGTAGTCGGAACCTCTGTCTTCCTATCCTCAGAAGCCCTCGATTGTACACAGCTACAATCGGAGTCGCACAAAGCAAACCTGAACAAGAAGTTCAGTATGCACAAATCTATGAGAGTCTATCTTTAAAAATAACTTCAACAGCATGTAATCTCTAGAGTCATAGAAAAGTTTTCAGATCATTTCAAATGAGCTCTTATTTATAGGAACAGATTCAACTGTTGGCTCCCCCCTCCAACGGTCATATTTTTCCTTGAATTTCAGAGGGACCTGTACACGTGTCACTCAAAAAAACGGTTAGTTAGTAACTGAATGCATGACATCTCTTTGAAACAAAACAAGTGTAAGAAAAAATATGGTTACATAAATAAAATCAATTATTTGGAATGTAAGCAAATGAAAGTTCAGATTCTAACCAAAAATGAATTCATGGTCTATAATAAAAGGATATTCAGATTCTGTTTTCTAGGAATTCGGAACCTAAAATCTATAGAATTCCAGAGTCTGAATTTCAAAGAAATTCAGATTCTAGATTCTCAAGAATTCAGAACTAGAACTTACAAAGTTTGGAGTCAGAGTTCATGAGAATTAGGAGTCAGAACACATAAGAGTTCAGAGTCTATATTCAGAGAACTCACAGTCAGATCGAGGAAGATTTCATAACCAGAATTTGTATTCAGAATTCGGAGCCAGAACATAGATGAGTTCAAAACAAGAATTTATATTCAGAATTCGGAGTCAGAACTTAGAAGAGTTCGTAACCTGAATTTTTATTCATAATTCAGAGTTAGAACTCTTAATATTTCGTTACCAGCATTCATATTCATAATTCGGATCCTAAAAAAGAATGCTTCATATCTAGGTATTTATAGGATTCTGAGGTTTTGGTTACAAACTGAATTTTACACTTTGAAAAATTAAGTTATGAACAATAAAAACATGGTATGGATAAATTTCTATGAGGAAGGAAATTTTTTCTTATAGAAGTAAAACACAGGGTAATAGGAGATTTTTCTTTGAGATAAGGTGTTTGTGATTTTCAAAACAAGAATGAATGGTAAAGTCATAAAGAAACCTTAATGACTCATCAATATCCCCCAAGTATGAAGGAATGGGAAACTCTTAAGGAAAAACATATTAACTCAAAAATCTCCCCCTTTTTGGAAAGCACAAATATCCTTATGAAAATGAATATAAGGACTTGGAAACAAATTTATAGACATTGAAATAAAACTTATCTCCCTTTTCACATTGGAAAAGATGAACACGACTAACTCCCCCTTAGTCTTTAGAATACTAAGGATCGTATTCTGGATTTCCGGAACAAGATTCTTCATTATCCTGAGTATGGAAATCTCTATAATGAACCCCCTAGATATACTTTCCCTTACATAGGGATATTTCTACTTTTCTTAGCATTATTTTTCCTTTCTCCCCCTTTGTGATTTTCAAAAAGAATTTCAGGGAAATGAAAAAAATTATTGTACCAGAAATGTTAGTATAAAGCATGCAAACAAAAATGAGCAACCAAAATTTCATTAATATTGGAGGAATTTGTACAAGAAAATAAATAAAACAAAAGATCAGATTTATTTTCCCTCCTTTTCCTTGGGTATAAATTTCTTCACAATGGTTTTCAGCTTCTTTTTCTCCTTGTGGTCTTCCTCTTCATTCTTCTCCAAGGCATTGATCTTTTCTTCCTTATCCTTCAGATCCTCTACATGAGCCTTGAACAAGTCATCTTGCTTTACTAGTTTCTCTTCAATCTCGATCCGGATATCCCTTTCTTTTTTTCTTCTCTGAGAAGTGGAGTACAACTACCATTCAGATCTTTGACCTCCTAAATTCGAGTATTCTGATAAAGATTTAGTTTTTCCTAAATGTTATTTTTTAGATCCTTGATTTTTCTATCTTTAGTTTCAAAAGGTTCCTTAAAATCATCTTGAAACTCATCAATCACTCTCCAATCTTAAACTATATTATTTGAAAAGATAACCATTTTCTTGTAAGATCTTTTGTTGGATTTATAGTTGATAAGGGAAGATTTGAAATCTTCCTCCAACTTGACACAGTTGTCTATTACCATGGACACTAAATCCTATTTTTGGTTCAAATTATGTTGAAGCATCTGGCATCTGGAATCAATGCTTGGAAAAATTGGAATTGTCCCAACAAGCATCTTCATCCATTGGACTACAAAATCATGTCCTAGAGAAAATGATTCTGAATCTGATACTTTTCATAGTGAGGTCTCTTTCTCTAGCTCAAAAATCATCCTATTTGAAGATCCACCATCTTCCTTCTTATTTGAAACAAATTTAGTTGGTGTTTCCTCAACCACCTGTTTCCCTTTATCGGTTCTCGGAATAACATCCTCATCTGGAGACTTATGTTCACTATTCGACTGCTGAAAAATATTATCTTCCTCTACATTATCTTTCTCAGATCTAGCCTCAGTATCCTCAGGGTTTATAATGTTATTTTTATAGATTTTTTCCTCAGAAAATTTATTAACCGCTTCTGCACCCCTCTCACCTTCATATTCCTCATCCTTCCAAGGAGTTTGTAGCATTGAAGACTCTACTTCAAATGATCAGATTAGTTTCTTGGATGGGGTTTCCTTTTCATGATAGTATTAAACTTTTTTATAAGGTAATCATTACCATCACTACTTTCAATCTCTTCTTCTCCTTTTTCTTCAACTACCTTTTCTTCAACAATTATTTCTTGGGCTTTTTCTGGAGTGAAATTTTTTTTCCCTGGAGTCTGAGGTAATGTCTTAACCTAGAACTATTTCGGTACTAGGATATTCTCAAATTCTATTTCAGTATCCCTCATAAGGGATCGAAAAATTTCTACCTCAAACATCTTCTTATTTTTCTTCTTTTCTTTAGCTTTCTTCTCATGCTCATCAGCTACCTTCTCTTTCAAATCTTGGGCCTCTACAAGATCTGAGACAAACTGTGGCTCTCCTTACTTCTGATTCTCATTGTGTTCCCTCCACTTGGCTACAACCTCATATGGATAGGCTTTATGCTTCTTGGGCGTTGGAGGTGTGGATTGAGTTTCTTTATCTTCTGATATTTTTCCTTCTTCTACCAATTCCTTCAACTTCCACTTCTTTCCTCCTTTTTTCTATGGTTCAAGAACCTCTTGTTCCTTTAGAGAAGCTTTAGCCACTTCCTCTGGTAAGTCATAGAATTTTCCTGACTCCTTAGAAAACCCAACTTTTATCATCATCAGTGTATCATCACATATTACCATAACATTGCAATTCCTCGACTTTGAACTACAAGGGATTTTGAAGGACTCCAGGCACTGAACAATAAGCTAGGAAAGAATGGTCAGGTACATAATAATATGATCTTTCAAGTTCCAATTCTTAATATTATCAATCTTAATGATAATATGCTTCCTTAAGTTTACCATCCTCAAATTCACCAGAAAATATAAGATGAACATGTCCCTCTTCATCAAGATGTCCTTATCACCTTTTCTCAGAACGATAAAACCCTGAACCCAAAATTCAAGGATCTGATTATTTGTCGAGAGATGAGAAATCCTCGCAGTCATGACATATGAAAGTCCAAGACACTCCATAGATTTTACCTTGACAAAAGTTCCTTGAACATCGAGCTACTTATGGGATGAGAATTCATCTTCCCCTTTGAATGGAACTCCAACTAATCTGGCTGCCTTAGTGCAAGATAAAACATAAGTTTTTTCATAACATTTTGAAGATAAATTCTCTCAACCTTTTTCTTAAAGAAACTAATTGACTCATAAAACTCAATAAGGATATCTGGATACACCAAGTCTTGTGCCCCTGGCTTTGATATGCAGACTCTTTCCAATCCATTAATCTTGATGTTCTTGGAGATTACAGAATCATATTTGTTAATGATATTCAGATGCACCAATACTTCTCTATATATTTTCCACTCCAAAATTGGCTCGAGAGTAGACATATATTTCTGAGAGGATTATTCTGTAGACATTCATACTTGAGAGAACTCTGAGAAGTTTGGAACGGGCTTTTGTAGGGGGGCATAGCTTCGACACGTAAAGGATTGATATCGACGTGGGACAACCCTTTGGGGGTTCTTTATATAGTTTTTTGATGTGACGGTTCACCTTCCCATCTCAATCCAATGGATGAGAATTCTTCTGATAAAATCTGATGGTTGAAATGATAGCTGCATGGAAAATTTGGTAGGATCCGATCTTTTGAGGTTTTTAAATGAAAACAATCAGATTTAAGGAAACTAGAATCTGAGAAATTTTAAAAAAAACTACCATCAAGTAAAAGGTGATTACAAAAACTCAAGAAATAATCATACCTTTCAGAGTGCTAGGAAGATTATTCATAATAGGTAATTTGGTTAAAAAACTATGAAAACCTTTATTACGAAATACAATATGAGTACACAAATCATCATTATGAAAATTTCAAGTACAAAAATCTTCATTACGAAATTTTAATGTACAAAAATCTTCATTAAAAAAATTTGAAGTAAAAAAAAATCATTACAAAAATTTTGAGTACGAAAAACTTCATTACGAAAAACATGAAAAAACTTCATTATGTGAAACAAGATTCAATCCATTTTGAGAAACATGAAAAACGTCATTACGAAAAACATAAAAAACTTCATTACAAAAAACATGAAAAACTTCATTATGAAAAATATGAAAAACCTCATTACGAAAAATATGAAATACTACATTACGAGAAATATGAAAAAATTCATTACAAAAAATATGAAAAAATTCATTATAAAAAATATGAAAAATTTCATTACAAAAAATATGAAAAATGTCATAACAAAAAATATGAAAAACATCATTATGAAAAATATGGAAAACTTCATTATGAAAAACAAGAAAAACTTATGAACAAATGTACTCTCCCTATGAAAAGGAGTTTATTACTATAATGAGATTGATTCAATATATTGTTAATAAGGAATATTACCTTTCAGTAATCATTATTAACTTCTATTTAATTTATTCAAATCTATCGTAGGGGAATGATTTTGTGAAACTATCTGCAAGTTGATCTTGTGTTCTGATAAATTGAAGAATGATATCTTATTTCATCTTGATAATCTTTTAAAAATAGTTTTTATTACCGGTCATATGTCAGGAACATCCACTATCCATGTACTATGTATTATTGTTGGTACATTCTCTATTTTCCTAAAAACAATAAAAAGTTAGGTTTTTGGAACCCAAACTGGCTTGGATCCGGAAATCTCAGAAAGAAAAATTTTAAAGTACCCCTATCATTTTAGAAAATTAGGATTTATGAAATCCTAAAGATTATGTATTGTTTAGGGAACAATTTTTTGCCCAATGCCCACCACACTGACACTTAGTGTAGAATGGAGCTCTTTGTGGAACAAAATAATTGTTACTAAAAACAGGTTTAGAACTAGTATAACCAAAACCATAACTATTCCTTAGTGGTCAGATTTGAGAATACATTTTATCAAAATTTTCCTTACCTAGGGTATTGTTTGAAAAACACTTCCTCAAGGAAAATATTTCAGATTTCGGTTTCATAACCAAGTTCTTTTCAACTAAAACATTTTATTTTGAACTAGAGTTAGGCTTAAAAACATTTTTCTAATAAATTATGTTTTCTATATCCTTAGAATGTTTATTCTTCTTAGAATTTACTTCCTCAAGATTTTTTGAAATAATTTCAAAATCTAAATTTTTCTTATCAAGATCTTTAGAAAGATCTGATATTTCCTTAGTAAGAATAGTATTCTTAGATTTTTCATTATCAAGAGTTTTCATGATTTTTGAACTCTCAATCTCAAGAAGTTTATAAAACCTAGAAACATCGTCATAGGTAGGTAAAATATTATCTTCATTAGAAGAAGATTATTCATCAAAAGGGTTATAATATTTATCATTACTATAATTAGGATTTAATGAAACATTGGATATTAATTTAGAATTATTTAACTTAGCCATTATGACATGATTGTCAATAGGTAGTCTGGATATTAGACCAAGATTCTTCTGTTCAGAAGATTTTTAATCTAATGATTCATCTGAAGAGTCACCACCACTGGCACTCTAGGTGTCACTAGCTTTCAAGACATTATTAGATTTAGCCTTGTAGTACTTCTTTCTATTTCTTTCAGAATATTTTTTCTTTCTTTTTTTTCTCTTAACCATGGGGCAATCAGGTCTTATATTTCTAGATCTCTTGCACTCATAACATGTTACTTCTGAGTATTTATTGTCTTTCCTTTATTTTTTATTATACTTGAATTGAAAGTTCCTCTGTCCAAAAATCTTTTTCATCCTTCGTGCAAGATTTTCTAATTCATTCTCTGAGGACTCACTTCCACTAGATTTGGATTGGATAACAACCTTCTTAGATGTGGATCTAGAAACTCTCTCAGGGGTCTTATCTTTCATATGATTTTGAAGTTGTACTAAAAGCAGCATTGTAATTCCCATTCTCCTACATAGCATTCTCAGCATCTCTCTTCATTCTAGTCTCATATTGAAGAAGGGTTCCAAAGAGTTCATCAAGATAAATTTGAGTAGCCTTTCTATTCTCATCAAAAGCAGTTATCTTGGTTTCCCACTCATTAGACCTGATGTCTATGATCTTATCAAAAATAGCTTCATCATTTAATCCTTTCTCACATATAGATTGTAAACTATTCACAATAGTCATGAATCTTTGTTTCACCTTACATATGGGTTCTCCCTAAGGAAAGCAGAAACCATGTTATTCAGCTCTGAGCATGGATCTTCTTGTTTCAATTACTTTGGAAGATCCAATGATTGTAACTTCAAGTTTCTTCCATATACAATTTTCTGCTTCACAAGATGAAATTTGTCTATATATATTTCTAGTCATAGAACAAATCAATGTATTCAGTACCATATATTTCAGTTGATATTCATGCTTGTCATGATTGTTTAAGGTACTAACTTCCTTGTCAGGGATTTTATATCCTCCAGTTAGCATAACAAAATTATTAACTCCAGTATTGAAAATGAATGTCTTCATGCGATCTCTCCAGCATTCATAATCATTTCCTTAAAAAATATGTGGTCTTGTTGGATAGAGATTGTATATGGAACCAACACTGATTCTTTCCATCATTTAGAAAAAATCATTCCACACAAACTTGTTACTAATAAAAGTTATGTAAACAAGGAAAATATTCCTAAGCAAGGAAAATATAGAACAAACAGTATCTCTAAGCAAAAATGAATCTGAACTGTACGAGTCTGAAAAACTAATTCCGGAAAATAATGAGATGAATTCCCTTCTGAATCTAATAGTGAGATTAATTCAAATTGAACCAATTCTCTGGTACTAATTGTTGAGATGGTATGTGAGTATGATATACTTTATAATACCAAATGTAGGATTGAAATAAAATAGATACTATATGGAGTATCTAATGATGCTCAATATACAAGAGGGGGTGAATTGTACACTTTAAAAAATTCTTTTGGAACTTTTAAAGATGGTAATGTTTAACAAGGATAAACAAGGTAATTCACAAAACCTCTAGTTCTACACCCTTACTTGATTCTGGAAATATGATTATGAGAAAGTGATTCTAGAATATATGGTTCCAGAAATGAATCCTAATGAATGTTTATAATGATGAAGATTCTACCTTAAAGAGTATAGAATCTAACTAAATCAGAGTACAAGAAAAAGGAAGTATAAGATAGTTATAATTTCCTCAACTATAAAAATGCTGCGAAAACTTGTAATAAAAAATGTAACAATTAATAAATATTTTAACCCAAAGAGAAGGGTTTCCAAAAACCTTGGATAAAGGTCCCTTGATTTATAATTTCAAGAAATTATGTCTTACCCACACTAGGGTAAGCCCTTGATTCAAAGATCGGAGTCTGTCTTGCTGTCCCTGCAAGCCCTCAACTTCAAGGTAGCTGACACCTCTGTCTTCCTCACAAGGAAGCCCTCAACTTCATGGTAGTAGGCACCTCTGTCTCCCTATCTCCAGAAGCCCTCGATTGTACACATAAATAATCAAAGTCACACAAAGAACAAAAAATGAAGTTTAGTATGCACAAAGCTATGAGAGTCTCTCTCTAGAAATCACTTCAACATCATTTAATAATTAGAGTCATAGAACAGTGTTAATCTCTATTCAAATGAGCTTCTATTTATAGGCACGGATTCAACGGTCAGCTCCCTCTTCCAACAGTCATATTTTTCCTTGAATTTTGGAGGGACCTGTACATGTGTCACTAATAAAATGGTTAGTTAGTAACTGAATGCATGAAATTATTTAAAAAAAACAAGTGTAAGAATAAAAATGGTTACATAACAAAAATCCAACATTCATAATGCAAGGAAATGAGAGTTATAAGTCTAACCAAAAATTAATTCAGAGTCTATAATACAAGGATATTCGAATTCTATTTTATAGGAATTCAGAACCTGAACTCTATAGAATTTTATAGATTAAATTTCAAGAAAATTCGTAATCTGGATTCTCAATAATTTGGAACCAGAACATACAATATTCGGAGTCAGAGTTCATGAGAATTTGGAGTCAAAACTCATAAGAGTTCGGAGTCTGTATTCAGAGAACTCGGATTCAGAACTCAGAAGAGTTTGTAACCAGATTTCGTATTCAGAATTCGGAGTCATAACTCCAAAGAGTTCGTAACCAGAATTAGTATTCAGAATTAGGAGTTAGATCTCAGAAGAGTCTGTAACCAGAATTCTTATTCAGAATTCAGATTTAGAACTCATAAGAGTTCAAAACCATAATTCGTAATTAGAATTCATATAATAAAACATAATTCTTTATATATATGTATTTATAGGATTCCAAGGTTTTGGTTACAAACCCAAATTTACACTTGAAAAAATTAAGGTATGAACAATAAAAAAAGGCAGGGATAAATTTCCTTGGGGAAAAATAGTTTTCCTAATAGAAGTAAAACACAGGGTAAAAGGAGATTTTCCTTGAGATAAGGTGTTTGTGATTTTCAAAATAATAAGGAATGGTAAAGTCATAAGGAAACCATAATTAATCAACAATCTCCCCCAAGTATGAAGTAATGGAAAATTCATAAGGAAAATATTATTGACTCAACATATAGGGAAGGAAAATCTATGAGTAGGTGGATTTTCGTTATCCATTATGGAATAGATTGATAATTTTTAGGAATATTGAGTTTTATTGTATGAAATTTTTCACTTTAGTGATGTAATTTTTAGGGTTTATGATATACCTTTTTAATTTCTAGTACTATCTCCCTTTGGAGTTTTTGAGAATACTGATATGTAACTGTTTCTTTTGTTTTGTTTGAGGCAAATTCATTCCCAATTTTATTTTGTGAGGTTCTAGGATCTAATCACCAACAAGTGGGGATCTATAATTCCCCTTAGGCTATGTTATCACCAGCTCAGATAATATAGTTCAAGGGTATCTAGGCTAGTTCATGACACATAGCTTATATCCACCAATAGTATCGAGACAAGGTTATAATTACTAGGAGAACCATATATTGTCTACATTTCTGAAACATTTTTATGTTATTAAAGGGTCATTATTATTGGTTATACATATCCTTAGGGTTTCAATGGTTTTATCTTATCTTAATCTCTAAATAAAATGTTCATCATTACCTTAAAATTAAATTATATACTATCCCAATGGGTAATCTATACATTTGAAATTATGATCATCATTATCTTTTAATGCCTTAAAATAACCTTAAAAAATATCATAATATATAAATCAATCTAAAACCAACCTTGATACAAACTATGATACACTGGACATGTAGTCTCAGATTTGATTCTATAAAAAAATACATTACATATAGGCTTCAACAAAAACTTTATATTATCAAACATAACTATCTCATAATAAAAAGATATAGAGATATAATTTCATTAAATACATTCCCAGGACCACTTTGTTTTACATCATTATATAATTAGGAGAAAACATAAACATATAAATATCACATCTTTCTTAAATAATTTATATTTTTTCATTATATAAGAATCTATTTAACCCATAATATTTCTTCAATATCTACTATAAATTATACACACAAGTTATACTACTATAAATATCTTGTGTAATTCTTATTCATAATATGAAAGTGAAATGGAGAAAAAAGAAGGGATGAGACAAAATGCTCATTTAGGGAAATCAAAAATCTAAAGTAAACATAGAATAAACCTAGAAAAAATATCATTGTTTTAGTAATTTATTATAATAATGAAATAATCAACTAAAACCATGAGAATAATATATCCATCGATATAATAGAAAATTAATTGATCACATGGATATCAATAAATAAAATCATGGTGATATAATGCATAACTCCATACATCTCGACCATACCATCATGACCTCATCTTGGAAATAACCTTTCCTATCAAGGATGTAATCAGGAAATCATTCTTTTCATCAAGAGAACAGACATGAAATATTAAAAAATTGTAAAGAATACACCAAATTCCCATTAAATATAATATGTTGAGACCTATAAACTAATCAATGTGATGTTTAATCCTAGGACCCATTGATCACATGATTAATCCCAATTAATTTACTATAATTTTCAAAAATACCATTAAATCCATTCATTAAGGAAACATTAGATAAATAAAGACATGGTTATATGTATAATAAGAAGTACCGAATTTCAATACATATTCAACATGTGTTAGTAGTCAATAATTATACTGAATGTCCATAAATTTCATCATGTCATTGAAAGGGATAACATGAACATTACCCATATATAGAAATAAGTTAAAGTGTTAAGAAAAACATAGTTGACTTTCTAATAATCATATGTATTTGAATAAAAATATATGGAACACTGAAATATTTCCCGATGTATATGAAATTGAATTATTTTGAGGTGACCATCATCTAAACTATGTTATATAAAATGTGATATTCAACTCCTATTGAGTAATGAGTATATGACAATGTAAATGCTATCATAACATGATCATATGAAATCAAGAGAATAAAAAATGATTATCTTAATAGAACATAACACAATAAGTGAAAAATATTTGTTAAAGGATTTATATAGTAAGAAGGTATATCCCCATGAAAATATTAAGGAATAAATAATAATACAAATAAATAAAGTTATTATGAGGAATATATATACATGGATACTGAATATATCTTATAGAGAAAATATTGCTAAAAAATGTATTATGCCTTAAATAATTATAATTGAGACAAACAATACACTTACGACATTTGAAATATTTGAATCAACACCCCTTGAATTATAGGGATTGTAATTGAACATAATATACCAAGATTAAAATTTAATTCATTCTATGATATCAATAATAGGTTTTATTTACCCTACATAAATTTAATTAGGTCCATAACACAAAACATGTGTCCAAGAGAGGAATTTATGACAAAAAACACAAAACTTGGTCCATATTCATAGATAACACGCACCATATATCCTAAAACATTAATTTATATTCATTGAATAAATACCCAAGAACCTTATTCATAAATATAACAATTTATACTCCAAATTTATTATCTTTATCCCAATTATAAATAAGCTTGTTTTTACCAATTTTAAACACTATGAATAAGAAATCATTATCAATATCAACTAGTTTAATCAAAGTTATGTAAAAATCAATTATTTTTATAAATTACAAAAGTATAAGGTCTTATAAAGTATGGTAATATATTTTTATGATTGTTTATAAATATATAGTTTCATTTCATGGTATTTTCATTCTAAACCCTTAAGATGGAAATAACAATAATCATTTTTCAATGATTCATAACAAAAAAGTTGTTTCCATAAAAAATGATTTTATTGTTACTGTAACATTAGATAAAGAATACATTATTTTCATATTTATATCATAGTTTTTTATTAATTATGTTCTCTTAGTAACCAATGACATAAATGTATAATATATATATATAGGTGGTTAAACGGACCCAGACATGAACCTACCAAGATTAATGGATAATTATGACATCTTTTATTTGTAATATTATTATAAAAGATTAATAATTATTTTATTCGTGTTTTATTAGTGTGATATATTATAATTTAACATAATTATAAATATGGGATAATTTATATAAATTCATTATTTAGAAAAGACATCATTTTCCTCTTATTTTTGTTGTTTTAAATGATTAAATTAATGACAATTTTTTGTTGATAATATAATTAAAAGGTACATAAATGTTTCATACTATAACATCAACATGGTTATAAAAACATATTTCCCCATTTAGAAATTATATTAACCATCAAATATGGGTAGTGTTGAAAAATGAATTTCATTTCCCATGGTGGTGGTAGTCTGTATGTACGAATGAATGATGATTTAATTTTCCTTAATTGATGGAATAGCTAAATAGATATTCAAAATACACTTAATAAAGTATCATTAAAGAATATAAATGATACTAATGCCACTATATTATTATGGATATCTGAAATTTGAATAAATCTAACCATGAATAGAAGCTCAGTAGTTGATAATACTCATGTCGTGTACTTCAATTTTCCATAGAAAACACCATGGAAATGAAGGTGATATGAAAAATAATGATGTATATAATTTGTTTAAAGTGAAAAAAGATAAAAGAGAAAACATTTATCATATTTAAAATGAGAAATTATAAGGTAAGTTTAGTCTTCAAGTGGATAGAGTGTTACCTTTTCTAACTGAGGGTAAGGGAACTATTGGGGGCACCATTGAAATTTTTAGTAATTAATTGTCATTATTCCCAGGCCAGTGACTAAAAAATGGTAAGAAGATTAGTGGGATGAAAATGTGTGTTGAAAATCTTCCCAACCACTCAATGGGGTGAAAACATTGACTGTTTATGTCCTTTTTCAATTCTGTAATTATATTTTTAACTAATTTACATTTATGATAGTAATTATTTATTAAAATTTTATTTAATATAAAGTATAAAATTTTAATTTACACATTTAACTATTTTCAACATTCTAATTTAAAAAAATTTATATCATTTTATCAAATAAAATATCTATGGTTGTGAAAAGGTATTTTTAAGATTAGCGCACATTATGCATAAAAAGGGTTTTTATAAAAAAAATCATATTAAAATTTATTTTTAGTCCATAATTATTAAAATTATAGATATACCTTCCAAAAATTTGTTTAAATTAATATGGATAATTTCATAAGGATTTCTAGAAATCCAGAACAATATCTCACATTGAGAATTCATGAATAAATGAATTGACAGGAGAAAAAATTAAATAACACAGTTTATATTTAGGTATAAAAATGTTTCACATAGGATTTATATTCTAAAATAATATATAAAAATATTTAATTTTATTCAATAAATAAATCTTTTATTAGATAAATGGTTTTTTAAGCCTCCAAGATATGATTACATGTAACATTCTATTACCGATCTCAAAGGTACATCATTAAACTTGTTATGTTTTTTCCTTTTATTTGAGTAGTTAGGGTTGAGAATGAATTGGGAGGATACCAATAATGGTGAATTAAAATTTTTTGGGACTCCCATCTGTAATCATTCATTTCAACCAAATGTAAGAGGTTTTAACACTGTGTAACTAGGTCACACAATATGTAATGGATGTTGGGTGTCAATTATGAGAATGATTTACACTCACAAAGTTAAAATATGTGAAGAACTTTTTAAACATCATGAGTTAATTAATGATCATTTTTTAATTTGAATAAATGAGTTATTTGGAAGTTATGGAGTTTAACTATTTTACGGTGTGTGATGGGATTACATGTCATGTAATACCCTGTGTTCTAGTTAAATGAAGGTAGCCCAAAAAACATCTCTTTTTTCCATCCTCTACAGTTTCTTTCTCTTGAATTAAGCCCTTCCCCAGGCGATCTCAAAGCCCTCCAGTGCTTTTGGGTCCTTTCATTTGGAGTTCAATCGTCATTGCTCTTGTGGTGTGAATTCCCAGGTAAGCATTGTCCTATTTTATTCATCTTTGTCTTTGTATCCTCCGTACGGTTTAATATATCATCCTAAAATTGATGGATCTATACTCTATGTTCCTACATCATATTTCATGGTTGATTTTCAAGGTCTTTTTTCCCATCATAATCATTGGTAGGATACATTGAGGACATTGAGTTTTGGGGAAAAAGAAGGTGATTCTGTACAGCTTGGGAAAATTGATTAATTTTAAATCGATTTATTTATTTAAATTTCTGATTATAATTCTATTGTTTGAAATTTATTTCAATCAATTTTGATTAAATCCCAATTCCAATGAATTTGGAGATTTTAAATGGTTTTGGAATGAAATTTGGAAAACCCCAATTAGAATTATTTGGGGTGTGTTTGCAAAAGGATTGAAATGGTTTCAATAGAATTGTTGAACTTGACTTTTGATATGGAATTTATGGAATTTGTTAAATTGTGAGAAAGGATTAAACCATTTTGATAGAAACCTAATGGTTTTATCTTGTTAAAAAGTCTTGTTTATGATTAACACTTATTTTTGTTTTAAATAAAAAATTGGAAATTTAAATAGGGGTAATGGGATTTAATTTAATTTTAAGTAGTCTTAAAATAAATTTTCCATCATTGATTGTGTGAGAGAAAAATAAAGAATTAGGTTGTTTTGAGTTATTTGGACACACTCTATGATTATATAATGTTCTTAAACATAAATATTGTAGGTCCCATCCTTGATGGAAAATGATGAGTCTCATTTGGATAGTTTTAAAGGGACGTGGGTATACACATATTTTCATAGTCACATAGAGAGTGTGGAGTCCTATAGCATGGAACATTCGTACCTATTTGAAATATGGTCATGTTTCTAAATTATTATATATTTTAGTTGTAAATATATTCCTATTTTTTTGACTATGTTACATGAAGTCTAAATTTATATAAACTATTTTATATAATATTTATTTTTAAGACATTTTTATATAAATATTACATCACTGTTAAAGCCTTCACATAAATTATTTTACCATCATTTGAATTGTATAACAAGATTTATTTAAATATTATATGAAATGAAGAGGCTATTTATTTAAAATTAAAATCATTCCTTTGGTTACTCTATTATTAGCATTTGATGTGGAATCCTTTGTGAGACCCAAGTGGGATTTTTAGCTCAAACACTACCTATTACTTTGGGTTTTTTTAGATTATTGTCTTATTGTTCTGAGTAAGGAGAAAGGATCTCTTAGAAGTGTATCTAGCTATTGAACCTTGGTTTTGGTGAGTTGTGTCCTGAGGTACTTCGGTTGTTTTCCACTATTTTGGTACTTGGCTTGTAGCACTTTTGGATGGAATTCCTATTTGATTTGTGGTACATTACTCATGGTGGAGTTTATTTTGTTATTCATAATTATTTGTTTCTTTTACTTCAACATTGTTCATGGAAAAATAATTCCCACTTTTAGTCTGTAAGATGATAGGTGCTAGTCACCAAAACAAGAGGATCATGAATGTCCTTCATGCTATTTCTATTCCAGCTCAGTTATTAGGTTAATAGGGTACCTGGGATGGTTTGTGACAAAGGGGTGTCATAGGTAGGTTGAGCTTTTTCTTAAAGTGATTATGCAGTTGAGTAATATTTTATTTAATTAGGAGGTAGTAGTGATTGCTTTCCTAGATATCTCTCACAACAATAAACCTTATTATTTCAGCGATGGTTAGGGAAGGAAAACTTTTGGAGTAGTTATATTCTATTCTCTATATTGATTTGGATCGAGTGAAAACCAAATCATGTTTGTTCTTTCAATCAGAATTATGTTTCCCAAGTTTATCTATTTGAGAATTAACTAACTTCTTTATTGTTTTCTACTAATGTTTTGTATCATCATGCCTCTGAGAAGTCATGTTAATCAGATCACGGAATTTGATTCTGTTTAACCTCAGTAAACGAATCTTGTTGTTGATTCGAATCTGGATTAGTGGATCATGTGTATTGTCCATGATTTTAGATAGGCACCACCATCAATCTCCATTCAGGCTCCATTTGTGGAACCTAAAGGGGGTGTTATTTGAAATCATTCTCTTCTTTTCCTTCTCTAGAACCAAAAATTTTCAAAGGCTCCCTTGATCCTCAACATGATGAGAAATGGTCGGGTAGGATAGAATGTTTGTTCGAGTTCATGGATACACCAAACTAAATCAAGGTGAAGTGTGCCACATTCATGCTAGAGGGACTGAGTAGGAGATGATGGGACATGATGGTGATGGAAAAGAAACATAAGGTATTAGAGTGTAAATACTACACGTTTATTTTCATGACCCATTTCTATATAAAAAAACGGTGTGGTACAAGGATATGTAGTTTCTCAAGGCCGAGAAGATCGACAGAACTGGGATCGAGTATTCAAATATTTTTATTGAACTCACATTTTTTTCACATGAGATTGTATCTAATGAGAGGATGAAGGCTTAATAGTTCATGTTTTGACTTCGATCAGATATTAATTTTTAGTTTTTCTTACTAAAGATTCCCACTTATATTGATGTTATTGATTATCAAATGATGGTTGACATGCACCTATTTGGAATGTTAGGGTCGATGGGATTTCCTTTTTATCCCAGTGGTATCATGAGTTCCATTAATGGAAATAAGAAGATTGAAAATTCTCCCAACATTTCTCAATGGTAGGGTCATTATAGACCTCCTACAGGACCAAGAGTAAGTCTGTTGACATGATATCATTATGGCAAGCCATGACATTATAAGATGGTTTTCACTAATCCTCCCAAGAAATTTAACACCGGTGGATATTTATTATACTTGTATATATTCTTCCAAACATTTTCTACTCTCAATAATTTAATAGGTTCATCATCTCCTCCTAAAACTATTGGAAAATAAAATACATCACGTATAATATATTTATAGTTAGAGGAATCTAAATCAAAGCTACTTCACATAGTGGATGAGTCTCCAAAGGAAGCACACATGGGTACAGAAACATTACGAGGTACCATTACTATAGCTTCATCATTACTGAATGGTCTATTTGATATTGGTGCATCTCATTCATTTTTCGAAACCTGAATTTTTAATCTAGTATATCTTCCTGTAGGTATTTTATCTATTTCAATGGATATCGTTGCATCCCTTATAACTAGGAGAGAGCGGGGTCTCTATAGTCCATCTTGTGTATTCCCTCTATCAGATGTGGAGTTGGCTTGGTGTTTTTTGTTCCTTGACATGAAACCCCTTGACATCAATTTTTGGAATGAATTGTCTCATTTCCAATAATGGACAGATTGGTTGTTATATTTGATGAGTCTTACTTACTATACTTAGTGGTGTATTCATTTTATTTCAAGGAGAATGGGACCCGAGGTCAAGAAGTTTTAGACCATATTATCTAGAGTATTGTAAGGTAATATAAGTGTTTTTAAACTATAATGGGAGTCATTGAGTGTTGATCTACCTATAGTTATCATTGAGATTCATAACGTGTTTCCTTTTGATTTCTCAAATTTCCTATTAGTAAGGGAGGTCGAGTTTTCCATGTAATCAATGCTTGGAACACAACCAGCTTCTATTACCTCTTACCATATGTATCCATCTAAAATGAATGGTCTGAATTCTTAGTTGGATGAACATTTGAGAAAGGATTTATATGCCTGATTGTGTCACCATGGGTAGTTCCAGTTCTCTTCCCAATGAAAGTTGATGGTTCTCTTATCATATGTGTTGATTACCAATTGATCAATTTAGTTATAGTGAATAAAAATTATAAGTTGTCACAGATTGATGATATATTTTATTAGTTGAAATGGTAAATTGGTTTTCAAAGATCAACCATAGATCTTGTTACCATCAGTTGATGATAAAAGAATCTTAAATTCTAAAAACCACATTTCAAATTAGGTACAACCACTATGAGTTTCTTTTTATTCCATTCAGTCTAAAAATGATCCTATAATTTTCATCAATTTTATGAAAAATATTTTCATTCAATATATGGATACCATTGTGTTAGTCTTTATAGAAGACATCATTTTTTAGTTCATGTTTGATTAGGATCAGGTACATCATCTAAGAATTGTTATGAGCATACTAAGAAATCACTGACCATATTTCATGCTTTCAAAGTGCCATTTCTAGATTCAGGAAGAAAAATTGTTAGGAAACGTGGTGTCTAAACAATGAATATTAGTTGATGCTGAGAAGGTGAAGGATGTTATGATTTGGGATTAACCATATAATGTCATTGAGATTCAATTTTTCTTGGAATTAAACATATATTATCACCAGTTCATGAAGGAATTCTCAAATTTTGCTTCTCTAATGACTGATCTAACTTGGGATCGGGTGAAGTTTACATAGAATGATATAATTCAGAATTATTTTTGTTGATATGAAATTTATTCTGACTAATGTTGCGGTGTTAACTATTCCAGATTCCTAGCAAGGCAATGTGTTCTTCTGTGATTCATCGGGTTTAGTATTGTGCTGCATTCCTATTCATGGTAATCATGTAGTTTCTTATGGATCTCATCAACTTAGTCCACACAAGTATAATTATCCTGCTAATGGACATGAACATGTAGTTTTGATGCACACACTTATGAGTTGGTGGCATTATTTTTACATAGAATGGTTTCCTATGTATTCAGACCACAATAGCTTGAGTTATATCTTCACCTAGAAATATTTCAATGTCCTCTAGAGGCATTGGGTGTAGTATCTACAATATATCAAATTTGATATCACCTATACCCCAGGGAAAGGGAATGTAATTAATGATAAATTGACTAGAATATTTTCAACCGATTTATGAAAAAAATATTTAGAGGAGTGGAATTTGATGGATCTCTTTCTACAGTCGCATATTGTAGTCCATGAATTAGGGGTTGAGGTTTCTTTAGCCATTATTTAATTATAATCCAATCCTCTTGAAATTATTCTTTTTTATCAATAGATTTATGATGAATTTTATATAATTAGATACTCTCATTATTGTGTGTAGATAGTTTCCTAGTTTTCATTATCCAAAGATCTTATTCTATGTTATCAAAATCAGTATTATTTTCTATTAGTGGAAAGAAAGGATGTGATGGGGGATATTATAATTCCCAGTGGTATATGAACCTAGTAACCACTAAGATGTTCGATGACATGTAGTGGTGGTTCTGGTGGCCAGGTATGAGATAGAGAATTTCTAAGTTTGTTTCTCATTATTATGCATGTTAGTAGGGGAATCCTAAGAACCAAAAAACATCAGTTCTACATCATCCACTTCAAATACAAACATCAAAGTGGGATGAGACCACTATGGAATTTGTTATTGGGTTTCCTCCTACCTAGAAAAGGTTGAATGTGATATGAGTTTTTATTGAAAGTATGTCCTAGTCGGGTCACTTCATACCCATTCCCAGTACATACAAGGTTGAGTAGTTATGAAATTTCTACATGAAATAGATTGTTCATTTTCCTGGAATTCCATATACTATAGTCTCTGATAGAGATCCTCAGTTCACTTAACTTTTTTAGAAAGGAAATCAGGATGCACCGTGGTATAACATCCATTTGAATATGGACTAACATTCATAGTTGGATGGCTAGACAGAGACATCTCTATAGATACATGAAGATATTCATTTCTCTTGTGTTCTTGGTTTTGGTGGGGCTTGGGATGATCACTTAGGGATGGTTGACTTTTCTTATAATAATACATACTATTCCATGATCATCATGGATCCTTTTGAGGCCTTGTATGGATGGACTTGTATCTCATCATTGTGTTGGTTAGATATTTGTGATAGTTACTTGGTTGTACCATGTTTGGTTCAAGATATGAGAGTAAATATTTGTTTAATTCATTTGAAAATGTTGATGAAACATATCTTATTTAATTCCTATTCTGATCATCACTATAGTACGTTAGAGTTCTCATTTTGGTGACCATGTGTTCTTGATCCTTTCACACCGGTTGGGTCATCGATGGATTGGGAGGAAAAATAAGATTTCTCCCCATTTTGTGGGACTTTTGTGGTGGTTGAGAAGGTAGGTAATGTTTCAATCCTCTTAGGACTTAAACCAGAGCTGACATCGATAAATAATGTATTCCATAAATCACATGTGAGAAAGTATCTCTCTGATCCATCTCATGTTTTGAGCTAGAGTTTTCTTGAGATTGAACATAACTTATCTTTGACTAAGCATCCATCATGATAGTTGATTCTAACACCAATGGTTCTTCATTGGAGGACGATACCTTTCATTCATGTGTTATAGCAGCATGGTTCTCATAATCATGAGATGTGGGAAAATGAGTCACTAATGAGAGATCAGTGGACTCATCTTTTTTGAATGAAAGCCTTTTCATAGGATTCATGGTGTCAGAAGGGTTTTATGGTGGGAAGGTTCTAACATCCCATTACCAATATGGAAGGTACAACATCAACCCTGTCATATTTTTCCTTTTCATTGGCTGTGTAGGATTGAGAATTAATTTGGAGGATACCTATAATGGTGAAGTCGCATATTTTTTGTACTCTTAGCTTCAAGAAGAAATTCTTATAGGTTTTAGGATGTTATAATTCTATGTAACTAGGTTATAGGACATGTAATGGTTTCTATTGGAAACCATGAGAAGGGATCACCCAATGAGAGTTACACAATCTGAAAACCTTTTTAGATGTTTGGATTTAATTAAATATAAAATTTTAATTTGAAGAAATGGGTTTTTGGGTGGTTGTGAAATTTAAATATTTCATGACATCTAATACCCTATGTTCTGGTTATATATAGGCATCCCAGACAAAATCCTCTCTTTCCCTCATCTTTAGATTCTTTTCTATCAACCTATAGTCTTCCTCAGGCGATCTTGGAGATCTAAAACCCTTTAGGGTACTTTTTTGGTGTTCGGTGATCATTGTGATTGCGGTGTGAATTCTCATGTATGTGTTCTTCAGTTTTATTCGTCCTTTTCTCTTTCTCTTACTTATGGTTTAATAGATCATACAGAAATCGGTGGATCTAAACTCTATATTTCTAGTTCTAATTTCATTTTTTATTTTCAAGTACTTTTGTACCTTCGTTTTCATTGGTGTGTCTCTTTTCGGTTGTTGAGTTTGAGGAAAAAGGTATGTTATTCCGCCCCCCAATTACAAATTTATTGGCCATAAATTTCGTGATTTATTTTAGTTACGGATTTAAATTAATTTTTTTAAATTTCTTTCAAATGGTTTTTATTAAAACCCAATACCATGAACTGGGAGGTTTGAAATGGTTTTGGAAAGAAATTGGGAAAAAAGCACAATTCTGTTGAATTGGGATGTGTTAAGAAATTGATGGAAATAGTTCCAATGGAATATTTGAATTTTAATCTTGAAGAGGAATTGTTGGAATTTTTAAAATATGAGAACAATTTAGAAAATTGATATAAAGCAAGGGGTTTTTTCTTTTTTAAAAAGTATTTTTGATTATTAAAACCTATTTTGGTATTAAATGGAAACTTTTCATTTGAAATATGGGGAATGATTTTGATTTTATTTTAATTTGTCTTGAAATAAATTTCCGATAATTTATTTTTTAAGATCACATGCAAGACTTTGGTAATATGTGTGTTTTTTTGAAACACTCTATGACTATAGAATGTTCTGAAACATAAAGCAGTAGGTCACATCCTTGAAAGGATGGTGATGAGCCACCCTTTTCTGATGTTATATGGATGTGTGTATACACATATTTCCATGATCACTTAGCGAGCGTGGAGTCCTATAGCATAGAGAATTCATACATATTTGGCGGATGACTATGATGCTCTATTTTTTTATACTTGAGATGTAAATATATTCAAATTTAGGAAATGTGGTAGAATAAATGGGTTGTTTTTTTATGAGAAAAATGGATTTACATGTGTGATTAAAAGGGAGGGAGTGGTTCCCTTTTTTAAAAGAGGGGAGGGGCACCATTTGAAATACTAAAACTATTAAATTAATATAAATAAATTTTTAAATTAAAATGGGTCTAAATTGAATTATTTAAAAGATAAAATGATTATGGTTGGAAATAATTCCAACTAATAATCTTTAGACTTGTTTTTATATTATTTTAAACTATATAATATGGATTTATCCTTATTTAATCTATTTAATTTTAATTGTGGTAATATCATTCTAAATATTAAATGGTTATAAATATTTAATTATATGGTTTCAATTGAAAATAAATAGATAATTTTTTAAAATTTTATACCTTATAATTATCGATTTGTAATTTTTCAAAAAAAATTTATATTTAAATGATTTAATAAAATTTTATTTTTATAAAATATGAATAGTGAAAATTTTGACACTATTCATTTGTTTGATTTTAAATAAAATCCACACAGAGCATAACTTCTAACCAAATAATTTAATATTCTCCCAAACTTTCATAATCATATATAAAAATCGTGTATAACCATAATTAATTAAAATTATATTTGTTTTAATATTTTTAAAATCATTTATTTGTTATTTTTATTATCAAAATAATTTCTCCGTCGCAATTATGTCATCCATAATGGTAATTATTTATTCTGTAAACATTATAAATAAAATTTTATGATGTTCGTAATCTATTTAGATTTCCATAGTATACCTATAGTTGATGTTATCTTCTTTTTATCCCAATATAAGAATTAATATTCTTATATAAAAAGAGAGTGTGAAAGTTTTTCACATTTAATGATTCTAATAATATAAATGTCATATTCAAGGGAAAGTGGCTATTAAGTGACTAAATTTTAAACCATTGATAATAAAGGTTTAATTTAATCATCCAATATGATTTTTTCATGACATGTCCCCTGGGGCGCGTGTCGTGACTACCTCAAGCACGCCTTCCTTAGTCCAGGGGTTGGTGAGTAGCACCAAAGGTGTAATTACCTAAAACTGGGAAGATATTACCTTTATAACCTATAAACACACACACAAGAAAGAACATAGCTAGACAAAACACTATGTAAACTTTATAACAAAAGAGTGCTGGAAGTAAAAGGGGCCAGAATACAAGCCCAAATGTAAAGTACAAGTACAACAATGATATAATAAAACTGAAAGATAAGGGAAGACAGTTACTGGATCATCCTCCAGGGTTCCTACATGAAGGGTAGGTACAGATCACCTCCTCAGCACTCCTCGTTCTTCTCTCTCCTCCATGTATCGACACGTTGTAAGGTCCACCTCTGGGTACCGTCCAGTCTTGGTACTCCCAACATCCATCAGCATTGTTAGTCCTCTGCATCCAACACAACAAGGTGTGTGCATAGCCCGTGTAGGGGTGAGTATAAAGATAATCAGTAGGAACCCCAAGACCCTCTAGGTCTCACAAAATCCATTAAAGATAAAAACAATGTATGAAATCAACATACAACCTTCTTTAGGTATATTCCCATACATATAACTATGTTATCAAGGGATCCATATCAATCATAAGTAAAACACAGAAAAAATGACTCAGCTCAAACCATGATTTTATTCTAGTGGTAGTATCAAGTAACATCCTCGGTCAAATTATTGAATCCTTGGATGCTGGAGAACTCCTTCCCAATCGAGTACATTGGGCCTAAAATGACACCAAGTGTGCTTCCCACTATCCTTGTACTGCTGAGGTACTCCTCCTGTCGAGTACTGTGGGTCTACCGGTCACACAGAGTCGGTCCCCTCCATGGGTCTGTCGTGTCACCAAGTGTGCTCCCCCTTATAGCCTGCTGAGGTACTCCTCCTGTAGAGTATTGTGGTTCTACCATGTCACCAAGCGCGCTCCTCCACCATGGGTCTTCCGTGACACGAAGGCGCTCCCCACTGGGCTAGTAGAGTCACTCAGAATCAAATGGTCAGCAGTCATCAGGTCCCAGCCAGCTACTAGGTCTCCGCACCAGGCTCGCTCTTCTCCAGGAGGATCTGCTCCACAAGATACTAGTCGATAATCCAACTGCCACAAAGTCCCATGAAGAAGTATGTCAATGTTACGCCATGTCATAGGGGTCTCAATGTAATAGACGGAGCGTCAATCAGACGCCCGGTCTGTTAGTTATTAGCCTTTTAGTCTCAGGGGTCCGGTTGGATTCGTGCACGATCCAACCTAACATTATTTCAACTATAGCATAAACATTAGTGGGATATACTCAAAGGTACCTTCATGCTCCAAGATTTCCAGCGCTGCTGACGGTTCATCAAATGGACGTCTGGTGCCAAAGATATGGTCGAAGAAGCATAAACGGGTCATAATGGGCCTAGGTCCGATTCGACCCAGTTGGACCGACCCAGCCTGACCTAGTCTGAGCTGACCAAGTTCGGGTCGACCCGGTCTAACCCGTTGGCTCTGGCCCTGCCCGTTGGGTGGGCCAGCCCGTTGGGTTCAGCCTGGCCCATTTGGCCCCGCCCAGCCTACAGCGTGGGGCAGGGGAGAGTCGTGACGGTGCAGACCAGCTGCGATTCGGTGCGAGGGCAGTTTGGCTTGGAGGGCACCACGTGGGTGGCTCAGTCCAGAGGGAACTGTGAGGGTGGATTTTTCTGAGGCACGGGGTTGGTTCGTCTCAGAGGGCCATGGTGAGGGCGGCTCGGGGAGGCTTGGCACGGAGGCTGGGATGGTATGACCGGGGCTGGTTCGGCCAGTGGGTGGTGCGACCGAGGCCAGTTCGGCCGGGAGGCCGGGCGGCCGGGGTGGCTCTTCCGGCGGATGGTATGGCCAGGTAGCGTAGCCGGGAGGCCGGGGTGGTCGGGAGCTGGTTCAACCGGGAGGCCAGGGTGGTCGGGGTCTATTCATCTGGCGGACGACGCGGCTAGGGAGGCTCGGCACGGACCGGGGCAGCTCAGTCAGAAGGGCAGAGACCGCGGGGGCGGTTCAGTCGGTGCACCCCGGGGGAGGGGGGGGGGGCGACCGGTTCCACCGGGGCACCGTGAGGGGACATGGGGACGGTTCGTTTGAGGCACCACAAGGGGGCATTGGTCCGGTTCTACCGGCGGCGATGCAGGAAATCGCAGTGGTGGCGCGGGTTGTGGAGGTCGCGGGTGGCGGTGTCATTGCCTTCATCACCTTCGTTGCCTTCATCACCTTCCTCTGTTTCAAAGAACACCGCAAATCAACACAAGGGTTACAAAGAGGACATGCCCTGTTAGTTTGACCTGCACTCTCCGCATTAGAGCGGTAGTAAGTGGACCACAATAATGAAGAACATCAAACCCTCCCTCTGTGATTAATCCCAAAACCAACAAAAGGAAACATATGAGGATCAACTAGTTAGAAAGTTGATCTGCGTTCCTCATTCTAAAAGGGAAGAATATGGGTATATAAAATCATTCACAAAAAATTCCCTACCTTTTTTTTGTTGTTTGACATTAGCACGAGATGGCGGACGTCGATTCGTTTTAAACGAACACTTTTTACGTCAGAGGAAGTTTAGAGAAAGAAATTCAAAGTCGTGGTCGTTTTTCATAGTCGAAGGCTTTCCTCATTGGTAGAGCATTCTTCTTTGGGATATTTCTCCCAAGTTCCTCCTCTCCCCAATTCCACCGAAGTGAATATGTAGTAAAAATAATAGATTGAAATATCTATTAAGTCTTTGGAATAATATTCAAAATGGTTTAAATAATTAATTGGTGTGTTGGATCAATTAATTAATGGGGAGGATTTGGCATAATAAATTATGTGTATTGGTACAATTAAACTGTGGAAGGGTTAAAGAGGCTCCCCCCACATTTATTTGGGAGTTGAGGGTTTCTCCCAATTAAAGGTGGGTTTCAAGGGGGATTAATCCTGGGTGGTCCCCACCACTATAACCTCTGATGTGAGGTTATGGTTCAGGTGGTCCCCACCACCATAACCTCTCATGGGAGGTTAAGGTTTATGGTCCCCACTTCAAACATCCACATCAAGGTTTAGTTTCAGTGGACCCCACCTCTGAACATCCACATGGAGGGTGGATACAACAAAAAAATAAAATAAATCCTGTGTTTATTTTATTTATTATTTCCACAAAAAAACCCAAATACTAACTTTCACCCTTGACCATCTTCCATCGAGGTGAATGTCTCCTTAAGCAAATACCGACTCAATGAGTTCAACAGTGCCGTCAGATTTCAATTCTGAGCACCGGTTCAAAAGATAGAAAAACCCACTCGCACGTTTTCTAAATGTACCCAAAATAAAGTTCAGAAATTCATTCCGAGCACTCCAGGCCTTGGAATCACGCGCCATCAATTTTTGCAGACTTGTAAAATTCCCATATATATTAAAAAAATTCATGGAAATTCAATGTCTTTACATTCTCCCCACATAAGGATTTATGTCCCCATAAGCCACAACTCAAAATATTGAAACAAGTTTAGGTACTAATCCTGCATCTGAGCCTATCACTCTCATGTGCTCTCCGGGAGGTTCAAGTGCTTCTAGGGAACACACACCATATGTAAAGACCGTCCACAAAGGACTTTCTCCTGTCGATCCTCAATCTCTACTGAAACCTCTGCAAAAATTTTCCCATTTTCGACCTCCAACTCGCCATGGTCGATGATATGAGAAGAGTCATGTGCGTATCTCTTAAGCTGGGATATGTGGAAGACATCTTGCATCTGGTGAAACTGAGGTGGAAGAGCTAAGTGGTCTGCCACCTTTCCAACTCTGCTGAGTACCTGAAAAGGTCTAATGAACATATGAGATAACATGTCACCTTTTCCAAATCTTTGTAGACCTCATCAGGGTGAGACCTGTAGAAAGACGTGGTCTCCATCCTCGAACTCCAGAGGTCTCCGTCTCCTATCAGCATATGAATTTTTCATTCTCTGTGTAGTCTTCATCTGCTCCTGGATAATCTTCACTTCTCTATGGTAGCCCATACCATCTCTGGTCCCACTAGTGCTGACTCCCCTGGGTCCTTCCAGCACAAAGGTGATCTACAAGGTCGCCCGTATAATTCCTCAAAAGGTGACATCCCAATGGTGGAGTGATAGTTTTTGTTGTATGCAAACTCCACCAAAGGCAAGTTATCCTCCCAGATATGACTGAATCGAGGAAATAAGCACGCATCATGTCCTCAATGGTCTGAATGGTTTGCTCAGTCTGACCATCTGTTTGAGGATGGAAGGTGGTGCTCAAACGAAGCTGTGTCCTGAAAGCCTCCTGTAACCCCTTCCATAGCTAGGAAGTAAAACTTGTATCACGATCAGAGACAATTGACGTGGGTACTCCATGTAGCTACACAATCTCCTGTACATAGAGGCTTCCCAAGATCTCTATTGAACCCTTCTCTATGATCAATACGAAGTGGTCCGACTTGGTGAGTCGGTCAAAGATCACCCAAATCGAGTCATGTCCCCTGGAATTATGTGGAAATCCTGTCATAAAGTACATGAATATCCAATACCACTTCCATTCTGGAACCTCTAAAGGCTGAACCAAGGCTGCTGGTACCTGATGCTCCACCTTCACTTGCTGACAAGTGAGGCATCGAGAGACAAACTCTGCTACTACCTTCTTCATTCTCTACCACCAGTGCTTTTGTCGGAGGTCTTGGTACATCTTCACCACTCTTGGATGTACTGCTAGAGGGGATGTATGGAACTCCCTAAACACTTCCTTTTAAAGTGATACTGGTACCATGGTACGTCCCCTGAAGAGGATGATGTGCTTCCCACCTTCAGAAAATCCATTAGGTTCCTGCCCTATGAATATATGAGCACATCGTGTCTCGCAATCATAGTCACCATGTTGTGCCTCCCTTACTCAGTGAAGAAGTGGGGGAGTGACTGTAAGAGACTATAGAAAAGCTGCTTCATCTCTATCCACAAAGGATATCTGCAAAGAGGCTAGCTGCTCTGTCGCCCTGCCTAGAAGCTGTATACCAGACCTCTTGACGAGTCCATCTGCTACAATGTTTTTCTTTTCCAGGAGTATAGACTATCACAAAGTCATAGTACTGGAGGAACTCAATACAATGTCATTGTATCTGGTTCAGGTCCTTCGAAGAGAAGATATACCTGAGACTCTTGTGATCATAGTACATGGTAAAATGCTCTCCCATCAGATAGTGTCATCACATATTCAAGTTGAAGACCACTACTGCTAACTTTAGTTCATGGGTAGCATAGTTCTTCTCATGTTGTCTCAGCTATCGAGATCCATATTCCATCACTTCTCACTCCTGCGTCATGACACATCCGAGTATAGACCCAGATGCGTTACATTAGACTACGTACCCTACACCGTCATCTAGAAGCCTCAAGATGGGGGCACTAGTCAGCCTCTTCCTTAGCTCCTGAAAGCTCTGCTGGAATCTCCCCTACCACACAAAGGGTTTCCCCTTCTTTTTCAAGGCTGATAGTGGTACTGCAACTCTGGAGAAATCTGGCACAAACCTCCAGTAATATCCACCCAATCCTAGGAAACATCGCACCTCTGTCACACTTCTGGGTGGCTTCCAATAAAGTACCACCTCAATATTTGCTGGATCTACTGCCACTCCAGCCTCTGATATGACATGTACAAGGAAGTGAACCTCTCATATCCAAAACTGGCACATCGAGAGTTTACCATAAATCTTGTCCTCTCAGAGTATGTCCAGTACTACCTGCAAATGATAGGCATGCTCCTCCTCAGTATTCGAGTAGATCAGAATGTCGTCAATAAAGAATACAACAAAGCAATCATGGTAGGCTGAATGATCCTGTTCATGATCCCCATGAACACTTTTAGAGCATTGGTTGTTCCAAATGGAGTAACCAAGAACACATAGTGGCCGTACCAACATCTTAAAGTCATCTTCTGCATATCCTCATATCAAACTCTGATCTGGTGATAGCCTAATCTAAGGTCAATCTTTGAGAACCATCGTGCTCCCTTCAGCTGATCAAATAGGTTTCCAATACTCAGAAGTGGTTACATGTTCTTTATGGTCATCTAGTTTAGGCACTGATAGTCAACACAAAGCCTCAATCTCCCATCTGCCTTTTTGGTGAATAGAATCGGTGCTGCCGAAGGTGAAACACAGGGCCAGATGAATCCATTATCCTGGAAGTCCTCTAGTTGTACCTGCAGCTCTCGAAGTTCTACGGGAGCTATCTAATATGCTGGTGTAGATATCGGTGTCATCCTAGGGTACAGGTAAATGTAAAAGTCCACCTCTCTCCAAGGAGGTAGACCTGAAACATCATCAGGGAAGACATCCGCGTACTATTCTACCACTACAGGATAGCTCAGACTCTCCACATCAACATATCTGAAGGTAAGGCTATCCAACTGATGATTGATCGGTTGAAATATCCTCCGAGCAAGTCCATCCTATTTTGAAAAGGCTCCCTTCTCACCGGTGAAGGTAAACCTAGTCCCATTTGTGCAGACACACCTCACTTTGTACCTAATACAGTCAATCTGAGCATGGACTGTAGATAACCAGTCCATACCCTAGATGATGTCGTATGGCCTCGATGCCGCTACTAGGAGATCCCAGCCGAAGCTATCGTCTCCTAGAGTAAGCTCGCACTGCCGACACCAGCGCGTAATCATTAAATCTGCACCTGTAGGAATCTATAGCCGTAAAGATCAATCCAATGGCTCTGTCAGAATCTCTGAGATCCGAATGAGGGCAGTGGCAATAAAAGAATGACTGGAACCTGTGGCTACAAGTATTATAGCTAAGGTGTAGTAGAAACATATCGTACCTCGTATCATCTCCGAAGTGCTGTGGTTGTAGGCCTCAGATGCCGGGAGCTGAGCTCTCCCCTGTCCACCTACTCCTTGCAGTCGGGGTGGACCTCTTGGTGGTTGCGGCTGTAATATCTCGAATCATCTCCCACCACCATCTGCAAGACCAGCTCCCCTTCCATGTCCACCTGCTCCCTGCGGACCCCCTCGATCGAATATTTGTCTCTTCCTGGGTGGTCCTTCGACCATATATTGATTATCCGTATGGTGGGTCAGACAGTCACGAGCCATGTGACCTTGCCCGCCACATGAGTAACATTTCCTACTCCTGGCATGTCTGTCTCCGATTCAGGTGCCCTACACAATTGATCCTGAGTCATTCGTTATTCCACCTGTACGTCTGGTCCTCTTGGACCTATGTGATGTCTGTCTGCTGCCAACTGCAAAATCCTCTGCTACGTGATGACAGGTGGTGGATCTCGCTACTGGAGACTACTCAGCATCGAAAATCTCCACTAGGAGATATCTCTATAACACCCTCGCCTACATTAGGATGATGAGTGAGATCACTGATGCCATGATCTCCTTCTTGAGTCCCTGATCGATGGTTCGGGACCTGAAGAATGGGTCTCGCACCATATCTGTGGAGTAGCATGAGAGGTCAGGGAACCTCACTGAGTACTGAGCTACTGCCCTGCTACCCTGTTACAGATGAAGTATCTCCTGTATACGCACTACACGAAGAGTCGCTTGAACAAACTCTACCCGAAACAGGCTCTTGATGTCTGGCCAGAGAAGTGTCACCTCATTGTGAACTTGGAGCATCAAGATCCACCATTTACCCACTACTACCTATAGAAGGCTGGCAGCAAGAATCACCATGAGATCGGTTGGTGTCCCTACTAGTCAGAAAACTCTCACCACAACCTCCATCCAATCTTCAGCCTCCTGTGGTTCTATCTCTCCCCTAAACCTGGGTGGCCTCTGGTGATAGAACTCGTGCAATGCGCTCAAGCGGCATGCACCGTCTTCTTCTGGGGCTGGTGGCATCGGTGGCCCAACAGGTAAAGGTTCCCCTAGTGCCTCTATTGGGAAAGGGCCCTGCATTGAGGCCTCATCGCTTGGTGGGATATCAGTACATAAAACTCTCATAACTCTAACTGGTCGTCTGCGTGGGGGAATCCTGAAAAGAATTAGATGCAACACGATACAAAGTTATAACTGTTGAGATGACTTAAAGAAATATTTTGAAAACACATACGCAATCAGTTTTTTCGTGCACTAAGTCAGAAATTAGCAGTCAGGGTCCTGGTGTATGGATAAATCAGTCGCTGCACCAGCACTGGACTCCCTGAACTGAAAGCCACACTCACTACACTTAACACTATTGCTTCACAGAAAATATCAGATTCCTATGTTCTACGATAGAACTGACTCCTCTGATACCAGTTTGTCACGAACCATCCCCCGGTGCCCGTGTCGCGACTACCCCAAGCCAGCCTTCCATATGACAGGGGCTAGCGAATAGCACCAAAGGCGTAATTCCCTAAAACTGGGAAGGATTTAATTTTATAACCTATAAACACACACACAAGCAAGCACACAGCTGGACCAAACACTATGTCAACTATATAATTAAAGAGTGTTGAATGTAAAAGGGGCCAAAATACAAGCCCAACTTGAACGTACAAGTACAAAAATGATACAATACAACAGAAAGATAAGGGAAGACAACTACTGGATCATCCTCTGGGGTTCCTACCTGAATGGTAGGTACAGATCGCCTCCTCAGCACTCCTTGTTCATCTGTCTCCTCCGTGTACCAACACATCGTAAGTCCCACCTCCGGGTATCGTCCAGTCTTGGTACTCTCAGCCTCTATCAGTGCTATCTATCATCTGAATTCAACACAACAATGTGTGGGCATATCCAGTGAAGGGGTGAGTATAATGATACTCAGTAGGGACCCCGAGACCCTCTAGGTCTCACAAATACCATCAAGGATAAACACAAAGTATGAAACCAGCAGAAAACCTTACTTAGGTATATTCTCATACATATACCTAAATTATCAAGTGATCCATCTCAATCATGAGGAAAACACAGAAAAACAGACTTATCTCAAACCAGGATTTTATTCTAGGGGTAGTATAAAGTAACATCCCCAGTCACATTATTGAAACCTCGGCTGCTGGCGAACTCCTACTCAATCGAGTACAGTGGGCCTGCCACGACACCATGCATGCTTCCCAATAACCTTAAACAACATAGGTACTCCTCCTGTCGAGTATTGTGGGTTTTCTGCGTCACACAGAGGCACTCCCCACCATGGGTTTTCTGTGTCACCAAGCGCATTCCCCGTCATAGCATGTTGAGGTAATCCTCTTGTCAAGTACCGTGGGTCTGTCGCGTCACCAATCACTCTCCTCCATTGTGGGTCTGCCACAACACCAAGGTTCTCCCCACTAGGCTTGTAGAGTGACTCTGAGTCAAACGGTCAGCAGTCGTCTGCTCTCAGCCAGCTACTAGGTCTCTGCCCTACGAATGCTTTTCTCCGAGAGGATCCACTCCACGAGCTTCTGGTCGATATCCAACTATCGGGAAGTCCCATTAGGAAGTTTTTCAAAGTTAATCCACGTCATAGGGGTTTCAACGTAATAGACGGTGCGTCAATCAGACGCTCGTTTTGTTAGTTATTAGCCTTTTAGTCCCAGGGGCCCGGTTGGATTCATGCACGATCCAAGCTAACCGTATCTCAAATATACCCCAAACATCAGTGGGGTATACACAAAGGGACCATCATGCTCCCAGATTTCTAGCACCGCTGACAGTTCATCAAACAAACGTCTGGTCCCAATGATATGGCCGAATGAGCGTAAATGGGTTGTAGTGGGACCGATTCTGGTCCGACCTGATCGGACTAACCTGGCTCGACCCAGTATAGGCCAACCCAGTTCGGGTTGACATGGCCTGACCCGTTTGGTCTGGCCCAGTCCATTGGGCGGGCCAGCCCATTGGGTTCATCCCAGCCCACTGGGCCCCACCCAGCCATCCGCGAGGGCCCGTAGAGAGCAGTGAGGGTGAAAACCAGCCGCGACGGCGCGAACTGGCCATGAGTCGGCATGAGGAAAGTTCGTCCCGGAGGGTTCCACGTTGTTGGCTCGGCCTGGAGGGCAGTATAGGGGCATCTCGGCCTGGGGCGTGGCGTTGGTTCGGCTTAAAGGGTCACAGTGAGGGCGGCTCGGGGCGGCTCGGCGCGGAGGCTGGGATGGCGCGGTCGTGGCCGGTTCAACCAGCGGGTGGTGCAAATAGGGCTGATTCATCCGGGAGGCTGGGCAGATGAGGTGGCCCGGTCGGCGGATGGTGAGGCTAGGGTGGCTCGGCCAGAAGGCTGGGGTGGCTTGGAGCCGATTCGACTGGGTGGTCGGGGTGGCCGGGCCGGTTCGGCCGGTGGACATCGTAGCCAGGGTTGCTTGGCCCGGCCCAGGGCGGCTCGGCCGGAAGGGCAGAGACCGTAGGGGAGGTTTGGTCGGGGTCCCATGAGGTGGCGCAGGGCCGGTTCGGCCAGCAGCAGCGCGGGACGCCGCAGGGGCAGCACATGTTGCAGAGGCTGTGGGTGGCGGTGTCGTTTCCTTCGTCACCTTCGTCACCTTTGTCGGCTTCCACCAATTTGAAGAACTCTGCAAACCAACACAAGGGTTACGGAGAGGACCGACCATGTTATTTTGGCCCGCACTCTCCGCATTAGAGCAGTAGCAAGTGGTTCACAAGAATGAAGAACATCAAACCCTTTCACAATGATTAATCCAAAAACCCGCAAAAGGAAACATATGTGGATCAACTAGAAAGAAATTTGATCTGCATTCTTTGTTCTAGAAGGGAGAAATATGGGTATATAAAATCATTCACAAAAAAAACCCCTACCTTGTTTGTTGTTGGTTGACGTTAGCACGAGAAGGAGGACATCGATTCGTTGTAGACGAACACGTCCTACGTTAGAGGAAGTTCTGAGAAAGATAGTCGATGTCGAGGTCTTTCTTCGTAGTTGAAGGCGTTCCTTGTCGGTGGAGCGTTCTTCGTTGGGAGCTTTCTCCCAAGTTCCTCCTCTCCCCAATTCTACCCAACTGAATTCGTAGCCAAAATAATACATTGAAATCTCTATTAAGTTGTTGGCATAATATTCAAAAAGGGTTAAATAATTAATTGACTTGTTGGATCAATTAATTAATGGGGAGGATTTTGAATAATAAATTATGTGCATTGGCACAATGAAATTGGGGAGGTGTTGAAGAGGCTCCCTGCACATTTGTTAGGGTGTTGAGGGTGTCTCCCAATTAAAGGGGGGTTTCAAGGGGGTTTAATTCTGGGTGGTCCCCACCACCATAACCTCTCATGGGAGGTTATGGTTTAGGTGGTCCCCACCACTATACCCTCTCATGGGAGGATAAGGTCTGGTGGTCCCCACTTCCAACTTCCACATCGAGGATTAGTTCCAGTGGACCCCACCCCTGAACATCCACATGGGGGATGGTTACAACAAAGAAATAAAATAAATCGTGTGTTTATTTTATTTATTATTTCCACGAAAAACCAAAAAAATAACTTTCACCCTCGACCATCTACCGTAGAGGTGAAAGTCTCCTTAAGAAAATATCGGCGCTGCGATTTCAATGGTGCCCACTGATTTCAATTCTGAGCACTGGTTCAAAAGTTAGAAAAAAACCCACTTGCACGTTTACAAAACATACCCAAAATAAAGTTCAAAAATTCATTATGGGTACTCCGCGCCTCAGAATCACGCATCGTCAATTTTCGAGGAGTAGCAAAATAACCATATATTTAAAAAAAATTACATGGAAATTGCAGGTCTTTAATATTTTTATAGGAGTTAAGGTAATTTTATAATATATATTTACCTTTAATTACCTAATTTACCCTTAACTGATATAATAAAAAAAATACTAAAGTTACTATTCATAATGTACAAAAAATAAATGTAACATGTTATCATAATTTAGACTGAATTATTCGAAATATTGAAAAAAACATTCAAAATTTTAAACAAATAAGTTTCAGTAATTATATTAAAATTAATCACAATGTCGTAAAGGGATAACATGTTTTAAAAGCTAAAACATTGCAAAAGATTGAACTGTTTTTAAATCTGGATTCAATATAAAATTAATGATAATGACATAAATTATATTGAATGATAGAAATATATTACATTAATGCATTAAAAACATTGAATATTATAATTTAACCATATAAATTATTTTGATGAAAAAATCACATAAGCATTAGTGTATTTTTACTATTCATCATAACATGAAAGTTATCAGAAAAAATATTGAAAATTCCTCAAAAGTAAATAGTTATATCCCTATTAAAATAAAAATTTTATGTTTTAATATAAATTATTTATAATGTGTCAAAATATTAATTTAAAACGGGTCCTCTATTCAATGTTGTAAAATTACCCATTTAAAAAAATACAGGTTTTTATACATCAAATAGGGTTCATTCATACCCTATGACTAAAATATCTATTGGATAAATATCAAAAGAATTTTATTAAGTATATGACATATATATATATGTCATTAATTTCATTACCTTTAGTAATACACTCAAAAATAAAAATATTTAATTGATTTATATTTTTCATAAATAATTGATAGCCACTGAATTCACAATGCATGTTCATAAGATAGTTATACTTATTCCGGCTAACTAAACGGCTAGGATATACCACTAATTTTATAATAAGGGCTTATCATTTTTCATTTAAACTCATGAATTCATGTGATGCAAGCTACTGAATAATTAAAATTATTTAAAGAATATATTTCATAAAAACATCTAGGTGATACAGTAGGCCTCCACCACATAGAATAATATTCATGGTCTATAAATATGGAAATAGGATAATATCCACAGTTCAAACTATTAGAATAGTTATACTTAAATAGTTTAAAATCATGGGTATAGCCTCTAGACTCCATAAAAACACCACCTTGTAGCCTACAAAAACACCACTCTATGGCCTATACCCTTCCACACTACACCCTTCTAAAACACCACCCTTTCTCATGCTGGATGAGTGGAACTGAAATAGTCTTATATAACATAAAAAACATTAATGAACATGTATATCACTAAAAAACAAGAACATTTAGAACCAAAGTTCCTTGGTTATGCAATGAAATTTCTTAAGATATATGTAAACCACAACAAGAGCATCAAATCTACAACCCTTATTTGTAACCACTAATATCCTCCATTAACGTGAACGTCTAATTCGGAAAGACTCGAAAATAGTTTCCACCACAACATCTTATAAGAACTAAAATCGTTATAACATAACTAGAAAATGGGATCCTCATAAGTTAATAATTATGAAGGATTATATTGTTAAAATTATGGAGTTTATTGAGAAAATTTGTTTATTAAATATCATAAATAATTTTATGGTGATATTTCCTTTGAATATAAGAGACTCTGGTAGATAATCACTAAGAATAATTTGGATTTACACACACTAATTAATGTTTAAATATGTAGAGGGTCTCTAATGACCAATATAATAGAAATGATGCCATATCATGTGATGATAAGATACTAAAGGGTGGGAACATTACCTTCTTTAAAAACCACTATGATAGCTTGTCTTATGATTGAGGATTTTTTTAATTATTATATGAATTTTTACTATGTACATCAATAGGATTATCCTACCATGAGTGAATAAAGGAGATTCCAAAGTCCATTTGTAATAAGAATTTCCAACCAATTATATCTTCTCTACATAAGAAACCATCACTCGCATGAATAAGTATCACTACCTGGGAAAATCATTCAACTTCCTCTATAATGATACCTTGTTAGTCTAAAAATTTAGTAGCACCTATATAGACTCTTGCTTCTGCTCCAACCCACTAAAATATCATACACACTCTACAAACTTATATATATTTTTCTACTTTGTAATTTATATAGATATATTGTATTGGTTAATTAATATTCTTTAGAACACTATATTAATAAAGTGTTGTGTGTCTTATTGTATGTTGAAAGAATCTGTACATGAATATTAACATTGGTGATCTCTATTCCACTTACATAAATAGATTAAGAAGATTCAATTAATAATGAATTAAGGAAACACATGATTGAAACACTATGATAGTAAGCTCCCAAAATTAAACAGTGGTATAATATTTTTTCCAAAATTATATAACAGAACCTTAAATACTAATTAAATTTAATGTACTCAAAATAGTATAAATAATTACAGTGCTTACTTTTATTTCTGAAAAGATGATAATTATTTATAATACATGTATATATAAATTATATATTCATATTCAAGTTTCAAAAATTATTAAAAAATAATATTTCATTGATTACAACACAAATAATATCTAATTTATTTAAAAAGTTGATAGAAAATTGATTTTTCATTTAATATTGTATATAATTTTAATGTTTAATGTGATGAATTGAAACTCAATAAAATAATTTCTTCATTTCCGAAAAGGATATTTTTCAATATATTTCAGTCACTGTATAACCTAAAATAATAAAATATCCCACCTATATTATATAATAAGTAGTGGAGTAAAACTAAACCATAGTGAAAGAACAGAATTTCTTATTGAGATATTATAATAGTGTTTACTAACCATTGAATAAAAATATAAATTCAAGAGTATATATACTAAAAATATCAACTAATTAAATGAAATTTAAATATAAATTCAAGGATGATTTAAATATAGAAGAATAGTACTAAATAAACAACACACACTCAATATTTAAAAGTATTTAATCACATATGATTTAACTAGTTATGGAACAAATAAATATTAGTTTTGTTAAATTTATTATTATTTACAGAAAAATCAGTATTATTTATTAAATTGAATTTAGAAAGTAAGATCCATCAATTAACATTTCCCAAGTGTGAAGATTATCATTGGACCCAAGTCATCACTCAACATATTTAGTGATGGTCACATCATTTTCAATGTTTATATATTTAATTTTTTTATCTAATTTTTACTAAGAATTGTGCCTTAATGCATGGTAATGAAGAGAAATTTTTTTCCATATAAATATATTAAGTATTTCATAGAATTGTGGGAAAAGTTGAGATAGACCCCCGAAAATAAAAGTAAAATTATAAATAAAAAACTGGCTATTTTTTTAGAAGAATGGGGTGAAAACATGATCTACACATAGAGTACATGAGAAGGATTTCCTAATATTTATCAATATTTTAGATAATTAATTTTTTAAATTTATTTTATTAGTGTTCAAGACAATATTAATAATACATATCAATTCTAAATTTTTTATAATATGAAAATGATGTGTTTTGCTACCAAGGTATTTGGTGTCAGATTTTCATACAAATAATGGGGTTGATTTATGAGAATAATAAAATGGTATAAATAAGGTAAGAAGAAGATGAGATATATAAAGATATATTTGATCTAATATAGACAAATATGGACATAAATATTGTTTAGATGGACATTATTTGTGGAGTCATGTATGATAAGAGTGGTTAGTTTTTGTAAACGATGAATAGATTTTACAAGTACATAAAGAAACACGTTGTGTGAATAGGGTAACATTATAATATATGTCATTACAATTTAATTTCATCACACATGACTATAAGAAGAATACATGAATTAATGGTTTTGTGAATAAGAATAACATATCTATTAAATTTTTTTAAGTGGTGTAATCATGTTTAAATTCAATTGGAGATTTTTTGTGACTGATTTTTATTGATTTACATATATTGATATTTGATAAGATCATTAAATATATTTTTATTAAATATGTATTTTAATTACTTATCAAGAGAATTAAAGAAAGAATAAATTACTTTTGTAGAAATCTATACTCAATAAAATTTTAAGCAACACTCTCAAAGTTGTTTTGCATAATTAACTCAGGTTAATAATTTTATACATGATATTAAAAAAGAATTATAGGAATTATGTGAGATTAACATGGAGAAAATATAAGCTATATAAGATTACATCTTTATTTGTATGTTATTTAATATTATCCCCACACCATTAAAACTATGTAAGAATAATTCACGAGAAATCTATATTAAATAAGAGTAATTTATTCTTACTTTTCTAAAGGATGATGGTTCTATAAGAATAAATACCAAGCGTAAAATAGACCTTAATTTATGAACACTATGTGAGATCAACCATGGAGTTTCTTAAATTCGTTTCCCAGAATTATATAATTTTGGTTGTATAGTGAACAACATTAATAACTTGAGATGAAAAACTCTATTACAATCCATGTCTATGGAATTTTATAGACTAGTGTAGTCAAAGGATTAACTAAAATGGGATGATGATGAGTATCACATGATGGAGGTTTTTATATTGGGATTTGGAAATCCCTATAATAATTAGGAAGCCTCTAACTAGCATATTGGAAGCCATTATTTACCTTATTTGAGGTTAGGTAGTTTTTATGGAATTATAAACAAATTGGTGGAAGGTTTATTTAAGTATAGGAAATATAGGAAACAAGAGGAGAACTACATCATATAGAAATTCATTTCTGTATTATTTTTCATATGTTTAAGAGGAAAGGGGTATGTGAGCATGGAGAAATCTATTTCAAATGTCAATTTTCCAATATAATTATTATTCCATAGTGATAGTTTTTTCACATCATTAATGATCTATATTTTTTAAAATTCCTCATTTAAAATGACCTCAATAATTTAGATATGGGAGATGTTATATCATATAGTTAATAACATATTTATGAGACCTTCCTATCGATAATATATTGAGGACCTTAACTAAAATAGACTATAAAAGAGGAGGAGAGGGCGTAACCATTGAGTTAGTCCCTTGTACATTTAACTTGTTAAAAAAATTATATAATTTTAAAATAATTAATGTGGATAAATATTATAAAATTATTAATGAGTAAGAAAAAGTGGCAACGTGGTAAATTAAACTAAGATGAATGAAAGGTATCCAGAAGAAGTTCAATTCATGGTTAAATTTTGATGAAAAAAACATCTTCATAAAATAAAATCATATTAACTATATTAATATATAAAAACATATTTAAAGTGTTTCTAAATTGAAAAATACTTAGTTTAACCCAAAAAACATTAAAATATTGGTATTATGTTTATTTAGATATTGATTTGTATAATAAAATAAACATATAAACTATATATACTATATGATCTAAATTTTTTACAAAATAATACCATATATCCCGAAATAATCAAATACAAGTTACATATAAAATGATAATTTAATGAACATATTTAAAATTGAATCACTAAAAAATCAATAGATAATAAAATGTAGTGTAAAAGACATCAAATTTAATGTGTTTATAAGATATAAGAAGATGAAACATGGAATAAATTATTACATATCATTTGGTGAAATTATGACATAGATATAGTACTTGAGTCACGTGTTTAGATATTGCATTAGAAGAAGAAAACATTAAGAAAGTAAAAATTAATATTAGATTTAATGAATAATCATATTCTTGACACAAGTGGATGGAATTATATAATAATATTCACTCTTATAAGAATTTTATAATTCATAATCTTGTGAATGGAAGCAATTCATCCTCAATCTTACACAAAAATAATGTAAAAATAATCATATAAAATAAAATTATATTACTATTTTATATGAATTAATACTAAAGCATCATAAAACCATCTAAATATAAATGAAATTATTAACTATTAAAAATTAAACCCCATATTTAAATGTGAACGAAAAAAACAACAACAAAATCACACTTTACCAATAAAAGGGTTCAGATAAAAAATGTCAAACATGAAATAATAAAATATTTTACATGAAATAGACCTCACAAAAGAAACACATTAATGGAAGCCAAAATTAATGTATCAATGAAAACAAAAAAGGAAAATAACTGGAAAGAACCATTTAACAAAAAAATTATCACAATAAAAAATTCCTCTAATGTCGACAAAATAAAAACATGGTAACAGGGATTGAACTATCATTTGAAAATAAACAATCGATAAGTTAAAAATGAAATAGATTATCAAGAATTCAAATTGGTTAGTAAACTGAAATTATAAATTCATCTAGTTAATTGAAATTAAAAAAAAATTAGTCACATATATTATTTATAATGGACAACACATTTTTAAAAAATTTTGTTACACTAATATTATTTTTTCTAAAAACTTCTTATATCACATTAAAAGTCACTACTATTTTTTTAATAAAAAACTTTATAGTCCAAAAGAAAAAAATTAAGATGAATAATAAAATCCTTCAACCCATTAAACTCTCATATAATAAATCATAATAAAAATCATAGTATAATGGTATCAATCATTTAAAATGAATTTCAAGAATAAAACTCAAACAAAAGAAATAAGGTATCAAAAAATGGAAATTCGACACAAAGATGAAACCATGAAAAAAATGAATTTTAATGTCATTAGAATACATTTGGTACCCTCTAAAAATATTATCAGATTCAATACCAATATAAAATTAATCATTTTTTCTAATAATATAAAATATCAACTCTAAAGGATGTTGAATATAATAGTTTAAATTTTTGGCAACAATGTGCTATTAGTTTTCTTGTTTAGTTTTAATCATAAATACGTGAGGTCTTAAAGAAGATACCATGATTATTTTCCACATGTTGGGATAAATATATTGCATTTTAAAATGAAGTAGTTTTTAGCATGAAAACATGAAATACTTGATCTACCTGGGGTTTTTAAGATGTGTTTTTTAAAATTATTATAAAAGCAGTAACGATGAACAAAAATAAAATGGAAAAAACATACTATTGTGGAAGTAATGAAACTTTTGGATGGAATAAGGAATGATTATGGAAAATATTAAAATATAATAAAAAATAATTATTTTTTTATACTAGACTGAATAATATTGAAATAATTATATATTTAGAAAAAACAAAAACAAAAATAAAATATAATGAATTCAAAACTCTGACATGGTCTAAGTATGTATAAAACTATAAAAATCATGTTACACAACAACAATAAAGTGGGATTAAAATAATTAATTGATTTATGTGGAATATGGAGCATTGTTTAAAACATGAAATCATATTATAATATCGTCAAATGAATTTAAGTTTTTATTTTAATTGGATTACAAAAGTATATAAAATTTTAAAATTACCTAGTTTGTGTAGAATAGTTCAAATATCATTGGAATCATTCGCTGAATCATCCTCATCTTCCTCTTCATCTCCCACTTCTTCTTCAAAATATATAAAAATATGAACAATTGGATTTAATCTAACATAATAACTGAATTTAAAAACATGCTTATAAATTGTTAAAAACATTATCAGTTTGTGCAAAACCATTAAACGAATATCATATTAAAAAAAGATGATATTTATTTTTGGGGGAAATTGATATTTATATTCTCTTAACAGATTTCCTACAATTCTAGAGGTTGATTCAGATGCTATAATTGTGATATAGTGGATTAATAATTCTTGTTAAATAATAAAATTCAAAGAAAATATAATATTATATAAAATAGAGCATGACATACACAAGATTGGTTGAATAGTTTATTAACCTGATTTCTTTCACACATGCCCTATAATGTTTTTAAATTTATTAAGATGATACCGTTGTAATAGTGATGTTTAACAGAACATGTTAAAAAACAAAATTCAAAAAAAAAATTTAAAATTCAATATAAATAGAGCTTGAAATACTAGATAAATATGTGACACTTCACAAACCCATTTACGTTAAATTTTAGTAATATTAAATGTAAAAAAATCTCCTTATATTTTTTGATGAAAATTCATCAATAAATTCATCATAATTTAAACGTAAAAAATTTGTACATCAAAACACAAAATAGTAATATTAGTGTTGATTTTGAAAAATGATTCTTGTTTTCATTTTTTAGTCATCTCAATGTAATGAAAAATGTTAAATAACATATTTCTAACATGATTTTAAAAAATGAATGAAAAAAAATATTCTATAAAACCAAATTCATTTTAGATTAAATTTATTTTAATATTATATTAATTTCTGTATCATTTCCTAAAAAATTACATATTTAAATTATCTAATTTATTTTGTAATAAAAGGTTTACACATAGTTTGACATGATTTGAAAGGATTAAGACTATTAAATAGTTTGGAAATCAAAAAATTTGTTTTTATGGAATCAATAAACTAATTAAAAAATATGATCTACAAATTCATAAAATGAATGAAATAATAAATGAAAAATTAATCATTTATCAACAAATTTGGAATTTAAAATGGGATGTGCAAGATAATAGTGAATCCATAATTTTGATATTTTCTAAAAATTAAAAAAAACAATAAATAAAAATTGAAAACAAATTATAATAAAAAATATATAAAAAAACAATAATTTCATATGGAAAATTTAAAATTGAAATTGATATGGTAAAATTCAAATTGATATGGGAATGGAACTAGGTAATCCACTATTAAAATTATTTCTTAAAATTAAACCAAAAAGTATATAAAAATAAAAAGACAAAAATGATTATTAGTAATTTATTATCAAAAAAAACAATAATTACCTATGGAAAAATTTTAAATTTCAATTATGATTGGAAATTTTCAAATGATATGAAAATATAATGATGAATCCATAATTGAGTTAATTTACTAAAATTTACCAAAACAATTAATAAAAATTACAATTAAAAATGATAACTAAAAATGTATTATAAAAAAAACCTTAATTTTATATGGATTCATCATAAATTGTAGCTTACACTGAGAAAATTTCAATTTTAATGGATCTAGGAAAATGGAAATTTTAATTAAGCTTAAGAAAATGGAAATTGGGAGGAAACTACAATGAAAATTAAACAAAAAAATTAATAAAAATAAAACCTATGTATGATAATTGACCAATTATTAAAAAAATCCAAAAAAAATCTTTCACCGGGGTTGGCCAGCCGGCAAGACCTAAGGGGGAAGAGGGGGTCTCAGTAGGGAGTTAGAGGGTGAGTATAGGCCCATGTGAGGAAACACTAGAAATAAATTCTAAACATTGACAGGATTAATGTGAATTGAAGATGTTGGTGAGCTACGGAGAGAGGAGAGGGCATTGTGGGGAAGGGCATGTAGATGGGGATACACGAGAGTGTTAGGGTTTCGGTCAATAAGAGTGGATAGGGGAATAAGAAATGTAGTTCGGAGGGCAACATAACAACATCAGAGATATTACAACTATCTTTAGGGACAGTGGGTGGAAGGATGGAATGGTAGCATTAGATAGATTGGGACAAGGAGTGGGGATGAAAAATATATTAAGGATATACATGGTTGGCAGTATATATATTAGGGGTGGTCTGAGAAACATTGACAGGATGGTGGTATAATACACAAAAACAACATTATAAGTTTCAGTGCTGAAATCATAAAAAATTTATTTTTGGATTTAATGCTGATAAATTTAACCCAATTTATTCATCAAAAACATTATGTATATATTATATAAAAATTGGATCTCTTAAATTCTATAGTAACTATTATTTTTATAATTTTAGAGAATTAGGATAAAATCATACATAAAAAATAATTATTTCATGATAATATAATTTCTTCCACTAAATCCAACTTTTCTTATTTCACATTAAATTATCATCATCATACATATGAAATCCTATCTATACATAATTTGGTCAACTAATTCATTTCTAACATTGGGAAAATGAAACATAATAATAGTGATCTCAAATGATCTGTAAGGGTTGACATAATCATTAAGAATTAAATAATATCAATGGGCATAAGAAGGCATAAGGGAATGATAAAATAATCAAATTTTGTGATAGAATCATAATAGAACTTATACCCATCAATACCTAGATACTCAAATATGAAAACATTAAAATGTAAAGAGTCGGTGAAATAAATAATCATGAGCCAAGTGATATTAATCATGATCACGTTAAACCTTATAAACACATAGAAATTAATTAATAACCTTATTAGTAACGTGGATAATCATATTCATAAAACCGTTTCAAAAATATTTTAATTAGAATAATCATATGTCCAAAATTCAAAATATTCATTACCCAATGCATTGTCCCACTTTCTGGGCACACCCATTAAATAGGATATAACAGACTCACCTGCGATATCTCAACCACCCCATCATATATGTTGTAATGGGCTCACCAGGTGCTATCTCTTCCACCCCATAATAGATGTTCTAATAGGCCCACCCAGCACTATCTGGGAAAACCCATCATATAATCTGTAATGGGATCACCCAACATTATCTAGGACACCCAATACTATATGCAATATCAATGAACTGAAACTTGAAAACTATCCTAATAGATTTAATATCATGATCAAACTAATAAAAAACAATAATTATTCCTTTAATAACTTGGTTAACCCATGGAAAAAAATGAGTTCTATAACAATATCTATGAGACATGATTAACTCATGGAAAATAAATGGGTTCCATAACAATATCACTAAAACAACATTAATTCATCAAGAGAATTTTTGAGAAAAGTGAGCATCGAGGCTCCTGGATTAAGTCATAACAATATTAAAATAGTATAAAAGAACGAATTTTACATTTTTCTTTGGGGAATAATGAGACCATATCATTAGGAAAAGTGGTCATGTAGACACATTCATATAAAGATAACCAATTTTTGAAATCCCATTAGCAATGTAGTTTTCTTCGCGTTATGTGTTTATGATAAAGTAGTTCATGGAAGAGAGTATGTACATATATTTTTCCTAATTGGTTTTTAGTCTCCATGATATGTGAATTTGACGCATTCTTATGTCTTGGGAAACGGTGGTGGAGTCACATTCAAAAAATAGACAACTCTATTCTTGTCAATGTGCAAGATAAATTTCCATGATGAAGACCATAATCTGCGCTTCCAGTGAAGTGATCTACCCACTAGGGCCATACATGCACTCCATAATATCCCTATTATGGTCTCTAAAAATAGAACCACAAACTGAGGGTCCTAGATTACCCCATGAAGCCACATACATGTTACATTTAATCCATTTAGTGAAGGGTCATCCAAAACACTTTGAGGTTTCCATGGGTGGGGGGAGGAATGTTTTTAGAATTCATGAACTGCCTTAGAATCATAAATTTTCATACAATGTTTCTGTAGTTTTTTGTGTGAATGGAATTATAATATTGCACTGTAGCATGTATGTTATCCAAATAGAGACATGTGTTAAATTGAATTTGTTCATGAATGGCCTGATTTCTACCTCACCATACGCAGTGGACCAACACAGCACATGCTACTCGAAAGAGGATGGTGAGTTTATTTGAGAGATGAACATTGTACACTACTTTAAGAAGAGTGAAAACAGATTCAGTTTGGGTATGTTGAACCTAGAAAATGATCAGAACAACCATCCATAAAGAAGAGGCAGTCTCACATCTTAAGAATAAGTGGTCCACATACTCTTTGTGTTGGTTTCATAGAGAGTATTTGGAGCATAGAGAGACTCCAACTCTTTATAAATTAGAATCCAATGGGATATTACTATGGGAAATCCTCCATAACATGGTGAACATGGAGGGTTCCTTCCATTTCTTACTTAAATTACTGATCCACTATTGTTCTACATGTAGTGGGTGAATGTAGAAGTTTTTTGTGTCATGAATACCACTTGGAGACCCCTCCCATATTAGCAGATAATTTCGATTAACAAATTCATAGTGAGAAACTGTATAGGAAATATCCTCCGAGGACATTTCTATATTTTCTAACTTCTCTATAGTTGTGATTTGGGAATCAATATCATGATCTTAATTATTGATTTTATCAATGATAGATGCTTCTATCCAGTTATCATTCCAAAAACTTAGTGAAGAGTTCCTTATAACAATCTAGTGGGAGTGAGTAATAATTTTATAGAATATGAGCTTCAGACCAGGACAAATAAATAATTTTGATAGTTTCTTATTCTATCTAAGATCCATGCCATAAATTGGGTTTTGATAAAGTCTTGGGCATCATTTTTTCAACAAATAATCTTCCACATAAATTTGGCTGGTAGGGATTGGTTGAAGAACACCAAATTCTCTATGCCAATTCCACCATGTTTGTATGGAAAGAAACATTTTTTCCAGGAGCCAGTTATGATTCTCCTTCCCATAATACTTCCTATCAAGACAAAACCTAACACCATTAAAATATAATTACAAATTTATTGAGTGAGATATACTTCTAATTTTTATAAATCACTTTTTAAAACATAAAACATTTTTGAAATCCTTTTCATTGAAAAGAACATTGAATCATATAAGGTATGTTTTAAATATAATTTAAAACATTTCATGAGGAAAACATCCTTTCAACTTTAAAATCACCTTAAAAATTTTGAACATTTTTATAGTTCATTGTTTTGGAAGAAAATAGATATTCGGCCAAAGAGATAAATAAATTTTAATTTTCATAAAAACATATTATAAACAATTTTAATTACCAAAGGGTGTAAAAATGGAAGTGTTATGTGTAAATATCATTAATATATATATTATAATAAAATTAAAGCGATTTTTAAATGTGTATCATAACATATCATCTTTCAAATCATACTCATAAACAAACTCGACAGAGGGTGAGATTGTAAGATAAAACTCTCACCACTTTGGTATCTTTGATTAATAATCCCCATGACAGGATTTTATTAAATGAAACATAAAATACTATGATAATAAATAATTTCATTATATTACATGTCAAAATATATTTATATACACCTGATAAAATAATATATGTTTATAACACGACACAAGTCTCAAAGAAGGAAAATTGTGACACAAATCCATTACTACTTTGTTGACTTTTATATCGTAAACCCCATGATTGAGTTATCCAAATATAAGCATTTAAATAAAAAAACTTTTTATACGAATCATAAAATACATTCATGGGAATTATATACACTGCACAAAAATTTATGTTGTAAATTTGGAATTGATCACACAGAAATAAAAGTGAGATGACAAAAACCCATACCTTGAGTTTGACTTTTTGTGTGTGTCTTCATCTTACTGAATAAAAAACATATGATAATTATTTAAATTATTGAGAATTTTTTTCAGTATTATTTATAATTTTTTATATAATAGCTTAATATATTATGTTTTTTTGGATGTTTTGACCATATTTATCTTATTGTCAAAAACAACATAGGTAAGTTGACTATGGATAAATAGGTCATTATTTAGAAATATCAAGAATAATAATCATGAAATGATTATCTTTTTTATACATAAATTATAATTTTTAAACCCATCTTAATGACATTTATGAAAAATAAAGTATTTCATGATCATAGAGATGATAGGTCATACATACCCATAAGTAGTGTATCTATTCTTCAACAATCATTATGTAAAGAAGGTAAGTAATATTATATATTTCAAGATTAATAATTATAAAATAAATACCATATTTTTTAACTCTAAAAAATAATATATATCAATATTGTGATGCGGTGGTGAAAAAAGTAGTCACATCGATTCGAGGAAGAAGTGGTCCACACATCCACCAACGATGTCACCATTTTTTAGTGGGTGAAAAGGTAAAAAGAAAATAATATATAAGATTTTAATAAAGAAAAATATTTCATTAATTTCATAAATATCTAATTTATATCACATATATTTGTTATCTTTACCCTTATTACATTCGTTGTAACATGTTAGTGAAAAATGAATAACTTTTCTTCCGGAGACGTTAGTCCGCTGTACTCATGAGCGATGTTATCGTAAACCTTACAGAATGGAATTTAAAATTGTATATATGATATGGAAACATTAATGACATATCATCATGAGGTGGTAGTTTGTTTTACACACAAATAATTATTTCATAACCAATTTTATGGTAGTGTGTGAGGATTTAGGTGAGATCCTTTATATACTGTAACGTCCCGGATCCGGGTGCCACTCAACAATTGCCCCGAACCCGGTTGGTCACATGAAATGAAGCACATTTCTCAAAATTCCAGAGGCTACCAACTAGATGCGAGGGCCTAGGTCTGATAGTGGGGAAACTAAGCCCTCATTTTTCAAAGTGTAACGTAGCGGAACAAAATACAAGCATACAAAAGTGGAAGCAGTAAAACAATACCCAATTGAAATGGATAATAGTACAGAAGTAAAACATAAAAACACTCAAATATAGTCGATGATAAATTATGTCTCTAAGTCTAGAAAAGTATCCAAAACAGGATACACTACATTCTAGAATAATACAATGAAAAATACAAGTACAACAAATGAAAAACAAAACAGTGCAGTAGGAACTCAGCTACATCGCAAGCCTAAGCTCGGTCACATGCTCTCCCACTCCTCTGCAACAATCAAATACCTGTATAGGGACTCTTTCCCTTATCCACACATGCAGCAATATAATTAGTTTGGTCCCAATACATGACCCAAACAGGGTGTGAGAAATAATCCTAGTAGGTAACCACCAAAGGCTCATGCCCAACTGTCATTGAAAATGTGCAACAACAGTGCGCAATACCCAAATGTAGTAAACTATGCAGTAATCAAAAGTAACTATCTCTACAAGTTACACTGCCACTTTACTAATCTTTCATTAATTCCATGATTGTGCTTTAGCGTGGAAGGTACAACATTGTAAATCACCACAGGGAATATAAAAAGTAAACTTTGTCCACAAACATATAAATCCTTACCCTTAGGTAATCGGAATCGAAACCTATAGGTGACTTCCCACAAGCTTAATTAATATTGTCTGCAGGTGTAGGAGGTTTCGTCCACAGGCACAGAAACTAATGCCCACAGGAAGGAGAAACGTTTCCTGCAGGCTAAACGAAACACTGCCCTCAGGCTAAGAAAGTTACTGGGCCGATCCCAACATATAAGTAAGAAATTTATACACACTTCCTTTTAAGGCAATACAAACATGATAAAAATCACGGTATACCCACAGGTATCCTAGCCAAATGGCTAAATAATGGAAACACACCCATAGGATGGCCCTGGATTGAAGTAATGATCCCAAACAGCAATTGTACATATTCATTAAATTACCTACGCAATTCTAGTAATTTAATTAATCAAGGCCTAAGCCATAAGACACCCCAATCATGGGTGCGTAGCACAATGGTACACAAAAACTACATGAAATGTTGGAATTAAACATAAGACCACCTACCTCGTTCTCTACTGATCGATATAGGCGAACGGAGCCTCTCAAAACGACCATGAACGGCGTACATCTAGAATAAAATATTTCCCGTTCAAACGTAAATAACATTCCATCGGGAAGAAATTGGAAGGAAAGGTTAAGGAAGAGCGAATAACTCACCTGTGTGGTTCAATCGAGACCGTCAGTGAAGGAAACCATGTTCCAGTTGAAGATCGGTATCTCCTCTAAGCTCCGACCATATCTCCCATGTTATTCCAATGTCATAAGCTTACTCTATCAACAGAGGAGGCTACTGACCATTTTAAGAGAAAAAAACAAACTACACGGTGTGTAATCTCAAGTACACGACATGTACTTTTCATTTTTTTAACTGTTCCTCTAGAGGCTACTTTTCACCATCGCACTATTCATCTGTTCACATGAGTACACGGTGTGTATTTTGGAATACACGGTGTGTACTGTCGCTCAGCTGATGGCTACTTCCACCACCTCATTGTTCACCTGCCGAATGATTACATGGTGTGTAAATACTAAGTACACATTGTGTAGTCAGTTTTTACACCCTTCATTTCCAACAAGCCTACACGCCATGTGTACTCATCCCACACAGCCAAAATACACGGCATGTGGAAAAGTACACGGCATGTGAAAAAATACACAGTGTGTACCCATAAAATTTGGGATTATTCCCCATTTTCCTTATTTTCTCAAAAACCCTTAAGGAAAATAGAAAATAATAAACTCGTACATCAAGAATAAGAACCAGGTTCTTACAAACATCACCATTAAAGCAACTCTTCCCTGAATTTCCCTTCCAAGGGTGGTGACGGTATATCTCGGAACATCTCGGGCCACTGAGCACATATGTCAGTCTCCCACTCCTAGGTTTTGTCATGCACTCGGCCATACTTCCATAGCACTCGTAAGAGAGGAACTTACCGGCCTCAGATAACCTTCATCCTATTATCAAAAATACGAATCAGATGCTCCTCAAAGGGTGCATCGGCCTGAAGCTCAACCTCCTTGGGCTGAAAGACATGATATGGGTCTGAGTGATAACGGTGTAGCTGAGATACATGGATGACGTCATGCAAGTCCTAGTACCTCTATGGTAACTACAACAGATAGGCAATTGGCCCGACTCTCTCCAGAATCTCAAACAGCCTCACATACCTCAGTTAAATTTTACCTTGTCTCCTGATATGCTTGTGTCCCAACCTCAGTGAAACACGCAAGAAAACCTGATCCCCAACCACGAACTCCAAGGGTCATCTGTGGCGATCAGCATAAGATTTCTGATGAGACTGTGCAGAAGACATTCACTTTTGTATCAACTAGACCTACTCTGAAGTATCTTGTCTGAGACGTGGCCCCAGTAAAGCTGCCTCACATGCCTCCAACCAGCACAAAGGTGATCAGCATGGTCTAACATATAAAGCCTCAAAAGGTGTCATCTCAATAGTTTCCTGAAAAATATTATTATATGAAAACTAGACCAGTGGTATGTGTTTCTCTCATGAGCCCCCAATTTCCAGGATGCATGCACGCAGTATGTCCTATAGCACCTCTATAATATGCTCTGACTGGCTATCGGTCTGAGGATGGTATGTTGTGATCAAAAGAACTTGTGTACACAGTTCCCTCTGAAAACCCTAACAGAAACGAGATGTAAAATGGGTGTCCCTATATAAAATGATAGAATAAGGGAGCCCATGAAGTCATACTACCTCTCAGATATACATCTTTCCGAGCTCGTCAACACCGAAGGTCTCTTTGATCAGAAAAAAGTGAGATACCTTAGTAAGTCTATCCACAACAACCCACATGACATCGCTTCCTCGAGGTGACCTCGGAAACCCGATCAAGAAATCCATCGTGACATATCACATTTCCATTCCTGAATGGGTAACTTTTTTACCAGTCCAGCTGGCCTTTGATGCGCTGCCTTTACCTACTAATAGTTGGAACATCTCGCAACAAAACTAGCTACTTCTCATTTCATACCCAGCCACCAATACTAATGTCTCAAGTCATGGTACATTTTGGTAACTCTAGGATGCACTGCCCAATATGAAGCATGAAACTACCGCATCAGCTCTTCGTGTATATCCCATGGTACCCATACTCGTCCATGGATACGTAGCACCTCATCATCGCTTATCATCCAACCGGTAGGAGGGTCCTCACTTGACACTGAATCCCATAGAACTAGGCCTTCCGAATCTGATAGTTGTCTCATCCTCATTCTATCCAGGAGGGTAGAAGTCACAACTAAGGAAAAAATATAGGCTCACCCCTAAATTTTGTGCACCTCCAAATGCATCTTAGAAAATAAAGTCATAAGCTGCCCCTCACCGCTGGCCTCTTGCAATGCCTGTATCTAAGTCCTCATACTCAATGCATCCGCAACTGTGTTACCCATACCAGGTGTATAGGAAAGCTAAAATTCGAAATACAAAAGGTATTAAACCCACCTTAGATGTCTTAGATTCAGGTCACGCTTGGTAAAGTTATATTTGAGATTTTTGTGGTCCGTAGACACCACAAAATGTTGTCTCAAGAGGTAATGTCTCCAACAGCGTAATGCATGAACAACTACAGCCAACTCGAGATCATGTGTGGGGTAATTCCTCTAATGTGGCCTCAAATGTTGAGACCTGTATGCAACTACTCGATCGGCTTGCACCAACACTACTCCCAGCCCAATACCTGATGCATCACAGTAACATATATAGCTCTTCCCTTACTCTGGAAGTATCAAGACTGGTGCTGATGTCAACCTTCCCTTCAGCTCCTGAAAGTCTGTCTCGTAAGCTTCTGAGAAAAAAAAAAACATCACACCCATCTTAGTCAAACTCATCAACAGTGCTGCTAGGTGGGAGAAGTCTTGTATAAAGTGCATTTAGTAACCATCCCTCCCTAAGAAACTCTGTATTTCAAACATGTTCTTAGGATTCTCCCAGGAAACAACTACTCTCACCTTCTCTGGGTCTACTGCAACTCCTGCCTCTAAGATGATATGACCCAAGAAGTGTTTTTGGTTCATCCAAAAGTGGATCTTTGAGAGCTTAGCATATAGATGATTCTCTCTCAGTGTACTCAGAATGATCTCAAGATTGGTATAATGGTCGTGTCAAGTGTGAGAGTACACCAAGATATCGTCCACGAAGACTACCACAAAAGAATTCAGATAAGGGTGGAACACATGATTCATCAGATCCATGAAAATTGTCGGCACGTTCGTGGGTCCAAAAGGAATAACCAAGTACTTTTATAGACCATATCTGCTCCGAAAAGCTGTAAGCGGTATGTCTGATGGCCTAATGTGTAACTGATGATATCCGGATCTCAAGTCAATCTTCGAGAACAATCGTGCTCCTCCAAGTTGATCAAAAAGATCATTAATCCTGGGCAAGGGATATCGTTTCTTGACCGTCAACTGGTTAAGCTTCTGATAATCCACAAAAAGTCTAAGGGTACTGTCCACCTTCTTAGCAAACAGGACAGGTGAACCCCAAGGAGAAGTACTGGGTTGGATGAATCTCTTTGCCTGAAACTCCTCCAACTACCTCTTGAGATCCTGAATCTCTGGTGTATCCATCCTATAAGGAGGAATGGACATCATTGCTACTCATAGAACAAGCTAAATAGAGAAATCAACCTCTCACTATAGAGGAAGACCGGAAAAGTCGTCTAGGAAGACATCCCTGAAATGATCAAATACTGGAAATAAATCCTTCTGACACATTCCCTGGTCATCTAGATATAAGCACGTAATCTGGGTTGTCATTCCACCTCGCCCACGATGCTCCAGTCCAGCTCAGCTCACCTGGACATCCCACACACCCTTGTATAGAAACTCTCCACCCTCTGGTGATGTGAAACTCACCCTGAGACAGTAGCAATCTACAAAGGCTCGAAATGGGACCAACCAGTCCATCCCGAGAATGACATCATAGATCGTCCTCTATGAGACATAGATATCCCATAGAAAGTGAAACCCACTAACCTCTAGGGGCACTCCCTGCACTAGAACATACAAGTCGTTCTAGTCCCCAACGGGGTATCTAGCATCATAACATCAGAAGAAGAAGAAGAAACCCAAATCCCAAGGCTCTCCACAACGGTCAAATATATAAAGATATATGTAGAACTCATATCGAAAAGTAAAAAAGATAAAATACAAGCTAATAGAATAAAACCTCTGAAAGTATAAGTTCTGGGATCCTTGTTCTGTTGGTTCTGTTGCACTGCATATGTCTACCCAGTGGCGCGACCCTACGACACAGCCTACCTACCATGACCTGACCCGCCCTACTGTCTCTGAGATCCTGGTGTCTGGAGACCATGACCATGAACACCACCTCAGCCTAAATGCCCCTAACGTATCCCAATTCCTGAACTGGTAAGAAGCTTTTGGCCCTTCTCCTGCACGCGGAGTCCGCACAGAACCCCTCTCACTTGCCACCAGTGGAAACGCCCTACAAAAGCGATGCAGATGACCCATACTTCTGCAAGATCGACACTCCACTGGGTGACTTGGACACTTTGGTCTCTTGTTCCCCTTTCTACCACACTGGTAGCACATGACCTGGCCACCTGATGAATTATGTTAACTAGAACTTCCACCATGAGAGAAACCCATCTGTCTCTTCCTCTTACCGGTAGAAATAGTACTAGAAACTGATATCGAACCACCCAAGCCTGCACCACAAGCCTCCTGCAGGTTCTGCTCAGTAATTAGTGTCTGGTTCACAATAGCATACACTGTAGGAAACCTGAAAATGTTCACCAGTGCTCAGATGTCATATCGAAGACCATCCTCAAAGAGTAAATCCTAAACGTCTCATATCCCACCAAAATAGGTGAAAATGATGTTGTTAGGTGAAGCGGGCAGAATAATCCATCACTAACATGGATCCCTGCTATAGATTCATGAAATCTTGAGATTGATATGCCCTAAGCGTCTCTAGGAATAAAAATTCTTATAAGACTCTTTGAAAATCTTCCCACGCCATGTCTCGATGATACTTGGTCTGGGTGGTAACATCCCACCACCTCAGGGAGGAATCACGTAGCATGTATGTAGTGATCTTGACCCTCTGCCCAGGAGGCTTCTCTAGATGCTCAAAAATATTCTACAATGAATCCATCAATGACTTTTCATTCTATGGTCCTCCATCTCCTGAAAACGTAATCAGATGTTGCTGCTGGAATATGCGCGTCAGCTTTTCCATAGATGCGGTAGCCGGCGGTGCTCCCTGGAAGGTCTGCATAAACCGCATGAAGCCTTCACGGAACTGAGCATTAGTGAATGTGCCTGGTATAACGTCTAGCACTGCATCTGGATCTACTGGAGGATCCACTGGTAGCCCATGGTCTACCATCTCTGGAGTATACTAGTTTCCTCTCTCCTGGAGAACAACTCGAGGTCATCTCGGCGGCATGACTCTACAATGTAAAACACACTCCTTAGATCTTGATTATCAAGGACTAAAAACAAGGAGTGAAAGAAGGGAACATGACAAAGAAAACAATCATGTTCGACAAAACAAGACTACACGGCGTGTTCCCTTAAGTCTTCCACATGGGCATGTACTTCTGCCAAAACTGGTCATGTAACACCCCAAAACACACGGCGTGTTGTTAACACACATGGGGTATACTTGATTTTTCTCCCCTGCCCATGTCCCTCTACACGGCTTAGCCCCACAGCTTTCCTGTAAATGAGACTACACGACATTTATAAGTTCTATATGGCGTGTACTCGACCAGATTCACCGACTCGTGTTGTCTGCGACACGATTGGGTACACAGCTCATATTAAACAGCATGTTCCAAATAGACACAGTGTGTACTGCTTAAATTCCAACTACCCGTGTTGTTAGTGACACTGCTGACTACTTGGCTATCACTACACGACGCGTTACACCTGCACACGGAGTGTACACCACCTCGTTTCCCCATCCACATGACCAATTCCACATGATCATTCACAAGTCAAGACTACACGGTGTGTACCTCAGGTACATGGTGGGTTTTAAGAAGAGGTAACACCGACCCATGTTTTTTAGTTACATGGCCAAATCCCCATGTCAAACTACATGGAATGTTCTTCATTGACACGGCGTGTATAAGGTCATATTTCTCTGAATGTGTTGTTAGTTACATGTTGGACACAACACGACATGTATAATAACTACATGGCATGTGCCTTCAAGTTTCACTATCCCATGTTTCTGCCTACATGGCCTATGACATGGGTAGAAACAACACGGCATGTATATATGATACATGGTGTGTACTTAATAATTTTTCTTTTCTTCCCAAACAGAAGAGTACATGGTCTGTAATAATAATTACACGGCGTGTATTCTAGGTTTTTTAGACAGTAAGCCTCAAAAACTTTTCCAGAGCCCAGAAAAACACTGAAACCAACACCAAAGTGCCAAATTATGTTCCGTGAGAGCCCATACTCCCCGTGAACCAAATCTTGGAATATTATGTGTGTTATAACTAGGTAAACAATTCGATGATCCACCAAATTCTAGTTGATGAGGGCCCACACTCCTCAAAAATCAAATCTTGGTGTTCATTCACATGAACCTTACATAACAATACCCTATCAAATAGAAGGTATTTATCAAGGCATTTATCACAACAACATGCATTTTATAGCATGACTTTACTACAACTATATGAAATTTCTAATGCACCTATATGGCATGGAAACTATGTATGGAATTTGATTCTAACATGTTCCTAAATGAGGAATGTGATGGCATACCCTCATCTCATCCGGTTGCAACTAAATAGAACCAATTTATAAAAATATAAAGGAACAACACAAGTGCATAATGCAATGGTGAAAATCAAACCAACAGTAAAATTGATGAATCAGAAAAATTGCAACACGAGGTAAATTGTATTTTCTCTGTACACTGGTTAGCTACTCTTGGCCACAACTTATTACCAAGTACCTATTTCATCCCATATCTAACTATAGCCTCCAAATAATTAGTCAAAGAAAAAAACATTCCTTTGATACCACATTGTAACATCCCAGATCCGGGTGCCACTAAACGGGTGCCACTCAACAGGTTCCCTGAGCACGGTTAGTCACAAAACATCAAGCGCATTTCCCCAAACGCCAGAGGCTGCCGACTAGCAGCGAGGGCCTACGTCTGATAGTGTGGAAACTATGACATCATTTGTCAAAGTGTAATGCAGCAGAACAAAATACAAGTATACAAAAGCGGAATAAGTAAAACAATACCCAACTGAAATGGATAACAATACACATGTAAAAGATAACAACAATCATATATATTTGATGATGCATTATGTATTTAAGTCTAGAATAGAATCCAAAATAGGAAACACTGCAATCTAGAATAATACAATGCAAAGTACAAGTACAGAAAAAGAAAAAGAAAACAGTGCAACAAGAACTCAGCCACATCACGAGCCTATGCTCGGTCCCATTCTCTCCCACTCCTCTGCAATAATCAAGTACATGTATAGGGACTCCTGACCATATCCACACCTCCAGCAATATAATCTGTTTGGGCCCGAGTCATGACCCAAACAGGGTGTGAGAAATAAATCCAATCAGGCAACCACCAAAGGCTTGTTCCCAACTGTCAGTGATAATGAGCAACTGTAGTGCGCAATAATAAAATGTAGTAAATTTGGCAGCACTCAAAAGTAACTATCTCTACCAGTTACATTTCCACTTTACTAATCATTTATTAATTCCAAACTTGTGCATTAGCTTGGAAGGTACAACATAGTAAATCACCATAGTGAATATAAAAATTAAACATTGTCCGCAGACATACAAATCATTACCCTCAGGTAATCAGAATCGAAACCTATAGGTGACTTCCCCATAGGATTAACGAATATTGCCTGCAGGTGTATGAGGTGTCGCCCAAAGGCATAGAAACTACTGCCCAAAGGCATGAGAAAAGTTCCCTACAGGCTAAAAGAAACATCGCCCTCCGGATAAGTAAGTAACCATGTTGATCCCAACACATAAGCAAGAAATTTATACAAAATTCTTCTCAAGGAAATCCAAACATGATAAAAATCATGGTATACCCATAGGTATCCTGGCCAAACAACTAAAAAAGGGAAACCCACTCACGGGGTGGCCATGGATGTAAGCAATTATCTCAAACAGTAGTTGTACATATTCATTAAAATACCTACTCAATTCTATGTATTTAATTAATCAAGGCATCAGCTATACGACACCCCAATTATGGGCGCGTAGCACAATGGTATACAAAAACAACATGATAGTTCGAATTAAACATCCGACCACCAACCTAGATCCCCACTGATCAATATACACGAACGACACCTCTTGAAACAACCAAGAACGGTGTAGATCTGGAATAAAATATTTTTTGTTCAAAAGTAAATAACTTTCCCTCAGGAAGAAATTGGAAGCAAATGTTTAGGAAGAGCAAAGAAGTCACTCATGTGGTTCAATAGAGACTGTCGGTGAAGGAAACTGAGTTCCGGTCGATGATCGGGAGCTCCTCCAATCTTGGATAGTCTCTCTTGTGTTCTTCCGACGTCGTAAGATTCTTCTGTCAATAGAGGAGGCTACTCCCCATTTTATGGGGCAAAAACAAACTACATGGCGTGTACTCTTAAGTACACGGCGAGTAATTTTCATTTTTATAACTTTTCCTCTAACAGCTACTTTTCACCGCCGCACTATTTATCTGTCGACATGAGTACACAACGTGTATTTCTGAATACACGGCGTGTACTATCACTCAGTTGGCGGCTACATCCATCGCCTTACTATTCACTTGTTGACTGATTACACAGCTTGTAAATACTAAGTACACGGCGTGTAGTTAGTTTTTACACCCTTCATCACCGAGAGGCCTACACACTCTGTGTACTCATCCCACATGGACAAAGTACATAGCATGTGGAAATGTAAATAGTTTTTACCCATAAAATTTGGGATTATTCCCCATTTTTCTTATTTTCTCAAAAACACTTAATGAAAAAGGAAAATAAGAAACTCGTACCTCAAGAATAAGAACCGGGTTCTTACACATAAAAACATCACAGTATATAGAGGATTCTCATTTTATTATATAATAATTTTATAAGAATAATTTATGGGTTTGAGAAAGAAATAAAAAAATATCATTTATGAATTTTACATATTATTTGGGTAACTCCGTTTGGATTGACCCCAAGTTCATTCATGGTTGGATTTATTCCCAAATTAAAGATTCTAGAATGATAGGAGGAGATTTTATAATAGATTTTTTCAGTTATTGGATTAGCCAAATGGCTTGATTGGTGTGAATAACTTACAAGATTGAGTTCCCTTTTATAGTTGATGATGTGTGGTATTCTTGAAAATTACAAAAAAACATAATTTGGAGGTCAAAATTACCTAAAGTGGATCCAAAATTGATAATTAATTTTTTTAGGGATTATATGGTTGATCAAAACCTCCAACACACAATGAAACACATGTTTTTATCAATTTTTTTCTTAACTTCTACGTTTCTTTATTTTTTTCATTTTTTTCTTCATTACGGTAACTAGTTTTGTAACTTAGGTAATTAATCCTTTTAGACTAAATTAAAAGGAGAATTATTTTAAAATATTTTTGAATGGATTGTAAAATTAAATATAATTTATAAAATGAAAATTTTAGGTGGGTTGAAAATTATTTTTAACACAAGCGTTGGTTACGTGCAAAACCATTTCTTTAACCCTATCCACGCTAACAATGTATTTTTACTAATTGTGGGTAAATATATTCATTATAAAAGAAATATTAGTAAATTAATTATAAATAGTTGATATTTATTAACATTTATAAATATCTTGTCAGATTATATGATTTTTAGAAATTTTAGAGAATTTAATAAAACACAATTTATTATAAAATAACATTAATGAAAATTTTGACATTATTCATTAAATGTGAAATTAAAAAATATCATGAAAATGATAGAATTAAAATATATTATTCTCACACCTATGTGAAATAATATATTCATCTAAAAAATTAATTTAAGCCAATAATGCAGCCAATATACCTCACTTTCAATGTTTTTAATATCATTTATTTTACTTAATTATTAGCTAAAAATTTATTATGTTGGAATTTCTTATGAATTTTATGTAATTACTCATCTCTAAAAATTAAGGATAAATTATTATTAAAAAAATATCATTTATATTTCTAAATAATATGTCTAAATGAAACAATGTTTTTTCCCTATCACATTCAAGTCATAATTTCCCAAAAAATCCTATAAATCATGAAAAAAGACATAAGGTTTGAAATCCTTCCAGCCAATTGGTTTTGGAAAAATTGTTATGACATTTTAATATTTATATTGTTATTTTTATTCCTCAGTAGTCATGTTATTACCTTAATCAATGTGATTAATTTTAACTATTTTCACCGATCATTATTGTAGAAAATTTAGTTGGAATTATTAGAAATTAGAAATTATTATGATAAAAAATATAGAATTAATTTTTCAAAATTCAATTCAGATAAGTTTTAAAATATAATTTAATATTAATCCCAATGATTCAGCGAGACAACATGTTTTTAAGATAGGTATTTTTTTTAGAAAAATATGATTATATATTAACTCTATGACTAATAATAGTCAATGTATGTACCTAAATTAATATTTATGGATATATAATACATAAATTTAATTTAAAGCATACCCCATTAGGGATTATATTTATAAATTAAAAAGGATAACCATTATGAATTTCAATACACTTTTTAGAAAAAATGGGTTTTAAGAACAACAACAAAAATTATACAAAAACCCAATATAATGTTGATTAAAAGTAATTAAATGGATATTGTATATATAAATAATAAATTATTTACATTAAAACATATTCAACACTTATTTTTACTTTTTAATTACACAATTTATTGAAAATAAAATGTTTTTTTAAATCGATATTTTTCACTATTAACTAAAATATCATTATTTTCTGAAATGTCCCAAAATTTCACCCAAAGTAAATTTTGATATTGTAATTAAAATAATTATGTTCATTTTATCAAATTAATTTTCTAAAATTTCAAAAATTGGAAATAACATTATTTTCATGAAAACGAATAAAAATAATTTTGGTAAGAAAACATATTTTTGAAAAATAAGATCACTTTTGAGTAAGAAATATATATATATATATATATATATATATATATATATATATTTAAAAACTTAGTTATGATTATTAATATCCACCAATTTAACTACTAGGATATAATTGAGTTCTATATAATGATTTAATTTTATTCTTTTAAAATATCAGGTTTTACATCCGTCCATACACCATAAAATGTTTTAAAAAAACGTGCTATTAATAAGAGATAAAGGGAAGTAAAAATGTTTATATAGAATAAAAAATATCTATGTTTCCAAATAAGAGAACATAGGCATGAATGTAGGTAAAATGTAAATAATTATATAGACTGATGGATGTCATTGATCATAAGAAACAGAAAGATCAATGGAATGTTAAAGGTCTCAAGATCATAAATCCACGATGATCTAAAAGACCATATGATTCATTAGATATGAATTTTGTAGGATAATTTTTTTAAGATACTCTTTCTTGAGTTGAGGTATTCTTTCACCATAAAGAGTGAAACTATATTAAAATATACATACATGTTGAGTAGAATAACATCCATTAGCTATTTTACTCTAGGATTTCATACTTTTCTCCAAATAATGAGTATTAAAGATGATTTTTTCATGAAAAATGCACTAAAAATAAACTTTTAAAGGAAATCATAATCCACAATTTCACAACAAGACATCCATCTAGTCTTTTGAAATTAAAAATAATCAAAATGGTTAGTACATTATATGATAATTCCCAAAATTAATAAACAATCTTATGATACATTAATATTCAAAATTCAATTGTAATACCAAAAGATGGAAAAATCATTCCAAACCCAATATCCAAAAAAAAAATAACCTCAAAATTAAAAAGTGTTTTAATTTCAAATGTTATCTCATTCCTTTTATATTTCACACCCAAAAATATGGTGTTCTCCTCATGAAGTGACATTAATCACTTAGTCACCAAATCACTTTTCAATCTTGTGGTTATCTATACCATATAACATGTTTTCCCATAATTACCTCAATATCCATGATTATATAAACCCTAAAGGTTATCAATTCCTTAAAACTTATTCCTATAAAATATATTTGAATACTTCTCATGAAACTGAAGATTTACATACACTTCTACCAAATAAGTCATCTCCAAAAGTGTCATTAGTCACTTTAAGAACTCATTGCCTAAAACATCAAATGTGTGTAATAGACTTTTAGCTTTTGACCAAATATAATATTATAGACCTATGATGGTATACATAACCATTACGATAACCTCACATGATAAAATCCTAATCTCCAATGTTATTTAAACCAACCTATGATTCCAACTATAACATCCTAGAACCCTCACTCCCAGATCCGATGCTAAAATCATAACCATTACATTTCCATCTTTGATATTGATAATTATGGCCAATTTTTTTCCATCCAAACCTTAAAACATCAAAAAGAAAAATTGTATCACATAAATTATCAAGTTTCATTACTAATAATTTTCTAAGAGAATTATGACATACATATACATAAACAATACCAATGTAATAAAAATATAATTTCTCCCACATAACCAAATTTTTCTTATTTGAAATTTAGTTATCATTATCATCCATATAAAATCCCTTCTAGAAATTATTTTTTCATCCTCTTCCTCTGTAAACTGGGGAAAAGGAATCACAATAAGCGTGATCTCAAATTCTATGAAAGGGTAAACATAAGAAATTTTAATTGAATGACATCAATGAGGGTAATTATGCATAAGGGTATAATGACATAATCAGAATGCATGAGTGAATGAAAAAATACCTCATACCCATCAATACCTATATCTTCAATTATGAAAAATAAAGTTAAGGGTCACCATAATAAATAATCATGAGCCATGTGATATCAATATTGATTAAATGAAACATTATAAACCCATTGAATGAATTTAAAACCCTTTTTAGTAATGTGGAACATCATGTTCATAAAACCCTTTCCAAATGCTTTTAATTTTAATGACGATACGGACAACATCAAATATAATCATTACCCATTGCATTGGATAAATATTTTGGTGCACCCATTGTATATGATATAACAGGATCACCCTACGCTATTTTGGTCACCCCATCATATAAGCTATAACAGGATCAAATGGTGATATCTATCCATCCGTATCATATAATTTCTAAAATAAACTCCTTGTTCTATTGGGTAAACCCCATCGTATAAGCTTTAATGTGCTCACCCACTCATACATAGGTTATCCCATTGTATATGTAATATCGAAGAACCAAAACATGAATGATGTAAGAATATATTTAATATAATCATAAAACTCATGAAAAACAGTCAGTATTCCTTTCATAAATTGGTTATCCTTTATAAACGAAACAATTTTATTATGATCTCATTGAAACATGATTAACCAATAGAAAAGAAATCAGTTTCATAATAGTATCATTGAAACAGACTTAATCCACCAAAAGGAAAAAAGAGGATAGTATCATTAAAAATTATATACATTTAAGGATAAGTAACAACAAGGGTTGGTGATTTTTATGAATTTAAATACCATTAAAATATCATTAATAACATTCTTGAAGAAAATATTCCTTTTAATTTGAAGATGAAATTTTAAAACCTAAAACATTTTAAAATTCATTTTCTTTGCAAAAATTATTGAAAAAATATGGTATGTTTTAAAAAAAATTCTAAATAACATAATGAAAATGAGATTTCATATTCGAAAAACAATTTTTAAAATTTTTTTGAATTTTTTTTAGAAAACATGGTTTTAGAAGAAAACCAATTTTCTACCGAATAGAGAAATAAATTTGGATTTTAAGGAAAACATTTTCTCAAAAATTGTAATAAAAAAAGTGTAAAAATGGTATTATTACTTGTAAATATCGTGAATTTCTGATAGAAATTAAATTTAAGGAGTTTCATGGGGGATTTATCATAATATCTCATCATTGGAAGAATAATTGTAACAATACCGATAAAGGATAATATTAAACCATAAAACACTTACCACATCGGTATCTTTGAATCATAAGACCCATGAATGGATTAAATTAAATTAAATACAAATTACCATGAGAATAAATAAATTCATGTTCTTACATTTCCAATGAGATTTATATACACCTTATAAAATAAGAGAGGTGCATAATATGACATAAGTCTCAAGGAAAGAAAATTATGACCAAATCCATTAACACATGGGTAACTTTGAAACCATTACCCCTTAAGATTGTTATCCTCAAATAGAAATCTATATACAAATAAATTGATGTATACAAATCATGAAATACATTCATGGGAATAATATACATTAAAAAAATAAGCAGTGAATATGTAATATATATCATAGAAATAAAAGTGCAATGAGAAAAAACCAAACCTTGAGTCTGACATGTCATATGTGTATTTATCATCCTGAATAATAAAATTAGGTTAATTATCTATATTTTATAGAACATTTTGAAGTTTATTTTTTTCATTGTTTATCATGTTATATACAATTACTTGGTCGATTAAATTTTCATTTCATGTTTTGACCATAATCTGCATATGTATCAAAAACAACATTGGTAGGTTATAAATGGTCAAAGGGATAATTATTTAAACATATACAGTAAAAATAAAGTAATAAATATCATAATTTTAACTAAAATATAATTTTTAAACCCATCATGAAAAATGAATATGAAAAATGAAGTACACTGTGATCATGGATATAGTTTCCCATAAACTAAAAAATATTTTACTTTTTCCAATGGGGACACATCTATTGGTAAAAGTGCATTTTAGACAAGTAAATTGTTTTACCAACATATATATCCTTGTCACTAAACTGTTGGTAAAATCTCTGTCACTAATTATTTTTGTGATAGATAAAATAGTTATGTTGCAATTATATTTATACCAACAGATAAAATATATGTTGGTTAATGTTTTTAGCAACTGTTTATGGTGAAAAAATTATCTGTTATTAATATTACCAATATATAATATATATTTGTTTGTAAATTAAATTCAAATAAAAATTATAAATTTGTATTTCATGTAAAATTTAAAATTATATTTTTTATTTTTTCACATATAATACATAAAATACAATTTTAACATATATTCCAACTTATAAAAAAAATTAATTATATTAATAATGAAATATTTTTTTAAAAAACATTGGATATCACAATCACCTCCCCGCACTGAATCCCCCAATAAGATCCACCCCACCTCCAAGAGACCCATCCATTCCATCTAGTCAGCACCAGCTCTAGCACCCAAACCATTCCAGTGTCCCATCCATGCCATATAGTCACCTCCTACTCTAGAAACCCGCTCCAAATAAAAGCAAGTTTAACTTTGACTAGAAACATAGGATGTTTTCGTAGTCTCATGCACATCCTGATCTACCACCATGCAGGAAGGTCCAAGATACTTCTCATTCTCTAGAATCCATTCATGGAATTCCAAAATCAACCTACTTCAGTAATAATTATGCAGAAAAACAATTCTTCACGAACATAAAATAAAAAAAACATAGACAAAAAAAATAAAAACATGAGAAATACTTCAAGATGAACATTCAAAAAATAAACTCAACCTATTAAAAAAACAAAAACCCAAGTTGCATCTCATACTCCTACCATCCACCCCTGAACATACAAAAGTTTTCACTATAGTGATTCATATGGGAAATATATTTCTCTCACACTCCCAACAACATAGCGTTCACACTTACTAACTGTAGACATCAATATACCAATGGGATATCAACATTCAATCAAATTCCAATTTCATTTAATTCAAATTTTATGTCCTTGTGTGAAAGAAGACTTACATTTGTTAAAGTTTTTCAATACCTGAAGGCTGTCAGACAATCCACCATATATCTAAACAACATTATATTATTAATAAATTACAAAAACATCGATAGGAACAGTTACAAAAACACAATCAACATTCTATAAAACTCACCTAACACCTCTCTTAATATATAAAAACTAAGACCAAAAACTTCCAAGATGATAAGATGGTACTCAACGTCAGGAATCTTCAAGATTAGTCAATAAAATAAACATTATTAAATAAATTTGAATCCTACAAACCATTCTGACATTACCTGGGAATGTAAAATAAGTAAAAAAAAATAGAAGGCCATGAGAATAATGGGTTCAATTTTGCATCCATATGAAATATTTACCCAGAAAACACTCCATCTCCAGGAGACCAAAAGCATAGAAAAATTTCTTATCCGCCTCATTATTCCCTACTTTAGTGATGATCATCCACCACATCCCTAAAGAACAACATATTACACTCTCTTTCTTTTCCCTTGTCATCACATGGATTCATAATCCAAGCCACTTGTTTCCACACTGCACCATAGCAACGAACCCGGCATTAATGAACACTCCAAATAATAGTCATACCTCTATCACCACCCTCTCTTGAATATTGACTATGTATCTGGTGTTGGTTACCAGCCACGAACACTGTAAAACACCACTAAAAAACTTCTATGAAATCCAAAGTACACAAGAAAAACCTTGAAATGAATCATCAATGCAGAAATAGATCAAGAAAAGTAACGCAAACACAACCTGTTAGAAACCATAAAAAACAAACAAAAATCTAACATGTGCATCATTGTCAAAACCACACCACCCCATGGATCCCTTTATTTTGATCCACTTGGGTATATTACCACTTTTGGTGAGCTCAACAACATTTTTCTTGATAACATATGCACAAATATTCCCCAGTACACATGAAAAATTTGGAATTTTAACATTTAGTTGTTTTACGTCTAGGTCCATGACTATGTGTACTAGAATCTTCTTAGAGCACTTGTTGCATGGGGCCCATAAGTGCTTCCAGATTTCAGATGAAAGAGATTACCTTTAGAATGAAAATAGTTGATATTTCATGAAAATTGAATAAACGGTATTGAAAAAAATAAAAACATTTAATATTTCAAGAAAATTGAAAATTAAAATCAACAATGAGATGTTTTTAATAAAACTCTGGGAAATAAAAATTTATTATGTTCATCAAAATAATATATTTATAATATGATTATCTTAATTGGTTGTTGATAAACACTATAGGAAACTATGGCCTTACCAATGATTTCAAACCGTTGGAAAAGGTTGGAAAACCGTTGGTATACTATATACCAATGGTTTGGCAAACTGTTGGTAAGTAAGGTGTTGTAATAGCCCATTGCCAATGGTTTTAGTATAACCGTTGGGAAATGCAGTGTAATCAGAGTAATTCCCAATGGTTTGTAAAACCGTTGAAAATACTATCATTTTCATATTTTACCAACGGTTTACTAAAACAGTTGGTATAGTGTATTTCTAGAATTTGGCCGACCAGCCACCTAAAATCTCCTCCATTACACACTCAACTACATACACCTGCATACACTCTTAATAGAAAGAAACAACTGTTATAGCACACATAAAAATAGGATACTATTATAACCATGGAATGTACCAAAATTATAATCATGTATATGAACCCAATTACCCTATGCAATACATATTTCATAACTGAATTCCCAATTGAATACATGCATAATGAAATATGTAATGAAATCTGAATTCTGATTCGATAACACATACAAAATGAATTATATTGCATACCGAATTCTGAATTATATATAACACATATATAATATGACATACAAGGGTTTGGGGGTGTCCCGGGGGTGGGGGTGTCCAAGGGTGGGGGGTTGCCCACAAGTGCAGGGGCGTCTAGGGGGGTGGGTTATACAGAATTAAGAATACATAAAAAATTGAATTTTCAATAAAACATACACGATTAAATTCATAAATTAGAAGCTAATAACCCCAAAATAATGTATCAACATAATCCGAATACGTTTGGTCGATTTTCTGTATACAAGTTGTTTTTTACTTAAAATAATGTCCATTTTAAACAAAAGGCATACACTTGGAGTGATACTGTCCACACCATGTCTCAGATTGAAGTGGAGTTGACTCGTACATGTCACATATGACTCATGGATCGTTTTCATAAAGTATCAATAGAATCTGAATGCGTTTGATCTGTTTTTTGTATGCCAGTTTTTGTTTTCACTTAAAATGTTTTCCATTTAAAATAATGGTGAGACACTTTGAGTGGTGTCTGCCACACCGCACCTCATATTGAGTCAGGGTTGACTCGTACACATCACATATGACCCATGGATCATTGTTCTAAAGTATCAACACAATCTGAATACGTTTGATCGGTTTTCCGTAAGCCAGTTGTTTTCACTTAAAATGATGTCCATTTTATACAAAATAGAGACAGTTAGAGTGGTACTTGCCACACCACACCTCAGATTGAGGTAGGGTTGACTCATACACGTCACATATGACCCATGGGTTTTTTTCTTAATGTTTCAACAGAATCTGAATGTGTTTGGTCGGTTTTCAGTACTTCAGTTGTTGTTTTCACTTAAAATGAAGTCCACTTTAAACAAAAGAGAGACACTTTCAGTGGTGACAGCCACACCGCATCTTACATTGACGATAGGTTGACTCATACACATCAAAAATGAACCATGGATCATTTTCTTAATGTAACAACATAATCCGAATGCGTTTGGTCTGTTTTCCATATGCATGTTGTTGTTTTCACTTAAAATCCTATCCATTTCAAATAAAAGTGAGACAGTTTGTTTGGGGCCGGACACACCGGCCATCAGATAGAGGCATAATTTACTGGAACATGTCACATATGACCCATGGATCATTTTCCAAATGTTTCAACAGAATCCTAATGCGTTTGGTCGGTTTTGCCTATGTCAGTTGTTGTTTTCACTTAAAATGATGTCCATTTTAAACAAAAGAGAGACACTTTGAGTGGTGTTGTCCACACCATGTCTTGGATTGAGATGGTTTGACTCGTACACGTCACAGATGACCCATGGATCGTTTTCCTAATTTATCAACACAATCTGAATGCGTTTGGTCTGTTTTTCGTATGCCATTTGTTTTTTTCACTTAAAATCATGTCCATTTCAAATAAAAGTGAGACAGTTTGAGTGGTGCCGGCCACACCAGCCCTCATATTGAGACGGGGTTGACTCATACACGTCAAATATTACTAATGGGTCTTTTTCCTAAAGTTTAAACAGAATCTGAATGCCTTTGGTCAGTTTTCTATATGTCAGTTGTTGTATTCACTTAAAATGATGTCATATTGAAACAAAAGAGGGACACCTTGAGTGGTTCTGGCCACACCACACCTCGGATTGAGACGAGGTTGATTCGTACAAAATAAAATGACCCATGGATTGATGTCCTAAATTATCAACACAATCCGAATGCATTTGGTCAGTTTTCCGTATGCTAGTTATTTTTAATTAAAAGAGTATTAATTTTAAAGAAAAGAATGACACGTCACAAATGACCCTCATTTCCGTTAGGATTTACGGTGAATCTCGAAGAGAGATTAGATTGGGATCTAGGGTCCAAGGAGGAGGGTTGGGGGGGCTGTCCGGGGACCTGTCTGGGGTCCAAGGAGGATAGTGGGGGGCTGTCTGGGGGGGGGGGGGCTGTCCGAGGTCCGGGGTGGATGGTGGGGGGCTATCCGGAGGGCTTCCCAGGGGGGTTGTCTAGGGTCCAGGGAGGAGGTTGGGGGCTGTATGGGGGCTGGTGTGGGTTGTAACAGGTGGTATGGTGTTGTTTTGTAAGTGGAAGGGGGTTGGTGTGGGTTGGAATGCAGGAGGCTGGGGGCTGGTGCGGTGGCTAGTGCGGGCTAGAGTGGCTGGTGCGGGAGGGAAGGAAAGCGGTAGGGGGATGGTAGGGGGCTGGTGCAAGATGGAATAGGCGGAAAGGGGCTAGTGTGGGCTGGATTGCAGGTGGCTGGGGGCTATTGGGCATATGGCAGGGGCTGGTGGGGGTTGGGATGTAGGAGTTCGAGGGTTGGTGAGGGCTGGAACTGGTGGCTGGGGTTGTTTTGCAAGAGGTAGATGGATGAAATGAGTGTTTTTCAGGAGGCATGGGGTGTGTGCTGGTGTGGTGGCTGGTGCGGGATGGATTTCTTGTGGATAGAGGTTGGTGCATGCTCAAATGTAGATGGAAGGGGGAAGGAATGCTGGTGGAAAGGGGCTGGTTGCAGGTGGTGGGGGATGGTGAGGGATGATTTAATGGTGGAAGGGGGGATGTTGCTGGCTGGAATGCTAGTGGCAGAAGGCTGAAATAAATGTTGAAGGGTTCCGGTGTGGGATGGATGTGGTTGGTGCTGGCTGGATTGTGGTGGTTGTGGTGGCTGATGGTTCGTAGGTGGATTGTGGTGGCCTCCTTGTGTAGGTGGTTGGGAGCGTGTGTTCGTGTGGTTAGGTGCATGCGTGTGTTTTCGAGTATGGGAGTTTGTGCTCTCCGTGGGGTGGGTGTGTGGGTTTGTGTGGGTGGGTGTGTGCGTGTGTTTTCCTCTTGGTTGTCGCATGAGTCAAGTGGACCTTGCTGCTTTCATAATGGTGGGGTGGTTTCGTGTGAATCTCGGGTCTCCAGTTGGATGTTCGTTTAATGTTCGCATGTTTCTTCTTTGTCTCTTTGTGTGGAGGCTACTTCTTTGCTTCTGGTGGCGGGTTGATGGTGGTTGTTGTGGTCTCATCTAGGAGCAGGGCCAAATCATGACATTACCGTGATGTGACCGCGGTGTGACCGCGACGTGTCTGTGGTGTGTTTGCCCGGTCCAGTGACATCTACGGGGTAACATCTTCTGGCCAGGAGCGAAGGGAGCATGAGGAGGCAGGGTAACATTCCGATCATCACCACCCTCCCCATTAACTATGGGTGGGTAATGTATCTAAAACTCTATTTAGGTATCATACATCGAATTCTAACAGGACTGCAAACCGCCGCGGGGTGTTGTCCTGGAGCAGGGCCAAATCACGACATCACCACGGTGTGACCGCGGCATGACTACGACGTGACCGCGATGTGACCGTGACATGACCGCGGCATGAATGCTGCATGTTGTCCTGGTCTAGCGACATCCGCAGGGTAGCATCTTCCATCCAGTAGTGAAGGGAGTGGGAGGAGGCAGGGAAAAAATCCTCCCATCGCCTCCCTCCCCATTAACTTTGGGTGGTTAACGTATCTACAACTCTATCTAGGTATCATACATCATATTCTGATAGGATTGTGAACTGTCGTGGGGTGTCATCCTACAGCAGGGACAAATCACGGCATCACAGCGGCGTGACCGCGGCGTGTTGACCCGGTCCAGTGACATCTGCGGGGCAGCAACTTCAGGCCAGAAGCGAAGAGAGCGGGAGGAGGCAGGACAACATTCCATCCATCACCTCCCTCCCAATTAACGATGGGTGGATAATGTATCCAAAACTCTATCTAGGTATCATACATCGAATTACGATAGGACTGCGAACTGATGCGAGGTGTCGTCCTGGATCAAGACCAAATCACGGCATTACTGCGGTGTGACTACGGCTTGACCGCAGCATGACCACGGCGTGACCATAATTTACCACTGACCATAATCTAACCTTATAACATCAATCAAAGTTGGGTGCTACAATTGCATGTTCAGAAGTTATCCTATGGTTAAATTCACTTCATCTTGGTGGTAAATATAATTATTGTAGAGTTCAGGATTTAAAAAATTAAGGGATAAAAATTAATTGGATAATAATTTAAATGATAATGATTAACAAATTTTTGACATGGTAGAGTTAGATTGATTTTTCTTTTTAAAATATTTTCTAAAAAACATCTTCTTGTTGCATCTTATTAATTGAACATCGTTTCAAATTTAAAAACAAACAAATGCAATATTATTCTATAAAAATTCTTATAGACTTATAAATGATAAAAAAAATCCATACATTTAATTATTATTCCTATTTGGTTTTATTTTAGTTTCAAAATACCTTAAATATGTTGTTAAATTTACTTCCTCCTTTGAGAGACAACCGTGGTCAGCCACTCTACTGCACCTAAGTACCCCAAAAACAATTAATAATATGAGGGATCACACAAAAAAGTCTTTCAAATTGGTACCATTTCTAGGGAGGAAAGTAATTATTTCAACCAATTAGAGGTATTAATTTTATTTTTCATTTAATTCTTTTCTTCTCCTCTTTCTGTTTGATATCCCCTTTCTCAAGTTTATTTTTCACTAACTCTCTTCTTTTATTTTATCAGAAAAAATAAAAACTATTTTATTTTTATTATGGTCCAATTTAATTCATTTTTTTTATATTTCATTGATTTATGACATGAACTAATCCTGAATATCTCTTCGATCTTGACCCTGAGATTGAAGGCAACCTTAAGGCTCGAATCAGTCATTCTTAGTCTATAGGAAGTTTCAACATTCAATCAGTTAGAGAAATCCTTCACTCAAAGAACAAAAAAATTGGAAACACTTATATATGGAACATAAAACAAGAAAAAATGGCTGAAAAAAATAATAATGAACTCAATAAAACCATTAAAGAGTTGGATGCACCTGATATTAATTATCAACCAAATTGCATTGCATACCCAAATCTCGAATTGGACTTTGAACTGAAATCTGGGTTAATTCATATTCTTCCAAAGTATCCTGGATTATCTTGTGAGGATCCAAATAGACATTTGAAAGAATTTAATTTGGAGTGATCAACCTTAGAAAAAGAAATGTTTCTGAAGATCATATAAAACTAAGAGCATTCCCATTCTCACATGATGAAGTTGCGAATGATTGGATGTATTATTTACAACCTAAAGATGTAACTTGTTGGAATGATTTGAAATGTGTATTCTTACAAATATTTTTTCCAGAATCAAGGACCGCATCCATTCATAAAGAGATATTTGACATCAAGAAAGCATAATGATATTTGATGTATGAGTTTTGGGAGCGATTCAAGAAGTTGTGCACAAGCTGTCCACATCAACAAATCAGTGAGAAACTCCTCATATATTACTTCTATAAAGGACTCACACCTATGTAGATGACCATGGTGGATGTTACGGTTGGAGGATCATTGGTGTAAAAGACACCAGTAGCTGCACGTGCATTTATTGACAAGATTTCCTAATACTCCCAACAATTTGGTGATGGAGGTACACCACATGTCAGGCGAGTACATCAGGTAAATATTTCTTCTCGTGAAAGTCATTTGATTGATACCAAGTTGGAATAGTTTACAACTATGGTGAGACTGATTAATTTTGCATAAAAGACATCCCAACCCCTCCTTCAAGACCTTGTGACATTTTCACTGAGACAAGCCACCTAATTTATTGTTTCCCACAACTACAAGAGACAGAAGATTGTGAAGAAATGTTTTCTAGGAGACCATATCAGAAAAAAAAATTACCATATCCCCAAAAGAAGCATAATTACTTTTCCCTAACAAAAAATAAAGGGTGGAATTATCAATCAGACCTGAGGTATGGCTCTAGACAAAAACAAAGGCCCCCTTTTCAGAAAAACATCCAGTAGCCTACACATTACCAATTAGGTTTCCAACAACCCCAAAGACGATTTTAAGCTCAATCATCAACAAGTCAACAAGAAGGGAATCCCCATACCAACGTTGATTCTAACACGGATGTCCTTTTAAAATAAATTGTTCTTAATCAATAGAATAAGCTAAAGAGTCAAGGATTAGAGCTAAGGGAGTTAAAGACACAAATGAGCCAGATTGCCACTACCTTCCATGAATTGGTAAGTAAGAACTCTGTAAATATTCCTTCCCAACTTACTCCAAATCCCAAGGGGAATGTAAATGCCATCACATTGAGAAGTGGGAAGAAAACAACTGATTCATCTGCACCTATCATTCCACCAGGATTCACCTCAGCTCGAAAGAAGACCAATTAAAAACCAGCTGATGAGAAACCCAAGGAGAAAGATAATGGTATGAAAATATTAATGATGTTCCTCCTAAACCATTTCCCATTACAAATAGTGTTATAAAAACCACGAAGATGGCTGAAGAGGTGATGTAAAAATATGTTTTGGATATATTCAAGCATGTGAAGATCAACATCCCTCTACTTGAAGCCATAAAGAATATAACAAGGTATACCAAATTCTTAAAAGAACTTTATACCAATGGAAGATGGATTAAGGTAAATGAGAGGATCAATCTGGGAAGGAATGTGTTAGCACTAATTACACCAACTCTAGCATATCCAACAAAGTGAAAGGATCCATGAACATTCATAATCCCATGCATCATAGAGTAGTTGCACTTTTTTTATGCTCTTTGTGATTTAAGGGCTTCCATAAATGTAATTCCTCACTCTATATTCTCTTCCTTTTTGGTTGGTGAGTTGAAACCGATGATAGCAGTGGTACTGTTACCAAATAGATCTACAACATATCCAGCGGGATTCCTTGAGGAATTACTTGTCTAAGTAAGAGACATGTTCTTCCCATCATATTTATACATGCTTAACATGGAGGATGATCATGTATGTTCTCATGATCAGATTATCTTAGGTATACCATTCCATAAAATTGAAAAAACAATAATAAAGGTCAATGAGGGTACACTTTCTATAGAGTTTAGATATTAATTTGTAATATTTAATGTTATGGACTCCATGAAGTACCCCTCATAGGACCATTCTGCTTTTGTTATATACCATTTTGAACCACCAAATAAAAACCCCATGGAATTTTTTTGTCCTATGATTAGGTAGATCGTGAGTATTGGTTCTAGTTTATTGTCTAAGAGCACTTCCACACCAGTTTATAATGAACAATATTCTATTAGATTTGATTTTGAATTGGATTCATATTTTAATTTTGATCTTGTGAACTCAAATTATGACATGGAAATTGAGTATGATAATAGGTTCGATGCTTTATTCTCTATTTTTGATGATGTTTATTCAAATATTGATGTTTATTGTACACATATTTTAGTTCCTTCAATTTCTCCATTCATACATCACCCCCCTACATTGGAACTCAATCCATTACCACCAAATCTAAAATACACATACTTGTTAAGTGGAAAGAAATTACCTATTATAATTTCTAACAATCTCCCTTTTGAAAATGAAGAAAAACATTTGACTCATTTGAGGGAGAACATCAGGGAAATCAGGTGGACCTTGGCTGACATATTAGGTATTAGCCCCTCTATTTTCATGCATATGATTCTTTTGGAGGAAGGGACTGAACTAGTTAGGCATCCACAAAATGATACTCAATATAACACTTTTGGAGGTTGATAAAAAAGAGGTTGAATAATTGCATGAGGAAAGTATAATCTATCCAATTTCAAATTCCCAGTTGGCGAGTCATATTCAGGTCATGCCAATGAGAAGTGGCATTACTGTTGTTAAAAATGAGAAAGATGAGTTAGTTCGAATGATGGTGTAGAAAAGATGGCATGCGTGTATTGAATGTAGGAAACTAAATCAATCCACTCGAAAGGACCATTTCCCTCACCCATTTATTGATCAAATTATTGAGAGACTATCTGGGAAAACACACTATTGTTTCTTGGATGAATTTTCTAGATATTTTCTGGTTCCTATTGCTCTGTAGGATCAGGTAAAAACAACATTCACTTGTCTATTTGGTATGTTTGCCTACCGAAGGATGCAATTTGGACTTTTCAATGCCCCAGGTACCTTCCAGAGATGCATGGTGAGTATTTTTTCTGATTTTATTGAGACCGTAATGGAGGTATTCATGGATTATGTTACAGTGTATGGGTCTTTATTTAATGATTGTATCTCTAGTTTGGGAAAGGTGTTGAATCGTTGTATTAAGAAGAATCTGGTCTTGAACATTGAAAAGTGTCATTTTATGGTAGAGCATGGCATTTTCTTATGGCATTTAGTGTCAAAACACATGATAGAGATTGATAAATCTATGGTAGATATTATTTTATCCCTACCCTATGCTTCATGTGTGCGTGATGTTATATCTTTTCAAGGGCATGAAGGATTTTATTGGCGCTTCAACAAATATTTTAGTATGATTTCTCTTCCTGTGTAACGATTACATCAAAACGATTCTGATTTTGTCTTTGATGATTCCTATAGGAATTTACGTGATTATCTAAAGAAGTTAATGACCACTCAACTGATCATACAGTCCCCATGGTGGGAGATTCCTTTTGAGCATATGTTTGATGCCTCCAACTTTCCGGTCGGAGCTGTCTTATCTCAGAGGGTGGAGGGACATTCACATGTGAGTTAATATGCATAAAGGACATTGGATTCAGCCCAATAAAACCCCACAACTATATAAGAGGAGTTTCATCCTATTATATTTTCTTTTGATAAATTCCATTCATATTTATTGGGATCTAATGTAGTTTTTTTCTAACCATACAGCTCTAATGTACCTATTGAAGAAGCCAGATGCAAATCTCATGCTAATCCGATGGATGGTCCTTATTCAGAAATTTGACATCAAGATAAAGGAAAAGAACGTGTCAGAAAACCTAGTGGCATGCCACATTAGTAGGTTTACTCACGCACTAGAGGATGACAACTTGGACTAGGAACCACTTTGGGACACTTCCTCCGATGAGCATATTTATTCTATATCAGGTACACATACTTGGTATGCTAATTTAGTGAACTTCCTTGTGGCATATCAAATTCCTACAATTTTAAATAAACATCAGGTACAAAAGTTAAAGGGTGAGTCTAGATTTTATGTGTGGGATTATACCTACTTATGGCTCATGTTTAGTGACCATGTTATTAGGAGGTATGTTCCTTATCGTGAGTTTGATTCTGTTCTACATGTTTTCCTACACTTGCTTGTGGTGGACACTTTAGATCCCAATTGACAGCTAGGAATGTCTTAGACTCTGGATTTTATTGTCCTAGCTTCTTCCATGATGCCCATGTGTTTTTTATGTTATGATCTCAATAACAACACATAGGGAACAATTCTAGGAGACATGAGATTCCGCGACAACCCATACTATTCACTATGATTTTTGATGTCTGGGGCATCGATTTTATAGGTCCTTTTCCTAGTTCATTAGGTTATTTGTATATTTTAATTGTTGTTGATTATTTTAGAAAATGGGTGGAGGATAAGGCCACAAGGACTAAGGATTATCATGTTGTTGTGTACTTTGTCAAAACATGAATTTTTTTAGGATTGTAGTACCAAAGGACAAAATCAGTGACCAATGGACACACTTTTTCAATTGTAATTTGGCTTCCTTTATTAGGAAGTATGGGGTGACACACAAAACATCAACACCATACCACCTCTAAAAAAATAGTCAGGATGAGGTTTCAAATAGGGAGTTGAAACAAATTTTGGAGAAAACCATGCAGCCAAATAGGAAGGATTGGAGAAAGCGTTTGTGTAACACCCCATGTAAATAAAGAATATGACATTTTAAAATTTATCCGTATTTGGGAATAAAATATTAATATTACTTTAATGGGGACGCTATGATCGATGTCGTACCAAATACACAACAATGAGTTTCTTGGGAATCTTAAGTTGAACTATAATAATAAAATAATATTATTTTAAATGGTAGTTAACGCATAGCCGTTGTAATGCCGGGAATTAATAGAAGTAACTATAAAATGATTATATATGTTTTTCAAATATTTTTAATTTTTACAATAAATGTTATAGGATTAAAAAGGTGAATGAATCCAATTTTAAGCGTAAACATTCTAATATTCTTTAAAAGGTCAATTAACCACCTTTGGATGGTGAACCTCTTTTAAATCCACTTTTTGACAATTTTATTTGTTATATTTGACAAAATAAAATTATTCTTTAGAATTAGGACATCAAAATTTACTTTTTGTAAATTGTTGGTATTTTTTCGATAAAGTTCATTTTTTTATGAATAGTGAAAAATGTTGTAATTTAATTCAAAACCCTTTTTTAATATAATTTATTTATATGAATAGATTATCTTTTGAATTGTTTATAAAGAGAAAATATAAATAATTTTTACCATTTAATCCAATAGTGTTCATTGAATTAATTTCACTTTGAAATTGGACTTAAACTAGTGTCAATCTTTTAATAGATATTGTTTCTTAAAAACACACTATTTGTTTTGACTACAGGAATTAATTCTTAAATTAATTTATTCAGATTATATGTTTTGAATTTTTTAAAATAGACATCATTTTTGAATTCGTAATATCAATTATATCTTAGGGTGATTTTTTGGTATTTTTCTGAAAAACTTCAATTTTTGATGAATAGTGAAACCACTAAGTGGTAGTTTAAAAACTATTTTTTCGTTTAAATGAAACATTATGACTTCTGTGGTTTGAATTTAAAAAATCTAACATACATGGTTTTCAATAAGATTTAAAATGTTGTTCAATGGGATTAAAATAATTTTTTGGTGAATAGTAACTCTTAAGTTTTTAATCGCGATTAGAGGTAATTAGTGTAATTTAAGTTAAAGATAATGTTATAATAATATTAAATGACCATGAAACATGTTCTACCCATATTGGATGAGTAATGGAAGACCAAGACAATACATGGGTAAACTTGGGGACCCCATGGAGCCACTTTGGTTGGAAAATGACATTAATACCTTTTTATTTAAAGTTAAAATTAAAATGTCACAAACAAGTGTTGTTTTACTAAAACAATTTTTACATGGGGTTATATAAGGCATATTTTTTACTATAAATATTATTTAAAAATCTAAAACGATTTCCTACATCATTATTTTTTTTATAATTTTTAGACATTAAATAAATTAATTTATTTATGACACCGTGATGATGCAGTGATTACCTCATAAATGAACGATTTAAATAAAATGAGATGATAGGGTGAAATCAATGTCTTACACTTGTCACAAACGTATTTTAATGGTGTATTTAAATACCTTATCACCCTATACTCGAAATATATCCTTTTGGGACCTTTAAAGTCTGAAAATCATTTTATAATAAAGTAATATTTAATAACTTTCCAAGAGTGTCCCTCCTCTCCTCTTATAAAAGGCCCCCACCTCTACCACCTTACACACACCTCTCTAGCCTTTTTCTTGGCTCAACCCTGCCCATATCATCTCTTAAAATCCCTATATTAATCATTGAGGCCTCACTTTGGGCAGAATCCTTTCCAAGGAATCCATTGAGCTCAAATCAAAGAGAGTTACCTGATTTAAAGGTAATGTCATCCCTTGTGTTCTTTTGTTTTATTTTGCTTCTCCAAACCCCTAAACTCTTTTTATTAATTTTTTTGTAACAAAACCAGTAACTTAAATATACTAGTATGTTTTTATAAGATGTATTCTAGCTACACTTTTACACACCTCCGTCTAATAGTTAAAAAACATTCTGTTTCTGTGGATGGAGAATTACTGCCTCACGAAACGATGATTGTTCATTATTCTTTTAACACCTTAAAAGGTGTCCATTAAGATGTAACTATATTTATATATGATATATAATATGTTTATTTTTTCCTTATGATTCTGTATTTTTTATTTATGGCATACCTTTATGGTTTCCATTATGGGTAAACGCGATATCTTCATTTTAGGACGTGCGGACTACCGCCCCCTCAAAGTGATTTGATTCGTTAATGCCATATGTGGGACGTATAAAAGATGGAATTAATTTTATTACATATTATATCCTACTTGAATTATAATACACCTTTATATCATTATTATTTCATTCCATTGAATACAAAAAAAAAAGAAATGACGGTAGCGTTCATGCGTACGTACGGCTTACCGTCTCCATGAACGGTACATTTCATTTCTTATCTCCAAATGTTATGTACGATTATAAATACATATATATAATGGATATATATGTAATATATTACATTTAAATGATTTATATCATTCTGTAATTATAATATATATATATCTCTCATTTTGTTTTAATTCCATTAATATGACAAAAAATGAAAGTAGTGTTCATGCGTACGTACGACCTACCCTCTCCATGAACGGTGCTTTTAATTTTTTTTCTCCAAATGCTATGGAATAGTATAAAATGAATATATAATGTATATATATGATATTTAAAACATAAATACTATTCTGTATGCGATGTACCTATAACTACATGGAAAAGTCTTTTCCAACATGGTCAATTTTTACTTATGTACCGAACATCGACAAAAATGTCTGATATGAACTCACTTTATTAACCAATTATTATAACATTATAACATGTGATATGAAATGAATAATAATCATTAAAGGAGGTCATTAAGCAATTAAAAATTGACCAAATTTTATTATTCAGGAGATTAAAGAATGATCGAGCCATGTCAGACATTAGCTAAGGGATCCTACCCCTCTCTTTCTTTTTAAGTACACTCTTATATGTCATTCCTTTTAAACTCATATTTCTTATGATTGGGATGTTATTTTATATTACTCATACTGTAATTTTTATTTTCATATGATGAGATACCCTACTTTCGTTCATCAATCTATTTTTGGAAGTTTTGAGTAGTGTCGTTAGGATGCCGAATTTTCATAAGAGATCCTACATCTCTCTTTATTTTTAAGTACTCTTTTTAGGTAACTTACTTTAAGCTCCTCTTTATTATGTTGGGGGATGTTATTTTATATTAATATTGCTGTAAATTTTATGTTAATATGATGAGAGACCCTATTTTATCTCATCAATCCATTTTTGGATGTTTTATGTGGCATTGTCCGGGCTGCCGAATTTTCATAAGGGGACTTTATCTCACTTTTTATTCCTATGAGATTCATGCTACATTGGCCACTATTTCCTTTTTTGTGGTGTATTTAATGCCCATATTATTTTACTATTTGTATAATATAATATCATTTATGGTTAGTTACATCTTCATTTTATGACCCTTCTTTCATGGGGTGTACGTTTCGAAAGTTTCCCAAATCGGTAAGGGAACCTTTCACCCTCCTCTTTTTAAATGACTTTTTTTGTTATGTCTTTTAATATACATATTTTTATGTTGGGATATGTTCTTATATATCCTTATAGATATAAATTTTATTTAAAAGTGATTAGATACCATTTTCTCTCTCATCAACTAGTTTTATGAATTTTAAAGTGACGTCGTAAGGCTGTCGAATTTTACCAAGGGAACTTCTTAAGCCAATTTCGATTTCTTTGGGTTCAACATGTAGTTATTGAATATGTCATTATTTGAATATGTGTGAATAAACTTTTATTTTTTTACACTTAATATACACATATATTGGGTGAATTTATATTTGTCACACATAATTATGAGATTGATTTATTTTTAATTTAAGGATACATTCTTTATAAGGGATTTCATCTCATTTTACATTTCTATTGAGACTTCATTGTTGTTATGCACCAATTCACTATTATATGGTGTATATAATATCCCTTGGAATATTATATCATGAATCCAATTATTTTCATGATATTATAATGTTTTAATTAAATGTTATTCCTCAATTATGGTATTCAAGTGTCTCTTATTTTGTTAAAAAACCCTTTAACTAAAATATCGCTTTAAATGTTTTAATGATTTATTCTTATTAATATTTCTCATTAATATACATGTTTTGAAAATGGTTTTAAGGATTTAATTATATGGATATTAATGGGTTAAAATGTTAAAAACTTCAATGTGGTATGAGACACTTTGATTCAAAAATCACTTTATTAAATGTTTTAAATGGTTTTGAAAATGGTTTTTAGAATGGATTCATTAACATAAAATGTTATATTGTTATTTAAATGTGTGACTGTTATCATTAATTTATGCTTATGTTATGTTCTATGATTATGTTATGGTTCTTGGGCATTTTTTATGAATACGGGTGGTTCCGTGATAAACTAAGGGCGGGTGAGCCCGATATAGCTCTCCAATGCATTGGGTAACGCGAAGTGGTTAAATGTTAAGGTTTCTCCAAAGAGATTTAGGGAACATACTGTGATGGGTATCCCAAACAAAACCAAGAGGGTTACTCCCTATGTAATAATTTTATGAATGCCTCAAGTTACCTTTATGCCTTATGAATTCTATGATTTATTCATGATTTGATGAGGTTTGTTAAAATTCTTATGTTTTATGAGTAAAGTATGATTTCATACATGGAATAATGATTTCTTTTCTTACTTTTATATCCTTTACTGAGATTTTTATGATCATCCCATGATTTTGAAATTTTTTTCACAGGTCAAGGGAATGGTGCATGATATGATGATAGTTTCAAGGAAGTGTCATGAAAGAATCCATGTTTTATTTTAAATATGTTTCTGTTGATGGGAAAAAATGAATTCTATATTTTATGTAACCACTTTGTTTAAATGTGGAATGTGATCCATGATTTATGATCTAATTCTCTAAAACTCTGAACCTAAAAAAGATCATCAATGTTAATTATTCATTTAATTCAATATTAAGTAAGGTTTAAGCCCGGGGCCTTGTAGTTGTTATCAGAGGTCGGTTTAGATAACTTTAGAGGTTAGGGTATTCTCTAAGCTTAATTGACATTACCATAATGGTTAGGATTTCAGAAAGAGTCCTAGTTTTAGATAAAGTTAATGAGTAAGTATATATTAGTATTTATCTTCCTCATTAGTACATGATGGCTTTGTTGATATACTCACACTGACATTTCTGCTTTTAGGGAATGGATGGATCTAGTAGGCACCAAGGTGACAACAGTTTTGAAGGAAACTGTGCTGGTTCTCTGATTAAGAGATTGGATGAAATAGGGGATTCACTGAGGAAACTAGTGGTTGTTCTAAACCAACTATCAAGGAGTCATGATCAACCACTTGAACCTTAGTATGTTCTGTAATGCATCATGTATGAGATTACTAATCGATGTGGAAGTTCAGGTAATAATTATAAAGGTAACCATTAGAGTTTATATGATCCTTACTTTTGAGGTAATTATGGGTTATTATATATTATGATGGAAAATGAAAGGCATGAGATAAACTTAAGGTTAAAATATGTTATAATTATTTTTGAATATTTTATCTCATTTTGGGTAATGTTTTAAGAATTATGTAGTTTTGGAAAAAGGACAACACACAGACCGTGTGGCAACCCATCGGGTCGGAAAATGCTGCGGGAATCGAACCCACAACCAATGTGCGACTGGTATTTATCAACCACCACTAGACTACGTGAAGTATCTGTTTAGTTTGACTAATTATTTTTAGTTAGATGATTTTAGGAATCAAGATTATGTTTATTTAGGGTTATCTATGGAAATGATTAAACTATCATGGAGGATATGTCATTAGGTTAATTACATTTCCATATGAGAATTTAAGAGAAATTGGTGTTATTTGGAGATAATAGTTAATTTTTACCTTGGATGGCTATGTGATTAAATCCATCAAATATTTGGGTTTCAATCTTAGTTTGGTTCACTTTGAAGAATTTTATGTACAATATTTTATCGAATTGTGTTCGTTGAACATTGGGTTTTTTTTTGACAAATTTTAATGATTAAGAATATATTTTCTTTTTATAAATAATTATACTTTTGTGGATTATCTAATCTCATACTAACAATTTTTGTTTTTGATTTTTTCTAAAGACATGGGAAATATATAGTTATCTTTTTTGGATTAGGTGATTCTCTAGAAGTTGATTATAGTACTCTTAATGCGAACAATTCTTCCTAAATTCTTGTCTTTTAGAGAAAATATGAGTTTGATTAAGGAATATAGTAAAAGTTGAAAGTCTACGTGATAAGTATGTATGTTTCATTATGATTTAGTTAAGTACAAAAATAAATTCCTCAATGAAGAGTAACTTAAAACAAAAATGTTGTCTGTTAACTTTTCCTATTGGGGAATTGAATACCGTTTAACCCATAACATGTTTGTGATTTTCTTATGGTTAACTTTCTCTTAGACATGTTTACTATCACTCTCCCTCAGAACATGACCCTTTCATTATTCTTCCATATACATGTTTTCCTACATTGAATCCTATTATGGGTTAACTCGGGTGACCTTTGTACTTCTCTTTCATTATTTTGAAGTGATTGTTTTACTGACTCCTGTTCCGATTTTGGATTTTCAATGAAGTTTCCAAGACCAATTTTAAAATTGCGAGGACGCAATTCCCAAATGGGGGGAAGGATGTAACACCCCCGATAAATAAAGAATATTAAATTTTCACATTTATCCATAATTTTGAATAAAATATTAATATTACTTTAAAGGGAATGCTTTGCTCTATGGCATACCCAATACGCAACAATGAGTTTCTTGGGAATCTTACGTTGCACTCTAATAATAAAATAATATTATTTTAAATGGTAGTTAACGCCTAGCTGTTGTAATGGCGGGAATGAACAGAAATAACTACAAAATTATTATATATGTTTGTCAAATATTTTTACTTTTTACAATAAAAGTTAGACGATTAAAAATGCGAATGAATCCAATTTTAAGCGTAAACATTATAAAATTCGTTAAAAGGTCGATTAACCGCCTTTTGATGGAGAACCTCTTTTAGATACACTTTTTGACAATTTTATGTGTTATATTTGACAAAATAAAATTTTTCTTTAGGATTGGGACATCAAAATTTACTTTGTGTAAATTTTTGGTATTATTCCGATAAAGTTCATTTTTTTAATGAATAGTGAAAAATGTTGTATTTTAATTCAAAATCCATTTTTAATCTAATTTATTTATATTATTAGATTATATTTTGAATTGTTTTTAAAGAGAAAATAGAATATATTTTTACCATTTAATCCAACAGTGTTCATTGGAATTAATTTCACTTTGAAATTGGACTTAAACTAGTGTCAATCTTTTAATAGATATTGTTTCTTAAAAACACGCTATTAGTTTTGACAGTGGGAATTAATTATTAAATTAATTAATTCAACTTATTTGTTTTGAATTTTTTAAAATTGACATCATTTTTGAATTCGGAATATCAAATATAGCTTAGGGTGAATTTTTGGTATTTTTCTGAAAAACATCAATTTTTGATGAATAGTGAAACCACTAAGTGGTAGTTTAAAAACTGTTTTTTCATTTAAATGAAACTTTACCACTTCTATGGTTTGAATTTCAAAAATCTGACATACATGGTTGTCATTAGGATGTAAAATGTGGTTCAATGGGATTAAAATAATTTTTTGGTGAATAGTAACTCTTATGTTTTTAATCACAATTAGAGGTTATTAGTGTAATTTAAGGTAAAGATACTGTTATAATAATATGAAATGACATTGACACATATTCCACCCATATTGGATGAGTCATGGCTGACCATGAAAATCCATGGGTCAACTTGGGGACCCAATGGAGCCACTTTGGTTGGAAAATGACATTAATACCTTTTTATTTAATGTTAAAATTAAAATGTCACAAACATGTGTTGTTTTACTAAACCAATTTTTACATGGAGTTATATAAGTCATATTTTTTGACTATAAGTATTAATTAGAAATATAAAATGATTTCCTACATCATGATATTTTATTTATAATTTTTATACATTAAATAAATTAATTTATTTATGGCACCGTGATGATGCAGTGATTACCTCATAAATGAACGATTTAAATAAAATGAGAAGATAGGGTAAAATATAAGTCTTAAACTTGTCAAAAACCTATTGGATGTGTGGATTTAGAAACCATATCACCTTATCCTAGAAATATATTCTTTTGGGACCTTTAAAATACGAAAATCATTTTATAATAAAGTAATATTTTATATCATTCCAAGAGTGCCATCCTATCCTCTTATAAAAGGCCCCCACCTCTACCACATTACACACACCTCTCAAGCCTTTGGCTCGGCCAAACCCTGTCGATTTCATCTCTACAAATCTCTCTTTTAATCATTGAAGCCTCACTTAGGGAAGAATCCTTTCCAAGGAAGCCATTGAGCTCAAATCAAAGAGAGTTACCTGATTTAAATGTAATGTCTTCCCTTGTGTTCTTTTATTTTATTTTGTTTCTCCAAACCCCTAAACTCTTTTTATTATTTTTTTTTGGAACAACACCGGTATCTTAAATATAATAGGATGTTGTTATAAGAAGTATTTGAGCTACACTTTCACACACCCTTGTCTAATAGTTAAAGAACAGACTGTTTCTATGGATGTAGAATTACTGTCTCGCGAAATGATGATTGTTCAATATTCTTTTAACACCTTAAAAGGTGGCCATTAAAAAGTCACTATATTTATATATGATATATAATATGTTTATGTTTTCCTTAAGCTTCAGTATTCTTTATTTATGGCATACCATTATGGTTTCCATTATGGGTAAACGCGATATCTTCATTGTAGGAATTGCGGACTACCGCCCCCTCAAAGTGATTTGATTCGCTAATGCCATATGTGGGACGTATAAAGGATGTAATTAATGGTATTACAGATGATATACTACTGTAATTATAACATACATTTATATCATTATTATTTTATTCCATTGAATACAAAAAAAAGAAATGAAAGTAGCGTTCATGCGTACATACGGCTTACCGTCTCCATGAATGGTACATTTCATTTATTATCTTTAAATGTTATGTAATATTATAAGTACATATATATAATTTATATATATGTAATATATTACATCAAAATGATTGATATCATTCTTGAATTATAATATATATATCTATCATTTTTTTAATTCAATTAATATGACAAAAAATGAATGTAGCGTTCATGCGTACGTACGGCCTACCGTCTCCATGAACGGTGCTTTTAATTTTTTATCTCAAATGCTATAAAATAGTATAAAATGAATATATACTGGATATATATGATATTTAAAACATCAGTACTATTCTGTATATGATGTACCTATAACTACCAGGAACATTCTTTTCCAACAAGTTCAATTTTTACTCTTATACCGAACATTGACAAAACGTCTGATATGAACTCACTTTATTAACAAATTATTATAACATTATAATATGTGATATGAACTGAATAATATTATTTATAGGAGTTACTTAATAAATTGTAAATTGACCAAATTTTATTATTCAGGAGATTATAGAATGATCAAGTAATGTCGTACATGATGTAAGGGACCCTACCCCTCTCTTTCTTTTTAAGTACACTCTTTTATGTCATTCCTTTTAAGATCATCTTTCTTATGATTGGGATGTTATTTTATATTACAATTACTTTGATTTTTATTTTCATATTATGAGAGACCCTAAATTCTCTCATCAATAAAATTTCGAAGATTTTGTGTGGCGCCGTTAAGCTGCCAAATTTTCATAAGAGATCCTACCTCTCTCTTTATTTTTAAGTACTCTTTTTATGTAACTTACTTTAAGCTCCTATTTCTTATGTTGGGGGATGTTATTTTATATTAATCATGTGGTAGGTTTTATGTTAATATGATGAGATACCCTATTTTATCTTGTCAATCAATTTTTGGATGTTTTATGTGGTGCCGTTAGGCTGCCGAATTTTCATAAGGGGGCTTTTATCTAACTTTTTATTCCTGTGAGATTCATGCTACATTGGAAATTATTTAATTTTGTGTGATATATGTAATGCCCATTATTTTAATATTTGTATAATATACTCTCATTTATGCATAGTTACATCTTCATTGTATGACCCTTCTTTCATGGGGTGTACGTTTCGAAAGTTGCCCAAATCGGTAAGAGAACCTTTCACCCTCCTCTTTTTAAAAGACTTATTTTGTTATGTCTTTTAATTTACATCTTTTTATGTTGGGATATGTTCTTATATATCCTTATAGATGTAAATTTTATGTCCAAATGATGAGATACCATTTTCACTCTCATCAAATAATTTTATGAATTTAAAGTGACGCCGTTAGGCTGTCGAATTTTTCCAAGGGAACTTCTTAACCCAATTTCGATTTCTTTGGGTTCAACATGTAGTTATTGAATATGTCACCCTTTGAATATATGTGAATGAACTTTTATTGTTTTACACTAAATATCCACTTATATTATGTGTATTTATATTTGTCATGCATAATTATGAGATTGATTTATCTTTAAGATAAGGATACATTCTTTATAAGGGATTTCATCTCATTTTACATTTCTATTGAGACTTCATTGTTGTTATGATCCAATTCACTATTATATGGTGTATATAATGTCCCTTGGAATATTATATCATGAATCCAATTATTCTCATGATTTTTTAATGTTTTCATTAAATTTTATTCTTCAATTATGGTATTCAAGTGTCTCGCATTTTGTTAAAAAACCCTTTAACTAAACTATCATTTTAAATTTTTTAATGATTTATTCTTATAAATATTTCTCATTAATATCCGTGTTTTCAAAATGGTTTTACGGATTTAATTATATGGATTTAAATGGTTTAAAATGTTAAAAAATTCAAATTGTTATAGGACACTTTGATTCAAAAATCACTTTATTAAATGTTTTAAATGGTTTTGAAAGTGGTTTTTAGAATGGAATCATTATCATAAAATGTTATATTGTTATTGAAATGTTGGAATTTTATCTTTCCTTTATTCTTAAGTTATGTTCTATGATTAAGTTATGGTTCTTGGGCATGGTTTATGAAGACGGGTGGATCCTTAATAAACTAAGAGCGGGTGAGCCCGATATAGCTCTCCAATGCATTGGGTAACGCGAAGGGGTTAAACGTTAAGGTTTCTCCAAATATATTTGGGGAATATACAATGATGGGTATTCCAAACGTAACCAAGAGGGTTACTCCCTACATAATAATTTTATTAATGCCTCAAGTTAGCTTTATTCCTTAGGACTTCAATGATTTATTAATGATTAGATGAGGTATGTTAAAATGATTGTGTTTTATGAGTAATGTATGATTTCATACATTGACTAATGTTTTCTTTTCGTACTTTTATATCCTTTACTGAGCTTTTTATGCTCATCTCAAGTTTTTGAAATTTTTTTCACTGGTCAAGGGAAAGGTGCATGATATGATGATAATGTCAAGTGTCAAGAAATAATCCATGTTTTATTTTAAATATGTTTCCGTTGATGGGAAAAAACGAATACTATATTTTATGTAACCACTTTGTTTAAATGTGGTATTTAATTCATGATTTATGATCTAATTCTCTAAAACTCTAACCTTGAAATGATCTTTAATGTGAATTATTCACTTAATTCAATATTAAGTAAGTATTAAGGCTGGGTCCTTATAGTTTGGATGATGCATTGTAGGATTATATGACAACAGAAAAGACACCCATTGGTATGTCCCTGTTTCAGATTGTTTTTGGTAAAGTATGTCATCTCCCCATGGACGTTGAGCATTAAGATTATTGGGCTATATAGAAACACAACATGGATTTATCCCAAGATAGAATCCAAAGGAAGCTAAAAATTCAAGACCTTTAGGAGATTTGATTGTCATCATATGAGATCTTAGGGCTCTACAATGAAAGATCCAAAGTATCTCATGAAAGAATGACCCAACAAATGTAATTTCAAGTTCAATAGAAAGTATTGATCTATAGTCCAAAACTGAAGCTAATGCCTAGGAAGTTTCATTCCAGGTGGTTAGGTCCTTATGTTGTGACCAATTGTTTTCCTTATGGTGTAGTAGAGATCACACAAGAGGACCCAGGAATGATCATTACAGTCAATGGGAAATGTTTGAAGAAATACATTGAGGGACTTCCTATTCATGTAGTGAATTTTATCATACTGCATGACCCCCTCATTACTTGAGCATATCACATGATTCCTAACCCTTTAACTTTTATATTCTTTATCCTATTTAAAATTATACATTTTATGTTCATATATAATATCATAGGTTCCCATTGAGGACAATGCAATATTTTAAGTGTGGGGGATGGGACAACATTTTGGGGTAGATATTTAGGATTTTCGTTTGTGTGTTTTATGTGTATTTTCTATTAATATTTTGGTTAAAATTTTCAAAGAAATAAAAAAATCAATAAAAAAGAAACAGATATTCCATATAACATTCTCATGTGGAATATATGGGAAATTCATGTTTTCAAAATCCATTGGTTGAAATATAAAAATGAGTAATATTTCATCATCAAGGGTTTACATTTATAAAAATTGAAGTTTTCGATGATATTAATGGTTATGGAATTATAAAAACTTTAGGATTTTGACATCATTTTTTGTGATATATGTTCATGGTAAATTGTGTCATTGATTTCTCCACATATTTTTTCACACAATCATGACTTGTGAGTTTCTTTTACCCAATTTAATGTATATCCAAGGTATGTAATCCCTTTAATCTCATAAACTGGTCTTTCCATATATTCATTTATCTTCAGATTGTTTCCATCACTATACCAGATTGACCTATGTGTGTGTACCTAATATAAAACTGTTATAGGACCTTGAAATAAATTCAAAAATATCCAAAAAAAAAATCAATAAATAAGTGATGAAGAAATGTACTACAGGTTGGGATATTTAGGTCGGGAGCTCATGGTTTGACATCTGGGAATGCATAAATGATTTGGATTTGGAATTTGATTGCAAAGGATGTTGAACAGGTTCGATGGAATAGTACCATGTAAGAAAAAAAGTTTTTTTGACCTGAATACACTATATAAATGGTGGAGAGACAAGCTTGGAATGGTTGGCACACACACATGTGAATAATTAGTGGCATGGTAGACCCATGATTTGTTTTTCTATGATTAGTGTTATGAATATCACTAGATTTTGTTTTCACACAATTTATGAGATATTGTATTTAAAATTTATTGATATTGACTCTTGATGGGATTCTTACTTTTTCTATATTATCACTGTGGATTGAAAAATTTGAATATACATATCTTGTCACAATTGTTTTTCGAATACATCATATAAGGTTTTTCCTAGGTGTGCAAAAGGGTAAGTGTGGGAGAGTTGATAAAACACATTTTATTGAATATTTTATTGATAATAAAAGATATAATTTCCTCAAATTTTGGTAAATGTGTTCATTTATGAAATATTTGGGGTAGATCATTAATTTGGAAATTTGATTAAAATTACAGTTTTACCCTTTATAGCATTTCATAAATAAATATTTTGATATGTATTATTTGAACTTAATTTTTTTAAATATGTTCCTGAATTACTGGGATAAAACTTTCATTCAGGAAATTGGATCTAAATCATGAATTTGTTTGGTGCAATTGAGCCATGAAGTTAATTAGGGATGGACTCGCCATAATGGACATGGGTTCTGTATTTGGACCATAACCTCTTCATCTTTAAATGGATTAGGGCCAAATTTTTAGAGGATATCTATATTGAATTTTCTCACAAATCATCCTTCTGGATGGAGATCTTATTCATTTGTTTTGTGGTCAAATGGGTGGTGAAATTTGGCTTAAAATATTTTTCCCAATTTCCCCATTCACACATGAAACCACTTGTAAACTAGCCTCCCCTCCATTATATAAATTGGTATTTTTCTCATTTGGAGGGGGTTTGACGTTCCTTATAGGATTGGGAGTATAGGTGAAGTGGTTTTATTCATTCAAATTAACCATTGGATGAGGGAAGCTTTCAATCTAGTATCTCCTCCAAAATGCTCTTCTCTTCCCATTCTTTGTTGAAATGTTTTTGTCTTTTCAATAATCTTATTATTTTATCTTCCATTTATTTTATTTTTCTCAATTTTTTTCTTGGTTTATCTTCCTCTTGGGGCTATAATTCTCGAGTAGAAGAGTTATTGGGTTATACCCATTATGAACTGTTGGAAATTCAATTTTCTTCTACAATGAATAACCACCCATAGATGTGAATTTCTTTTTAGTAATCGATCCATCTCTTACCTTCTTCATTTATTTATTCTGAATCAATAAGCTATTGTAATTAAAATAATATGATCTATTAATTATGTTTTTAATTTAAATGAAACTAATAAATCAATTGGACAATAAACACAAATCACGGGAGGTCAAGGATTTGGTGAATTGTGAGAGCATGAACTTAATTGGTAATTCAAAACCACATGGGATCAATTTGTAGCGTTCAAATATAATCTCTAAACATAGTTATTTCTAATTTCTAGAAAGGATATGTGACTTAATTTTCCACTAACCATAATCTAACCTTATAACATCAATCAATTTAGGGTGAAGTGATTTCATGATCCAAAGTTGGTCTCGGGTTAAATTCACTTCATCTTGGTGGTAAAGTTAATTCCCGTAGGGTTTAGGATTTAACAAATTAAGGGATCATAATTATGTGGATATTAATTTAAATGATAATGATTAATAAATTATTGAAGAGATATATTTAGATTGATTACTCATTTTAAAATATATTCTAAAAAAAATCTTCTTGTTACGTTTTTTAATCGAACATCATTTCAAAATTAAAAACAAAAAAACACAAACTTATTCCAAAAAACTTCTTATAGATTTATAAATGATAAAAAACCCCATAATTTTAATTATTATTCTTATTTATTTTTATTTTATTTTAAAATACCATTAATATGATGTTAAATTTACTTCCTCCTTTGAGAGATGACCTTGGTCAGCCACTCTGCTACACCTAAGTACCCTAAAAACCATTAGTCATTTGAGGGCACCCATGATAGAATTTTTTTGTAGACCATGTGTGTGAATGTTTTTTTCACTTTTTCATAGATTGAATAAAATAAAGGTAAATAATAATTTACATTTATGGAATAATTATTATATCATATATATATATATATAATATATTCATTAAATCTATCCTTAATACTTTTTATGGAAATTGGAATCGAAAAATGAATGGCACACTTTGTGGAGGTGGAAGAACACAACTACACATGAGTTAAATTATCATTTTTCAACGGATCGCAAGGTAATAAGGTATATATTATACTATAAATATAGGATAACAATTATTTTATAAATATCATTTATAAAAATTAATTTTATCATAATAATAATCCATTAAATATTGTTGTGGAAAAAGAATTGTATAGCTACATGGAGGTGGTAGTCCACACATACACATTAGTGATACAATCACTACCCATTTGATGAAATAGAGGGTGGATATTGGTTGTTCCATAATAATAATAACATTTTAGAATATTGTGGATATTGAAGATAATAGTTCGTGTTGAATACCATAGATTTATATGAGTTAGAATAACAAATAAACTGAAAGAGGTTGGGTGATAAAATTTCCACTTCTTTGGTATTCATCCTTTAAATCCTTTTTTAAGGACCCTTTGATTGGTCTATCTATAAGGAAAAAATATAATTCATGTATATTAACAATGATAAGATAATTATTTAGATTTTTATGCATCTATGTGGCCGAAATATTTGTAATGAAAATATATAAGTGGTTTCCTTTTATAAGGGAGGAAAATAGAAAAAATTAGAATTTTATAAAATTAGAATTTTAAAACATTAGATATTTAAAAAATTAGAATTTAAAAAATTAGAATATAATAATTTATTTATAGAGAAAAATTATTCTAAATTTAAATATATTCATATAAATAGTGTATAAGTGAAAACATCAAAATAAAATGTAATTTGGATAGGTTATTGTGACATTTTATACTTTATCTATTATTTAACCCCTTGGATAACCAATTTTAATCAGAGTTCTTATCATTACATTGTTAATATTACATGATTATTATTTTACATATATGGTAAAAAAACTTATAAAAATCATCAAGGAATGAAATTATTAACCATTTATAAATTTTACATGTTCTATTGAAAATTTTTTATGATTTTTAAATTTTTTAATAATATATTTTTATTATAAAGTAATATTAATATCATTTTAAGAATTATTCGAAAAATTTTACATTGAAGACAACATAAAAGAAAATGAATAAAAATATAATCCTTTAACAAATCCCTAATATGTTATATTAAAATATAATATTAATTGAAAAAAATAATTTAACCCAATTGGATTAAATTTAATATATTTAAAATAATTTATTATAATTTTCTATTAATTTATTAAATATTGTTCGCTTTTGCGTAAGATCATAAGGTAATTATTAAGTCACTAAAAATTAAAAAAAAAATTACAAAAAATTATATTTGAAATAAATATTTAAATTCAAATACCTCCTCCTTTTATACTTATATACTAATTTTGATGAAACTAATTTCAAGAGGGTGACATATTTAATTTATTCTTTTCTTAAATTAATATAAAGTTCATAATCACCAAGAGGCCATATATTTATGAACTATATATATATATATATATATTCCTGAACACTTCTAATACAATGGTACATATTCAAGTGTTTAATTGATTTTCAGACCTTAAATCATTATTTGAACCCTATGTTACCCATTTTATACTTATCGAAGTTTCAAATATTTACCAAGATTACAATTTATAATTACCAAAAATAAAATGGCCATATTTTCCAAATTTGAATCTTATTGTTACAAATATGGTATAATTCTTTCTATATTAAATATATATAATCTGATGAAATATATTTAAATGTAAATGTTTAAAACGCAATGAAAAACTATTTCTAGAAAAAAAAAATGATTTTTAAGCACAAAAATTATCTTATTACAAAATAATGAATATTATATATTAAAATGGGATGAATGAGATTATTATAAATCAAAGGTATCATATTAAATTATTTTCTAAAATCCAAAATCTAAAGGTACTTTTTAATTACATGATTTAATGAAAATAAATGAGAGTATATGAAAATTTTCTATTTTTCACTATTTACTAAAAATTCAATCAATTTAGAAAAATCTTGAAATTACACTATAAGTTAATTTGTAAATTATAAATTAAAAATTTAAGTTCAATCCATAAAATAAATTTTCTAAAATAAAAAAAAGTGCATTTTCTTACAAAAAATAGTAAAAGATGTTTTTGAAGAAAATATGTTTCTTAAAACATTATATAGATTCACTAAAAAATGAATTATTATTTCCTAATAATTAATAAATAAAATTTTATTGATTATATAATTAATATATATATATATATATTATAATGTGGTCATTAATATTCATTGTAACCAATTTAGAAGATAGGTTATAATAGTCAAACATAAATAATAATATTTTTAGTTTGTTTAATATTGTTATAAAAAGTAATGTTTACTTTTTATAATCATGGGGAGTTACAAGTCAGAACATATAACAGCACACTTCTAGGCCTAAATGAAATATTTTTTATTTAATTAAATGATTTTGTGACAAAATTTGATCTCATTCTATGTGTTTAGACGCACCAAGAACAAACCCCAACATGAATTGGAGGGCTCAACGCTACACAGATAACATCACTAAGATCATAGATAGTCTTATTTCGTGATGTTTGTAGTTGATGATTTCTTATGTTTAAGTTCAAACAGATTTAATCTCTATGAATTTAATGGTTTATGGTCATGCATCTTGGAACAATGGTGTGCCTTTCATAGTCATGAAACTTGGAAAATGATTTGAGGTGTATTTCAATGAAATAGGTAAAAAGTGGAAATGCTCTAATTTTTCTTCCAAGGGTCTATAAGGAAAACCTCAGTTGTAGGCTCAAATATTTAATATTATGGTGGAAATATAGATATTTCATTATATAGTTTAGAATAATCTACATTATATGAGGTTTTAAATGATTTATTTCCATATTGGAGAGGTGGAGCACACCCAATATGCGTTGAGGAGGTACCCGATCATTATAGTATAACAAAAAAGAATCTCATATGAAATCTTAACTTATAAATAGAATAAAGATTATTATCCAAAAACCTAGAAAGGTAGGGGGATCAACCTAACTCTTATCCAGAATCCAGTGTAATGGGAAGGAGTGAAGTTTCTTTTTATTAGTGGGTAAAAAACATAATATATGGATGTCACAACATATTTTATAGGATGGTTATAAATACATATATTTTTCATGATTTTTTCATGATAGGAGGAAAATTCAACAAAGGGAAAATCCTCTTGGGAAAGGATCAAGGAATCACATAGCTTTATATCATGTGATAGGGATTACACCATGGTACTAAACCTCATACAAAATAGAAATTAAATAACT